>JAOXJM010000012.1:43275016-43303355 GCA_026413425.1 Tringa solitaria
TGACCGGACGCCAACTGGATTTGACTCCATTCACCACCACTCTCTGGGCCCGTCCCTCCAGCCAGTTTTTAACCCAGCGGATAAATGTAAGCTGTGTTCTTAGAAAGATTCCCTTCTGCTAAAGTACACAAATCTGTGAGGTTTCTTTCAGACCGTGGGTCAAATCTTTACTCACACTGTGCAGGTTCTTCATTTCTGCTAACACTATACCAGCATCTTCCACAGGTTTCCTGGGACAAGAGTTTGTGTAACAGTGGAAAATATGTAGCATATACAAAAATGGTCCATTATTACTTGCCTTTCTGGAAAACCATAAAGATGCAAATTTTGGGATTCAAAATGGACTCCTAAGAAAGGCAATCTCCTGTCAGGACCAATCTTGTTGTACTCATTTGGGACTTCAATTTATTTTTCTTATAAAAACAAAATGAAATTGCTGCTCCTAAAGTCCTTTCATCATATTGCAGTGCAATTAGTAATGCCTACTTTTAGTGAGCATGAAAGTCTAAAGAGAAAAGAGCTTGCATATCTGTCAGAGCAGACTACGATGGAACTGACAGAAGGGAAAATGCAGTATCTCTACACTATGCTTTGATTGCACTGTGCAGAATACTCCATCAGACTTTGGAAAATGCTTCTAATTTCACTGAAAGATAGGAATGCCGTAGGAAGTCCTTGGCTGATGTATTGGAAAAGGGTCTGTTTAAGTTTTATAAATCTTGCCAAGAATTTTAAGACCTCTGCCTCCATACATAAGATATCAGGAGGAAGGAGCATTATGCAGGTTTCTTCATATTTACAGTTTGCTTTGAGATATTTCTATGAAAGTAGGTTGGAGTGAGAAAAACAACGCAAAAAAAAAAACCCTCAGAAATATCTCAAAAAAGCACAATACAGGGAATAATCTATGTATGCATAAATATATCAAGTTTAAGGATGGGGAAAAAAGAATTTCATGAAGTCTGGCATATGTAAACCAGATCAGCCTGAAGCAATTTGCCTGACATTGTGGCAATTTACACTGTTTTGTACAATACTATTACATTATTCATTAAATAGTAGCATTAAATTAACAACTTGAAGCATCATGGGACCATTGCATGGGCATGGAATTACTGCATTAGTGACAGCAGAATAAAAGTCTTGAATTTTCTGTGTTTAAATCAAGCTACCTCCTTGCCTTTTATAATTGTGATTTATTGAATGATCACCAATGCACAGAGGCTTTCCTTCTATTGCCTTCTGTGCTTCATTAGGAAATCCTCTATAGGCACAACAGGTTTTATTACCACTGACAAGGAACATGATAGCACGCAGATTGCTAGATAAATTCTAGAGTGTCACAGGCAAAGAAGATGATGTAGACTTGAACTGCACCATTGAGAGAGCTGGGAGGGGTTGTCCAACAGGTGCCTTCCTCATTACACTACATATGTTGTCTTTAAGTTAGGGCTGGCCAGCCCATAGCCTTCTAATGCAACTGTGGAAGAGTTGCATTTTGTTCTATTCTATCAGTCACTTCTATTGCTGAAGCTCCTAGAAACAGTAACAGGACCACAGACCAAATGACGCAAACTGGTTTTAGTTGCTTTAGGTACTAGGCACAAGACTGGGATGGGAGAATGGCACAAACATGATGTTAGTTACAAAGACTTGAGCATAGTAGTCAAAAGTTACTGTTGTGCCTACTATACTGGTTTGGGCCAGGAGGGATTTAATTTTCTTCACAGCAAATCATATAGTGCTATGTTTTGGCTTTGTTCTGAAAACAACTGACAATACAGGAATGTTTTGTTACTGCTGAGCAGTTCTTACACAGTGTCAAGGCCTCTCCTGCTTCTCACACTGCCCCACCAGTGGGTAGGCTGGGGGTTCACAAGAAGTTAGACACCAAGACAACAAAGGGAGGCTTGTTGGTGGTGTCTACTACAGGTCACCTATTTATGAAGCCTTCTTACTCCAAGTACAGGAGGCATTGCGCTCTCAGGGTTTCATCCTGCTGGGAAACTTCAACCACCCTGACATCTGCTGAAAAAGTCTCAAAATGAGTTGTAGACAATCCAGAAAACTCTTGGAGTGCTTTGAGGATAACTTCTTAAGTCAGGTAATAGACAGTCCCAGCAGAGGAGAAGTGATACTGGACCTGTTGGTCATCAACACAAGTGAGCTAATTGGTGACAACAAGATTGGAGGCAGCCTGGGCTGCAGCGATCGTGCACTGGTGGAGTTCACAGTGCTGAGGAATATGCGAAGAGCAAAGTCAGGACCCTGAATTTCAGAAAATCAAACTTCCAGCTCTTCAAGGAGTTAGTTAATAGAACTCCCTGGGAAACTGCCCTCAGGGACAAGGGAGCAGAGCAGAGCTGGCAGATCTTTAAGGATAGTTTGCACAGAGCACAAGAGCTCTCAATCCCCAGGTGTAAGAAATCAGGAAAGGAGCGCAAGAGACAGGCATGGCTGAGTCAAGACCTGCTGGTCAAACTAAAGAGCAAGAAGGAAAGGCACAGATAGTGGAACCAGGTATCTTGGGAAGAGTATAGAGACACTGCCCAGTTGTGTAGCGATGGAGTCAGGCAGGCCAAGGCACTTCTGGAGCTGAACTTGGCAAGGGATGCAAAGAATAATAAGAAGGATTTCTACAGGTATATCAGCCAGAAAAGGAAGCTCAAAGAAAGCATACCTCTCCGATCAGCAAGGCAGGCAAACTGGTGACAACGGACAGGGAGAAGGCTGAGGTACTCAACAAAATTTTTGCCTTATTCTTCACTGGCAACCTCGCTTCCCACACCCCTCGAGTGGATGGACCACAAGGCAGGGACTGGGGGAGCAAAGTCCCTCCCACTGTAAGAGAAGATCAGGTTTGCAACCACCTCTTCTTTTGGTGTAGTCTCCTTATAGAGGATAAGAGATTAGACATGGTTTCTGCACACAGACTACAGATATATAAAAGTAATAATTTTAAAATATGAAAATATTACAGACAAATACTAACAAAGAGGTACTCAGTGTTTAAGTATTGATAATTTAAAATGTTACATATTTGATCATTTTAAAGAACCATTGACAAGTTCCTATTATGGAGGCATTGTTGCATCTATCTTTAAATGTGAAAAATTCTAGCGAAGAGCTTATTCAAGAAGGATTAGGGGCAAAACCTGTCTATTTATTTGAATTTATGCATTTCCACTCTTCATCATAGAAAATCTGTTTCCTTACAAAATGATAGCAACAAAAAAGTCCCTAGTGTTAAGGTTAGAAAGGTCACCAATCAGTTATTAACCAAGTGGTCTCTGCCCTAGAATATTAATTTAAAATTTATGTAAAGCTAAATTAAGGAGAATCCATCTGGAAGATGGTCATATATATTAAAATAATGATGAGGTATCATATTGCTTTATGTTTCTTTATCTCTGGGTAACTGTAATAAAATAGTTTCCTGTGAGTCACCATGGATCAAATAAAATACTGTACTATTATTATAACCATTTCTTCATCGGATTCCTCTTTTACATTATGTCATCATTCCTGTCTAAACTACAGTCAAGTGTTATTAATCAACTCAAACTAAAAAGACTGCAGTCTTTTGTTTTGCCCAGTGGATACCCCAGCTCTGGTTTTCTGTAGGGAATTCAGCAAAGAATTCAGCAAAGAATCTCTATACAATAAAAATTTAAAGGAAGAATTGGAAAATCCCAATATACCATAACTGTTTTACAGCATTAAGCCATGGCTTGGGAAATATATTCTTGCCCTCAACAATAACCTGTGCACTATTTGTGTTCAGCTTTTTCTGTACACTGTAAATGGCTTTGGTGTCAGAAATTAATTAGGTCTACTGTCCAAGCAGACAATCATCTTCCATCACCCATACAAGACGAATATGTCCCCTGCAGTAGTAAAGCATGAACAAACTAGGAAAAAAAAAACAACCAAACCCCAAATAATTACAAATATAGACTAACTCTTTCTCACAGGAGCCAGAACTAAAAATTTATTATGTCAAATATGGTTATAAAAATGCATGATGCACCTGCATTGTGCAGTCTTGATGTTTCTGATGTCAATGAGATAAAATCCATGGACAGCACATCTATAAAAAGACAAGTTAGTATCATTCACATGCTTTGCTGTATTATGTGTTGTTCTTGTATAAACATTTATACAGTGTGCAATTTAATCCATTGGTCTTCTTGTTCCATTTAAATTGCTCAGATTAATAGAATTTTACTTAATCCCAAACTTTCAGGACACAACCGTTTAAAAATGTAAAATATTTTAAAAACATGAAAATATGATTTACCACAATTTACAATATAGTAAAAGCTGTTGAGAGCCACTCTTACAGGTATGTGTGGGTTCCTAATGTTCTTCTTTTCATGCACACCAAAAAAATATAGAAAGACAGAAAATCCATTCATAAATTTAATTCTCTGCTATTTAAAAACCACAAACCGAGCAAATGAGTTGCATTAAAATAGAATTAAAATTGAAGTTTTGTGTCATTTCCAGAGCTAATATAGAAAGTGGAGACTTCCTTAGTATTCAAATTAATTCTGTGTTAATCTCTCCAACATGACTGCCATCTTGCTTCGTTTGCATTGATGTTCTTTGAGAGGTGGATCTTTGTCCACTATTAAAATGACTGAAAACAACAATTGCAGTTCATCAGGCAGATGAATAAGCATCAGATCTTGATGTCTGCCTGACTAGATCCAACTACACTTCTATTTTTCACACTCTGAATTCTATTTACAATACTGTAATTTAAATAATTCATATCAAAATCGTTTTACTGTTATTGTTTAGAATTGACATTTCACTTGCTCTGAGGCTTCTTTTGGGCTTTGAGTCTTATTGTGTTTCATAGAATCAAAGCAGAGATAAAGGCATATCTTCAGATCCAGACCATCTGTATCTCATGCATAATATGTGCACTATAACCCACAGAAATTAGCCACCAGCATGACAACCTAGACCTCCTTATTTAGGAGCTTAATGGTATATCTACATTAGCATTTTAATCTGGATTGGGAGTGCACTTCTCAAGTGAATCTCCTGATCATGATAATTAAATGCTCTTCAGTTCTCACCGTGGAGGAGTCTCAAAGCTGACAAATTAAACTCCCTTCAGATATAACTGAATCAGAATTTTCACTTCAGGACTGACCCAAATATGCTCCCTGCACTAAACAGGCCATGTGGCCAGATTAGAGGTAGTCCAAAGTAAAAAAACCTAATTTTCTACAGACTGATCTTTACCCAGTGAGCTCATCCAGCAGAATTAACTTCCCCTTTGCCTGCTTTTTCATCAGGCTTCCAGGATGCTCACTCCTGGTTATAAGGCTATTTCAGGAGGCATAAAGAACTCTGATTAACTACATCCCATCAAATTGGAGTCAGATTCTTCTCTGTTCAGGATGAACAGAAGCCGTTCCCTTTTCCAAGAAGGCATGCTCAGTGTCCATTGGTGTCATTTTCAACTACAGGGTGAACGCTCTTCAGGTTTTAGGGGGTTTCAGGTAGACCATAAGACTCACAATTTAAGAGGAAGGGCTGTTCCACAGTGCAACGACATTCAAAACAGCCAATGCAGAAATACATTGAAATGTGTCATACTTTTATTACAGTGGCTGCAGTAGCAGTAGTTGGTCCATGCCATAGAAGTGCTAGCTGCTGTTTTGAAGAGGTATTCAAGTCGATATGTAAGGGGAAGTAGGGAAAACATATACGTCATTAGGCTGTTATTGTGTTCATAATTAAAGAGAGAAGATCTAATTGCCACACATATGAACAGCATATACAATTACCTATAATCACTTTTCAATTAATCTTTCCAACACCAGGAACATAGAACTAAAATTCAGCTGGCTCTGTGTTATTCTAATAAATCTCTGCTGTATTTTCCTGTTTTCTGTGATAAAATTTTGTTGTTTAATTTCATAGAAAACAACATGAAGCCAACTGCTGTCAGTGCAAAGAGCACTAAACATTCAGCTTCATTATTGTGCTTTGTAATGATACATTTCCAAATCCCATATAATAGCTCCATGGAAATAGTGCCTTATCAGATGAAGCAAATGCCACAGGGACTAGAGCTGATACTGAGAGAGAGAAAAGAAACAAAGCCTCTCTGGTGAATGGAAAAAGATGAAACAAGAGCTGAAACACAAAGTCCTAAAATAAAGTCAAAAGGGCATGCAGAAGCATCCAGGCACACAGGAGTGTGAAAAGAAAGACATTGACTTAGCAGGCTTTGGAAGAAAGTATCAAAAAAAGCCTCTGCCATGTAGACACCCATACAAGGTACAGCCTTATACGCCTGAAACACTGAAGAATGGAAAGAGATCAACCAGACAAAAATAAATACGTGACAATGAAAAGAGACGCTTATATATATACACACACTAAAGAGCACAAAGCTGTTGTTTCATATTTAAAATCAGGATGTCCTTATTATACATCGATATTTGTGAAGCCCTGATGTGTGTCCTTTGAAAGTGTGACCCCCATGGACTACCACCATCTTACAGATAAATTTACTTCTTTATTCTAATATTTAAACCTGTCATTTTGAACTGAAGGTCTAGGTTCAGTTCTAATCAATAACTATCACATGAATGCTTCAGCTATTCATGGGTAAAATAATTGAATCTTTAACCTTATTTCTACGTCACAGATTTAATCAGTTGCTGTTCAGATGTCCAAGGCCATTATATGCAGCAATGTTTTTTTAATATGATTTTCTAACACAGCATTTACACATCACTACCCATTCAGCAACACACATCACGACACACAGTAAAAAAATGCAAAAAAAATAAAGAAAAGGGCAAGAATAGGAGAGGTGGAAATTGGAACAAAAGTCTCTTACACACTTTTAACAGAGTAACCAATGTAAAAATGCTCAAAGCAGAAACTAAAAATTACCAGTCAACCACACCGTACACAAAACTACAGGTAAATCTCAGGCCCAGAAAAGCAAATATGACAAAACATTTAAGAGAAATTCTGGTTTATACAGCATATTCAAAGGATCATAGAATGGTTAGAGTTGGAAGGGACATTAAAGATCAACAAGTTCCAATCCCCCTGCCATAGGCAGGGACACCTCCCACTAGACCAGGTTCCTCAAAGCCCCATCCAGCCTGGTCTTGAACACCTCCAGGGAAGGGGCATCCACAGCTTCTCAGACAACTTGTTCCTGTGTCCCACCACCCTCATGGTGAAAAATTTCTTCCTGACATCTCGTCTAAACCTACCATCTTCCAGTTTGAAGCCATTACCCCTCATCTTATCACTACATGCCCTTGTAAAAAGACCTTTCCAGCTTTCTTGTAGGCCCCCTTCAGATTCTGGGAGGCTGCTATAAGTCTCCGCAGAGCCTTTTCTTCTCCAGACTGAACAACCCCAACTCTCTCAGCCTGTCTTCATAGGAGAGGTGCTCCAGTCCTCTGATCATCTTTGTGGCCCTCCTCTGGACTTGCTCCAACAGGTCCACATCCTTCTTGTGCTGAGGTCTCCAAAGCTGGATGCAGTACTCCAAAAGTTGCATTAAAGTTGGTATTACTGGTTTGTGTATGCAACAAAGTGCCATACAGCGCAGGGGAGAGGAGACCAGAGATTTACATAGTTTCACTTGCATACTTTTGCTTAGTTCCTTGTTTGTAATTAATGATGGTATTTGAAAACAACAAAAATGATCTTCAGATAAAGCAAGGACATATTAAGTGCTGTTATGAGGATTTGATTCATTGATGCTGAGTCAAAGCAAGGCACCCATTCAGCAGGGAGTTGCATCCAGCATAAATTCTCTAGTTACTGTCGACATCACTTCCATATCTTCAGACTTTGATGAGCTGAGTGGCTGGGTCATAACCTCTAAGTGGTATCTCAGCTATTTATATTCTGCAGAATAGAAGATAGGTTCATTTAAAATCTAAATACTCTTTGCCTGTATGTTCTGCTGCTTAACCAGCATTTTGGGACAGATAATTTCTTTTTCATCTCTTTACCTAAATATTTTTCTAATCAGCAAGAGGTTTCTTGATGTGTTTGTAATTGCCCAGGTTTCACACTGTGTTAAATGCAAGAGTGTCCACTATTCTACTTGGCTATAATCTGGTGGGTCAGACTGGGTACATAAGTAATTATGGAAAATGTTATTTCTGGAGCCAGTGTCCCCCAGACAGCAACTCTTGTGACTGCAGAGATCTGATCAGAATGTCCCTATACCTGTCAGGTATCATTTTATAGATAGCTTATGTTGTGTAATAGAACTATAAATAAATGTAAACAAACAGTATCTTGGTTTACATTGAAAGTATATCGGTTGCTCTTGTAAATATGCAAATAGTTATTTATCTTTGCAGCCTATGTTTGAGTTTCCTATTCTGTTTTGAACCTTGAAAAGAGCAAGGTAATAATTTGTATTCATTTTGCATGTTCAACTGTCTGAAAAGAGACAAGTGAAATCAGTCAGTTGCCTTATGTGGGCTAAGAGTGATGCCTTCAGGGATTCAGGTGGTCAGGGCTGAACTGAAACCTCTGTCTGTGGTGCAGGATACACTTGGTACCTTATCTTCTCCCCATCATCCTGTAACATTTACATTTCATCTTCAGGTAGTGGTTTGTCACATAAATCTATGTTGTGGTCTTCCTGGGGGGTGTTATCTTGTTCCTGGCCATTGAGGAAATTAAAAGATGTAACCAAAGACAAATAATTATTTCTACTCAGGAATCTGTTTGGATATTTTTAACTAACAGCTTTTCTTTGCTGCTCCACCACGGATTAAGGCTTCATGCTATATAATAAGGATTAGTACACAGCCTATGTGAAATAAAAGCAAACTAAGCCAGCAAGCCTCGTTAGTCAGGTGGAGACTCAGAGATACTGTTGTGAAAAGGAATTTTATGCACTCCAATTCTATTCACTAGAACACACAGCCTATACATTTTTATTGTCCTCTCTCATATCACCCCTCATTTATGTCACCCTTTGGGGGAGACACCTTTGAAACTGCAGGCTTTTGGGTCAGGGACCATTATTTTGGGTGTCTTTGACTTGCAGAGTGAGGCACAAGCTGGTGGAGCCTGCAAGTTGCTGCTGTGTACCTCAAGTACACGTGAGGTAACAGCAATAACGTTTGCAGGGGCAACTGAATGAAGAATTTTATCATATATGGCCTTTAAATATTGACTAACTGATTTAGCACTTGAAAAATATTTGAGGCTTGTGGATTTGTCTAGTAAAACTGTAAATAGCTACTGCTAGCAGTCTCCAGCTGGATTCGGAGAACGCTGTTGGTCACAGTGACCTTCCCTCCTGTTCATTTTTTGTCAGTAAAAGTAGTTGGAAAAAGAATTAATCAGGAATGTCATTCAGATTATTCAACTATAGTAATCTTTTTGTCAAAATGTACCTTTTGTGAAATGAAACCATTTCTATGAGGAGGAAACTAAACTATGTTGAATTAAAGTGTGAGAGGTTGTTACGGTTAGGTATTTATATAGATTTATGTGCTCAATTTTCCCTGCTATTTTATGAAATTCTCATGATAGAAATTGTTTTCTAGAATCATAAAGTGTTTTAGGTGAAATATAGGTTGTGGGTAGTAGATTGGATTTTTCAGGAGTGAATGGCTGCTCTGCTTGCAAATACCATTGTGGAGCAAATGACACAGTGGCGTAGTGAATTTGGAAAGCTGTAGACAAATAGTGATGAAAACCTGGTAATATTTTGATACCTTAATAACTGTAAACAGGAAGCATTTATTTGAAAAAGATAATGGATGGTCCTTTCTTGATTGTTAATCTATGATGGTATTCTCAGTGCATAAAAAGTTCTTGCTGAAAGTCTGAACATACAAGCAGGTTTGCCTGCGAACTCAGTCCACTAGGATTACCAATAAGAGTGGAAAAGAGTTTTTTTAACAAACTAGATGAATTTGCTCTCCTCAGGGCACGTTATTTCTAAGTCTCTGATATATTTTGTGATCTTGAACCACCTTAGGGCATGCATAACTTGTTACCTGTTGGTGAATAAAGCCTTCAACTCTGTCAGGAGATCCTGGGGGTCTTTCCTAGATTTTTTACTCACTGTAAAGTTCATACCTTAAGATAACATCATTTAGTTAAATTCATCCTTACCTACATCTTACTAAGAGATCTTTAGCTCTTGGAGGTTTTTTTTGCTTTTAAAGGAGGTCCAAGAATTAAAGTTGTGCCAAAAAAACCCAAACCACCCCAAAACTGCAAAACCCTTGGGAGTATCACTGAACAGATCATTTTTCAAGCAAAAAGTTTGGACATTTTTCAGTAATGTCTTGCTGGCCCTGCCTGTGTCACACAATGGGATGGGGTGAGGAGATCCCTGAGGAAGGACAAATTGAGGTATTCCTCACAGCAGCAGCAGTATGCTTGTCTCAGCGTGTTGCCCATACCCCTAACCACCCCTTCTGAGGGTGCAGGAGTTCTATCCTGGAGTACCCTTTCAGGGTGAAAGCTTTTGGATTTCTGTCGAAGGTTCAGACTCTTCCAATGGATGTTTTTCTGAGCAGTAAAAAATTTCTGAGAGAAAAAAAAAAAGCCTGCCAAAATTTTCCAGCTGGCTCTTGCTGTTAATGTGGGGAGGATGCATGGTGTTTTTCATAGCTAATGAAGATGTTGATGTCCTACTTTATAATGAAGCTTAGTTTTGACTGTGGAAACGTGACTAATTCTTCCACAGATTTAACACTGGCAAAATAACACAGTCAGTGCTATATTCACTAGCTTAGATCTCACCTATCACTGCCTTCTGCTGAATTAACCCTAGCCTTTTATGTCTCACCTTTGAATGTCTGAAACCAGTCACTTTGGAAGGGTTGAACACCCAAAACCATTGTGCAGTCCAAAAGGCCCTGCTGTAGGTTTCCAGCTTCATTTTGGCATCACTAGGCTAACCCAGTGTCTTGAAATTGCCTTGCATGTGTAGTTAGCCTGCAGAGATTAGAGGCCACCGTATCAAAATGACTTCTTGGATAGGACCTTAAAATGTAAACTTTCTGCAGGCCATACCATGCTTTTTGCCAAGTCCTCCGAGCTGCCAGTTGCTCAAGTAATGATCTGATTGAGTTGCAGTAATTCATCTTCATCTTTGCTGAAAAGGAAGAGCGAAGAACCAGAGAGGTGTCTTGTGTTCAGGAGGACGAGTGGTGACAACTGCTGGTGCTGGAAAGATTTGTCCAAAGTGTGTGTGTTCCCAGCAGATGGTGCTGTGCTGGTGGCCATGAGCAACGGATGATCCTAGGACGGCTCCTTGTCCAGCAGTTTGTGATACACAACTTGAGATGCGACATTTATTGAGGGAAAGAGATCCCCAGGACACTGCAAATTGCCATCGTGCCATGTGGAAGTGGTCTGTTTGCACACATGCATAGGTGCTGCAGAATCTAAATTTCCCCTCATGGTGTTTCGTTATGTTTGCATTCATCTCTAGTTCATTTGCATATTGGCTTTGTATTGTATTGCCTCAAGGTTTGCTTAATTTGTATAAATATATAGCATACTTCTGGGCTAGAAATAATGTGCACCCTCACTTCGTTAGTCCTTTTAGATGGGCCGGGGCAGTGGTCCTCTTCCACACTTAATTAAAGAATTATTGAGCCTTTTGGTAAAAAAAAAAAGAAAAAAATATCTTTGGATCACCTCATACTTTGCTATTTTGGATTGACTTGTAAATGTGAAAAGCACTTAGCAGTTAGGTAAGCAGAACTGCAATTGTTATATTTGTTTAATAAAATCACATTTTTCCTATTGTAATCGCAAGCACGGTACTCAGGAATTGACACAAAAATGTGAGTGTTCACTGAGCTCTGCCTTGTGTTTCTTGAACAGGAAGGCACTGGCAGCAGTCAGAAAGAATTTTGCCAGTGTCCTCCTGCCTCACAGAGGACCAGTTGCCTGTGGACCGTGGAGTGACTAATAGGGGATCAAGGTTCCTGAGAAATGGGGAAGGGACCCCATAAAGAGACCTCATGGCTAGTAAGACCAGCCCTAGCAATAGTAGTTTTTTAATATTAAATTATTCCCACAGAATTTGTCTAATTATCTCTGAGCAGACAAACTTTTTATGGCAGCCTTCATATCATTGGCATGTTTTGTGCCTCTTCTAAACACGTTTAATAGTGCTTAAATGCTGTATTGTAAGTATGATGGAGGAACACAAATTATATGCAAAATGCTGTGGATTACCCTGTGCTTTAATATTCCACCTGATTTTTAAAGACTTCATTGCAAAGGTTATTGTAACAATATATTAGAACTCTTATCATTATTTAATAGAAAATTTTTAACCCTGGAGTCAAAAGACCTGATTATCAACATTGAGTGTAATGAAGTAGAAAAAGCATATAAGAAATCTTCACAAACAACACAACAAAGCAGCTCAATGTTGTTTCCCTTGCAAGGCCATGGCCTGATCATTATGTTGACTGTGCACATATAGCAGGGCTTGTAGTATTTTTTTCCATGCCTTCGTGATTATCACTAAGCAACTGGCCCCTCACTGTTTCTCTGATCAGAACTGCTTTAGAGAGATTTACATCATTTCAAACTTTTTCTTTTTTAGAAACTGTATCCCAAATTAATGGACTAAAAGGAAAATGCCTTAGATGAGTTGAAGAAATATAGATTACATTATCTTCTCCAGCCCTCTACGGAGAGAACATGCAAAGCATCTCTGCAGCCTCCACAGCACCCTACTGCTGTTGAAATCTTGTGGTTTTGGAGAAGGTGAATTTTGGAGGTGCCTACAAACAATATATCAAATGTATATGCTTGCACATAAATGTCCTAGTTCAGCAGTTGAGTAAATCATATGCTGTCAATGCAATTCACGTGGTTTGCTACATTGCAGTACAAGACACAAGATATTTCTATGCAGAGATCTGATTTATATAACCTGTTTCCCCTCTGAAGATGAAATCTACGGCAAAAAAACCTGCTTCTTGTAGGTCATTTCCTGGGAGAGAGGCACTCCCTATAATCACAGAAGATGAACTGGGTTAGTACGTAACAAACACACCTTTCTGGCCCCCTCCCTACCAACATGTGTTGCAGACATTGGAACATCACATGGTAGCTACAAGAGAAATAATTTTTAGAGGTACATCTACATTTTCATTCTAAACATGCACATAAAAGTGAGTGCAGCAAAAAGTGTGTGTCCATACACTAGCTCTATCCCATGCTCACTGAATCCGCTTAAAAGGAGTGGTGGCTTTTTCCAGAGATGGTAAGCTCTTAAAAATTGCATCACATACTGCTTAGGATATCATCTGTGTAAAGCCTTTCATTAGCCTCCATTTAGTGTCAACAAAGAGAGACATGAGAAAAGGGTGTCTTGGAGGTTTTCCAGTGCAGAATTCATCCCTTTTTATTCCACCATGAAATGAAGAGACACCCCTGAAGGTACCACACATTTCTGATACAGGAAGCACTGAGGTGTTTTATAGTAAAGCAGCAAGATGTGAAAGAGATGTGCAACCCTGCCATTTCCTAACGACGTACACAGTGTCTATGTAATGGCTGTTCCTGACATGGGTTACCTGGTTAGTTCCTGGGTGAAGTTGACCGCCTTCCATGTCAAATGTCTTCAGGGAACGAAGGAAAATCAAGTGCCCCTCAGCTACCTCTTTTTTGTGCTCTAATCCACTTCTGAATGTTATGGAAATATGGGTTGGTGTGTAGTGAAAGTCGGTATTTTTAATTCAAGTTTTAGTTCCATAACTGATTGGGATTTTCAGTTCATCCTTATAGTGGATTTTCATGAATAGGTAATAGGAAATCATCTGAGAAACTCTATTGCTTGATACAGATGATTATGGCAAGTTAATCACTGTTTCAAAATTCCCCCCCTGTGATTAAAGTTTCAGAGAGCCTGATGACACAGTTATGGGACACTGCTGTTCTTCAAGACTAGTTGTCTTTCATTAAAGTCTAGTTTTACAGCTTCTGGTATTGGATATTTCATTTGAAGAAACCTCATTTTTCCATGTGTATAAACAGCATTCTGCTCTCCCTTTTGAGACTGGAAAGGGGTGTGTGTACTGTCTTGGGAAGACGGTATGAAAAATACCATTTCTGGACTACAGGTATAATAGGAAATGCCATTCCCACACTCTGCAGAAACACCAGGGAAAGCGTGCTGCTGCCCCAGACAATCAAACTTTTAATTGTAAGGCTAATGATGATTTATTGCAGCCTAAAATGGGATTATTTTTTTTTCCCCTGGCACTTCCTCAGAGTGGCCAGGTCTCTCCCCTTCCCCTCTTGCCGCTGTGGGTGCGTGGGGCAGGCAGTGGGCTAAGGTAGCTGCGCTCACGCCTGCTGTCGCAAAACTTCCTCTTACAGCAGCGCAGCAAGCTACCATTTATTTTTAATTGCTCCCCACCGTGTAGGCCAATTAAGGATGAAGCCAGCAGGGCAAGGATCACTGGCAAAGCCTTTGAAGGGAGCAGACCCAGCATTTGCTTCGCCGGAAGGCTGCCATTCACACATTTGTGCAAGAATGCAAACAATTGGGCTCACTCAGTGGGATCAAGTGCTATCTAGTTCAGTCTGAACCACTTTCTAGTGCAGATGGCAGTGAGAGTGGCAGCACCGCTGAATATTATCCCCGGGGTTAGAAACTTCCCAAATGAGATTTACATTCGTGACCCTCCCCATTTCAGCAGGAAACACCTGCTAAAGCAGCTTTAGGAAATGCCTCTCATTAGCAGCTTCTGTTTGAGCTCAGGTTTTCGTAGCCATTGGAGTTCAGCAGGCTTAAGAACTTGGTCTTTTGAAAATATGAAAGGGAAAATATTAGAGGATAGTAGGTATGGGCTCCATTTTTGGCTCGTGTTTCCTGCTACCTTAATTATTCCTTTAAAATCCTCATTTGACACTTTTATTTTCCTACCTTCTGAACCTCCCAGAAAAGAGGGTTGCTGGGTATCCTAAAGAGCTTGGTCATTTCCAGGAAATCCTGGATGGAGAGCTTGCTGGGTAGGTTGAAATTAGCAACCAAATATTTTTGATGCTTTGGGGAAGAAATGAATCTGCAAATTCGGTCAGGAGTGTTGTGAGCTGTCTGTGCTTTCCTGCTTCTGTGGGAGAGAGCTGGCATTTTTGTCCAGTTTCTCTCAGAACTGGGAAATGTCAGTGTACATAAAACCAAAAAGTACTGAGGAAAAGTAGGAAACCAAAATGGAGCCAACCGAGTTTTATCCTGGAAAAAGTTTTGCACTGACTCATTCTGGATGGGCTCACTGTTCCTTGCCGTGGGCTTGTATAAACTACCGGCCGTGGCTCACACATTAGTGTCGTGTCTCCTCCGTGCTGGGGACACACAGACTCTGGGCTCAGGAGAGGTTTGGTGTCTCCTGATGCAGGTGAATTTTAGTCAAAGTAAGCCCAAGCCGTGGCTTTGTTCTTCTTGCAAGCATTGCACGAGGAACCTGCTGGTGATTTCACGAGCTAGTCCCCCAGGGAAGCTCCCAGTTACACACTGGGTAGGATGGTGAAGGCAGCTGGTGCAGCCAGTCTTTCTCAGTGACATCCTTTCCCTGCTATTTGTCTGCGCATCTTGGTGATGCCAATTCTGCAGGGTTTAGCCTTTTTAAAAAAATACATTTATTTTGTAAATCCCTCAGGTTTTCTAGTGGAGAGGAAGACCCCATAAGAGAAATCATAGATTATTAACAACTGGCCTTTTGTGAATCACTTGAAGGTTGCGGCCACGGGGGTCTTTTCTAGACACGCACATTCTCAAAAAATACTCATTACACCTCTTGCGGGGGCATTTGTTCAGTCATCTGTCTGGGGAAGCCCCCTATGTCTAAAAGGACCGACGTCAGGATTTAAATGCTATTCTTCATACAGCAGCAACAAAAAACGATGCAGCCGAATCGACACTGCAATTCCATGGCGTGTAGGCAGGTTTATTTTCACATGTATGCCATGTAGCCTGATTTTGCACATTACAGAAAACGGACGGCTGCTCTCTGGCTTGTCTGTAAATCAGATTTTCCCCACAGAAACTCCTTGCAGACGCCTGTGAGGCGGAGGGCCAGCGTGGCTAGGCTTATTCCCGGGTGCTCCCCATCTCCCCGGGCCCCCGCAGCTCATCCCCCTCATCGGCTCCCCGAGCTGCCCAGCCAGCAGGAAAGAGGAGGAAATTCCTGACACGCGCTGAGGACCCAGGAGTGCCTTCTCCCCAAGCTGCCGAGCTCTCGCCGACGCGGCTCCGCCAGGAAAGGTCGATGCCGCAGACAAGAGCGGGGCCAGCACGCCTCTGGGGCTAAGAAGAATGGAGCTTCTGGGGTTACTTTTGTTCTGATCCTGGTTTATCTCTCGCTGTGTGACTGCTTTTTAAAATTTCCCTGCATGTAGACTTCTGGGAATACTGCGGCTTTCTGTGCCACATGAAGTCATTGTGAGGATCAGTTATTGATGGCTGTTAAAGCAAGCTAGCTATTAACGTTACTAAGGGTATTTTTTGTTTTGTTACACTGAATGTATTTCAGCAGTAATGTAAAATTTTAATTAAATTTCATCCTTGATGACACCAAGAAAAGCACTGTTATTTTATAAAATGTACACATCTCTGACGAGTGTAACTTTGTTCTCATTTTTAAGAAGCTAATCATTCTATACAAATATATATAAAATGAATTGCTGCATTTGTTTTCTTTTCCTTTAGATACCTATAACAATGCTGTATTACAAAGATGGAAATTCTCCGTCTTTTCTGAAAAAACTGCAGCTTCTTAATACCAAATAAATAATACCTGAAAGGAGATGTGTTTGTGCTCTCCTGATAATGGAATAATATGGTGCCTGCATATATTTTAATCTGGCATTTGGTGGTTGTACAGCACGGTGATATAACAGTCTGCAGATTTCAGAGCCTGGATTCAGCAGTAGATGCAAAATTGTTTTCAACGTGGTAGAGAATTGTAGTGAGGGACAAGAAAAAGCTGTTCAGTGTTAGACAAGGGTTTATCTCTCCGATTGCCGGTAGTGTATATTTTGTAAGTTAGGATATGACTGAGTATGTATTTATATAGCTGTTATAGAAATATATGGGGGTGTGTTTGGAGTGTGGTTTTTCAAAAGCAAGCTGGATGTGCACTCCTGTATGTAGTTAATCATTTTACTGTGATGCTTATATCATGAAAGCTCAACAATTGTGTTACAAAAACCCCAATATTATGATCATTTGTCTTGTTTTCCTTATGATTGATAAATTCTTGGTGCATCAATACATCAAGTAAGTTTATATACTAAATCAGGAGCCTGTCATATCAGGGGAAAACAAAAACATTAGATAAAAGGAAACTGCTACCTTATATTCATGAGCGCCTACCAGCTTTTAATAAGACAGCATCCAATTCAGACCAAAAGACGTATCCTTCCTTGTATCGACTGTTATCTCAGGCTGGGGATTTGACTTACCATATCTGCTTCCCATGTTTCTGCAGTCAGAAAGTCTTTGAAAGAAAACTTTAGTTCTGATTTCTTACTGAGATGAAAATCCCGTTTCAGTTGACAGAGGGTGGCTGGGTCTGCAGTCACTGCAGTAGTTTGGGTATTTTCAGTACGAGAAAAAAGCTTGTGCTTGTGGTCTAGAAAGTGCTTTATTGCTTCTCCATAGCCTGAACGTGTGTTAGAGCAGCTGAAACGAGAAGGCAGAAGAGTCAGCCTACCATGACTGGCCATGCTGCTAAAACGGCGTGCAGAAGACACACCGGGCGTGCGAGGCACCGGGCATTGCACCGATGGTGACTCCGTCACCGCTTGCCAGGGAGGGAGGGTGGTTGCGGGAGGACGGGCAGGGACCGGCAGGGGGAGAGGGTGACCAAGCTACAGGAAGGCGGGTGCAGGTGGAAAGAACAATCGGATTTTGCAAACGTGTGATGGGAAGAAAAGATGGCTTTAGCTGAAATTGGGAGCTGAGACTCTGAGGACCTGGGTTCTGTCTTTGCTTTGATCTCCCTGTGTCATAATGCATAAAAAGACTTCAATATTTGTGTCTTTCGGTACCCAAGAGGTAGCAGTGTATCTGCATGCAAGTACCATATGGATGAGGAGTTACATGTGGTTGCAAATGCAAGTCAAGGTATCACTCAAGACCATCTCTCCTTAAGATAATAAAAATAGAGAATAGCTTTTGGTCTACAAGCTCCAAACACCTTAGTGTAGCTCTTTAGAGATATTTCCCTGGGAATTTCCCTGGCAGGATTCTGGCCAGTTCAAGCCTCTGCCACCTTTCCCAGAAACAGGCTGTTGCTTTCAAAGGAGAGGTTTGTCCTGCCCTGGCACAGATATTTGTCTTTCAGTTTTCATCTGATTTCAGTACATGGGCAACGCCCACTATTCAAGAAATGCATGTTTTCTTTTGCTAGAGGAATTGCTTTTCTTTCCTCTATTGACATCAATCACAGGAGCAAACATCTTCTTGACCCTGTGCTTGGGTTATGGAGCTGCAAAACCAGCACTGCAAAGGAGATAGCACCAACGTCAGCCAACCAGAGAGGTAGTCTTCTGCCTCTGTTTTGTGTCCACACTGAGGGGAGAGAGCACAAAACTGGAATTCCTGCATCTCAGCAAGTATCTGGAATAGCACAAATGAGGACAGGTCTTTCAAAGGGGATCTGGAGACCTAAAGTTCCGGTTTGTTTGAGATGTATTGATCTTTCATGGCCATACTGAGAAGCAGTTGTACAGGGGATGGAATCATGTCAATGGTATGCTACGAGAACCATCCTGTAAGACTTTTTTGTCTGTGTATTTCAAACCCTCACATTTATCAAGTCAACACTAAAATTACAAATGTCCTCTCAAAAATCATTATGCCCAAAATGTTAGCAAAAATTACTTTTTTACCAAAATTATGGTGCATTTTATTCTCCTAGTGCAGCCTAGTGTCTGTCTTATTAGCCCAAATTTGCATTTGATGAAACTGCATGCCACGGATTTTGTCAGCAATTATAATTCTTTTCAAGGGAGGATGTTTGTGATTTGGGCTGAAATATGCTAATTACCAAAAACCATCGACACGTGAAGAACTCAGTATTTCAGCCTACTCCCCGTACCACCAAGAGCGGTGAATGTGAAATACCACCTGTCAAGCACTCGCAGCAGATTCGGAAGATGTTCTGCGGCGTCCTACGGAGCAAGAGGGATGTGGGGAATGAAGTGCTGGAGGATGCGACGTTATTGCTTGCCTCTGCCATTTGTACCCGGAGCAGCCCGGCAGCGTGGTGTGCCAGGAATTCCTCAGCTGAGGTCCGGGAAAGGCAGCGTGGCAGCGAGCTGCTGAGCTCGCCAATGCTTCCCATACCGAAAGAGGAAAAGTTTGCACGGGGATTTTTTTGTTTCTTTAAAAATCCATACTTGCAAACCAGCAACTTACAGACACGAGCGACACTGAGGATTATTTTGAAAGTCCTTTAAAAAGATTGAGAGAGAAGGGGACTGCTGATTGTTCAGAGAAACGCAAAGCTGTTGCTGCCTATTCATTTCATTCATCCTAAATACCCAGTCACAGTTTAATTCCTAGATGTACTGTATGCCCTTTCGTATATAATCAGCCTAATTTGTCTTCAGCTGCAAGCAAGTGAACCAAGATTCATTTAGTTAAGCAAGCTAAGCAAAAACATTCTTTGCTCACAGATGGGTAAGCCAACCGATATCTTAAGATAAATGAAGGGAATTTTGTTTTCTTTTCTTAGCTACTGTAAGGAGTCCTACGGACAGAAGAATGACAAAACAAATTGTGTCCCTCCATGTTTTTAATTAGTTAAACAGGGAAAGACTAATAGATCTCATCCTGGAATCTGGAATCCTAATTTGCAATATTGGATGTTGTTTTGACTTAAACTGGCACTTTTAACAAATAGACTTTTCACTAGAGGTTTTCAGAAAGACCGCGTGTAATATTAGATGAGAGGTACTTAATTAATGTAGGAAAGCGCCAACAAACTATCAGCCAGCACTGACTTGTCTTGGATTTGAAATAAAAGGTATTTGCTCTGTGCTGCTTGCCTAGCAATTACCATTAAATGTGTGTGGATTTAGGCCAATTCTTAATGAAAAAGGGGCCAGCTCACAACAAATGTCACCCATGTTGTCTTGGGTTACGCTGATAATGTGGTGAATGAATCAAAAAAACTGCAGGCATTAAATCTGGCTCACCTCAGGGCAACCAGGGGAAGGCAGAGATCCGCTCTGACCCCCCCCTTATCCTTGTGCCCTGTCTGAGGGCACAGGGCAATAGCCAAATCTGTCCGTCAAACTTCTCTCCCAGATAGCTAAAATATTATTATTATTTCTGCAGCTATAAAATAGCTGCAGAATAGCTGCAACAGGACATTGCATTGTCAAGAGAGAGTGTACACAGGGGAAAATGCTGAAAATTGAAATCCTTCTAATCCCAATGATCATGCTGGATAGCAGCAGGACTTGCTACTAAGAGAACTGTACGATCATTTTTTCAGATATATTCTTCCTCTTGACTGCATGCAGGTGAAAGCAGATGGGGAGAGGAGAAAACTGTGCCTCCCCAGGCTCTGGCATTTTCTTGGCAGAGGAGGAAAATAGAGGACAAGTTGCAAGTGTCTCAGCCCTGCATCTCAGTGTTGCACCCTCACAGGATCAGAGAAAAAGCAAGCACTTGACAACTCTTGCTGTGCATCTCTACCTTCCCAGGAGAAATTCAAGAAGGTGTAGGAGCAAGGGAGGATGTGTCCTGTTCTGCCCTCTGGCACCACGGGGGCAGTGACCCCCCTCTAACTGGGGCTGCAGGGAAAGAGGCACGGTTTGCTCGGCAGCCAGTGGAGACAGGGACTTTGTAGTGAAGAAGTTAGTTTAGGAAAGAGGAGACTGGATGTCCCCAAGACTATATAGGGAAGCGAAAAATTATAAAACCCTGCAGTGGGCAGAAATCCTGCCACTCCTTGGTGAAAGGATTTTGCTTGTTAGAGGGCAGGGTGATTTCTTTGGGACCAGTAAGAATCCAGGAAGCTGGATCCTCCTTTTCTGTCTCCCACTCCCTATCGTCATGAACCACCACCATGAAGGTCCAGTCCCTGATTTCTCACCCATGTGTGCACAACAGGCAACAGGCAGCAGATTGGCAGCTCCCATGAACTTCAACATAAAGCAGAGGTAAAAAAATCTACTAATTCCCTGGTCATTATCTTCCTTCTCTTTTTGAACAGTTTCCGCACAGCAGCTTAAGGTAAGGACTTTCTCTGCCACTGTCCTACCATCTTTCCCCTGTCCCTCCCCCTGTCTCACCCAATCTCTACAAGAGACACTTTGTGTTTATATGTAAGGTTTTTTTTCTAATTCCAGCACTATGCAAAATGGATTTTAACCCTGGCTGGGGCTGGGTGTCCAAGTGCCCTGCTGGTGGATAGAGCCTCTTCTCCCTTTCAATCTCCTTTAGGTTTTTGAGCTCCTCCCAGAGCAGCCAAAAGCCAAACTGTGCCCCGTGTATTGCTCCCCACCAAAACACCGGCACTACCTGAGCCTGTTTGGAAGGGAATTCAAGGAGGTGGTGGTGGGCTGGCAGTGCACACCCGGAAAGAGCCAGCAGGGGGAAGCTTGCCCCCCAGCAGCAACTCGTGCCATGGTTGCATCATTTTGGTCTGACTGCTCTGCAGGACTGCCACCTCTTCTGGTCTCTCTTCTCTCTGAGACTGTTTCTGTGATAACCACTGCAGTTTTCTGGTGAGCCACATCACTGGCTCCAAATGAGAGCAAAGAAAACTATGAGTTTGCTTTTGGGATGCAAAAGGCAGCTTCTGCCTCCTTACAAGTCATTTGCACTATGCTTCTGTAGGTATCCTCTGAAAATTAGAGGTCTCGTCAATAGAAAATCAGTGTCCTGGGAAAAACAGTGGTGCTCAGCACTTCTCCTTCTCCCATCTGTTTCTTTTGGGGATATCAGGTTACTCCGAGGTGGATGGGCTCTTGGAGGAGATGTGAGTGAGTCCACCTTGAGTGCAGTCCATGGGAATTGTCTGGGCTCATCCTGAAGCGGGTCAAGGTACCTGCTTGGAAAATAAATTCTGTTTAGAGAACTTGTTATTTCTTTAGGTTAGCTTGGCACAGTAGACAAATGAAGATTTCCCTGGTGGTCTTCAGAGCAGAAGTGTGGAATAAGCCAAGGTTATCTAGGAAGGGCCAATCATAGTTTGCACCGGCCACTCATCAGTGTAATCACACCTTTAGTCTCTCAGCCCTCAGCTTTTCTGCAGTCGTGGTGCTCAGAAAGCCTTTCTTTTCCCAACCAACTTCAGATGCACTGGGAGAGCAACCTTCGGTACCCACCCACAGCACTGGTTGCCTCCCATTAAACTCCTCTGGCTCCCCACCATTTGGATGGGGAAACTGCTGTTCTATACATTATGACTTTTTTTTTTTTAAAAAAGCAATCAAATTCATAATATATTGAATGACTTTTTCAGCTACTTGGTTGTGTGTGTAATTGAAGGAAGTGGTTAATTTTTGAGCACAGTGGGTTATTCACGGTGCTAAAATTAGTTTTGCTTTTGTTAGACCAGAGATCCATTTGCCGCTAACACAGTTAAGGCACAACCAGTATTTATATGAGAGATGAAAAATGCATTGATTGACTCAAACCTTCTGTGCCACTGAACACTGTGCAGCGATCTAACTAGCAGTGAAACAAATAACTTATCACAGCATTGGAATTACATGCACGTAGTGGGAAATTCTCTTTTTTTTTTTGTTCACAAAAGGACTTGATCACATGCCATTATTCAGAGAGTAGCTGAAATCTCTGCAGGCCTTTACTCTGTAATCTAAAAAGCCCTTTGCTTTTTACTATCGTAGGCTTTGGCAGCTACAAGAAAATGCAAAATGATGGCTGTGCTTGTATCGATTATCATCCTAATTCTGCTTCAAGTGAAGTCCATCACAAACCTGCCACAGCCTCCCGTGGGAGCGAGTGCAGGCTGTGTATAATTGCAGTTACTTTAACACAAATTTACTTACTTGACACTTGAAATTCTGCATTCTTGCTGCAGTTATGCTGTGAGCAGCATTAAATTAACCGACTCCCAGAAAAAGGCTGAGACCACCCTTGCTCACCTCTGCTCCTGTTTTCTGCTGGAGGAGTGACAGTCCCCTGCCTTGAGCGGCTCCTGCAGCAGCGCGGGGCTTTTTTCCGCTTCCCCTGGTCACCTGTGAGATTCCTCCAACGTACTATGTCTTTGTGATGGATGCGCTGCCCGCTGGCGATTGCTCATTTTGATGCGCTGCGTGATGTCTCTGCTTCACATCTGGCTCCTTATCTCGCTATTTATTTTATGACCTCCCTACCCATTCTGATCTTCAGTCACTCCAGATTCTCTTTGCTGCCTACTTCTCCTGCTCGGTTTGCTCACTCAGCGGCCCTGCGTCTGGTTTTTGGGTCACAGGGAATGAACAGGCTCTGGTTGAAAGCCTCCTTCTTCAGGTGGAGAAGGTGGCGACATCTAATAGTTCTAAAGCTGTTCAATGCCTTTTATCTTTGCGTTGTCCAAACACAGTATGTATAGCCATTTAGCTTTGCCAATAGAGCACCTTCAGCCATAGCTTTAATTCAGTCTGCACAAGAAAGGGTCATGAGGCCATGGCTTTATCCAGGGTCTATTTTAGGTTTGTGGGTTGGGTGGAGAAACAGAAATTGAGCAGTTTCTACCATCTCTTTGAGAGATGCAGTATAAACCTGGGCAACCCAGATGCTGTGTTATGCAGAGGAGCCAGAGCAGAAGATTTGCCCCCTCCCAGCTGCTCTATCAGCGCAGCAAAGCCTCTTGACAATAACTCTGGAATTACCTGCTTCTGCTGTGAGGCTGGGCAAGGTTAGGACCCCAATTTAGCCTCATATTAGATTCTAGGTGCTTACATGCATCCACTTTTTGCATGCTGGGATCGGCAACCTATGCTACTTAAAAACCAGCTGTTACTTTTGCCTGCGGTTCACCAGCTGCCTGTCGGTGCAACACCCTGATTCTACAGAGAGCTGCTAAGGGAACAGGCAGAGCAGTGTATCATAGCTGTCTGGCTTTTCCTTTCAGGGAAGTCTCTCTGCCCTAAAAGAACATGAATGCTTCAAAGCATCATTTACCAATGTTAATAGGGAGAGCGCTGGGTACTGAGCGGGTGCAGACATACAGATAATTCTTTAGAAAATGGCTGCCCCAAAAGTAGAGAAGTCTCAGATTTGTGTTTTAGTATCTATCCACCATATTTCACTTCTGACCTGTTGCAAATGTATAAATATGTTGAAGATCTCCAGCTCAATATCAGCAAGTTACGCCTAGCCCTGCAAAATCTTAAGAACTCCATGACTGGTTTGGGAGAGGACTGTGCCATCCCACAAGAACAGTAAGACTGTTCGAATCTGTGACCTTGCGATGGCCCTCTGGTTCCCTGGTCCAAGTCTGGACCACACAGGCTTGGTAGATGTAACCAAAGACAAGGACTGTTCATACAGCTAATCTTTTCGTGGCCCATGTATGAATGGACCTGACCCCATACACCAAAGCTCCAACGGTCCTCTCACACTGATGGGATGTGGCTATACTCCGTGTAATCCTTTTGCCTTTTGCTGAAGAAGTTGCGAATTGGAGCCAAGGCGATTGTGTTGCCTCCTGGGAGCTTCCTGGGAGGCTGGACAAAAAGCAGGGCTTGGGAGGAGTTTATGCTCGCACAGAGACTTTACTTCACCACATCTGCTCCGTCCTGGGAACAAAGACCACTGACTACTTAGGCTGGAAGCAGCTCTGTACTAGGAGTTGTGATAAAAAACAATTTAAAGAGGGGGAACACAGGGTATAACTTACACCAAATCGTTTTTCTCTCCTATGATGGTAGGCTCAATCATCTCGCTAAACAGGGCTTCCAGCTTTGCAGGTTCAGAAGACCCAGAATACAGCAGGTTTGCACCCTGGACTGGTCCCACCGTGTGTTATACCAGTGCACGCTGACACGCACCTCGTGGCAGTCTGTGAAAACTAACCTAGAGGTGTCTTTTCCTTCCTACCCTCTTATTCTCCCCTTTGCAGGTGATCAAATGCACATACTCATTCGACAAAACACTGCTTAAATCTGACAGGAGAAAAGAGAGTTTGAGAGGGGTTACCAGCCTTACTGGGGCAAGTTACAGACAGCCTCTGGCTGGTGGCTGAGCCCTGGAGAGGGCTGAGCCCTGTGGGAGGGTTATGGTGACGTGCCCCTGCAGATAACCAGGTTAAGAGGAGGGATGTGCAAATGACCAGGCTGGGAGCTTTTCAAGTGTGGCTAAGCACTTGTACTGAAGCTATCCATGTTTGACATCTGTTGCAAATGAATGGTAGTAGGAAGCACTCAGAGAAATATAAGCCATGACTTTTTTCCCCCCACTCATCATGAAATAAAAGTAAGGAAGTGCCAAAAGAGAGTAGCTGAGATACCATGGGAAGGACCTGCCTGCCCTAAGGAACTAGGGAACGGGCCGGGGCCACAGGGTGAGGGCAGGAACGTGGTTTATTGGGGTCCTTGGTTCCTGCACAGCTGAGATGTGATCAGGCTTGCAGTCGAGCACTGTAGATATCACGTGTGCTTCTGTGGTGGTTTGATAGGCAGCCCACTTTATTCCTCTCTAAAAAATGGGCCACAGAATTCACTCTTATCTGGCAATTGTGCATAGACAGGGAGTTTAATTTGAGAGACAAAAACTCCCAGTCACGAGTTTTTACCCTTCCCAGAGCAGTGTGCTTGAGAACCAGTGTCCCAGCCCTCTCTTCCCAAAAGCTCAGGCACCAATGTGTCCACAGAGGCTGAGGCTGATCATCTGTTGCATCTGGAGAAACTTCTTGTGTTGAGACTTTTTGGGTTTTGTTCAGCTGACAAACAGGAGTTATTAGAAACTCATTTGCATTGCAAGTATGCATTAAAATGCATGAGGTGTGTAAGGCTGGGGCTGGTGGAAGAAAAATGCATGCAATTTATGGAAACTGTGGCTTGTTATGACTCCTAAATTGGCATATTTATATGCTTCATTGTCCTTAGATTTGGGATTTTCTGTTTGTCAAATCTAGCATGTGTGACATTCATACCAGGACAGACTTTTCTTGGTTTTTCTTTCACTGAAGACCTTTCAAAGCTACCAATGTCATGGCATAGCTGTGACTACTGGGTGATGGGCTAGATGACCCAAGAGACATTCCGTCCAGTCTGAATCATTCTTTTCCAGGAACACACTTGCCAAGCTAAGATATTCCTTGAGAATTCATCATGCTACAAATCACAGTTGGGGGAATGAATACAAATCCTGTTTGATGTCTCCAACTGAGACAGTATTTTTAATCCTCCTTTCTCAGTTGTCTAAATGCAGTAAAATTGAAGGCAAGATTAAGAACTGTTATGCGAAGGATCAAAAAATGTGTCTTGAGATATAACATTAGGAGGTGGTTTTTGATTTGGGGATCCGAAATGTTTTCCAGCAGAGGTGCAGAGCCCTTTGGAAATGTAATATATGCAGACATGTACTGAATAACAGACAAGAGACAAGCTCGTTTATCTTAGTCCTCTTTTGCAAGACACTTTGAGGAACTTCATAGATCCTGCAAAAGCTTCAGACTCTTGCAGGTGGAAAAATCACTGGTGCTAAGAGAACAGATTTTAAAATTTTAACCACTTTTCATATGCTGCTGTATGGGACCAAGAAATTATAGTATGTAAAACCTTATGTCATTGATTATATAAATCGCATTTCTTCCAGTCTAACAAATACACAAGTGAAAGTTACGAGAATATTCACAAGTTGGATATTCCCACAGAAACATGATAGGTATTACTTTTCTGTTAGATGCACTCAGCATTTCTCTCAGGGCACAGATTTACTAGACAAGGTCCTTCTGATCCCCAGAATGACACTGAGCAGCTGCGACATTACCTCCATGAGCTTTGCAGACCTCCACTGTTCAAACATGCCTGTTGCAGGTCACCTGGGTCATTGTCACAACTCAAAACGTGGAGCCATGAGGTGGGTTACAGCACACATTTCTAGTCCTGTAGAGAGAACGAGCTCATTGGCAGCATAAGAGAAGCATCAGTGGAAAAGAAGAAAGAAATTTAACATCTTGTCGTTTTTATCCTATAGGCAGTAGGTCCAGCTGCTGAAGGAAGGATTGCTTGACCACTGCTAGTGCTGTCTAATGCTGGCCTTGGATTTCAGTAGCCAGGAATATGGTAGGTGCAGGGGAGCTGCGCATGGATGGGGAAAAGGGGGAGCCATGGAAGTTCCTTTTGTTCAGAGCTGCTCTGAGTGAGAGGCCAGAAAACTGGCATCCTCTGGCATGGCAGAGGTGGTGACAGAAAAGCCCCATTTCTTGTGAGAGATAATACAAAGAGAAGTTGTATGGCTTCAGGCAAGAGCAAGCTGGAAAAAACAGGGAAAAATACAGTATATTTTTAATGTTTGTGTGGCACTTTGAAGCTGGAAATTGTTATGAGTGCTAAATATTATGTTCCCTAATGTGTAAAACGGTGACTAATACTATTACATTCTGTCATACAGAAGCCCTTGGGATGCAAATTCAAAGAGGCACAATAAATAACCATAAAATATATATAAAAAAAATAAATAAAAAGGAGGAGAGCAAACCTCCTCTTCCCATTTCAGTGTGAATGTGCTGATTGACAGCAGACTTGCAGAGACGTTTCTCCTCCCTGCTTGGGCTGCAGAGCCCAGACCCAGAGCAGGGAGAAGAAGGGGTAGCAAAAAAATGGATCTGACTGGCCCCCCTCCTCGCAGAGCGGCTGCTGATGGGCACTGCCTGGCAGCGGGTCCCCTCAGCCCCCGCAGAACCCACGGTCACAGATCCCACTCTTCTCCCCTCATCCCTTTTTGAGCTGGTGAACATCAGCTGCCCAAGCCGCACACCTCCCAGCTGATAATGCAAAGCTCTCGGTGGCTTTTTGAGAGCCCATCAGCAGCTTCTCCTACAATAGCTCTGCTTTCAAACTGCTGCTTGGGGAAAGCAGCCTCTCGCTGCCACCCACTCTCCGGGCTCCCGCTGGACACCGCCAGTGCTCTGCAGTCAAGGATACGGCCCTCCTTCCTCCTACACTTCGCCTGCATTCATTTTTATTTTTTTTTCCCCTGAGTTTTTTGCATCGTTTGTGTGTGCTGCTGTCAAATGAGATTACTGATCTGTAATCAGCAAGGGGCGGGGGGGAGAAGCAGGATTGTGCCCAACCAGATTGCTTGCTGCGGCGAGGTGAGATGACAGCCTTGGTGACTGGGGGGGTTGGG
>JAOXJM010000012.1:43323959-43344737 GCA_026413425.1 Tringa solitaria
TGATCATCTTTGTGGCCCTCCGCTGGACCCGTTCCAACAGGTCCATGTCCTTCCTTTGTTGAGGACTCCAGAGCTGGACACAGTATCCCCATCACCCTAAGTCAGCCTGATCATGTTTTGATGTAAAACTGTACGTACCACTTGGGCGTAATGGAGAAGACCTGAAACTCAGAGCGAGTAACTGGCTGTGTTTCCCCGCGTCTCTCCTCTGCATCGCTGCACGCCAGCACAGCTGAGGGCAAGATTTCCCATTCTTGCTATTCCTGTCCTGGAGAGGCAGGGTGGCCTGATTCACTGCTCAGCTGGTTTTGCTCCTGTGATTTCAGGGGATGGCCTAGATGTGCTGCCAGGAATTAACCCCTCGCCCTCCTTCCTGCACTCACCCTTTGGTTGTGAAATGTAATATTGAAAGAGACCCCAGCGACCACACGTCTCGCCGAGAGGGAGCAGGAACGATCAGCACAGAGCACAGAAAAGTCCAAGCCCCACTTAAAGACCGTTTCGAGCATTTTAAAGCAGTGAACATTTGGCTTTTGTCCGTGCTTTCCTTCGCATCTCCATCACACCTGGCCATCCCTGCAGGAGGTGATCACCCTTGCTAAAAAAAATCCCCCATTTGCCTCACTGTCCATCCCAAGATCACAGCACCCCAGGGCTTGGAACGAGCAACCCAGAAGCTCGTGACTTTGAAAAATGTGACTTTGAAAAAAGCTCGGGAGGCCACGCATGTCACAGGTTAATG
This sequence comes from Tringa solitaria, assembly GCA_026413425.1. NCBI lineage: Eukaryota > Metazoa > Chordata > Aves > Charadriiformes > Scolopacidae > Tringa > Tringa solitaria. The sequence continues at coordinate 43,324,702 of JAOXJM010000012.1, forward strand.
CGGACTATTTCTTTGAAGGTGACACAGGAGGCGTTGAGATCCAAGGGCAGCAAGTGGCACTCTCCCAACCATGGCTCGCCATGGAAAAGGCCACCCAGCATCTGCGGCGGATTGGGAGCCCTGTCATGCACTGCAAACATATTTTGAAAGGTTTTATAAATAAATCCAAAGGAGGTTATTAAATTTGCCATTCTGTGTACAGAAGGCATGAAAAAATTGTTGTGAGTCGGGTAGGTAAATAGAAGTCTAACTGCAAATAATAAAACCACATAAATAATACAAGAATGATGACTAGATTGCTGTATTTTGAGTGGATTTGAGGCAGATGTGAAACAGGTGGTAATTATTTGCTACAGAGTAACTGCAATTTACTTGAATTAACTGCATAATACATTTTGGCCACAAATCCTTGTATTAACGCAGTATTTTCCGAACTTCTTTAGGGAAAAAAAATAAATTAGTAGTGTATCAAGTTGCATTTTACCATGCCACTTGCATTTTTTTTTTTTTTAATCCTCAACAAAATCCAAACATTCAGGCAGACCTCTGAGGTCAGGCAAGCTGCCAGGGCGACAAAGACCAGGAGCTCCAGGCAGAAAATGAGCACTGGCTCCATGCAAGAGCTCCCTTCCCGCTGGTTTCACCCCAAACACCAATGCGGAGGACCACGCCAACATCTCCTGCTGCTGCGCCCAGAGATTTCACCCCGGGTGTCTCTGTGGGACACACGACGATGGGCTTGCAGGGTAACTCCTGTGGCTCTATTCCTCAGTCACACACATACCTACCCCACCTCTCCTGGTTTCAGGCAAGGAAACTAATTACAACGATGTTCCAGTGGAAACTTCCTCTTCCATTTGGCACGCTATTCTTTCAGCACACAATGATGAAGAATCTTAATTTGCTTCAGACGAGCCTGTTAGCTGTATTAATAAATTAAACCGCTGAAAATAAGAATAGCAGCGCCTGAAACTCCACCAGCAAAAAATGCATTAAGCAAGAAGTATTAAAACTACCGTGCGAGGCATGTATTTGCTATATTTAGCTTTTGACCCTACAGGATGATAATCCTAAAGTGGAATGAAAAACGTGCTGAATCACTACATCTAAAAAAATGTATTCTTCTTCAAGCAAAATGTACCAGCCACGTAAAACTGAATCTGAGTGCTTTCCGCCCTGCATTAAAATACTTACCGAACTGAAAGAGATTAAGGAATACCTGAGACCTTCCTGAATGCACGGTTCAGAGGAGCGGGGAATTAAATCAGAATTCATGTACTCAGAAGTTGGTATTCAAATTGTTTTGCGAAAAGGAGTGCTCTATCTGTTTTGATAACCCAACACACCGTGACCGCTTCAGAATACATGCATTACATGAATATCGGATCCCGGACTGCCTACCTTATTCAGGAATAAGGGCAAGAGAGCTGACTTCGGCAACGCTATTCACACACGTTAGGATTCAGTCCTGCAAATCCTTCATCCAGTGGCGACGCTGATAAAATTGTGGGGAAAAATGCAGTTCCTCGCCGCAATTTGCACAAGTCTTGTGTATGAAACTTGTCAAACGCACAGGCAATGCGCATAAACAGAGCGAGCGAGCCTCTAAAAATGCAGACAAATGCTAAATTTTTGAAGACGTATTTTAAAACAGGAGGCATGTTTTGTCAGCTGAAGAATTATTTTTAGAGAAACTAAATGTATCGGGTTCCTACCTTGCTTGAATAAGCCACCAATGGTGGCAATAATATCTTTTTTAAAAACAATATGCTTTTTCCTCTCAACAAGCTTTACAGATAAGTATAGGAAAAAAACCCCACACTTGAATTAAGCAGATGCTTATGAGATTCCTCCTGGCAATATAATGTGATTTATTGAGTTATACTGCAGTCTTCAGCTTTTTAACCAGATTAAGGCTGAAAAGAAGCCGGCAACTAAAACATTTTTCCATTTTTATTTATATTATACTTAGTTATGTTATATTTTTAGTTAAATAAACTCGTGGAAGAGTACAGAAGCTACAAGACCTAATGGCCCGGATACGTAATTAATCAGATTTGAAAAGCAAGGACCATTTATCTACATAAAACAAATAGAATCTATTCTATTAAGCTAACCCATTCAAATCACAAACCTGACTGCTGCTAGTGAGAATATTTTGCTTGGCAAAGGTCCTAAAGGTTCTAAAATTATGTATGCTATTTTTATTTCCTCCTTGGATTGGATTAGTTACTAAGCAACTGAAGAGTTCAGTCCTGTTGGTTAACAGCCGTACTGTATTTCATAAAATCAGTTACTATATAGGACTTGAGTGCCCATGAAGAAAAGACAGTACAGTGGTCTTTTGGAGGCTATTTGCTTGCGAATGGTTTTGTTCAACCAACTGTCCTGGCTTATATTTTGAATGCACATAATTACTATCTGGGTTGCAAGTTTTTTAAAGTTTTATCTCCAGGTTATATTTTTAACAAAAGAGGGATGTCTAAGTCAGCGCCCTCCTTGACAAGGGAATTTGATCACTTTTCACTTCCTAAAGATGCCGCTGAGGAATTGGAGCTGTATCATCAGTGCAATGCTTGCTCTTCAGTGGATTAAACAGAAATAGGACACAGTCTAATAAAAAAAAAAAAAAAAAAAAAAGAGGTAAAAAGCAGCAGGGAAGATAAAGAAGATGCCCTGAAATAGCTCTCACTCCTGAAAACGGATAAGAATTCTGGCATAAAGGCAGAATACCGGTCACATCCTTTGAAGGCACATCCAAAGGTCCTATCTTTAGCTGATCCGTTGCTGTCACTTATAAGTACATATGTTCTTCATATGGATGTACGAGGGAGGAAAAAATACTTCCAGCCTCTCAGGACTATGAAACGTGCTGCTTACTGATGCTGAAGCACTACAAAATCTCCACTGTGCACCAAGCTGTTCAACTTCACGAACTATTTGCCAAGCCCCCCTTAAATAGCATAAAAAGGGGTGCTGATGGGAGGTTTGATGGTTGATTCCTTTGGCTTGGGCATTTCTTGGTAACTTCAGACTCTGTCAGCTCAATCTAACCTCCTTTTGCAAACTCCCTCCTGTTTGAAAATGAGGTCATTTCCAACACCCTCCTTTTGGTTCATTTTGTGGGGTTTTTCGTTTTAAACCCAGACAAAACTTCTGACATCTAAGTGGAATGAAATATTAACTTTTACATTACGTTACTCTAAAGCAATCCCTGGGAGAATGTGTACCTACAGACATACCCTGGCACCTTTTTTGTAATAGAAGACTGTACCTAGATTAATTAGCCTCCTCTCTCTCTCTGAGCTGGCTGGCTGATCACCACTTTTCCACACCAATGGGGTGGTGTGGCTCTGGTTCACAAAGGTGCTCAGAGCCCAGGAATGCTTCTGGGCTGGACATGAAGAGCACACACTTGTGTAACCAGCCGTCACGTCAAGCATCTTCCCTGTTCATGTGCAGCTAGGGCAGGTGAACCGCTTTCCTTCCCAGCCTACAGGAAAAAAATACTATGTTAAAGCTGGCAGGGCATTCCTGGGCTCAGGATGCACCAAGAATCTAAGTTTCCTTGCTCAGTTGTGAGGAAAAGCCAAGCTGAAGCAAAGGGGTTGCCTGTCAGGGCTTCTCTTCCCTGTGCAAATCACTAGGAAATACCTGGTGAGCAGAGGGACAAAGAGAGATAGATGCTGGAGCGTGTGTCAGTCCCCACAGCTGCCTATGCCATCCCTTTCTTCCAGGCAATGTGTTTAAGCTCATACCCATAAATAGACACTACTGGATGATGATAGAAGTAATTGGAAATGCTTAAAGCAGCTACTCCATAAATCATTTGCATTCACTGGGTTCCACCTGGGCCCTCGCTGTACTCTCCTTCCTCTGCTCACTCTGACAGGCAGCGTGCAAAATGGGTCACTTTCTGCTCCTTTGAATATTTTATCACTAAAAAGGGAAAAGCAAGAGGTCGGTGTTCAAAGGGATTCCTTGTCCACATCTCTCTGCAACTTCAGCAATCTGGGTAATCTCAGGAGCAGACCTTTCAAAGATGCACACATGACCTCTGACAAAATCGCTGCCCCGATATCACAGTGCTTGCTCCTGCGTGGCTCCTTGCTGTCTCAAGGATAACACGCACACGAAAAAGCCCCTACTTGTAGATACTGAAGCTGACCCACACAGCATGCAGTGCACTATTCTGGAAACTAGTTCAGGCAATTCAGCCCCTTCTTTCAACTACGGTCTGTTCTTTAAGCATAACTCTTCTACAAGTTTTAGATAAAACAACACTTAAAGAAGCATTAGTGATGCTTAAAGAATGCCTACAAAGGTACCAGGCCACCCAAAAAGCAGTCCACCTTCCTGCAAACTAAGCAATGGCACATTTGCAGGCAAAGCAGCTCACTTAAGGACCCACAACCTCTGCACAACAAAGACCATTACCTGAAATCTGACAAATGAGCTGTTTCAAAATCAAAAAGGAGGGGAAAAAATCTGTAGTTGTGACACCTCCCAACTCTGCTCTCTGGCCAGTTGCAGGGAAAGTGAAATTTTCGATCCCTTCTGTGGTCCCATTTAAGCCCAAAGCAGGCTTTACCAGTGAGAGCCAACACTACAACTGCCATCAGAGCACTGATGTCTTTTTTCAACAAGGTACTGCACTGCAAGTGAGACGGCTGCGTGACCCAAAATAAATGCACTTTGTATACAAAGCCCATTTTATTTAAATTCTAGGAACAGGTCAGCTTTTCCACCAGGAATTTCTGAGGGATCATCTTGACTCAGCTGGGAGGGAGACAGCAGAGACAGGATCCTACAGGGTCGATGCTGGGGAAGATGGGAAAAGAGGGTGAGCAACGTATCAGCACCTGATAAACCAGTGTAGTCAATGCTTAAATACCTATGTTGAATATTGACATGAACGAAATGTTCTGGAAAACACGAAGCATTTAAAAATCAATGGGGAAAGTATGAGATGCTGATCTGCAGTTCCAGTTAAGAAAAGTCAGCATTGCTAGCAGACACGCTACACTGTGAAACCTCAGGAGCAAGCCAGTACCCTAACACAAAGCCCAGCACAAAGCCAGTCCTTAGCTTGCTTCTTTGGGGTCAGCTTCTCTTACTTCACCAAATCCTTGCCTTAATGTGCACCGACAGCAGTCTGACTGAGAGCGTAATGGCCAAGCAAAGTTAACGCGATGGCAGGTACAGGCACTATTAGACCCAAGAAACAATATCAGAACCAACGTTTCAATACCAGAATTGCTTCTTTCCAAACTAACTGTCACACCATCTTTTATAACCCCACAAGCAGACCACAGGAAAGCCCTTTGGAGATCCCTCTTACTGGACACAATCCTGCAAAATCTCTGAGAAAGGCAGACTAGGAGGTCTTTATTTTTGGCATCTGCATGGTCCTCCTGACTTTGGGAGGACTGCTCACGCTCAGGTCTACTCAATCCACAGCTGAGCTTTCAAAACTTCTTATTTTGAAGAAAAGAATTGAAGTAAGGAGGTTGAACCTTACAGAGGAAGGAATTCTAATAGAAATGCCTCACCAAGCGTGAACTCTTCTAGACCTTCAATTTATTTTCCAATACAAGTCTATACTTCTGCAGCCTGCTGCTGTGGGGGGCTATGCATCAGTGACTCTCGGGACTTCCCCACAGCAAGGTGTCATCATCTGCTTCCATAGAGGAGCTTCACCTTGTAGCTCTAGCTCTAACTGTCCAAAACTGTAATACTTATACTGCACTACAGAGGAATTGCATTTTTTGATTTTCAAGTTAATCCATTCCCCAAACCATACCCATGCAAGCTAGACTGCTGATTTAAACGGGAGCACTTGCAGGTTTGCAAAATCAGGTCACAGGGAAAAAAAAAAGAAAATTCTGTTTTGTAATGCCTGAAGAAGGTATGTGTGGGAGAGATGGAGTTTCTTTTCTAGGAAAAGGAATACGCAGTGAAACTCAAGGAAAGGAAAATGAAGCCTCGTTTCTGAATTGAGACAAACTGCTGTCTTACTGGCACAAGTAAATTAAAGGTGAAGGCTTTGTCAGGAGCTGTACTCTGTGGAAGACAGCTAGAGAAGAAGAATTTAAGATTTCTGGGACAGGAAGAGTCACAAGAAATGAACATTGTATGATTTAATTATCCAACTGGAGGGATAAATTAAGCTTTTGACTTGAAGCTGCATATAAAGAGAGCAATTAGACTTCTCTTTAAGAAAATTAGCATACAGTTTAAGAAAGGAGCAATAGTTTAAAATGCTAGTATGAAATCGCTACTTATATGCAATCGTAATAGATCTGCATGCTATTTGGATTGAACTAGATGCTTCATTGTTTTATGTCAGTATTCCTTTTCCAAATCCAAAGACCGCGTGCTGGTGTGCGCTGTTAGAATGAGAAGATCTGCCCCAGCGAGTCCATTTTCAGTGTGGACACAGTCTCCACCTCTCGCTGAAGTTTTCTCCATTTCCAAACCCACACTCCTGCTATGTATCTTGGATATGTATTATTCATAGATTATTAATCCCCTTAAAATCACTATGTGCTGTGAATCCGCTCTTAAAATGGGCTCTGAATATACACATACATGCTTAGCTTGGCTTCAAGTTTTCGTGATAGACTTGAGTATAATAGCACACTGTATGGATAATCTAGTCTTATAAGGGGGGTGGGTGTGTGTGTGTTTATGTGCACGTTTACTCTCCAGGCTCTGCTTGCACCACATGAAACAGTTCCAATGAGATGAAGCACTAAACTTTCAAAAAAACCCTAAAGCATCTCCATCATGCTTCAGATTTTCCAAAGGGATAAATCAGTATGAGTCCTTTGACCAAAATAAAACCCTGCCAATCTATAGCTAGGCAACAAGCCCTAAATCATTAAAGAAAAATGCTTAGTAATAGATTTAAGATTTAAATTAAGCGATTTTCCAGTTCAGGAGTGTATATAAGCTTATACTCTACACTGTGCATCAACTTTCAATAAACTACACCCTCCGTTTGAAAACCTACCAAAAATTATTGAGAGAGATCTCATCAGTAGAGAGGTGAGCACTTTTGACCCCATGTAAGATTTTGTTACGGTATCCTTATTTGAACAAGTAACAATTCTGAGGAAGTCAGTGTTTGCTCTGCTATTGTATTTCTATCTAGCAGCACTTTCCAGAGCAAAGTAATTGCTCTATCATGCGTGCAGAAGCACTTGGCTTGCACATAAAAAGTCCCCGGAGGGTTAAAAAAACCAAAACAAAACGCAACACTTTTTGAAACCCTATCAACATGCACACAAATTGCACACCAAAGAACTGGCTAGTATAAATTTGAATGCATTTAATACCCAAGTGAGGAGCAAGACAGTAACTCTGAAGCAACAACCTCTCCTTTTTGTGTAACTTGCTCTCCAACAAGATGTTTAAAAGAGTAATCATTTTCCATTCATGATCTTTTACCATGCACTTTTATGGGCAGATAATTAACTTCTCTAAATTAATGCAATAAAAAAAAAAAGAAAAAAAGAAAAATCAGTCCAATTTTTAATGTGTTAGTATAAGCACACATTGGTTTAATTTTGCATTGAACAGATCACAAGGCTCTGAAGCTCTGGGATCTCAATGGTAAAAATCTAATGTGATATGACCTCTTTTATACAGAAAATGGGTTGACGGAAAGAAGATATAACATCTGCAGCTTTACACATTTCTTGTATTCACCAAGTTTTTATGACTAGTAGTACTGGAGGGGAAAACATTACATACACACACACACGCAAAAGGTATCACTGTGTTAGTCACCAGTTAGCAACTCGATCCTTGTATGTAACTTCTTACTATGACAGAGCACCAAAAATGACTAGGACGTACGTTTTCAGTGGAAAATAGCAGCTGTCCCTTTCATAAATCAGATAGCCTCACTTATTCCAAGCTGAATTTCAGTTATGAACGTTTTTGAAAGTAACAGCAGTAAGCTCCATGATGACTGAGGTTGCTGTGGGAAAGCTTCCTCGGTGGACACTCACTGCTGGGGCACCGCTGGCATCAACTGAGCTGCTGCTGGGGTCCTCGCCTGCTCCCAGAGGGCAGCCCAGGCAGGAGAAAAGGTATGCTAAGGCTTCAGGAATACAGCCAAAAAGCCTTGCACTGGTGGGAACCGACCTCTTCACCCTCACGGTGCACTGGTGCTTCCCTCTGAACAGACCATCCATGAACAGACAGGAGCAGGTCTTTAGGACTAGGTATATTCCTGTTTTTCTATGCTGACGTTGCTTGGATGTCCTGAATTAACACTTTTTTGCTGTCTAACACCACCACCAGAAGCACACAGAAGCCTACTCAGACCTAACTATTTGGAAAAGACAAAAGACCACGTTATTCCCAGGAGAAAACCAAAATACTTCCCTCTCCTTTCTATGTTCAGGACAGCGGACTCAGTACAAAGTATCATGGATATAATTTAGCAAATACAGGTTGCAAACACTTACTTAACACAGCATTTTTATAATACACTGGCCCAGGCCTTTTTTTTTTTTTTTTGGTATGACACCACTAGATGCCAAGTTTTACGGAGCAGGGGGCTTGGAACTAGATGATCTTTAATGTCCCTTCCAACCTAAACCATTCTATGTTTCTATGGTGTGTCTACCTTCCTGTGCATACTGGTCGCAAGGCAGGAACAGTATGCCTGCTAGCACGGGCATGAAATATATTAATGCAGATCTTATAAAGGCTAGTTTTGGAGGCTTATAAAACCCCATATATTCCTTTGAACAATTAGTTCTGGCAGCAAGCCCTTTAATCCAATAAAGCCTCATTATGTCACTAACAGACCTCACACAACACGCGAGTTGTGCAGCTCCTGTGAAGCAGCCCGCGTGAGGGTGAATTAGCTGTCAAGAACACAGGTCTGGGCTGAAACTGTCCCCAGTGCAAAGGCAAGGGATTCACACCGAGTCAGACTTCTCTCTTACAATATCCATGGGCTCAGAGCTCACTGCAGAAAACAGGACACCCTCTATGGGCTTCAACAGGACTTGTGAAAAGCAGCCTAAATGGGGCTTCTTTCCAGTCTCAGGCCACCCAGCCAAAGGTACTCACCGCGTCCTACTAATGGGTGAAGAATAGCCTCTGCTGTTGCAGTAACAGAAATGTCTACATGATGCAAGAATGATGACCTCTGAGCAAGTTTTCAACCAAAACGTCCTTAGGTGAGCAGTCTCCTTCTGTGTTATAGGGGCTGCAGCCAGTGAGTGACAAGAGTTGAGCACCTCTGGCTTCTTCATCAGACCTCTGGTTACAGGTAAGAAAAAAAATGAAGGCTACAGGAACACAAAAACTTGTGAGCTCCAAAGCTCTGTGTTTCAGAGGGATATAAGGGGATGTGCTGTCCCTGTTAAAAACAGAGCCCTGTGTGCAGAAATGGACCTAATCCAATGCCCTGCCATCTCCCAAAACAAATCAACTGCCACAAACATGCAGATAAATACTCTGTGGATTTTTTTTTAAATTGAAAAAAAAAAGGATACTGCTATCGTGCTTTGAAATTTTATTATCTGTTGACCTTATCATCAACCCCCTGCCTGGTCAGTGACAGTGAGAAGGGCTGAGGAGGTATTTCCATGGGTTTGGGGATTGCTTCACTTCAAACGCATTTCAGTTTGCTTTTCTTTTTTTTTTTTTTTTTTTTTGGCAGCAGCCCCTAAAAGCCAAAGGGCATCACAGCATCCCCAAAGCCCACTGTGACCATTCGCATGTGATGTCTGCTGTGGGTGCCTGCAGAGCCAAAACCAGTGCAGTGGCCACCGCTTCTCGTCATCCCCTTGACTTCTAATACACCTTATACCTAGTGAACCCCCTTCACTTTTGCTTTCTAGCACATTCCCTCTTGCCCTGGTTCATGAGTCTCTCCCCTAATTGCACCAGATTCAGCCGTTCAGAGAAGACTCTGTTTGCTTTGCAGAAGCTAGAGCATGATTGAGAGAGGAGAAAAGAAAGAGGCACAAAAGCACCAGTTATGGAGGAATTCAGTAGTTTTACCACCACCCCCCTGCCCCCAGCTCCAGGCATCAGCTCCAGTCAATTCCACTCAGACAATAAAGTCATTTATCACTTGATCAGGTTCGATACCTGATGTAAAGCAGATGATTGCTTCCATTGATTCAGATGAAATATCCGAGCAGAGCTGTGGCCGGCTGTGGCTGGAGCGCATGCACCATTTGTGATGGTTTAATAAATAAGCCATTGATTACAAAATGGAGCCTGATAAATCCTGACCGGGCAGATCTGCAGCTGTAACTCTCCTCTGACTCCTATAATTAATGGCTTAGTATTCTGCTACTGCGAAGCGAGGAGCAGCTCATCCAGAAGCAATAGCACATGTTAGTGACATTTATGCAAACGTGCATAATTACTGCACCCAGCATAACTGACAAGGTCACGCTTTGTTTTGGCCGGGATTTTCTTGGTGGAGACTGGCAGCATTGGCTGGGGATGTCTTGCCACAAGACAGATCAATTCTAAATGCCCCAGGGCTCCAGCTGCCTGAGGGGGTGACACTGCGTTGGGGGAGGGCAGGAGAGGAACCCCCCCAGCAAACGAGGAGATCAGCCCTCAAGTCAAGCAACCACCAGAAGAAGCTGAATGAGAGATGTGGGGACTGACCGGGCTGGGAAAGGGACTGTCCCACTCCTGGTCACGGGTTCTAAGAGAAACTTCATATAAGGCACCCCTTGACAAATAGCATCTTGCAAGCCCAAAAGAGAGATCCAGACAACTACAGCCTCCTACGGTGCCTTTCTCCCAAGCAAGAAAACTACAAGCAGCAAAACTACAGCCGTGTTGGGAACAGTTGTTTAAATGACCTTTTTTTTTTTCTTTCTTGCAGAAGTGCTGGATTTAGGAGATTGCAAGCAGCCCACGAGCCTTGCTGATAAGTGAGCGAGGAAAACGCGAGCCGAATCCAATGGCGTTGGTCTGTCTGTGCAAATACTCCTGCCGTGGCCGTGATGCACAGCCCCGCAGCCCAGCCGTGGCTCAGGAGGTCTGCAGCCACAGTCCCCACCACTGCCAGCTTTTGCCTCGCTCTGCACGGGTGACACCAGGAGAGAAGTATTATTTCTTTCTGTAACTGCCATATACGCTCTTCCGAGAATGTATTTCGGTATCAAGCCAGGCTAATACACGTCCAATTACCAGTGGAATTGCTTTACTATTTAACAACCCATTAGACTCTCCAGTCAAAGGAAGGTGCCAAATATCAGAGAAATCTAATACAATAGCTGACCGTTTACATGAGACTAATTTACTTCATGGCATTTTAATAAGGTTGCAGCTTCCTGATGCCATTCTTCTACAGTTTCAAGGCAAAACCCCAGACCCTTAAAACATAAATAGAGGAGACTGGCAGAGAGAAAAGAAAAAGGAGATGGGATTTGTCTTAAATTTTTGACTCCCTCCAGCCTAACTGGAGACAGAAATAAGACATATAATTTATAAATAACACTAAATTTTATAATGGTAAATTCTTGCAATTTAAAGAGGTGACTTTGCTTATTTCAATTTGCATGGAAAATGAGCTTTCTTTGGAAACACAGTGGGTAGATGTACAAAATACGTTAAACAACATAGGGGTTATTACTGAGTAATGTCCATCAGAAAGTATTCATCTGAGTTAATTCTGTTTCCCAACTGAAATAAAGTGCAACAATAAATAACGGCTAATGTGTAATTCCATGTAAAGTCAGGACCAATCTTTTCTTTCATTAAACTTGGTACGGTGTATGTGCTATGCATTTTTAATACCTTTAAATAATGTAGGAGAAACAGTGCAGACTAAGACTGACAGGAAATAGTCTAAGCTCCTAATTTTAGGAAACAGCCTATAAATGAAATTTCAGGAGGATATAACTTCTTGATTAAAGGCAAATTGTTGTTGTCACACCCAGAAAAAAAATGTAGCATTATATCTTATTACTCTAATGTATTACATTTATCACTGTAATTTAGGACAGTACCACAAAGACAACCACCAAAGAATCACAGCCTGGGACCTCACCACGCTCCGTTCTGCGCAACCACTGCAGAATAAACAGCAACAATCTAAAATCTGAGGTATTACAGCAAAAAAATGGCTCTTCTTATAAGCACGCATCAGCTTCTGATTTTTGACAGGCAGCATTTCTGAGTCTTTCCATTTTCTTGCTGGCTGATTCTTAAATGTCTCTCTCTCTCCTCCCCACCCGTCACTCCTGACCCTGATTTCCCGCACGCGGTATTTCTGTCCTTCCCGTGGATCTGATGTGCCTGATAGACCCGGCATGCAGGATGCTGATTAGCTTCCTCGGCTTTAAAGTTTCCCTAACCCATTTCTCAGGTAATCTCCATACAAACACCTATCTACAGCCAGCACATGTGGCAGAGATGCAGCAGCTCACCTCTTATTCCAGAAACACCCGCAATAAATCAGAGAAAAGCTCTTCGCCCAGATGTTGAAAGGCAGGGGCAGAACAGCCTGGCTGAAGCTGGGGCTTGAACCCAAACCCTGCCTTGTGCTTGTACCCGTGCAAGCTCGTCCTGGTGAAGGGTGGTAGTGGATCCATGGAGGAGAAAAATCAAAGGCAAAGCACAATGCATGAGCTGATGCTGGCAAATAGTAATGCAAATGAATTAACTCTACTCACAGGAGCAGTCTCCACAAACCCCGAATGATATTTGTGTTCAAATACTTCCTCCCACGGCTGCAAAATGTGTGAAGAGGCTGAGAAAGAGTCATCCGCAAGTACAAGGAATCACGCGACTTAAAAGCCGTCCTTGTTAAAAACAAACTGTACGTATTTACCAAAGGACTACACAAGCAACATCGTCCATCTCCCTTCCTTCAGTCAACGCAAGGAGAGACACCAAGCTGCTCTGGAGCAGACCAGAAAGGAGATGCTTTTTCTGCCAAGAGCTTCTGCTTCCTCTTGGGGGATTCGCTGCAGAAAATACCTAGTTTAAAATCACATTTTATAGCTTGTGTCATGCTGACTAAATAATTTAATAGCCCCTTCTGGCTTTAAAATCTAATGTTAGAGAGACCTACCTATTGCATCACAGGTAGTAATAAGCTTGCAGCTTACCAAAGGAAGAGTAAACTTGGCCTTGAAAACCAGGTTTTTTTTAAAAAAAAAATCAATCAACCAAAGCCCCATATAAGCCAATGGGTGAGAGATTTATGTCATTACGAAAGAGATCAGATGAGTTACAGCAAAATCTTAGAGCCTGGGACTTTTGATCAGTTTGTACTAAGCTTTAAAAGACTATATAAAATAACACCTCTTGCCATAAAACACCAGTGTATTTGAAGAGGAAATCATACATGAAGAGGAACAGATGACAGTATGAACTCAATTTAACTCTACTAAAAGCTACAAATAACTAATCTACCACAGAGTTTCAAAAACTAAACGTGAAACATGAAAAATCCAGTCATCACGCAGCGTCCTGGGCTAGAGAGACTGTATCAGGTTCAGCAGGGAAAAAAAAAAAAAAACTCAAAGAAAAAAGCTACAGCCTGTTCCTCTGTCTGAAGGGGACTAGGATATCTAAAAAGGCATAACTGCACTTAAATTCCCTTTAGGGTACTAATACAGCAATTAGGTATCAATGCAGTCATGGATTTTACGGGTTCCAACTCCATAATGCACATAAGCAGGACTACTTGGGTGTATGAAGTTAGGCTTTTATCTAATTGTGCTTCACATGGGAAAAAAAATATATATTATTCCCTACATATTGCCTATATTATTCTCCCCTGATTCAGTATTTGTACATGACACCTCTTCTGAGAAGCAGAGCTCTCTGGAGGCAAAGGGCTGAGCCACAGCCTTGCACTTTGCACCCAAAATGCACCAACTCTGAAGCCCCTTCAATGTTTCCCTCGAAGACAAACAGCACGGGGTGGATTTCCCCACACAGAAGCGGACACAAGACTCAGAGAGATATAACTGAGTAAAATACCCACCCTTTTTAAATTTTTTTTTTCTTTAAGGACCTGTGTGGCATGGGGATGCTCGGTGCTTGGTCCTGGTTAGGTCCCGAGCACGGCACCTCCAGCAGTGCACTGGGCTGTGAGCCTCGGGCTCCTCAGGAAGGTGCAGACTTGCTTTTTTTTGAGCATTACGTAGCACCCTTAATATTTGCAATGATTTCATTGATCAATTAATCTGCAAAGCCCGAGGCAGCTTCAGCACGAGGCTCTGGGGCACCGGGATGCCAGATGTAACGCTGCTGACTGTTCCTGGCCTTATGAAAAAAAATCCAAACCAAAGACCAGGGGAAACTCCTGGCCTTAGGGAAAGAAGCCACAGTATTTCCCCTTTAGAAGCAAACCGAGGATAGGAAATTCAGTAAAACATAGAACAACTGAGTGAATGAACTATTTAAAGAGCATTTTTTCTTTCTGCTATATAGCACAGACACAAATGCGTATGTATTGTATACACCTTCCCCCCAATTTTCAAATAAGGACTGTGCTTGTGTTATCCTCCGCACGTGCAACGCCTCTCCACCAGATCTTGCTCTAAGATTCTGAATTTCTCAGCAGCTTCAAATATAATTAAAAAAAATATAAATCTACTTAGCAGAAAATTGTTTTTCAAACTTAATTAAAAAAATATCTACTTAGCAGGAAGATGTTTCCTCTTCTTATTGCCAAATCTTTCCACCTCCTTAGCAGTTGCAGATGCAACGTGTGTAACACTCAGGTAACCAGTGACAGATTTAAGGGCTAGCCCCTGATGCCCATGCAGTGTTTCGGACTAGCACTTTGGGACCAATATCACAGTTCACAGTTTTCCAAATGAACACAGAATAACAGCTTCTCCTTTTTCATCCAGACCCAGCAGCAAAAGGCATCCAACTTCTGGGGAAAGGTAATGTAAGTGCTCCAAATCAGTAATAGCAGAGTTTTCTAAACAGCTTTTCTATAAAGCCATATACAGCATAGAGCTAAACAAATCCTTTTTTTTTTAGTCCTCATTTGAAGTGACCTGCATAACTTAAAATGCAGCTTTATTATCTAATAAAACTCTCCATCACACTGAATTGCCCTGTGCGTTCATGCACACAGAGATAAAATGTGTGTGTGTGTGTCAGCGCACATGGGCACGCACACACGCAGTCCTATCGCATATCCTTGCGTCTCACCATCTGGCATCGTTCTAGGGATGAATAAAAACAAGGTTAGGTTTAAAATACCACATACACGCCCAGGGAAGGAGAATTCTTACAGGAGGTTTTAAACAACCTACGTGGAGGCGCTACGATAGATACAAGGAAAGCCAGCTAAGACGGTGAGTGCCTGTTAGGAACAGAAAACGCTAGTTTATCAAATCCATGGACCCCAAAAACTTACAACTGTATGCGTTTTATGTAGCAGAAGTAAGTTACAAACCAGTGTGATTGATTAAAGCTTGTTGGAGTCTAGAGGAATTGAAATATGACAAATGCTAATGTGACAGAGAAATGTCAAAATAGATGAGGAATTACACATGCCAGTGGCTCAACAAAAACTAGCTGAGATTAAGTCAGAGACAAAGATGAAATGCCAGATTGCCTAAAGCTAATTATCTGGACAATTAATGGAATGCCTGCAACTCATTTTGATTATTAAGAGCACAGTCTATTGGAGAAAGGACAAAGCTATTTGCAAAAGCCTGCGCTGATTTCCTCGGAAGAGGATGCTGGCAATGAAGTGGAAGAAATTCTTACCCCGGAGATCACTAAACCAGCTGCTAAACTATAGTACAGCCATGTCACCTGGTACCAAAATGATACCGATCCCTTCCTTGGGCTGTCACTGGTGTCAAAATTCAATGCACATCTCATTTCCCAAGCTGATAATTTGACAGGGATCCTAGACAAGGAAAAATATTTGTGTGTCTTCAATGCTACAAAGCAAGACACATACAAGTAAGTATTTCTATACCTTGACCTGCCAGAAATTAAATTGAACTTCCTCCTGTTCTTCCTTAATTTTATCATGCCCTGATTTCCAGGAAATTCCTACATTCTTCTATATTTATGCACTCGAGAGCTAAATGTGGTTCCCAGATAAATTCTTTATGTGATGACACTTCTTAAACTGGCCACAGACCAGCCAGATGCAAATACTTACTCAGTTAATATGAGGACATAGAAAGGGGTTTAATAAAAATATTTCACTTCTTAAAAAAAAAAAAAAAAAAGAAAAGAAAAGGAAAAAAGGCTAATCCCAAATATATAGATGCTATCTACAGAAAGTTATCTGAGCCTTCTTCTACATTACTGGTACAGGACTTTGTTAGGATCTGGAATGAGAAATACTGGGCAGGTTTCCCTTCTAAATGCACATCTGTGACAGTAACAAGCACGGGAGCCACGTTCTTTTCAAGACACAGTACTACATTTTAGATTTTTTTTCCCTCCCTTCTAGTGACATCCTGGTAAATACACACGTGTTCACCACCTCCATTAAGCATCACATCCATCAGCCACAAGCCACTTTACCTGAGACAGCAGAGTCGAAATAGACGTGACCCGACCCTGGTGTTTCTCCAAAGGGTCTCCCCACAGACAGTCCCTTCAAATATCAGATATAAATCAGAACACCCACCTCGACCGAGAAAAAGCCCGTAGTGCAAAGGGCCAGGCCCAAGCTCTGCTAGAGCTGGCACGGTCACAGCAAGCCCTGCTCCTCAGCCAGCTCAGACCCACCAGGAAAACTCCTGGGGCTGGATTTATTCATTTGGGCTCTGGCACAGACTGATAGAGTTACGCTGCTTTCGGCACTTAGCTAACACCTTTGCACTGCATGTATATTCATTTTGGAGGTTTTTACATCATTTAACAGCTCAAGATGTAGGAATTTCCAGAGCTGCCTTGATCCTCAAATGAGGATGTTTCAGCATAGGGATCAAAAAGCCAAGCTGTTCCTGCTTCTTGTTTAAATTCAGCTTTGTTCCCTTAAAAAGTGAGAGCCTACAAGGCAGAACCAGCTAAAGGACGGCTCGCACTCCACTGCGCTCCCTGGGACGGACCCTTTGCCACATTGACGTCAGTTTAACAGGCTGTGCGGAGATTACAACTGGTTTTACAAACACAATTCCTGAACAGGCACCGGATTTTAGCCGAGGGGAAGGCAGCCAGATTTGCAGCAGGGAAACCAACTTCAAACAGGCGTACTTGGAGGGAGCCCGTGCCTTCAAAACATGTTATATCCATCCTTGGATGACAGATAAGCCGATGCACTGGGGAAGCCGCCCTTCCTATTTTAGTCTCTGCACAAGATGGGTTGGGAAAAGGGACTGACATTTAGGGTTTTAGAGCCGATGTACCACCTCAGCAAAAACCTGTTTGGTGAGCAAACACAGCTTTGCTGACATGGCACCGGGTGCCAACCTAAATCCCAGACCAGAGCAACTTTAGTAAAACCCCAACGAGTTTTACAAACACCAAGAATACGTTGAATGTTGTCCGAGAGCAACAGCCTCTGCCCCTGGCTCCCCGTGAAACCCTGGCTCCCAAAGGCAGCGGTGACAGCAGTTTGCAGAGGGATCGCAAGCAGGACGGATGGTCACCTTCTTTCATCTCACACTGTTACTAGAAGTCAGGTCACACTCGAATCCCACCTCTAGGTAGCAAAAGCAGAAAATATTTTGGATCCAGGGGCTTAAAAGGTATCTTTTTCACCAACAGGAAACGTACCCTAAATGGTTTTGACCATTTGTTAAATATTAGGACACTTCTCAAAACATTTTATCTTGCTAACAGTTAAGGGGTTTCCAGGCCTAAAAAAAAGAATATTAATATTTCATCTTTCATATGCGCCAAATCTCTCTTCTTGCCATTTCAACTCATTTTCAGCTTCTAAGATGGCGATTAACATCTTGGGCAGAGATATGAGCATGAATAAAACCTCTTAGCATATCAAGTCGTACCGGTATTCGAAAAATGTGCTTATTCTGTTTTCAGCTTTTATTTTGGCTTGCCAAAACAAAGAAATCAGCTGTTTCCCCAAGAGGAGAGCTGACAGACACACTGGTTTTCAAAACACAAGTATGATGGAGGCTGGTGCAAAACCAGCCACACAAAACGAAGCAGCAGCGCTCCGTCCTGCAGGCTGAAGCCAAGGCAAGGAAGGGGGGAAACAAAGTGCACTGCAGTGTTTTGAGGGGGAAAATGCTGATAGGTCTAGCTCAGCTGATAGAGTAATGTTTTCTGATCTTTGCTCACAAAACATGATTTAAGGCTCCGGAAGATTCACACCCCGCCTCCTCCACCTCCCCCCAAAAAAACCAACCACCCCAGTGTGTTAGAATAATGCACGCTTCTGCTGACCCCATGGGAGGCACAGGAATCATGCCAATCCATCACACCGATGCCACTGTCCACCCAGTATCTATCATGTCTATGCTTTTAAAAGGTTAAAAATCCTCTTGGTTTTGTGAAAGGATATTTTTTTTTCCTTTATCTCAGTCTTAAAAATAGTAGGAAATTTCTAAAATCTGTATCTATACTTGGAGAGGCAACACAGGTGGAAGCATCGTTGCCGCACTCCAAATTTCTTTACAGGCTTGACAAAACCCAAGCCATTGTGAAACACGAGTGAGCACAAGCCGAATGTTGCCCTCTGCTTTGATTCCCCTCGTACCAGAGGTTAAAAGACTTACTGAAACATGTACCGTAGGCTTCTGCACTACAATACATCCATCTCAAGCACAGACGTGAAAGATCTTGCAAGATTGAGGCTCTGGTAAAGCAACAATTCTGTATTTAAATGATGATTTGTTTGGACAAGGTTTTCAGGAGGAATCCTGCATGGCAGCTGTTCCAAGTGAGCTCAGAACGAGTCAGAGCGCTCATCTTTATCTTACCTTTTCATAGCCTTAAAAAAATAGCAGGTCTCTCTAATTGACTCCTCTTTTCACATCTCAGTCAAGTTTTTTCCATTACAACGAATAACCTGTATTCTCCTAAGCCTCATAGATCTTAACCAGAGGAAGAGATGATACATGAAGGGTGGTTCCTCCTTTTCTAAAAATTCTGCCAGGGTGGAATTCAGAAAACATGAAAATTTTTAGACGAGGAACAATTTTAACCTCCAAATAAGGGGAAAATAAGAGATTTAAAAAAAATACATGCATGCACGTATTTGATTTAAATGATTAAATCCTACTCGTAAAAATATATAAGGTATATACACAAGAAGTGGACCAAATGATAGCCCTGTTGGCCCATTAATCATATTTATTGCAAAAGTCTAATAATGTTATCTTTGGTCCCAGCTTCAGCAGCCGATAATTTAACACAAGCACCTTTTTTTGGCATGCAAATCAGGTACTAACACTGTCTCTTTCAACCTCTTTTGTGCTTCTAAATTAGAAAACCCAAATGTCATTTTTCTTCAGATATAAAACACAGTCAAGGTCACTGTAAAATAAAAGAGCAATTAGCTTCACAAGCAAACTGTTGTACAGGAGTGAAATATAGTACTTGAAAAAGTGGCTAAAAACTAAAACTATTCCTGCAAGTGACATCCCTTGTTCAGGCTACAAATGACAGAAAGCAGCTCTACAGATTCCTGTCAAATTAAAAAAGAAAAAAAAAAAAAAAAAGGAAAAGTCATAGAAGCTATTCCCCTCTACCCACTAATTTGTGCGCTGTGCTTTTATTGCTGCAAGGTAGGAAGGCTTGCTGTTTTGATAGCTCTGATACTGGAAAGCTGGCTATGTTTTCCCCCACCTTCCCCCTCCCCAAAATGAGCCCCCAACAGCTAAAAAACATTAGCGCAGAATTTCTTATTGTGTTTATCAATGAAATGTCAGAAGTTTTATGAATTCTCTGAATAAAATTCAGGATGGTGTTGCCCTAGCTGAAAAGACAAAGATAAAGACAAATTAAGAGTTTGGAGTTGATAAGTATTTTAAAATACAGAATTATCTCGGCTCTGGCCCTCCTCTAAAATCAGCCAAGATTTTGTAACTCAGTAAAATTAAATGCGTTATCAACACACAACTGACTGT
>JAOXJM010000012.1:43346349-43357050 GCA_026413425.1 Tringa solitaria
CTGGAACAGGCTGCCCAGGGAGGTGGTGGAATCTCCTTCTCTGGAGACATTCAAACCCCGCCTGGACACGTTCCTGTGCCGCCTGCTCTGGGTGTACCTGCTTTGGTGGGGGGGTTGGACTGGATGATCTCCAGAGGTCCCTTCCAAGCCCATGTGATTCTGTGAATAAGAGCACAGTCCCCTGTGAAAGCCGGTACTGATGGTTGCAGGAAGACTGTGGTAGGGCCACCTCACTTGCAGCAGCTGCTCTGAAGGAACGCTTAACTTTTACCATCAGCCTCTTGCCCCATCCTTGGTGGCCATGGCAAACACAGCTGGGAGACAAATGAGCAGCCTGGCCCCCAAACCTGACCCCCAGCCGCCGACTTGAAACAACCCAACAAACACTCACACCAAAGCAACTGAACAGCTCAACATCTCCCCAGGGACCAGAAAATGAGAGACCTACACGAGCCGGTCTCTGCTTGAGGCAGAAGCTCTTCAAACCAATCAGGGGTGGCTCTTCCTGAAACACAACCTTGATGACTGGCAAAAAGGATTTTTTTTTTTTTTGTCTTTTTTTTCCCCCCCTTCTGACTTGAGTCTGACTTTTACAGTGAATTTGGAAAGCAAACCCCTCTTCAGACCACAGTGCTTGAGGGAGTCTCCTCTGGTCTGAGCCTGTAGCAAAATAGTTCTCTGCTGTATCTCACACCTGAGACAGCATTTCTGAACGGGACTCGAGTCGTGTGAAATATTAGAGAAAGTAATCAAAGCCTCGTTTAGTTTGATAAACTCAGGTCATACAACAAAAACAACACACGCTTGTACCTGATACAAATGCATCGTTTTTACACTTTTGGAGAATATTTTGTTACTGATTGAGAGCCTCATTTTTATAGGGAAGACGACAAGAGAAGAAGACCGCCACACCTGCCGTAGGCAGCGCTCCGAATAAGAAGTGGCATTGCTACCGAGAGCCCTGCTGTCTTCCTCCACTCACCAGCCCTGTTGCATAAAAGAGGAGGGGAAAGGTGTGGAAAAAAACCCCTTTACTCTTATTTCACATTGCTAGCAAAGGAGAAACACCAACACACACTTTTTATGTGCCTTTCTTAAAAGATTCAGGGATTTTGTTCGCTTATTGAAATGAGTCAGCTTGAAATGCTTTCCTCCTTTCTAATGTAACTTTCAGCTGCCATCAGTGCCCCCGTGAGTGGCACTGGTAGGTGTTAGATGTGGAAAAAAACATGCCAGGGAGACAGAAAGAGAGCAACCATTTCCTGAGCACATTGTTTCGTTCTGCAATAAAATAAGTTGCGCTGTTCACAGAGAATTAGTCTTTATCCATCACTGGGTAAGACAATTTCTGCTCTCTTTCTTTCTCTGCGCAGTTTGGTTTTGTTCCTCCTAGAGTTTAGGAAACAATTCATGAATTGACAGGCTTGAATCCCCAGCACACAGAGGGGTAATATTGTTTAACTGTAGGTATGTTGCTGGGATGTGGTTTTTCATTTTAATACATTCACCTTAACCATAAAATTAATTACTAGGCAACACTAGTAAACAGAAATAACCAGTAGAGACACCTGCATTTTCATTTAAGTGTATGTTACCATGCAAAAAAAAAAAAAAAAAAATGACATACAGTAAAAAGATTAGAGCATGTTTAGTTCTGTTTGTGGGCAGTATCCAATCCTTTGTTTTTAACTTTAGAAGGGTAAAAAGTTTAATTGGATTAATTTGGTGGTCTACTTACATTATCCAGTAGGGATATTTTGAGCCATTGCAGATTGTCTCTTGTGTTGCCCAGATACAAGCCAATGAAATTGAGATGAGGATTTGTTATTGGCCAGAACCAATTATTTCTGCTGGGAGAAAAGATCGGTTTGTGATAAGAATTAGAATTAAATAACAAAGTAAAAACAATGAGAAGTTTTGACCTTACGAGTTAATGCTTTTCTTGAAAAAATTTGGATCTAGCCTTTACTTTATACTCTTTTATACAGGAAACTAATCTAAGAACAAGAAGGCCATTTTCAGTGTCCAGGTTGTTTGTCCTTTCTTGCTGAGCAGGAACAAATTACACCAACAAATTAATTCTCCTTCTTCTGCATGCCACATATTTAATCTCTCAAGTCTGAACATCGGCTACCAGGGCTGATGCTAGCAAGAAGCATAAAGTGTATGCTAGCATAAAGATGCTAGCAAGAGCTACTCGCAGCTGATCCATTGATAGAAAGGGAAAACTGCCAAAAAACATTAGTACAGAAATCTTGAAACATCAGGAACTTCAGATACCCTTTTCTCACAGTTTATGAGGAGTCTCACATATCATGGACCCCACTGGAAACCAGCTCCTGCAGCAGCCCTGCTGTGCTGATACTTCTGCCCATCTACTCCCAGACTCTCCTGTAACCTTGTGGCTGCCACCATTAATTACCCTTGGGAAGTGATCAGCCAGAGGCTGATATTAAAACTGCACCAACTCTTCTACTCCAAAGAACATCCCTTATCAGCTTCTACTTTTCCCTGCTTCTGTTCCATGCAGAGGAAACATCATCTTTTCTTCAAGAACAACACCTAGGTGCTTGTTAAGTGACACTCGGAGCTGTTTTTAGCAAAGGCTGCTAACTTCTCAGGTTCACAACCCTCCTGCATTGTGTGATTCCCGCACGCAAAGGCGGCAAACGATGCTCGGTTTCACACGTAGCACAGATCCAGACCTCAAATACAAAGACAATTTCAGTTACTTCCCATGAGACACCCCCCCCCCCGCCAGACTCAGCACACATAGCATTTCTTTAGCTCAATCACCCACAAGGTGATTTGAGCTAAAATCTCTAATGAGATTTTAGCTTTTTATTTCCCTTCGAGTCTGTGAGAAGTTAGTCTGATTTTGGCTCTCGCATTCATTTTGCAGTGATTCTGCTCTGTTTTCCAGGCTATTGAGTTTTGTTCCCTTCTTGCTTGCCCCCTTTTCTCTTCTCTTTGCTCTTGGGAATGGCTCCACTGCACAGGCTCCTCCACCAAGGACTGGGACAAACTCCACACTGCCTCCCTCGCCCTTTGCTAAACTGGGGGACAGATAACAGAGTTTATGGGGTTGGGTTAAGCCCTCACCTTTGCAGCTATATAAATTTTAATAATAATATGTGTGTTCTGACTGCTTGCTAAGATAACAGAAGATGAGAACTGGGTGCGAAGGGGCACTTCCATCTCCAGCTGCATTCCAGCTTCGGAGAGTGATGGCAGAGTGGGATACTGTTTGCAATATCCCTGATGGATTTAAGATAGTGACTTTATTATAATTTTAAACATCTTTTAATTAACAAATCCTTTTGCAAGCCACCATCAGCGGCGGTTTCCATGGATGCCGCTATCGGATGGTGCAGCGCACAAAGCGGGGCTGCAGCAGCAGGGGGAGGGGGAGGCCACCCACCGTGCTGATGGAGAGAGGGACCACCGCTCCTCACCAGGACACCCTGGCCCAAGGGGCAGAGCTAAGGCTGCTTTCACAGCCCTCTCCCCTCGGCAGGGATCACCTCCCAGGAGGGCATCAGGAGAGCGGCGCTGGATGGGAATGTGCCTTCTCCATCCACTTGATGCCAGTCCCACCAGGTTCTCCTATAGCCTCACTGACACGAGATGAGGTCCGCACCTCCCATGGGGAGGACAGTCACATTCAGCTCCACTCTACGCCCGAGGAACATCCCCGTAGCTCTTTCATACCAGAATGGCTGTGGGCTTTAATTTGTTCATCGCCAGTGTTCAATCAAACAATCTACAGTAGGTCAACTTTCTGATGGGAACTAAAGGCGATTCTTTAATTAGATTTAAGAACTGCAACACTGGAAGTTAAATCATGCTTAGAAAGATGAAAATTGAAAATGATAACTAATGGGATTTACAGATGATTTCTTTTAAAAGTAAAAAATTATTATTACACACATGTACCCCAAGGACCTTTCCTTAGCTGTTAAAAATACTCTCCTTAACAGCAGGCAATGAGAATATATCCACTTATATGGAAAGATGAACAACAAAGCTTCTGCTAAGACATTTTTAAATAAAATTAAAGATTCCCAATTATAGACTAGAGCCTGCAGTCCCTTCCACCTCCTCCTCCATTTCAGATTCTATATCTCTTTTGCAACTGAAAATGATGCCACAGCTAGGTAACACAGGGACACACACCTGGGTTCTGACCTAAGCAACAATGATGAAGCCAGCTGTAAAAGGGGACATTGCATCCTAGCTGAGCAGCACGTAAGGAAAATAAAAACACATTTTCATGTATCTGTCCTATTGTATAGTATTCCAACCCAAATTTAATACTATTTAAAAAACAGGACACATTACAAAAAAATCCAGGCAGCATATTTTTAGCTAACCTTCATGTTATGGATTTCTTCATCCATGCTAACAATTCCCAGAAGTTATTGCTTGTGGTTTAACATTACACCAAAAGGAGTAGTGATAATTTCAGGCTTTTCCCCCTGTAAATTCAAGTACTCTTTTGCCTCACATTCATCTCTGCCGACACAGCCCCAAGGTCAACTGAAAAATCTCTACCGACTTCAACAGGAGCAGACACAGACTCCAAATCTGCTTCATGAAAAAGATCTGTTTCCTTAGTTAGTGTATAAAAATTGAACCTATGAAGATGTTCTGGCTGTAATGCAGACACTGCCCAGTGTACAAGGCTTTTCCTGCTTGCATGTCTTTGCTTGTTCAGGTAAGCTAATCACTGTCAGATCCCATTCATTTCCCACCTCTGGGTTGTGGAAGTCCACGGCCACTGCAAGGACTAAACTAGAATTAAACACCAGTATCAAGTGCCAGAACCTATACTGGTGCCAGAATTCGCAAACACACTTCTCTCTGTATGCTTTGCTTAACTTCAGGGCTTGTCCTTTGCGAGTAACATGCGGAAACTGCTGTGGATGTGATGAAATCAGGCAGGAAACCTTCACTAAAGAACTAAATCACATGTCAATAATTTGAGTAACGTGTTTCTACATCAGAACAAATTACCATGTCTCTTACAGGGGTCCCAAAAGCATTCTCAAGGCAAGTATTTTAAGTTTTCCTTCAAACATGCATTGGTAACAACATCTACCATGAATTCTGTGGTCTTACTTGCTCACTAAAGGAATTAGCAGCAAACCCAAAAGGAGACAGAATTCTGTTATGAATCTACAGACCAAAATGAAAATGAGGAGCATGTTTGATGACATAAATATAGCACGGCATGATATAATAAATATACTGGGACAACACAGAAAGAAGACAAATAGCTATTGCTTTTCACACAGATTAAGAAATGTCCTACAGAACCAGTAAAGAAAGAAGTGTGATGACAGCTTAGCATCTTTCACCTAGCAGGGTACAATTCTTGTGCTTTGCTAGAAACGAAAAGCCAGGGGTGCACGACAGCTGTTTGGAAGGTCATGGCATGATGATTACTGCTCTTGCAGGGAATGGCTGCCCCTGCCCCAAAACTGCTGGCAACCTCAGCAGACAAGTCAAAGACTGCTTGTTTTGAGACAAAATCCTTGTCCCTTCAGTCTTTTTAGAGCATGACAGACTAGAGGAAGTTGGAATGGCTTCCCTGTCCCCTCAGCAGAGGGGGATATCAAAATCCTGCCACCGTTCTCTGACAGGCACTTTTTTCCAGTGCTACATTTATTTTCAAGAAGCAGCTAAAAGTTTGATGTTGCAGCAGCTTAACAAACAGGGGGTTTTGCCAGGGTTTGCCAGACAGGAAAAGATAGGTGTTTAGCAGCTCAATGTTCCTGGGCCAACTGGTAGAGGAAAAACCACCTGCTCAGGAGCCACAAAACCTTCTTACACCTTTCTTTTTAACACTTGTGAATGTGCTGAATCATTTCAAAAATGTCTCATGTGACTAGTTAAGGCAGTATTTGAAGGCTCTGGAAAAGAGATTATGTGGAAATATATAATAATTAGAGGCAGCATTGGGATGCACAGTGTGATTTACAAACTGATTTCATGCTGGTGCCACTTCAGCCCCAGGAAGAATGAATGCCTTTGCGGCTATCTGGCTATGAGAAAAGCTTACCCACCTACACTCCTGAAAACTCAACAATCTGCTATGTTGCAGAGACTCTCTTGGGGTGTAACCTTCATTCACAGAGACACTCTATGAGTATTTTTAGGTTTATCCCAAATTATAGATGTTTTCAAATCATGAACAGCATTAAAAGGCTTTCTTGCTTTTTCTGGCAGCATGCAGTGCAAAAATGTTAACTCAGGAGGTTATTCTACAATGGATTACAAATGACATTTAGTGACATGATGGATACATCCTGGCTTTGCTGTATAAAGATGATCTCAGAGTACAAGCCTTATTCCTTGTCTCACTAATATGCTGCACATGGATCAGTGTTGTCAGCAGTCTGTCTTCAGTATTTTGATTAATAATGTTAACATGGTTTTCTAAATTGAGTTATTGTTCACATTTCTGATCCTATTTATGCTAATAGTGGTTTGGGGTTTTTTTTTGTTTGATTATTTTTTTAATTTAAACATTTACGAAAGCATTAGTTTGTGACCAACAGGCTTAGTTTCACAGGTTATGTTGTTCCAAAATGAAGGCAAGATTACATGGATTAAAAATCACAACTTGCTTTCTTTTGTTTTTAACTGAGCAAATATCTTCTGTGTATTATTTTAAATCTTATCCTATTCTCCATTTCACATGTCTGTAGTGAGATTTTTCTTAGAACATCCAAATAAGAAGTCATGAACTCTCCTTTTGACATGAACTCAGGAAAGGTATGGATTTCCCAATCAAGAACTGGTCTAATTTGGGGTATTTTTTGTATTATGCTTCAAAGGAAGTGGTTTAAGAATAATGACAGCTAATGAACACGGAGCATGCCTTTTGGCTAATGTGTTTTCATTCAATACCCAAAATGTGCAATGTGCAGACAGATGCAGTGGTAACTCTCAGCCCTTGTGAATAAACAGGGTTAAAGGCACAATTCAAGACAGGCTTTCCAGAAATTCAATATGGAGACTAACATAAGAAAACACCAAATGTGTTTGAGATCCACAGTTAATGTCAGATCAGCCTAAGATACCCTAAAATGACCATGCTGGTGGCATTCTCACTCCCTGTTAAGCAAAGATCTGATTCCTTTCCAATGCAAGACCTGACTCATGACATCTGACTGCAGTCTTTGTATGGCCTCGGTGAGGGTAATAACTTTCTTGGCTCACTAATTGCAGAAATTCCTCTCCAGCTTCAGGCTTCCAAAGGGCACGATTCACAGCATCAGCAGGAAATGATGGGGCTGTGCAGCAGGAGGAAGGGTGATGTGAAGTCTTGGAGTAAGAGGACCGAGGGCCATGGGGATGACTCGACCATGAGATCCTGGCACATCAAAGACAAGCCATGCTTTTACACATACGGACAGGAAAAGGAAGTTCCACCCCTCATCAACCAATGCCTAAAATTCTCAATTATCTCAGCTGTCTCACTGACAAAGAAAGAGAAAAATTTATTTGGGAGCTAATTTTAATTAATAGTTTTGCAAACCTATACCTTTTTGTTTCTATAGTCCTCAAGAACAGAACATCTTTTCTGGAAGGCTGCAGACTCAGGATGAACCAAGTCTGAAAAACCTGATACTTTTTCTCAAACAAAAAGAAAAAAACCCCAAAGGAATGTAGAAATTGTATGAAACACAGTCTTACTTTCTTCTCCCACTGAGCAGCAGTGAACCACTCAAATCATGAAACAAAACAGTCTGCAATTTTCCTCTAGATGAAGAGCATAGTCATTTTTGATACATATGTGCCTAACTACGGCTTTCTGTGAGTACAATTAATATTTCTAATGTAGCTAGCAAAATATAAAGCCGAAAAATGGGATCTAAAGCTAAGCAAGCGGAGAGAGGAGGAAA
This sequence comes from Tringa solitaria, assembly GCA_026413425.1. Classification (NCBI taxonomy): domain Eukaryota; kingdom Metazoa; phylum Chordata; class Aves; order Charadriiformes; family Scolopacidae; genus Tringa; species Tringa solitaria. The sequence goes on from JAOXJM010000012.1 coordinate 43,354,263, forward strand.
ATGCGAAAGCAGCTCCAATGCTTAAGGCAACCTACACACACACCATCTACAGATGAGTCTTGCTAGGAAATGCATTTATATGGATCATTATCTTCACACGATACCTATGCATTCCAGAAGCATTCGAGTGACCACATTATGCATGGCTCAGCAACCACTTACATACGTACGTGGGTGGCTTTAAAGAATCCTGAAATTATGTCAACAAGATGAGGAAATGGAGGCTTCCCATCTAGGGAGAGAAAGAATAGCAGAGAGAGCATACAGAGGGCTGGGCCCGTCCCATCCATTGTGTTGGACGTAAGAAGGAAGACCTGTAGATGAAGTTAAAAATATCATTTTGACTCCACAGAGGTCAGATGTAGAAAACATCAACCCCTGCCCGTATGCAAAAGATTTCACAACCACCTTTGTTGTGAGGCTCATTTCATATAGGGAGAAGCTGGGAGAAGGCAGCAAGAAGAAAACAATAAAAGAGTTTTGCGTAGGCGTGGGAAGGGGGAGAGCAAATTGCTTTGAAAAATTAACCACTGATGGGTTGGGGCTGAAACAGAAATTTCTGCATGTGAGCTCCGCAGAGCAACAAAGCTTGGGAACCACTGCAGATCCCTGAAGAAAAACAAAAAGCCAAAAAAACCCAAACCAGATGGACTTCACTAGAAGCTGCCCAGACACTATCCTGTGCAGCTCCCTGATGTTTAACAGGAGTGGTGTAGCATGCCCCAGCTTGCCACACAGCTGGCCCAAGAGCTGGCTGGACCACCCTGCCACCAACGGGGCCACCGCCTGTTGCTGACTTGCAGCCTGGAAAACAGGGCTACCAACAGCAGCTCTGGGGTCCTCTCCAAAGGGGATGCCAGGTACTCCCAGACAGCCTCGCTGAAGTACCCAGGCACTGTGTCACGGTCAGACGGGGGTTACTTTGCCACATTAGCAAATTAGGAAATCCTGGAATTAAGCCTAAAAAGCACTCTTGGCTCCAATGTTACCAACCTCTGCCTCCCCACTACTTTTAAGCTCTATTTAATGGAAACCCTTTAGATGGGGTTCCTCAAGCCTGTGCGAGTGCCTACACCTGCTGTCACAGGGAACTGGTTCCTGCTGATAAGGAAACACATTATACATTCATCTCCTTTTACAATATCATATAAAACTCTAATTACAACCTCACGCTTCCACAACAAACACATCACACATTTAATTCATGCACAAATGTCAGCCCTCAACAATTTTTTTTTTTTAATGTGGCTGAGTCTGTAATTAAGGGTCTGCATTTTTCAGCAGGTGAAGTATTAAGGAATGACCACAGAGCCCAGGTCGACCGCTATTTCCTACAAGATTTTCTCAGATATAAGCAAAACCAGTACAACTGCCCAGCTAAGGAGATCATCTGCATGGTCAGAGGTTTTACAGACCTACAGCTGGAACAGAAAAACCTTTGTGAGCCCTGATCAATGGAAATATCCAGAAAAGCACTTCATTTGGTCACTGCACAGATGTTCCAGTCCAGGTGACCATTAATCCACGTGCTTCTCCCTCTCTTTCTTCGTGTTGTTTTGAAGATCGACAGACCTATCTTTCTTCCCCTTACAGGTATTTAAAAACAAGCAGGTAAGCAGAATCCTTGGTGGTAGTGCTTAAAACAGATTTTTAAATTAGACAGCAGGGACATACAGTACAGGGTTTACCCCTGTCAGCCACTCAGCCAAGAGCAGCCTTTCATTATCCAAACTCAGGTCAGTCCTGACACCAGGAACTCAAAAAACTGCTTCAAATTTCACAAGAGCCTTCTGCTAGGTTGGTGGTCACTTCTAGGCACTCTTATCTCACCGACAATCCTACATGTGACCCTTGCTGTTATCTGATGATCTTGGCTAGGAACACACAGGAACAACTGCATGCAAAAACTAGTAAGATTTAAGCATAAGTGATGAACATGCCATGTCTACCTAACAACACACAACTAAAGGCTGCTGATCCACTACAATGTTAAACCATGCTAAAAACTTCCTATTTTTGGTTCTTCTTGCATTGAACTACATTCCCAGGATAGCAGACTTCAGGACAGCAAACAAATTTCCAGACATTAGCATATAGCAACAATCCTTACAGCTGTAGTAATGTTCCAAGCTTTACAGCAACCAGCTTTTATCAAGCTAAAAGGAAAGCTGGATTCACTAAAAAAGAGGAAATCCAGGCTGCTATAAACATGCACAGCACAGCCTCACAATGTTGTGATGGAAACTGTAGGGAAAAGTCTTACATTAGAATATGAAATAAATTTACTGATTAGGCAAGAAAAACATTTCAAATAAAGTAGGACACACATAATAGGTTATTTGCTCCTGTTCTCCTGAACATAACCATTAAACAATTTTAAAATTACAAAGTTATCATAGTAAATGGTCTTCTGGAAGATCACGCAACAACAATGAACTCCACATCACATACGAGTAAACTAAACATGACTACTATTCTTGGATAATTAGCCTCAGAGCTGCAGCGTATTAGATGAACGTAGGTAGTGTCATTGGACAGGTGTGCAACAAGACATATTGCCCTGGTTAATCACATGTGATTTCATCCTGTCATATCCAAAGCATAAGAAGGCTTTGGAATGTTTATGTAGAAAATATTAAATTAGGAATAAACATTTTTCCTCTGTCATTGGCAAGGATGATGAGGCAGGCAGTTCAACATCAGAATTTAAGACCACAAAAACCATAAAGAGGAAAAAAAAAAAAGCCCCATTTCCAAGCCCAAGTAATTGGATTAGACCAGATCTGTA
>JAOXJM010000012.1:43366167-43379213 GCA_026413425.1 Tringa solitaria
GGGGAGGGCGGGGAGAGCGAACGTGTCAAGAATCACCTTCTCGTGTTGCAGATGCATGCTGCAGCTGTTTGCTGCCTTTCCACAAATGAATGAAAAGTGCCACTAATTCTTCCAAGACAAATGTAACCGATTGGCTTTGTTGCTTGCTCGCCTCTGCGGCTTTTGAGACCACGCAAGTACGCTGCAGACGCGAAATCACAGGGTCTGGCTGTATTAACTGAATTACAGACAGTGCTGATGTGATCATCTTCATCTCTCTCTCGCGCTCTCTAATTATTTATCCAGATCAAGCCTGACTGCTGGAAAATTAGCTCTCTACAGGAGGTAACCGAGCTGAAAGGTTCTTTTTACCAAGAAATGATGGGCTGGCCTCTAGCAGTGCCATACGCCAGCGTGCAGTTGTAAGGAAATGTCACAAGATGTAAATTTGCAAGTAGATTTCTCTTCCTCGCAGAAAAAGCAATAAGGCATTTTTTAGAAGATATGAAAATATACATATATTTATACAGACACACAAAATAAGTTAACTGTCCGAATTCCTGACCCTGAACTTAAAAGAATTTCCTTAAAATGAGAAGAGAGGAGATGTATATTGGTCATTATCCTCTTTCTGTTGCTTTGTATGTTCATTCCCGCTTGCTTTTCCACAAACCAGTTCATAGTATTTCACTTACGCAAGGATTTCACTTCTCGCCAGCAACTGCAGAGACCAAGTTTTAGTTCCAATGCTTAGGGGGAAAAAAGACACCAACATTTTAGTCACTTAATCAAAGCAACTTGCAGCAGAATGAACAAAGCATAAAAAAAAAAGAGGATAACAGTTTTCTTAAGCTCAAGATACTGCTTTAGCCTGTAGCAATCTGAAAGCAACTGAGAATGTATTTTTATTTTCTATTTATTTAATCTTTTAACAAAAAGAGTTAGTTAACTAGTAAACCTGCCAGACAAAGAAGGGGAGGTTAAAAGGAATAGCTTTGAAATAATTTTTTGATTACTAAGAGTGTCATTATGAGTCTGTTTGCTGCACTACATGTATATGTGGATGTACACATTTTTAATACAATTTAATGCACATTTTGGTCCAATTCTAGTTGCACGTAGGCCAGAATAAATTTTAGTGCTAGAGAGCTTTAACTTACCATTTGAAGTGTTAAACGCACAACGTATTGATATTAAAACAATGCAGCTGTAGGAAACAGAAATATGCTGAACCTGATACCGATGAGCTTTAGAACTTAATTGTTTAAAAAGAAAAAAAAAAGGCAGCAGATTCTAGGATTCTAGGCTGAATCTCTTTGCTTGCTGCATCTGCAGCAGTTTCAGTATGACAAGCCTTCCCCAATCTTTTAATTGCATTGGGTGTTATGCATGCCAGGGATGGGTAAGAATAGTTGACAACCCACCTGACTGCAGAACAAAGAGCATTTTTTCTTCCAGCATTTGTTACTGATGCTTGAGCCACACCCTGTCGTCCTTTCAGAATGCGCTCTTCCTCGCATTTTCCTTCTTCCCACTCACACACAGACACGATTTCTTCCCAATAATAAAATATTAGCCATTCTCTAGAATGGCTGTGCTGGATTTCACCTTTCCTTGAATCCCCTGTGGGTTTATTTTTAAGGGAGGGAGCAGGGCTGTGGGCACAGCTGCATTTCCAGCGGCGTGGGGAGTCCCCAGGCTGGGATGCTCAGTGCCCCACAACCTGGCTCCCCTTGGGATGCTGCCGGCAGACGAGGGGTCTCACCCTGCTTGCTCAGTGATGGGAGAGGGCACAGCCTCCGGAGCATCATTTTAGACTGGGCTTATCAATCCCAGCATGCGAGGGCAGACAAGAGGGGGGAAAAAAACAATAATAATAGAAATAGACAGACAAATGTAAAAACAAGATGGGAGGCCCCTTGTTGTCTGGCTCCTCTTCCCACCTGCTTGTGGGGTCAAAATGCTCTGGGAGGCATTAACCCCTGATGCCGATTTGCCGCACCCCATCTCGCCCCCTCAAATCCCCTGGCAGCTGGGAGTTTGGGAGGTTAAACTCCTCCCGGCCATGGGGAGAGCCACGGGAAGGCTCCCCCGCTGCCAAGGCCCTGCCGCCTCCCCTCTCTCGCCCACGCTCCCATCAGCCCTGCAGATCTCACACCCTGCCCGGCCTCTCCAGAAACAGATACAAGAACAAAACCCCTGTGTCGGTGAGCTCTACATTGCACCCAGAAGCATACTGTGTTTTCTGCAGATTTGTATAAACGAGGCATATTCCCGACTTGATCTATTTATAGCCCAAGCAAGCAACATGAAGCAAGAGGCAGACAATGCGAGAACTGGTACCTGCAAAGCAGCCCACCTCCCTTTTTCTGCCTGTCAGAAACATCTCCCGCATCACCTCCGTTTTCTAGTCTAGAAAAAAAATTCTGGAGGCAGTCAGTCACCACAGCTTCTAACACTGCCCTCATCAACTTTTTCAGGAGATTGTGGCAACAACTCAGCTGCATTTTGGGCAGCTGTATATAAGGGCAGGTAAGCCGCAGGCATCCTCACAGCCAACGAGGCAGCCCTTTCCTCTGCGTTTCCTGAGGTGCCAAAGTTACACTTTCTGGCCTAATGAAAGTAGGAATGGTGTTTTTCCTCAAGTTTCATGACCGGCAGAGTTAAGGAATGGCTTGACTTACCCTTGATTATTTTTGCCAGCAGGAGTAAAGGGTTTACTCTGTCTTTTCTGTTTCCCTGACAGGGCACACACATCTAATGTGCTTTCCAATCCCAGCCCAACAGGGCAAAAGAGTTTAAGAACCAGCAACGCTATGACCCCTGTGAGGTTTGGCATAGGGTTTTTTTTTGTTTGTTTGTTTTAAAAAGAGCTTTTGTTCAGCTGTTCCTTCATATTTGATATGTTATCATCCACCAGCCATGCACCACGGAAAGGAAGCCATGGGGCTCTCAGGCTATGGTTAGATTCTGCCTCAAACGGCACAAAAACTCTTGCCACTTCCAGGTGCAGAAAAATAAGACTCCTTTAACTTTTTGATCACATGATTATTGAACAACCAAAGCCAGATTTTAAAAAGAAAAAATAAAATCTGTATACCCCAGGACCCATTAGACTGCCAGCCACTGAATGTTCTCATTACTATTTTGAAATGGGGTGTGGGTGGAGATACCTACTGAAGCTTTCTGCTGCTGCCATTGCCGTTCATTGGGTACGTGTTTTCAGAAATCCCTGCTCCTAAGGAGCCCCAGCGTGCATCTGCACCTCTTCTGGGATGCGTGGAAGAGGCAAGTTCTTGCACCATCTGTTACTCGCTGCACCACTGTACTGGGGACACCAGCCTGTGACAGCACTGCAGCAGCCAGGGGAGAAGAACACCAATGTGAGCCATGAGACAAATTCATCGAGACCGGGACAGCAACTGAGAGACACCCAGGCAGTGGATTACGTGATGCTGATGTGACTAGGCAGGAGGTGACAGTCAATAGGAAAAACCCCAAACACACTTTTCCATGAGACAGCAGATCGGTGGCTTTTAAGGCACCTCAGTGGTGGAGGCAGCACAGTATGGGAGGAGGGACTCACACCCCAACTCCTCAGGCTTGCTCCACTGCCACTCACCACACGTTTCAGCCAAGCCTCACAAGGATTTAATGCCAGATGGACACCCGTGGCACAAAGTCAGTGGCTTCTCCTCCCACAACTGCTGGTAGTGACCGGAGGTCCTGCATGTATCACCAGGGCAGTGCAGGTACCCGAGGGCAGCAGAGGCTTTCCCGATGCACTTGCCCGTGTATCACCCCATACCCTGCTCCCTGCCCCTTTGCACTGCCCTTTCTGATGGAAGGGTTTGCCAAATTTGCTTGTGGCCTCCAACCTGTTTTCCTAACACTGTTGGACTGGTTTTTAAACTGATCAGCCCTGCTCAAGGTTTAGGCAAATGGGCTTTATGCAGTCACTCTAATGTTGCTGAAAACATACCTGAAGTAGACAAGCCTTAAAATAAAAATTAAAATATTACTGGGCACCACAGCTCTCAGTGTAAACAGGTAAACGAGGGCTCAACACCCTTCTGAGAGAGACTGATGATGAGCCTGTACAGTTTTATCCACTGTGAGGTGGCTTTCTTTCAGTACTTGTACCTGCTGAAACCAAAAGCAGAAAGCCAGCAGATTTTCGTAGGAATAGAACTGAGCTAGCAAGTTCCAGGACTTGTTAGTTTTTAGATTGGGAATGCGCTGTTAATCCCATTACCATTCAACCTTTGCACCCCCAAACAGTCTGTCTGTTGTCCAGCTGGACACCAGCCTCTTGGCACACCGATGGTGAGAAGTGTGTTCCTGGGTCCCCTACACCTGACACGCTCACAAGCCCCAGTGAGTCCCCTACAGCATCGAGATGACCCACCGTTCCCTTTTCCAATAAATGGTGCATTTTCCCCTCTCAGAAAACTCTATTTACCTCCTATTGCCTTTCCCTGGCAGGAATCTTAATCCTTCTATCCTGCTGATCTTTCTGAATACATGCCTCTCCTGCCTTTTTTTTTTTTAAATAGTTCCTACCTCTAATTGTGCTCAGGCACATTTATTTATACCACTTTTTGTTCTTCATGCAAATTTAAACTCTCTGTGCAAGTGTAAAGTTATTGCTGTAGGTCTTTGGGGGTTGCTCCCTCCCTCCCCAACCTCTTTTTCTTCTTTTGAAGTCACTTTCCTACTTAAAAAAGCCTGCCAACCCTGCAAGCTGTTTCTTGACCACAGCCAATCCTCCCATTGCTTTGTCAGGAGCAGTGGACTGTCTTTTTACAGTCAGAGACAGTGATGATAAATGACAGCCTCCATAATCCAGCAAGTGATGCTGTCCAGGGGCAAAAGCTGCAGGCAGATGTGGAGCCTTCCCGCTGAGCACACCGCGGAGAGAAGAGGGCACATCACTCACAGCACTAAATCCCATCCACGCTCTGGCTGCTCAGCTCCAAGCAGCGTCAAAGCCCCCTTTGAAGGCTATGGAGTAACCAGCACTTCCCAGTCACTTCCCTAGACAGCAGATACTGCTCTCAGCACACAAAACAAGGCAAAAAAAAAAATAATCCTTCCTTTCCCCAAAAGGAGGCTGCATGCAGCCCCATAAATGCCTTATTTCAGTGGGCTCCAATATTGACAGCCTGGCAGGTAGTGCATTCTCTCTCTGGGGATCAACTTCTTTATCCAGGAAAACCATCCCCCCCTTTTTTTTTTTTTTGGAAGAAGCCCATGGTGAGCAGGTTTGGAGGAGTGGAGATTCAAACCACGCTCTCCCCTCTAAGAAGAGGGTTATGAAGCAGGAGCGCCAGCCTGGAGCACGCCGTACTCCTTCCCAAAGGATCACAAACATCTTTACAAACATTAGACCTCACAGCGTACTCTCAAGAAGTCAATAAATGCCATTCCCACCACCTCACCCAATTCTTTGCCAGGAAAGCAATGCTGGAGGAAAGCTTATCTATGTGTCCAAGGTCAGGCTTGGCATCTGTGACAGATTGAGCTGTCTTAAGTCCCTGCATATCCAGCCTTCAATCCCAGAGTTAGTCACCAGGCAGAGCCTCTAACTTCTAAATAGGAAGCTTTGAAGGAAAATGTGGGAGATTTTCTGTGTTAGGGTTTTGGTGTTTTGTTTTTTTTTTTTAAACCACAGCCTAGCTAGAGTCTCACTGGAAGGTGGGAGGAGGCTGTACTTCTGGAATCAGCTGCAACATCATCTTTCCCTTCCAGAGCAAGCTTTGTCCAGCCAGTGCCAGCGCCAAGCTCTCTGCTCTGTGCCCATCCTCAGTGGCTCTCAGGGCCAGTAACACAGCTGGACTGGGGTGGGGGGGGAAAAGCAGGGCATAACTCACACTAGAAATGCCTGGGGTTTGTCCAGTTTTCTGTCTGGTCCTTCCTTGGCTCCCTTGGACCTGGTGGTCACATCAACAGCAGAGATTTAAGATACCTCCACCAACACCTTCACCAATACAATACTTACCACAGCATGTCAAGAACGTTTCCACAGGCTTCCAGTAAGCCCCCAAGTCCTCAAGGGTGATTTGGATCTGCTCTCTGTTCCTAAGCTCTAGAACCTGCTCTGCGCAGCGAGGCTGCAGATCGCCTCTGAGCAGCTGCACGGCATGAGTCACTGACTGCCAGACAGAGATTTTTCTTTCTTTAGGCTACAACAATCCCGTTCTGTTAAGTTCTCTAACTCCGAATTGGAAAGCAGGGTGGTAAGAGACTCTCTCATCTGGTGCCTTTTGGAGATCCTCCTCCCTGGTCTCTGGGAGGACACCGCGCAAGGGGAAGGGGATGTGCGGCCACCGTGCGACTGCAGTCAGCAGCACCGTTCCCCCAACTGCAGCGACGCCGGCACTTCTTGTCTCAACCCTGCAAACATTTGCCTTAACAGGTCTTAATGAGTCAAGCGGCTCAGGATGGAGGTCCACAGTGTGCCAGCAAGCTGAGGGAGAACCCTGAGCTCGCGCTAACAGGGCCGCTCATGGGTGCAAGAGGGATGTTCAAGGTGCATGGCAAAGCAAAGGGCTCTCAGCTCGGCTCAAGGCACCGTGAACCAGCACCAGGGAAGATGTGGGGCAGAGCTCTGGCTGCTGTAAGTACAGCCAAGACAACTGGAGGCAGCCATTTTCCTTCAATACGCTCTGAAAGCGACAACATCATTACCTTGATAGTTAACCAAAACAGTAATTTATGACTTTTTTTTTTCAGTTGCAGTCTTAATCTAGACTAGATCCGCCTTCAAAAGCATTCTAATTTAAAATTGTTCTTTGGTAAATCCTTAAAATAATCTATTTCTTATTTGTCAGCCTCCAAGATGAACACTGGTTTTCACCAGAACAAGGAGCAGCCAAAATCTCTGCCAGACCTAATCATCACCAGGTGGGCTCCATGTAGGGGGGAGGAGTTGTGACCCATCAGGACATCAAGGAACTTGGGTCCAGCTTTGCACCTTCCTGCACATAAAGCCTGTATCATCCTTTAAGACTTGCATCCCTTCATATGGTACCCCTTAGTAGGGAAGACGGAGAAATTAAATTGATTCAGCAGGGAAAGCAAAGTCTTTCCCCATGAGAAAAAAAAAAACCATTTTTTCTTATCTCTGCCTTCCTTTTTTGTGCTTTTCCCTCTTATGCTTTAAGAAAAATTAAAATCCAAATTTACACAAGAATTAACAGTATATTGCTGAATTACTAAGGACCACATTCCCCTTATAGGATCAACAGCACAAGTCCACAAGAGCAATTGCTGCTTTACATCAGCTAAAGAGGTCACCATTTATTCTTTTATCTTGACATTCATGTTTTCGCTCTTTAAGTATAAAAATATTAAAACGGGATCAGGCCCTTCAGCTGAAATAAAACAACAAAATTCAAGCCTCTTGGCTTGTTAGAAAGGCCAAACTTCTTCCAAAACACTCCTAATTTTAATTTATTTATATGCAAGACAAGCAGTTCAAAGGAACAGACTCCCAGCTATTTTTCCACACAGTGAGACCCGCTGGGCAAACAAAACCATATTCATTATTTACCTTGGGGCAGGACCCAGAGTCCTTAACCAGGTTAAGGGCCCTATTGTGTTAATCTTTACATTAGTCCAATGTAACGCGCACCATATTTAAACAAAATAATGTCAATCCCTCTTTAGTAAAGGGGCTGGGGGAGAAACGACATGACACCAGCCCCCTCCTCCCTACACACACATTGCGGTATAATCTGCCACCTTCTATAAACGCTGCCATTTGTCTTTTCTCTAGATGCATTGCAGGAATATTTCCATATAAGCCCTATTATAATAAAAACGACAGTGTGACAAACAGCTTTGGAAATAGGTCTGCTGCTCCAACAAAGCCCAGACGCAACACACTCATTTGCAGAAATACCCTGTATAATTCACGAGTGCTACTAGTTGATTTGAAATCCAGTAAATTTAGGTGGTGGCTTTATCTTCTCCGTCATGATACCTACTTCCTTATACAGAGCTGAAGAAGTAGAGCATGTGCTCTACTCCCGCAACCGTTCCCCCAATCCCTTCCCTCTCCTCCCCTCCAATTTACGCTGATTACGGGTTTCAAAGTCTTGGAGATTCATTTTTAAGTTCTATTTAAAATGCTGATTTTTACTTGTTTCCTTTTCATCTAGATCAATATTGCACAGATGAGAAATATGTACTGTTTACCATTTATACTTTTTCATCTTAGCATTGAAAATCCTAGAGTAAGCTTAAGAAAAATCAGTTCCTGGATAGCATTTTATTTCCCCTCTTTAGCCTATTCCCTATTTTATCTATAATACAATACATAAGACTGAGTGTGCTCTATTGACGCAGACATCCATTATAACATTCCAATATTAATGGCAGCAGAAAGGAACTGCACCTCAAAATATTCACTGTTCGTTTTTAAGTTTGCCTAATTTTACGATGATACTTGAGTTATACAGCATTCTTTGCAAAGCAGCGCTCCAGCGTTAAGACATCACCGTATCAGTTTTCTATTCAGTCTTCACCGAGAGATGAGAAGCCACCATTTTCTTTTCGATACATGCAAATTAAATTGTTTGTCTCTACAGAAAGTGTAAACCACAGAGAATTCTGCCTTTCAGTGGTGATACTGTCACCTAGCATTAAAAACAAGTAGTAATTTGTAAATGAACCTCCTCAATCATGTTCAAAGGAAGTAATTAAGCATTTAATGGACTAACAAACCAGCACAAATATTAGTTTTATTATTTCCAAGGTACCTCAGAACCATATAAAATTCCCCTCACACTGACGATGATCTGCATCGGAACAATCAGACTTTTGTACAACACGATTTTCAATAGATTCAGGCTTCCTAGAGTCCTGCACAAGCTATACAATTTATACTGCTTCAAATTTAGCAAAACATAAATAGCTGCTTAGACATATCTGGGATTATTAGACTTGATTTTACATTCTAGAGCTTTAAAAAAAATAACGGCGACATGCAAGCATCCTGCTTATTAAATGCTACAAATTCTTTAATAATCATGCAGTATTTTCAGCACTTAAAAAAGCTCAAATACATTTTCCTAGCAAGAGCACTTAAGAATGCCTTATCTCATTAAAATAAGGTTTTTAAACAATGCCTACATTTAACTTACATAATGCACTAGGTTTTCTGTAATTATCAAGTAATTCCAACTATTCAGTAATACAGGAGACTTAAAGCGCAGCTTAGGAACAGCAAGATTTGTATTTTCCAGCAACCCTGTGAAACTCTGGTAAAGTTAATTCATCGCACTGACATGAAAAGAAACCTTAAAAAAAAAACAAAAACAAAAACAGTTGGGCAAAGTAGTTTAGCTGCCGTATACAGGGCTTTTCTTTTGCTCGGGGCTTCAATAATTTCAACAGGCATCACTATTTCACAAATAATCTTTCAAACTCTGAATAGCCATGCTGCGACAGGGACCGAAGCAGCAAGAGTCGTGCCTCTCTAGCAATGCTCAAAAATCCCGACACACCGGCGTGCGACGGAAAGATACATTCATTAACTTCGTTTTCCCCGTCTTTAAAAAGGTCAAGCAGGATGCTGATTGCCAGGCAATCACTTTGTTACAGACATTTTTTATTAGACAAAAGGCTTACAGTTAGCACTGCATTGTGCTCCACCCAGCTGGCTGAGAATTGTGTGTTCTCACTCCATTAGGCTGTAGGGATCTATTGCAATTTTCTAATTAAGCATCCCCTCCCATACATGTGTCTACCTCAAAAAAAAAAAAAAAAAACAACCACAAAACCACCACCATCACACTCTCTTCTTTCCCTCCCCTCCCAAAATAATCTTCTGGCAGGTTAGACAGGAGGAAGAAAAACCCGCTGAATGAAACAATGAAGGAAGAGGATAGCACTGACCTTTTTCTGTAACAATGTCTCGCATCTCTCCCTCTCTTGCTGATTTTTTAAACTAGGAAACCAATTCTTTAAAAATGAAGAATTACCCGAAGAAATAAAAATAACCCTATTCCAAAGCACCCACTCCCCAGCAAAAACAGGCAAGCCTATACTGGTCAACAATTTTTCCTAAAAATATTTTGAGAACACGGATTTTTTTTTTTCCTCCCCACGGACCTTTTTAAAAACATAGCCTGCATCAACCTCACTTTATCTGCGTATGACATATTAAATGTAATGGTTAAAATAAAATGAAGTAAATATTGTTGCTTCCTCTCCTTGCACCATGTGTATGTATTGACACGACTACACAAACACACAGTATGTGAAAAGAATGTTTTTCTGTTGGTTTCTCACAGAATGTTAAAAACTTTATACTTATGAAAGCCAAGTTATAAGTTTTCCAATAAACACATGAATTTTACCACCTAATTCATAGGTAAATGACAAGTTTCTCATCAAAGAATGTCACATTTACTTCATCACTATTTATGTGAATGATTTGAGGCAGCTGTACCTTAACATTAAATACCGAGTATGCAGTACGAGAAAAATACTGAAAACACCACTATAGTACAGAAAAAATGTTCTGTTTTCAAAACCATTTTACCTAATATCATGTTCTCCAGGATCTCACTGTGTATACTCAGTTTAATTAAAAGAGCTGGTAGCCCTTATCTATCTTCTCTAACTCAAGCCTGACTAAGACCAGCCAACAACAACATTATGTTAACACAAGTCAACATGAAGCATCATTTAGCCTGATGTATTAAAGGGAAAATAATCAAGTAGGACGCAGTTTTCACTGGAAGGCCCAATTCCCCCCCTCCCATCTGTTTCTAGAACCAATCTTACAAGCATCCATGATTTCTCCCTTCCACGGCATCTTTTCAAGACGTGTTTCATATCTCAAGATAGCCATCACGCCATCTCTGCGGTACTAAGAGTTTCCAGAAATGTGGACTTTTGAAGGTGAAATGCAGGCATATTAGAAGAATGATTACTTCTTACACTAATATTTCCCAGCATGTATTTGACAGAATCCTATTAACCCACAATTACTTAACCTGTGGTGAAATGCGGCCAACTCTTCCCTTCTGAATAGGCATTTAATACACAGCATGTTTCATGCTGGTAAGACAGTTTATGTTCTTATTACATTAAAAACACAATTTTCAGATGAAATAAGTTTTATCTGTTATCGTACCTTAGTTTTGCTTTGTGGTTTTCACCTATTCATTGACTGTTGAGTGGTATTAATGAAATCCTTGGAGTACCTACCTTCTGATATTTCAATGGCTCAAGACAGGCCATAACGTTGTCACAAATTAATTTAAATATTTCTCATTCTTTCACAGGGAATAGGTGCCGGTGATATGAGCACTGGAAACACAGGCAAATTCTTTCCTAGTTACTATTTTTTTGGGAGGGGGGTATGAAAATCAGAGTCTTTCAGGTATTACCCATGATGTCTCCCAACCAAAACCAGCTGCAATATGCTTCGTTTCCCGTTTGTCGCAATCAACCCGCTATTTAATGGGTGGGTGGGGGAAGTATTAATCTACCCAAATACCCCCCCCCCCCCCCCAAAAAAAAAATTTTCATAAAAACATTCCTTGTACTTACACATTGCACTGAGCCGCAGGCAGGAAGGTGGCGGTGCCAACCATGTCGAAGACCTGCAAGATCCAGGTATTTGTGAAGATGTTATTTGTCAGCTTTGTGGCTATCAGCCGTAAAACAGCACCCCCACCCCCCCCTCCACTTCCCCCCAGTCAAAATTAGGATTTTGCAAGCGATAGTCTAATTTTAAATACGGTTTGCGAGAGACAGCTAACAAGATAAGGAAGAACGTTCTAGGTATTTTAACCTGCTGGTTTTAGAGCTGTAATGCAAGGACATGTAAGAAACACCTGAAACGTATGTTCATGAATAACTATTTCCTTCCTGCTGAAGCAGCAAGGAGGGGGAGAAAACACCAAAAAGCAAAAAAAAAACAAAACCAAACACACACAACAAAAAACCCGCAAGCCTTTACATCATGCACTTCACACCTTCAGGTAGTAACTCTCCTTGGTTAGAACAAACGGTGGGACACATAAAGCGATGTTTGAAATCAAGGTCTCCTCAAACACTCTCCTTCCTCTCCTCCCTCCAAGCGGGTTGCCCCTCTCGGCTGATTTTGTGCCAAAAGGGCCCATCCTGCGGCACAAACCCCGCCGATGCCACGACGGGAGCCAGCGCTCTGCTGCCAGAGGTCAGGGCTTCTTGAAGGGGAGCATCACCAACTACTGCCGTTCTAAGCTCCTTCCAGGAGGCAGCCACACGGCTTTCCTAAATCCGCCCCAGCAGAAGCGGCACAGCCAAGGCATCTTTCCGGTGGCTCCCTGCCACCGGCTACACCGAGCCACAGCTCGGCCACCGAGCGACGACTGCACGAGGGAAGCCCAGCTCCGCTCCAGGCAGAAGCTTTTACCTGGTCACCCCCCAACCCACGGCGAGATGTGCCCCATCGCTGTGGAAGCCCGATGGCTCCTTCCCCTCGCCCCGTCCCTAGCGAGAGGTGGGTGCCGCGGGGAGCTCCCGTCTCGGGGGTGGCATTGCTGTTCTGGAACTTTCCTGCGCGGCACCTGCATCCCCAAACCTGCCCGGCTCCCGCAGAGCGGCTGCTCTTCCCAACACACCGGCAACCGGAATCGGGGCTTTTTCAGACACTGGATTTCCCACCAAGAGCAAAACGCAGTAATTAATTATGCTTTTTTGCTTGAGCCTCGCGAGGCAACGAGCGGCTAGAACGCGATGCTCGCAGAAGTTTGGGGAGGTTTTAACTCAAAAAAAAAAAAAAAGACCCCCAAACCCACGCACCCCAACAACCGAGACATTACAGAAGCGTTTTCTCTGCAGCTGCTGGCGGGGAGGGGAGCCTTCGCCGGCCCCGGTGCCGCTCGGACGCGACCACACGCCGTGTGCCCGGTGCCGGTAACTAACGCCGAGCCCGCAGCACCCACCGCACGGCTACCGGCAGCCCCGGGGCAGGGCCACGCGTGTTTCCCGCAGCAGCGGTGCGGAAGGGCAGGTCGCCAAGACGAGCCCTCACCTTCCCCCCCCCCCCCTTCCCCCCCCAC
>JAOXJM010000012.1:43383066-43411448 GCA_026413425.1 Tringa solitaria
GAAGACATTTCTACTCTAACAAGAAATAGATCAACTTGAGTCCATGAGCAGATTTTTACCCCAGGGGAAGGCGAGATTGGTATTTTCTCACTAATGCAAACAAATTTTAATGTAAAAGAAGCTGAAACAACACATCACTCAGAGAAGATCTAAGTTGCTCGGCCTTTAATCTATTTAACATAAATAACTGCCATAACTGTGGTGAATAGGGCAGTTGATCATAAGTCCCGCTATGGAGGCTTGGAAGTCATGGTATGAAATCTATTCATCTTACATCCCACATCCCAAAAAATGGCAATATCCACGTCTCATGGCCTGAGAAATGCCAATTTGGCATAACTCTGTTTAGTGGCCCATTTACGTAGAGACTAGCTCTGCTGAAGTGTAAAATACTGTTTTGGCATAGTTGGAGGATACAAAAATGAGTTGCGTGCACTGGATCTGTACACCAGATTTTTACGTCCTGTGAGGGCAGGCAGACGTGGTGGTTCAGCCACCAGGCAGCCCCCAGGACACGTTCAGAGCTGCCTTCTGATTACCCAGGCACTTCAAGCTCCTCTCCAAAAAGCAGCGTGTGAACTCTGGTTTATTCACTGCACGTGAGAAGAGGGTAAGTGCCATATTACCCCAGTTAGAAGCCAGTAAACTCCATTTACCTGTTATTATACCGTGGACTCTCTCACCTCTGAGCAGAGGAGCTTGACTTGCAAGGGTGACCTTGTGCTTGTTGGGGGCAAGACTTTGCAGACTCAGTTCTAGTTCCTGTCCCGAGCTGTGGGTACCGTTGCCTTGCTGCCCTGTTAGCCATCAAATAGATACAGATAATATTTGCCTTCCTCTGCCATGGCTATTCAAGTCCCAAAAACTTGCGACCTCGAACTAAGCACTTGTGACCGCACAGCTGGCAGGGTGGCCCAGAGGACATCCCCTCTCCTGTCCCTTGCCCTCCACCAGGGAATGATGGAGCTGGGGCCATTGCCCATACCAAAGGCTCTACAAAAATTTAATTTATTATTTCTATGGGATGGCTGAGGTGAAGTGGCTGAATCTAAGGCATCGATACTCAGCCTTTCCAATGGCACTGCCCGTTCATTTAGCAGTGGAAAAGGAAAAATCCCTCACTTAAAATAAGAGCAGCGGGCAGCCTGTTGACTACGGGTGACACACAGCAGAGTTTGAGAGCTCCTGCTACCATCAAACGGAGTGTAAGCTGGCAATGTTTGCATCTAAACCCAGCTCTCTGAACAAATATTTTGGAATCGCTTATAAACAACAGGTTCCAGTAAAGATGTGACTAATGCCATTAGTCATCAGAATCAGACCTTCCGCATCACTGTAGACATCAGTGGCAAAGTTCCTGTTGACTTCAGCAGGAGGAGGTTATATTTCTAACAGATTTACTGCCCTTACCTAACATGTCAAAACCGTCAAGGTCCATCAGAAGATCACGGTATGTGAATTGTTATCATATTAATAGCAGAAGAAAAGACCGTTTTGGAACACGAGGAAGCTGACATGAGAGCAGTAATAAAAGAGTGAATTAAATGATGATGCCCCTTTTGAAAGGAAATTCACAGGCATCTGGGGCCATTACCTTTCATATCCTGGCAATCAAGAAATTAACCTTTAACCCTTCTCTGTTGACCTCCTCTCCTTTCTCTTTTTCTGTCATTCATTCTTTTTTCCTAATGACTGAAGAAGATAGATACAGTGTATGATTTATGCTTCCAAAGGCTATAGTCTGCCGCCTTCCTATACCTTCCCAAGTGCTGCAATGTCTGTATTCACTCAGCTCTTTCTAGAGCCAAAGCTTCTCTCAGATTTACTTCCACCTCATCCTTTCCAACACCTGAATTGTTTATACTTCATTTATTCCAAGTCCTGCCTTATTTAATTACACCAGACCTAGGTATAAATCTTACTTCTGTCTTCTGCTGTCACCTAGAGGTAGGCAAAGCACTGGAGGTGTTGGATGCATTGGATGCCCTCTGCTTCAAGGAGAGGTGGGACCCTTTGGACTTGCATAGGGTGGTGCTGCACAGGTGGTACGTGGAAATACACCCTGGCTACATTACAAAATCAAAATCAGGAGTAAGACTTGCCTTTAACATTCGTACCTGAGGGGGTGTGTGTGTGTGTGGGACTGACTATTTCACCTCCCGATCCCAGGGAGATCTGGCAGATACTGCATCGGATCAGCGGGTTTCAGAAACAGCGTGACAACATCACTTCTAAGCACAGAAAAGGTGACTCTAAAGCCAACAAGCAATGGTTACAACTCTTTTCAGGGCTATGATGACCGTGTACAAAATTTCTGAAATGCTGTGAGTTAGAAATATTGGCTTTATCAGGATAAGAGCTAGGAGAATAAGACATGGCCTCTTGTTATGAAAAATGGGAATTCTGCCTGAGTAAGGTCTGAGCAGCCTTTGCCTGCAGAGAAACGGAAAGTCCTGAGTCATCACACGGAATTGCAAGCTGCTGGCTGCAAATCCAGGCACTGAATTCCCACCTATGTTCACTGCACATATTGCAAAGGAAACTGTGCTGACATAGCTGTATTTCACCACGTGCCAAAATGTGAGTTTCTCCTATGGTTTTCTTTTCCTTGGAGGCTTCCCCCTCCCTGCCTTGGGTCATGCCTAAAGTATGCACTGGCATAACTGTTCTCTGGCCACCATGCTCAGTGACACATGGTGACCTGATTCTTGCCTGTACACCTGTTTTTTTGACTTTTTTACCTGCAGAAACCAACGGTGGGTGGGGGAGTGTAGTTGAGCTCTAGGTCTCATCCCTTTGTGAGGTGTGGCTGGGGCATGTACCTGGCAGCTCAAAAGCATTGCTGGGTCCTTCCCTTTAAGGAGAAGGCCCTTGTCAAGGTCACGCTGGTACCACTCAACATCTCTGGAGTCATCTTGAAGCTTTGTGCTCTTTTAACCTTGAGCGATGGCTTTTTCTCCAAAACCATCTAACTGGCGCTCGCCCAGAGAAATGAAGGCTGTTGTGGGCACCACCTGCAGTTCTTGAGGGCTGGTCCAGCTTTGCAGGTAACATACACGCCGAGAAAGAGGTGAGTTTTCCAGGTTATTGAGTAGGGCTGTGCTCAGCGTGATGGAGCGTAGGAGTCCCGTTCCCCATTAGAGCCACCCCATCACTGCGTGTCCCCTCCTCTCTCCCAGACCCTGTCAGTTCACAGGCACTGGTCAATTTATTTCCTCTGGGCTCTGTCAGAGGATTTGCTGCTGTTTGCAGAGATGCTCTGAAGCATCTGGGGAGCTGTAGTTTCACTCAGCGTGATCGCCAGCTGCTCGAGGCGACTGTTTCCTCCCCTGGCTGCGGCAGCTTTTTGAGGGGTGCTCCCATCCCCACGTGGGCTTCAGCAGTGGCAGATACGCGTGGGACGAAAGCGTGCCCTTTGCCTGGTCTCCTGCTCCGACGGTGACCGGGAGTGCTCAAGGGACGGTGTGTCAAGGAGCTGGTAATAGAAATAAATGAAGGCAAACCCCCCTCCTATTGTCCACAGAAGCTATTTTTGGTGGGACTATTTTAAGGATTGTTCTCCTGGCATTCCACATCCTGACAATTCAGCACATTTGCCTCACCTACTGTCTGCATTAATGGGTTTTCAGCTACAGATCATCCCTATCAAGCCACTGCAGCAATTCTTTACGCCCTATCTGTGTTGTACACACAGTGTCATCAGCACCTTTTATTTATAAAACAATAACTCCAGGAATAAAAGGGGCGTTTCCGCTCTCCCCCTGCCCCCAGCGCTTAAGAGCTACAGCATCATTTTAGTATTCACTGTACGGCGCCTTAGTCGAGCAAAACACACTTTGTGCAGAAGCTGTTTAATAAATAAAATAAAAACATGCTCCAAAGTGACCCACATGGCAGGGGTAATTTAGTATGCTGCTCTTCGTGCTTTCTCTCTTACTTCTGCTGTTTACAGATATTTTTTTTCTCATCTGTTTGCACAGGGAATAGATGCTGACATTGTCCTTTCTGTGAATAAATCTCTTATTAGCATGTTGGCCAGCACAATAAAAAAATTATCAAACAAATTAGAGCCTGAACCCACAACCTTTTCTCATGAAAGGAAAACCTGTTCCTGGGCCAGCTCCCTGGCTTGCAAGGGGCTTTTTCTGTAGGAAGAGCTGCTCAAGCGAGCTACATGTACGAGGTCTCAGAATTTTTGTGCTGCAGAACTTGACTGTCAGCCAAAGCTGGAGGTGGCTCAGCAGAGGGAACAAAGGTGGGTGTCAGCGACCAGTCTCAGTTTCCTTTTCCTCTGCCACCTGGCGCTGGCATTCATCGGAGGGGCCAAAAGTTGCTCTAATTTATACTGTGGTTTAAGGTCTTGGTGGTATGGTTCACCTTCAAAGCAAGAATTATGTAGCTCTCCCAGCAGGAGAATTAGGGGGCACCGACCAAAATCTCAAGGACAATATTCGATGCAAATAGGGGGAGATGCTTCTCATGCAGCCCACAGGTGCGCTGAGGAGCCTGTTATCTCAGGACATGGTACCTCCAAAATTAGATGGATTGCAAAGTAGATTGGTGGGAAGAAATCCCCACAGAGGCTGTTAAATATGAAGGCAGCACTTCAACCTCAGGTACCCTCTGAGCTGTTGGTATCCGGAGGCTGCCATTAGCCATGTGGATCTTATTCTGACCTGTTGTGTCTGCCCTCATATTCAGAGCTAACACCAACAATTTCCAACTGCAAATTACAGTATTTTCACTTGGCTACATCCCAGTAAGCAAATGATGAGAAATGGTCAGGATATGGCCCATATTGCCCCAACTGCCGTACGCTAGGCTTCTACCTTCAGTGGGGTAAGAGTCGTCCCCATCCTTGTGCAGGTGTTGGGGTGTCAGCACAACATAGATACTTATGACCTGCATCGTCACCAGCACAGCTGGAAGCATACGTCTTGGCCAGAACAACCAGCCTGGCTTAGAAATGCCACCCAGTTTCATCCAGGGGATTTTATGTATATACATCAGGAGGTTGCCTGGGACAACATCTGAGAGGCAGCAGAGGTCTGCAGCTGGGGTTGTGCCCAGCACATGGCTGCTGCTTGGCAGTGCAGAAGGTTCTCAAGCAGGCTCGCAGTAAGTGCAAATGATCCTTCCCACATGGGAGAGGTGCCTTCTCCAGGGTTTCAGCCCAGAGAGCATCCACGGGATGTCTGCTGCCTTACGGCCCGGCTCCGGCACACCTTTTGCCACGTTCCTCCTCAGTGTGGTGAGGAATGGCTTCAGCTTTCTCAGCCTTCTAGAAGGGGAAAATTGTGTTCCCAGAGGCAGTTCCCAATTCACAGGGTTGTGGATACTGCCTGCCCAAAGGTGGAAATAAAAGGATAGGAAATGTGTGTACAAAGAACTATTTTTGTCAACAGCTGAAGTGTATTAGGTGCAATAATAAAGAATTAAAAATTAATATGACTAACCCAGGCTCTCAGCAGTCCTGGCTCCTGCTGTGCTGAAAATGGTATCAGCATAAGTCTTTCATGCGCTGGAGCCTACAAGGTAAGCAAAACTCTTCTTGGTATCTTCCTTCACTCAAGCAAGAATGGTCAATAAAGCTTTTGTGTTGTGCCTGGCGAGGAAATGACAAAAACAACTGCATCTTCAGCCAAGAAAAGCCTTGCAAGGGTAAAGATGATAGGATTTCAACTAAACAGCAGAAATGCACTTTGGTATGAATAACTTTATGGGCTAATATGCTAATGTGTACAGCAAACGAGGTGCTGCCAGCTAGTGTTTGTTGAGTGCATCCAACGGCAGCAAGCGATGTGTGGACACCAGTTTTGACATGCATTGGTGGTTGGTATAGTTTTAAAGGGTAACCAAATAAGCACCGGCAAAAGTCCTAGAAAATAATGCTAGTTTTACAGAGCCAGAGATACAAGGTGGCTTATTTAATAGGAAAAAGGAAAATAAAACCCATAAAGCAATAATTCAGTTGCAGCTGACTGGATGTATGTTAAAAGGGAGACTTACTGAAAAGACATTTCTGCAAATACCCAAAACATAAAGAAGAATCTCCTGCCTTCTGCATTGCTGCCAAAGCCAGCACTGAAGTAAGTCCAGGAGCAGAATCATCAGAGTCCCCCTGTACAGGACAGAAATAGGCCCCAAGATCTAACTTGCCATCCACAAAAATCTGTCTTCTTCCTCTGAGGGGGCAACCAGGGCCCCTAAGAGCATAAAGGTTAGTCTTGGTGGTTGCGTCCAAGGCCGGAAAGCTACTCTCATTTCTTCTTGCTTCCTCTGCCCCTCTGTGTAAGACACTTATCTCTGTACAAAGCACAGGATGTTCATGTTTGCCTGAAGCATATCTTTCAGAAAGACTTTAATAATTCATTGGAATAATTAAGGGTGAAGAAATCCATAACTTTCTGTGGCAGTTTGCTCCCAGTGCCCATCAACCCTCATGCTAAAAATGTGCACCACATTTCCAGTTTGAAGGGGTCTGAGCTCCCCGTCCACCCTTTGATACTTGCTGTCCCTTTTCTCCATGAGTTTAAAAGAGCTCTTTAATACCCAGTATTTTTCCTCCCTTAGAGTGCTTATCTGCTGTCTATCAAATCATTCCTTGGTCTTATTTCTGATGAGCTAAACAGATTGAACTCCCAGCCTTTTACCAGAGAATAGCTCTCTAGTTGTCCAATTGATTTGAGGCTCTCTTCTTCATGTGCTTGCTGAGTTTTCTGAAATACTTCTGGTAACATGGATATCAGAGGCACACTCATTATTCCCAGTTTGGTTTCACCAGTGCTGCATGCAGATGTGCTTAGTTACTTTTATTTAAAAGAAAATAGCCCTTTCTTCCTTAGCCATTGGGGTCCCTGGATTTCTCTGAAGGACCCATTCCAGGCTGCAGACCTCTCTTTTCTAGGAGCAGCCAGCATTTGCTGCTCTAGATGTATTGTGTGCTACTGAAAAGGACCCTCCAGCCCAAGCCATCTGGATTGCCCCATGCATGCCCACATGTTATTTGTCCCCCGACCATCTTAATGCCATCGGTGAAGTGTGGTGTACACGAGGGCAGGCTGGGGAAGTGGGGCTGGGGTGGTCTCCTCAGCATGGGGCTTCGGCAAGAGAGGGCCACAAGGGTTAACTGTGTCTCCATCTGATCCCACGATCAATGGATCCCAAGTATCCCAAGGGGCTCATGTTCACTGTAGGGGTGGTCAATACCTCCACAGCCAAAATCCGCCAAATAGCCAGAGATGTTTTTTGAAAGAAAGGTGTGGTTGCGGGTTATTTTTGGCTTGCTGTCTGGTTTTGAGCTGCCTGCATCAATACTCTGCCCTGATCGGTTAGGAGGCTGACCTGAACGATTTTGATAAAAGAGCACTTAATAAGAAAAACAATTCTGCTCGAGTTTTGGCCCCTTGAAGCCAGGACATGGACATGCCAGCCTCAAGGAGGGCCTCTGCTCAGCCATCCCGTGCTTACCCAGCAACTGTGTCAGCCCTGTGACCCATCTGGTCTCACTGCACCTCACCTTGTGCTGCTTGATCCCATGGCCACCACATCTTTTTCAGGTTACAGATCCCCCCCTGCAGAATTTGGGGCTGGCTCACCCAGTCTTTGCTGCAAGTGCAGGTCAGTGACTTGCCCTTGCACTTACTTAACCTTGGTCAGTTGGTTGGTTTTTTTAGTGTCTGTTATATTGTGAAAGCCATGGTTTAGTGGCAGTCATAGATATAACAGCTTTTTTCAAATTCCTTTTCTCCTCCACATGAGACCAGCCAGCATAGACAAAGTGTAAGACAATTAGCCAGAGCGGAATTGAGCCCCGAGAGATGACACCATATCCACCTCACCCAGGGAAGGATCTCTTTGAACAAACATGCTTTCCTGGAAGTCTAGAGGGACCTTGTGTGGCTGGTGGATTCAGACCAAGTTTAGGTCTTTGGGTCTCAGGGAAATAATTGGGAATGTGGCTTGGAATCACAGCTGGAGAGTGCAGCTCTTTTCAGGAAGAGAGGAATAGTTTTCCTTATGGATAACCACAACAGATAATGAGGGAACAACTTTCGAGAAATTTTGTGCTGAAAGCTTTTCAAATTCTGTTAATTTACGCCAAGACATCTTTTCTAACATCCAGGAGATGATTTGCGTGAATGTGTTGGTGATTACACAATCGATGAAGGCCACACATGAAGCAAAATCTTTGCCAGTGCCATTAGGGATAATAGCATTAGGGAGAAATCCTGAGCAGGGCTAATTACTCAGTGTTTAGTAGGCCTGGTTATGCAAGCTGCCAAAAAAAAGTAGTGAATGTGAGTACCTGGAAGGAAGGACTTTTCTTAATTATGGCTTTTTTGTTGTGTCACCATTGTGCATTTATTGTTTGCAAAGGGGACGCGTGTGCTGTTTATTTCCTCAGACTGATGTACAAAAGGAATAAATAAAGCTCAGTGAGCTAAAGTAAGGAAAGATGGTGTGAGAAACTGGACTTAATTGCACCCTCGGAATCATTACGAACCCCTGTTGGACCAATCGGACCAGGACCTAACAGATGGGCAAGTCAATAAATCGTAAAGTTATTAAGAGCGGGGAGCAGATTCTGTACGGGATTGTGAAATGCACAGGAAGCCATGGAACATTCCTGCACACAGGGATGAGTCCAGTCACGTGCATATTAAGAGACGAGCCATTGGATTTTGAAGATTAGTGTTTAGTGAGGTGGCATCATAAAAGAAGCATTTACAGGAGTCAAAACTGAAGGCTGTGAAGAGGTAATTGCTAAGTCTGAGCACAGACTTCGCAATGGAGCAGACTGGTTTCCTCACGTGGTGCTGTTTGCTGGCTCATTTATTTGTTGGGTCATGGTGACGTGGAGCCATGGAGGAGCAGGACAGAGCTGTAGGGCAGCCTTGGTTGCTTCGCTTGCTGCAGCTGAGAAAGACGAGGGGGTGGAGAAGAGGAGACTCTGTCCCTAACTCCAGAAGAGACCCTCGCTCTCCAGAGTCCATACCAGATGGATTAAAGTAGGGTAGATTAGATAAAAAAGAAATAGTCTCTTGCCTTCTTCCCCAAATTCTCCCCGAAGGGCTACAGGTACAGCAGAGCAAAGGAAGGAGGCCAATGGGAAGGTGGTGGTGCCCATCCTTAGCCTGTTTAGCAGACAAGTGGGTTATCATGCCTGGTGGAGATGTCAACCAGGTGCAGCAATAACACAGCCTGTAGACCATCTGCATTCTTGAGAGAAACTGGTGTCCACAGTTCATCCAGGGACCAGTGATATATGGGTGTGCAGCTTGTTAAAAAGAAATTAAAAGCAACAGCCAAGAGGTTAAAATGCTTTCATCTGGTGAGGAGGTTATCTCAAAAGGCACCTTACTAACAGGTCATAGCAAACGTATTTCCAGTTACCAGAAAATGTTTAGAAAGAAAGTAAACCCGGCACAAGGCAAGCAGCTGGATAAAGAAGGCTGTCAAAGATGGCCTTAAGAAGTGTAGGTTCTGTCCAAACCAGGGAAGGCAGAAGAGCACGAGCTCTGCGATCAGATGCAAAACCATAGTAAAAGAAGCCAAAATGGATTTTGTGGAATAATTTACTAAAAGGCATAAAATCCAATAATAAAACCTTTTTCGACTACATCAGGCGTAGGCCACTTGCCAGCATACATGTGGGGCCAACAGATGACTGTGGGGTAATGGGAGCACTTAGAGTCAACAGGACCATAACAGCGGAGGCAGATGAGCCCTCTGTGCTGGTGTTCACTGGAGAGGAGCCTCGAGAAGCCTCCCACACCACAGCATTTTCCTACTGGGGATGTGTGAGAAATCGCCTCAGATTGAACTGTCAGAAGAGGAGGTTTTAGAGCAAGCTGATGAAATGAACAGCAACAAATCACCGGGTCCAGCTGGGGTTCACCCTGGGCTCCTGAGGAGACTCAATTACAAGACTGCTGAACTACCAAATGCAATGTGTAACTCCTGCCTTCCATCAGTCATACGCCAGGAAATGGAGGTGGTAAATAGGATACTGATTTTTAAAGAAAGAGCTCTGGGAAACCACAGTCTTGTCTGTCTGCTTCCCGTACCAAGCAAATTGTCAGGCAGCGTGATGAAAAACTGACTGGACAGATAGGCTGGATTGATGCCGGAGGGACACGCTGCATTGCAGGTCTGTTGGAGTCCTTCAGAGGAGCCGGTACATCTGTGGATGATGATGACCCTCTCAACACAGCATATTTGGCTCCCCAAAAGCTGTGACAGGTCTTTTACCAAAGTGTGTGCTTAGTGTTTAGGAAAGCACTCAGTTGTGGCTCTATAGCAGTAGTTTGGATGACATGCACCTAGTGTTGTTCTCATCCTAGTGTATGGGATGGACCGAGCTCTGCAGGAGAGTCACCTGCTCTGTGGCTCCCACATGCCCCACTTGGGCCTCCTGCTTGTAGGTCAAACCTCACCATCTCTTGGGTCTCCTACTGGGGCTGTCCGTAAATATCATCATTATCCTTGTTACTGATGGAGTGCCTTAGCTTTAAGATGGACCCCAAAGTGTGATGTGTTGTTCAAAGACAATAATAAAGAATAAAGTATGTTCTTGCCCCCAGACTTTGCAGTCTAAGACAACAAACAGTAGAGGCATACAAACACTATCCAGGACTGGATACAATACTTCTGTAAGGGGAGGTTTCATGCCTCAGCTCTTCCAGAGCACATCACCAGGACTAACGTTTGGATCAAAGGCCCCTTCAAGCCCACATCCTTTTCCACTGTACTGCTGCCTGGCCACCCTTGTGCTTGGACAGTGAATTATTTCTACTTTGTTCTTGTATTTATTGGATTTCATGTCCTTCTGGAGAAAGGATCCCAGGTTTACCAAGACGATTTTGAACTCTAATCTCAACCTACAGCCTACTTGTAATCCCATTTAGTTTGGGTTTATCTGCAGGTAAAATAGATGTCTAAGTTATTCAGGAAAATATGACCAGTTCACATTTTTGAGCTGACAGCCTTGCTGCTGTGCCCTGAATGGGCTGTACTGGCAAGGAAACTTGGAATGGTTCTTCTTTGTTGGGATTTGTTTGCTCTTCTTTGCTAATTAGAGTGAAAGCCCATTGCTCGAGGTTATAGAATCAGCTGATAACTTGTTTGTGGGGTTTAAAAAGATTAAATCAAACAAGGAAGCTGCTGGATGTGCATTTAAAACTAAACTTCTAGTTTTGCATTTGAACAGTAGTGGTATATAATGTGATGATTAAAATGGAAGATGAGAAAATACGTTGCTTTGAAAGATTTAATCAGTTATTTCCATAGGAGCATGTCAGGGAATCAAGGACACTTGATTTCCCTTCATTGTTCTGCATAACTGAATATATTTGGGTCATTATATCTGAATAATCAGAATAACATTCTTAAAAACAAAAAAGGAGTAGTGATAGCAGCATTCGATTAACTGCGGCTTGTTTCTAATCTTCTGGAAAATCAGATTTGACAATTTTCAGAGTCCTTTTTCCCATTGATGAACCGGGGATTTACATGACTAATGTCTATTAACACATGTAAATACCCCTTGCCTCAATGGGAACCGACAATGGGAAAATAAATCCTGCCTGCAGCCCATTCTGTCATATGAATCGAGTCTATGAATGGTATGGTTTCGTGTTGGCTGGGATGGGAAACACAGCCAATGTTCATATAATAGGTTTTCATCTCTGAAGGCAAATGTCAACATCAATTTACCTCCAGGATAAGTGAGACCTCCTGAGGGATCTCAACCCTGCACAG
Organism: Tringa solitaria; assembly: GCA_026413425.1. NCBI lineage: Eukaryota > Metazoa > Chordata > Aves > Charadriiformes > Scolopacidae > Tringa > Tringa solitaria. The sequence continues at coordinate 43,394,830 of JAOXJM010000012.1, forward strand.
AGGGGTCACAACATGAATCCATTGCCCACATTTTAGCAGACATGGGAACGGGCTGGCAGGCACACAGGGAAAGGCCAAGGAGTGCAGGAGTGGGATGTGCTCCAAACCAGGATATGTTCTGAGCATGAAAGAGAGAGGTTCAGCGATCAGAAATGAAGTTTGCTGGCCTGGGCACAAGGGGACAGTTGTAAATAAGTCTCAGTAGCTATTTTGTCTGTTAATAAAGCAAAACATGTAAGCACATACTAGATGGCCATCCATCAGAAAGACATTTTACATCACATACATTTTATGAATATTAGATAATGGAGGAATGTAACAAATAGTTATTTTTGTCTCTCTCTTGAATATGAAATAATGGTTATTAGTATCTGTCAAATAAATAATGTGAATAATTTAACAAGGCATCACTATTATGCAAGAAATAATATCCCATTTTATTAAGTTTTGGAGTCAGTTATTGTGGGAAGGTAATAAATATGTGGAGTAGTGGCAGCAATTATGTCCTAGAAATCCACTTCAGGTGGTATGTTGCTTTGAGAAAAGCAGACCATTCAGACTCTCCACATACCATGCAAATGAAAGGCTAAAATGCACAATACCTGCAAAATCTTCAGCTCATGTCAACTGGTGTGGGTCCAGCTGTTTCAGCTGTGCTCTGTATATGGTGCCCTTCTGTATAAGGTGATTATTTACACACACACGCCTTCCTAGCTCCATCTCCTGAATAAAAGTGTATGTGATCTTATCATGTCAATTTGCCCTCTCTGCTAACTTTTTGAACCTTTTCCAGCAAAATCTGCCAGAGGTCTGGCAGGCAGGTTCTACAAATCTCCATGAAAATAGGGGACTAGGAAGGGAAGAGGGATCCTGTCAACGCAGCCAGGATCTGTCTGTGCTTTGTGCCTACAGGAAATCCAACTTGATGCTGTTGGTCAGAGAGCTACTTGTGAAGAGAAAGGTATAAGATGAAACACTAGGTTAAAAGGATTTCAATAATCACTTTGAGGTGATGTTCTTGATGTTCTTGGCCTCCCGCTGCAAAACAGGGTACACTCACCTGCTCACAGGCTCAGGATCGCAAATCATTAGCCACTATTTCATTGATCCTTCTAGATTCCTGCTTCTGGCTCGATATTTAATCAGTCAGAATTACTTGGCAGATACTATTATTCAAAATGACTATTTAGGACTACAGAAGGCATCGGGGTCCTTACCTTTTACTGAAAATGATAAAACATTCCTTTCTGAAAGTATTAACTATTTGCATTCAAGTTTTCTATGTTGGATGTTTACTGCTCACTGATTTTTTTTTTTTTTCTCAGAATGAAGCTGGGGAAAAACATCTGTCTCTCAGCTGAAATTTGAAGGCTTCAAGGTAGGGGCTGGCAATTCTTCTGCAGCCAAGCCCTTCTGTCAAGGACATGCTTTTTTACCGTCTCTATCCCAGCCTTGTTTAAAGTATAAGGATATGAAAAAAAAAGCCATTGTGAACCGCATCTGCTTTTTAACTACTTGTCCTACTGAACGGGACCAACCTCACACAACGTGATGCAATGCCACCTCCTGTCTCCAGGACCTCAGTTGCTGCAGTACACATGCACAGAGCACCTGAGCATGCCCAAGCCCAGGGCCATGGGTGGTGATGGACTTCACCCAACACTTACCTGCAGTGCCTGCATAAACGGGGTAAAAAGCGGGCAGCACCTCTCAGCAGCGCTCTCAGCAGCTTTTCTCCCCTCACAAGGAAGAGGGGCGAGCACTCAGGGCTTGCAATGGACTTCCAAATCCATGATTTGTGCTATTCCCCAGCGACGTGCATCATCTATGAGGGTCACCTCATTCTCTTCTATTTCTGGTCCACAAAATCTTACCACTGTTATCAGCTACTTGGCTGGCTCCACTGTCGCAGGTTTATGCTGTGAACGTAGCTCCCACCAGCCCAAATGAACTACATGGATCTTATCCAATGCTAAATGATGGGTTAAATTTTTTAACATCTTTCTTAGAAAAAAGAATGAAGAAGACTACATGAAAAAGCTACTGTCTTAAAGCTGATAAAGGAAAGGCCTCAAACATTGGAAGCTGCCAGAACTAAGGCAGTCCGGACAGCTCTCACTTGGCTCTGTTGTACATCTACAGCATCTTACGGCCAAACTGTATTTTCTAAAGGACAATTGGGCTGCAGAATGCAATGGGTTGGCACTGTGCACAGCCTGGGTTTGCCTCTGGACTGAATTAGAGCTGTGGAACAAGTTGAGCAGTTCTCTGCATCTCATTTCTTACATCAGCTGGGGCATAGGTTGCATGTGGGACGTGGTGGGGTGGCCAGACAAAGGCCTCTTTTGTGTTGCAGCTGAATCCCCACCTGGGATCTCACCCTAGCCTTTTTTTCGGCCACAAACTCCCCTTGTGATGGTGGAAAGCCACAGGAACCAAGCTTTTCAGAGATGGCAATTTGCATGTTGCGGTACCCAGCTTGAAATCTCAGGATTGGTCTTGCAGGAGTTCTTGGCATGCACAGTCGCATCTGAAATCAATAGAAGCTATTTTCTGAGCATATGAAGTGCTGTAGAAAATACGATGTACTGTGGAATGATAAGCCTTAGGTATTTCAAACCTTTCAGCCTGAATTAGAGGGTAGTTTGGACCACACGCTCAGTGTGTCTTGGTTGTGTATGCGTAACCATCCCCAGTGATAATTCATCTCACCAGAAGCACCGTGGGAGTAAGTTAAATGTTTGTGAAACACTGATACTGCACACTGCAGCAAAGCCCAGGAAGGCATGAATAATTCTGCTTTCAGAGCAGGGTGTGAACAGTGTGCAGTAAATGAGACAGTCATGCACTGATGATGATGAGGAGCAGGATTTTGAGGAGCAATTAGTGAGGGAGAGGTCAAGTAAGAAAAAAAACCCCAGCAGTATAGTGAGATGATTAAAGATGTTTCATAAGCCACATGCCCATAGAAAGCGGTAACAATTGCTCAGACAACCATGCAAAATTAAGCACTCATTTAGGAGATCTGAGGTAATACACTTTACCAGTTGCTTTGGTACTTGCAGAATTGAGGTCTGAGCACATTCCCTTGGTCTAAGATAACATATTGCATCAATGCTGATATTTTATATCAGGTGAAAATCTGACATTTGTGTTTTGAAGAGCATCAAGGCACAAATACCACCTCTGCCAGCCAATGCTAGATAGCGTCCTGCAACTATTTCATATGTAGTTTAATGATGTGGAAATGGGGAAAACCCTAAAACACATCATGAAAAGCCCTGCCAAAATTTCATGGAAGGGTGTTGCTGTACTACAGAGATGCCGTTTGCCTACAGACAATTTTAGTTCATTATTCAACTCCTTTTCTGCTCTTCATTCAACTTGGACTTTCATGAAAAAAAAGGAAAAATAAATGAAGAGAAAAGGAATAAAAAGGAACACCACATGGAGATAAAGTCAGGCTGAGAAGCTTTCCTTCCCAGTATGAGTTTCTGGTGGATTTGCCCACAATTTTGAGAATATGCAATAATAATGCACATGTAAGATCCCCTATCAAATTAACATATTCCCAGCTCAGTTTTCAGGGACATAAAGTAATCGCTGACTTAACCCAGGTGAAGGTTTGAATCCAGTAAGTTATTTTTTCTGTCCAGTAAAGGAGGATACAGGCCTGGTGGGGCTGAGGAGGCTGTTGATCTCCATTCTCGTATCAGCTCTTGCCCCAGATTGTTGCAGAAATGTTATTTGACAAAATGAAAATAATATTTTCTGATATCTGCTCCAAATACACAAAATGTAAATTATTTTGAAAGAGATGAATAGTGTGTTGAGAAAGCACCGTTCATTTAAATAATTGGTTGTGAACATCTTTTCCTATTAAAATGAAGCAACTGTAAATAGCAGAATGATATTTAAATGAAATGGTGTATAAGGGGAGTAAGAAAGATTTGCAAGAAACATTTGTAATTGCATTATCTCTAAGCAGAAAATTTATAAATTATAATGAATAATACAAATGTATCCCGATATAAAATGGAAATGTTTGATTAAAAGACTGAATATGGAAGGATTAAGTTCTTTTTATTAAAGAAGTTTCTCCTGGCTGTATTCATAAAAAGTGTTACAAGTTTATAAATAGAAAATATATTTGTTAAAATGCAAATCTAGTATGAAAGGTATATTTTAAATATTTAATGAAAGAATTGTGCTGTATTAACAATATATTCTTTATTTCTCAGATTAAAAATTCACAGGGTTTTTTATCCCTCCCATCTTTATTAGAATTATTCTCTATACATTTTCAGAAACAGCTGAAGAATACTAATTATTAACATAAATATTTAAGAATATTTATAGTTTGTGCTTCAAATGTATTATACACATACATGACATCTCAGCATTTATTACCTGTGACTTTGCACTCTGTGACTATGTAGGTAGGAATATAACATGTGAACTGGCTGCTGCTTACGTGTTGTACCCGTGAAGAGAACGGCTGGCCATGTGAGGGGAGGAGAGGTGGGAAATGCCCAGCCGGTGAGGAGCAGCAGTGGTTGCCAAGGCTGGAGGACACCAGCTCTGTTCATCGCATTGCTTCCCAGTGCTTGCCAGCACCTGAGCCCAGGTTGTTAGATGAAATTAGGCAGTACTTCATCTAGGCAATATAAAACAAATATTTCCCTCCCCTCCCACAGAGGACATTTCCTTGTAGACCAACCTCTGGCTGCTGAGAGGTAGGTCCTGGAGCATGAGAGTTTGCTTTTCCAGAGCAGGTTCGTCGGTGATTAAAGCAAATGCATTGTCATTGTGAATATTCTCATCAAAATGCAGGTCTAACATTTTCTGGACCTGTATGAAACTCAGTGATGCTTGACATTGCCCTCTGGCACAAAGCCCCACAAATTAGTTGCCTGCAGTGAACCAATCCACTGGGACCTGCTGAAAATACTTCCATGAAGCCTTTTTTCATTCATCTCTTGCCTTTTTTTCTTTCATCTCTTGCCCTTTTTTCTTTGGGGGAATTTTTGACTGTTTACATTTTTGCCTGCAGAAAATGTGGGCTCCTTTACTAAAGGGGTGAATGCCTGGTGAAGAGACCAGCCTGGGAGGAGGGTTGGTGGGGGGCTGGACCTAGGCATGGGGATGGGGACCACCACGACAGTGGTTGTGGGAAGCCAGGGACCTCCAGGGCCACCAGGCAATGTGGGGAAATGCTGCAGGTTGCCTGAAGGTGAGAGTGGATGGGGCAGGGCTGTGTCTCCATTCAGGTCGCCTGAGCTGCAGGTTTGAGGCATGTGGATCTGCAAAGCCACCTCTGCTGTGCTTTGTGAAAAGACGCTGCGAACAGTCAAATTAAGACTATCAGGAGTGCATTTTTTTTTTTTTTTTTAGATTTAAGAAGGGACACTCAAAGCCTGTCCTGCTGCAAACCTCCCGTGTGCCTTTGGGGCATGTTGAGCTTTGCTTTTACATTGGTTGAGTTGGAGATGCAACGCAAAGTATCTTCCTTGGCTGAACTTTCAGGCATTGCCCAAGCTGAATCAGTGCTGAGGTGTTTCTGAAGTTGTTTCTTGCCAAAGGAGCCACCCAGAAGCCATCAGGGAGCCAGTGCAGCTGTCTGTGGTACAGACACTGTTTACAGCAAAGGACACTTACCACCAAGTGCTACACCTGTTTACCCAGCTAACCAGATTTAAGATGAACCATCAGATGAAGCATAGCAGCCCATGCACCAGCACAGAGGTACAACCATGAAACAGAAAAGGAATGGTCACAACCTCCTGGCTATTTACAGCCTGGAGAATGAAAAGCTGTTCTGACTGCTAATGGCTGCTGATCACTTCTTTTAACTTGTGGAAACCTCTCTGCCCCTTAGGTTGCAAATCCAACGAAGGGTGAGGATCAATACCAACAGGTCTAGTATCTTTGTGACTTTTCCACCAATACCTAAGTGATACCATCAGAGAAGTTAGAAATTCACAACTGCAGGGTCATCTTGCAAAGAAGCTTTCAGAGATGGATTTTGTACAGCATCAGTCAGGACAAGGACTACTGGGGACCTTTGTGTGGGACTTACCCCAAGGTGGTAGAAACATCCTGTGAAAAAGAGAAAGAACCTCAGCATTCAAAGGTAAAATTTACTGATAGCTTCACAAAGGTGTTTTTCACATTTCTCTTTGCCCAAGATACCAATGTAATACTTGAGAGGAGACTGTTTTGGAAAGCAGCTCTCTGGAGCACTACTAGGCTGCTCCATGCTCCAGAGCATCACAAGGCAGAGCTCACATAGGCAGTGTTTTTCTCACAAGAGAGCGGATCCCACATCGGCTCTGAAGATGGCAAAGCTACCCGTAGCCACTTATTATTTTTAGCCACAGAAAAAAAATAAATTGATAAACTAAGTGGTTTAATTGGTGTAAGACCCATTGCTTAAGCAGCAGGCTTTATCACGTGATCAATTTGAAGACAAAGAAAGAAAATCCTACCAAAGCAGAGCCTAACCTGGGAACTGATAGAGCACTGTCAGCATCTGCAGTAAATGACTCAGGGTTTGACAACTGAATTTATTAGAAAGAAAGATCTGGGCTCTGACGAATTCAGTCTTGTTGAAAAATTAATGTACTTATAAGTCTCCTTTGAGCTTTTCGAAACATTAATACCTATTTTTATTTGTATTACCTTGATTTTAATGATTATACTCTTACATGTGAACTGTACATAAATATTGACCTTGTCAGATGTCCACTCCCTCCACTGGTGGAAGGACCCTGCCAGCTCCCTCTATATTTTCTGCTGGACACGGAGAGAGTGTCTAGCTGATGTAACCGTATTTTTGCTCCATTCATACAATTAGTTTAAGAATATTTTTATAGAATAATTATCTGAATGTAGGGTAACTTGATGGAGGAGCGCTTTCTAAAATCAGATGAGTTGAGCACGAAATGTCATTTGTGCTAATCTGTTTGAAACTAGGAAAGTGTGAAATGTGCTGTTGGGAGAAATTAATACCACAGAAGAGATACAGGCCAGGAAAAAAAAATCTGTTTATTACACAAAATAAAAAGTATTTATAACAAAACCTTAACTTATTCTCACTCATTCCTGGCTAAGTTAATATGTTATTAATTGTGCGTTTTTGGATATAATTTGAGGGGGGGGAGTACGAACTATCTCTAGCACTGCAGCCACTTAACTGTAACAATCACATTTTCTTTTTAATAGAGTAAGTTAATTTTTAAAGTGATCTACAGAGGAACAGATGGGGGAACGAATTCTCTATGGGTATCTCCTGGTACACCGGCACTCGGAGCGCAGAGCGGTGGCTAGTGCCAGGCACATCTACCTCGCAGTCCTTCCTCCCCTTCTTCTCCTGTTATCATATGTCTGGCCACCAGAAATGGAAAAGCAGCCTCTGAAGGTGAAGATTCCTCTGGTGTTTGAGTTAGCCTCACATGGCAATTGGCTTCATAAACAAACTCCTTGCTGGGCTGCAGCATCCCGCAGCGGGGTCCTGTCCTGGGGGTTTGTCTGTATGTCTGCGAGCACGATGTGCCACCAGCAGTGAGGGAGGAACACGGGCGCAAAGAGAAAGTCCGGAGAGGAGTCCCTTGCCCACTGATCACAGTGACAAAGCCTAGGATAATTAACTGCTGCCTCATCCTCTATTTCATTTCCCTGTTGGCATGTGAACTCTTGCTATGCAGGAAGCAAAAAACCCCACTGGCTTCGGTTAAACTGGGGATTTCACTCCGGATTGCATCATCCTCATATTTTGTCATTAATTATTGCTCTGCTGCTTTATTTGTAAAAGCGAAGAGCAGCAACACATCAATCATGAAGCAGACTTGAACTGTGGCTTTTTCACGTCCTGTGATTTTGGAAGGAGGTCTCTGACAAGGGGGACTTGGAGGCTGGAGGCTGCTCTAGCGGGTGCTCCTGCAGCATGCCCTGTCCTGCTCCCCTCCCCATGCACACACCCTGCTGCCAGCAGAGGGGCTGGGAATTAGCACCCAATATTTTTAATCCAAATTCTTAAACTGTAAAGAGTGCTTTAAGGTTACCAGTTAGAGTATAGCGTCAGTTCAGGCAGCTGATTCCGAGTCTCCGCAGGGAATAATCCCACCACTGCAGGAGGAGCTGCCTTGGGTGGCTGATGCTCCTTTAGGGTCCCAGTTCTGCACTAGAAATGAAAGAAGAGTCCTGTAACATACAATTAAAAAATCTTTAATAATGGTAATTACAGCCCAGTAAATAGGACAGAAACTGAAAAAACCCACCCTTTTCTTTGACATATATTTGTCTTTAAAATATTGCCTGTATCTTCTACCAACCTCTGAACCTCAGCACCACGCTCCTAGAATATGTAGAAGCTGATCATTGATGCAGGAGGTAAATGTACCTTAGCTGATAGTTTGTGATGGTGGGAAGCATTTTTAACCCTTCTATTAAGGTGATTTACATAATAGATAGAGATAATTTTGAGACTTCTGAATTATACATGCAAGAAGATAAAAAACTTAGCAAAAGCTGATGCCTCTTCATTTTCAAATGATGAAATTATTGTCTATTGTATTTATTACTAATGACAGTAATGTTGTGTTTATCTAACAAATTTGGTTCCAGATTTTCAAAACAAGAGATGAGGTGCCCCAGAGCCATGCCGTGGTAGCGTTGCATCTGCCTGAGCTCAGAGAAGGAAGGGTAGTTCCAGGAGCTGGCTGGGGAGCAACACACCCAGGAAGGAAAGCCACTGCCAGGAGAAAAGTCCCCTGTGATACCCAATAGTGTGTGCACACACGTCATCCCTATGCTACCAGACAGGGTTTTGTGAGACGTAGATCACAGAGACGAGAGATGACAGGGTGCTGTGAAGCATCAACGATGTTTCTGGGAAGATGTCTCAGGAGACAAAAATTAGCGTGACAGCCACCGACGTGCTCAGCCCCTGCTGCCAGCCATGCCCCAGCAGCACAGGTACCGTGCAGGGTGGCCCTGGTGAGGATGCCAGCCATGCCCCTGGCTCCCTGGGCCTCCTGTGTGCCACCCCCTCCCCAGCAGCTTTGCCTCAAGCAGCAATTCTCCGTGCAATCAGGCCCATCCCCAGCTGCCAAGAGCTACTGCTGATGCCCCACAATGAGGTGCCCAAGCCAGTGAGGTATATTTACATGTCTGCTCCTTTGGGACTGAAGAGTCAAGGGTCCTGAGTTTGAAGCCTCATCTTTAAACCACCACTTCCAAAACTGCCTGTGTTTGTAGGTGCAGCAGGCTGGGTTTGACTGAAACGTGTTTTTTTCTCCCCAGTCTGGGAAGTTTCACGAGATAAGTTTTGGCTCTGAAACTATACAGTCCAAGCAAAACTGCAACGTCCTCTCTGGAAAAAAATGCAGTTATCTGAGAATTTTAAAGTTATGCTAAGAATTTTGTATTCGTTCTGGGAGTCCGTTTTAATGTCAAATGTATTTTAAGAAGCATTTTTGGTTGAGCTTGCCCCCTTCCTGACTATCCCTCTTGGTCCTCAACAGCCACCCATACACTCAGGCAACTGTGTGCAAGGAGGTGCAGTACGTGCCTTGGTTTGTTTTCACAGCATGTTATCTGCCTGGATGGCCCATGAATGGATGGTCCAGACTTCTACATACCCGAGATGAACCTACCTCAAAATTAGCACCATATTTGAGGAGATGGAGATTTGAAGCCCAGACTTTGCTGCTAGCTGGCACCGAGCATGCTGGGCCTGGACTGTCTGTTGGACCAGCTGTCTGTTGGAGACAGAGCTGATTTGCCTTCTAGCCAAGATGAGGAGCAGTCTTTAAGGTAAACCACGCTAAATGGCCCATGTCTACCTGGATTAGCAATTATTCACTCTTGTCGGGAAAGAAACCCTTTAAAGAAATCACAAATCGCTTCAGTGGGCAATGCCTGTCATGGCATTGCATTAGATTGCGCTTTATGCGCGACTGATCAATATGTTTGTTTATATAGGTACGTAAAGCTGCATCAGTTCTCAGCAAATGCAATATTCATGGAGGTGTGGTGTCATGGGCATCTCTCCCCACCTCCCCACAGCCAGAGCAGTTTGTGGTAAATGCAGGACAGGCAATGTCATACCTTGCAGCTTGGCCACCCTGTAGCAAGGATGCAGGAAAAGAGCAGGAAAAGACTGAAACATTCAATATCTGACTGTGGCAGAAAAAAATATAATCAATATCTAGTCTGATTAGAGCAGTGGTCTGACTCTTGCAAAAGAGCTTTTAACCAGCTTTGCCAGTGGTGACTCTTAGCAATGGTGAGAGGAGGCTTCTCGAGAACGTGGGAGCCTGCCATTCAGCGTGTTTTCCCCCACTGAAGAGCTCTACCTAGAGAGAATCCAGGGATTTTTCTTTGCTTTGTTACATTTTCTGGGGTTTTGTAGTCCCTTCTGGAAATACACTTACAAAATGTGACTTCTCAGTTAATTTCAGAATATTATGTTACGTTTCACAGGGCACTTCCTATTTTTGATTAAGACAAGTTGTCTATCCTGTGGCAAGGCCAGATTTGATTGCTCTCCCACTCTGACTTCTTGCATTATCAAGAAAAGGTTTCTTGCCCTTCTTGTACCAGGCTGACTCCTCAGCCCAGGGCACTGGGGTGACCAAGCCACAGGTCGGTGACACTTTTGCTATCTTTCTTCTCTCCCACCTACATGCATCACAGGCTCAGACCAGAGGGGCAGGAGCATTAAGCTCACAGTGCTGGGAAACATTTCTAGTTCTCAGCCCATCCCATCCATCGCTTCCTCACCCATAAGGACTACAACCCACGGTTTCATACTCATTGCTCAGTTACATTAAGTGGGAATTGTGTGTTCAGCTCTGCTCTCAGTCAGGACATAAGCGCTTCCCAAAGTGGCCATTCACCTGGACACCTCCTTTTTGGGGGCCGTATACTTCAGGCCTCATGTTTGGGAGATGGGACTTTACTCTCCCCCACTGAAGCTGCCAGAAGCTGCAGCAGTTCAGTCTTAAGTACGTGTTTACTCCTGGATAGCTGGGGACAAGGTGGGGCTGGTCATCACCTTTACTTCCATGTCCACCTGAAACTATTGGTTCTTCCAGCACTTGAGCTAGGAAATGTTGATTTATTCATCAAGATGGATGTGCACAGCTGTAAACAGGAAATAATATGCACCTCATGAGGCTTTTTGCTTCTGTAAATTTAACTTCTGATTCTGTTACCTCATGAGTCACCACAAGGAAGGTCTAGGGTTTTCTTTCGCTGCTCCTCCAACACATCCCTAAACTGTTTTTTTAAATGCAATTTAGTTGGTTCAGTTCCCAACAGAAAAAATAATTTGCACCCCCTACCAATTGCATCGCGCTTATCCTTCAGGAGCCAGCTATGGGCCTTAAAGAGTGAGCCCATGTTATGGGTGCCAAATCTCATAGTTTATCATTAGGCTGATAATACTCTTCACCCTCATTACTATTCTATCATTAGGATCTGAGTGGTTTGAGTGCTTGACTAAGTGGCTGTTTTTTCTTCTCAGAGGTATATGAGATGCTGCCTCTCAGCAAGGTGTCCTGAAAACCTTTTCTTAATGAACAAGTGATTAAAAGGCTTAAGTGCAAGTAAGCATCCAAAACACAAACTGCATTATCAAAGAACGAGCTAGAAATAGGCTAACCCTCAGTGCCACCGAGACCACAGATGTCCTTCACTCAGATACTCTTGGCACTCTCTTGTTTTGTCTCAGTGGTACCTGCTGGGCAGGGTCCCATGGATGGCTAGTTTGTCTTCTGCCACCCCAGGACAGAGCTGGCTTTTCGCTTGTCCCCATACACACCCTTGTTCCTGGTCTCAGGTAGCTCAGGAACACACTGTGGGCATCCAGCTCTTACCAGGGCTATGTCTCCTTCGACTTGGCTGCCAGGAAAAACAAAGCCAGTGAGTGAGAGTGAGACAGTCAGAGTCCTCGGTGGCTTGTACTTCTGTGCTATCTTTCACCAAGTGAGATTTTAATATTTCATGTGGAGGTACAAGAAAATAACACCTGGGCTGCAACAGGCAGCATCCCTTCCCAAGGAGTGGAGATGGCTGCGGCAAATGAAAACACATCCCCTCTGGAAGGAGTCTCAGCCAAGGAAATGCAGCATCCCTGGCGTCAAACCTTGATCCTTCTGAAATGAGGAGAAGTTTAGCCAGTGGTTGCAGCAAAGGTCAAATTTCACCTCATTTTCCTCACCAGATGCGAGTGTCGTGCAGACATACCATGGCTATGTACGTTGTGCTGCTTCTCTGAGGGAGCCCTTGGTGCTGCCCCACTGCCGAGACAGCTGGTGCACGGTATCACCTTGCTCCCCAGCTAGGTGTGGGAGGAAGAGGAAGGCTCTGGGAAAGCAATGGTGGGTGTTTAACACACCATGCCAGGACCTCAGCAGAGCACTAGTGCCGATGCCATGTGTCTGGTCAGGGCCCTTTGGTGGCACAGGCTGCTTGTTCTCAGAATGAAGAAAGGTGGAGAGATAAAAATAAAACCCTCTCCCTGACATTTGGCAGAATTTCTCTTCCATTTGTTTCTATTTCTGCCCTCTTCTGCTCCCATTTGTTCCAGTAACTGAAACAGCAGCATGGGCTGACACTATCTGTCATTACCCACATCATTTTCAGTGACACTGGTTCAATTAACTGCCCTCACAGATGTCTTTGTGCTCTCGGGAATGAAGTTTCATTTCCCTGGCTCCGGAGCAGCTATTAGTGGGGATGGGGTCAGCTTGGCTGTCTCTGGTGTCCCGGGGAGTTGTCTGGCTGAGGTGTGGGGCTTACTACTTCCTGGTGACCCCAAAAGACTGGGTACCGGTTGCCCGTATCATCCCAGCACCATGTCTGAGTTTCACCACCACTGAATAAATCAAACCTCTGGTCTGGTCTCCCCAGAGGCCAATACCCTGTGATTGTTTTCTTCTTGTTCAGTCGTTGTGACAGCCTTGCTCCGAGCAGTGTCTTTGGTGGGGCTGCCTGGGCAGGGATCCTCACCAAGGACTGGGTTTGGCCAGTGCTGCCAGGGGGGAGGCTGAGACCTGAGGAAGAGCCATCCTCTTCTCAGTACCATGACCCGGAGAAGAGTTGCCCAGTTTGCCTCAGTTTTTCTCTGACAGTCCTGTTCTGGAGCATCTTGTTTATTGCAATTCTCTTCAGTGACCAGAATTTAGCATCCTTAGATTTGATTTAGATTGTGGTTTCTATATAGATAGCCTCTCGGCACTTATGACTTCCTTGTAGGTTGTCATTAAGGGCTGTGTATTAGTTTCCAGAGCTGCCTATTTTCTCCCAAAGGCACCTCTTCTCCTTTCAGTCATTTGAGACACCTGGGGAAAAGGAACATTTTGCATTTGCAGACACTAGGTTATGACCTTGCTTCAGCTGAAAAGGACTTTTGACAGTTTTGACAGAGGAGAGGTTAGTATAATCCAGGTTATAATAGACTTACCCAGTCCTGGACCTTGGTTAACATCTCATTCCTCTTCTCCTGAAGAGAAGGTGGTGTACAAATCATCTCATATACCTTGCCCAGGGCTGCAGGCACAGCGCTGATTCACTGGAGAGTAGGGAATCCAGGAGAAATGCTTTATTAACTTCTCACCCTGCTGGCAGTCTAGGTAGGGGAGGTGGGAAATGGAAGCTTGGAATTAAAAGTCTGATAACTTGCCAGGGAGATGATGACAAAAATCAAAAGGGAAAGCACATTTTATTTGCAAAGTTCAAGAAGGGTATTACAATCAAGAAGAGGAAAGCAAATTGATGCATTAAAAATAAAGCACTTGATAGGAGCTATTTCAAAGGGTGGCTAAAAAGTGTTTCACTCAAAGTCTCTCATGACACCAACTATACTCCCCCCTCCTCTCTATTCCACCCCATCACACACTCCTGTCACATCCATTAATTGGATTACAGCTGTTTGTGATGCCAGCCCAGCTGAGGCTGCGTAGCTGCATGTTGCAATAATGTTTATGTCACAAGTGAGGAGGGTTAAGTCTCCACCTTGAATATTGAATATTATGGCACTGATCTGTCATCAGTTGAGAACTTTGTCTGCTTCCTTCCAGGACAGGCTGACCCAAAACAGCGGTGATGGGCTGGAGGCAGTGAGACCCTCTGCTTAGCCCAGCGTGGAGGAGGGGAGATGGCAGAGAAAAACACAACTTTAGCTCAAGCCTGGCTTTTGTGCTCATTGTTGTTCACTTGTGCATGCAGGGAGCTCAGGGACCCTCTGCTGGAGCCTGGGAGCAGAGTTGCCACCATCACTGCCCCAATTCCCCTTCTCGCTGTCGCAGAGACACCAGGGAAACCACCAGCACAGTCAGGTGTCTTGCATTCCTGTGGGCAGACTTAGCTAGGAGAAGTGCAGGCATTTTTTTAGAGGTTAGGTTTATTCAAAAAAGTTGCAACCTTATCTTTGGAGACAAGAAATTCCAGTGGGAAAGTGCCCCCAGGTCAGGAGCGGACCCCTCTGAGAGGAGAGAAAACCAAACACCTTGTAAGTCTGCTGGTCTTTGTACAAAAATATCCATCTCTGGCATAACACCAGAAGCCTTCTCCTCCTTTCCAGGCCTGGGTCTTCTCTGAAAGCTTTAACTGGTGACACCTCAAGTACTTTGGGGCTTCTATTTAAAACCTAAAACCTATTTTACTGCTCATCTTCAGAGGAAAGGGGGAGTGTCCTGTGAGAAAGGTGGGCTCTCTCCACCATGAGTGCTCTCACAATTGTACACTTCCCTTTGGTGAAGATAGTGATACTGTATTGACATATATATGTATATAAGCACATATATATTTCCCTCCAATCCTGTATTTTAGTTGCTGATCCTGAAAGCTGTGAGGGCAGGGATGCCAGGCCAGGCTACGCTCTGTTTAGCTCCGTCTCAGAGCGGAGAATAGGAGAGGCCGAGGGGAAGAGGTGGGAGTGAGATGTGCACCGCTGATGCTCTCCCAGACCCACGAACTCACCTCCATCACTTTCTTGTCAGAGACTTCCAGGGAGACTAGAAACTCTCTGAAACTTGTCTCTTCTCACAGCAGGAAGCCAAGAGAGAGCCAAGACTTTAAATAGTCAGCATAAGCCTCTGCCGGACCAGTTCTTCAGTGTAAGGTTCATTTCTTCAAAAGCATAGCATAAATATTTCAACAGTTCTTCTGACATTGGAATTACCCAGATGGGCTGAGATAAAAAAAAAAAAAAAACAAACCAAAAAAACACCAACAAACCAAAAAACCTGAAACAAATACAATGCATCAATTTGCATTGCATCAAATTGCCCCTGCTCTCCTGGTACCCACCAGAACTGCATGAATTGCAGGTGGAATTGCAGGGGCAGGACACCAGAGCTCAACAAGAACATAGCAGGGCTCAATAAGTTTTGAGGAAAGGCAAGCAAGAGAGGCTAACGCAGGAAACAGCTTCTCTGCAAGGCAGAGACACAACAGAGCAGGGCTCTGCCACTAGTAAGGGACACAAAAGGACCATGGGAAGGGCAGGAGAGAAGGTGCTGAAGATGCAGGAGATGCAGGAGCAGTGGGTAAAGGGTGCCCAAGGGTCCATTACTCACCCTTCCAGATCTTGCATGAGAAACCCATGGAATCATCAGTCTTAAAAGAAAATTAAATATTTAGAGATTGGATTAATGAAGATCAAATGCATATCTCCCCCCAAGAAAACCCACACTTTTTTTCGCTCTATGAGTGCTAAAGTGTTCTATGAATTTAAAGAATTTGTTAGCACAAAGTGATGTGGATCCCAAAACCACAAGTGAATTAAAAAACATGTTTAAACAAAGATACATGCCTCTTGCTTGCCATTGGAAGCAGGACGGTTGGCTACTGGATCCCATAGCAAAGTAAACTTTAAGTTCTTCTGCTATATTAAGCATTTCCATCGATTTTAAGGGTCTTTTAATTTTTTTAGAGATGCAGAAACGTGTTGACTTAATTTTGACCTGTGTGGGGAATACAAGCCGGCTGGATTGCCACACACCAGCTACCATTGCTCTGGGGCAGTAACTCTGAGGAGCTGCTGTCTGTCCCCCGTGGACACTGCTCATGGAGCAAGGCACCCTAACCTGCCTGATTTACACTCAGAGAAGGGCTGGCTGCTAGGGCACGTGCTGGTCTGTTATATACTGCACAGGCAACTTACCTTCTACGTTTCCTTCACGGCCAATGCCTTGTGGTGATACTGGTTAGACACTGGTCAGTGTGCCCTCCACTGCAGAGGGGACCCCCTTGGGTTTCCATGAGGCGTGGGCAGTTGCATCCTCCCGCTGATGCCGAGGAAGCATTTGGCAGAATGCTTATATCTCAGGGTTGGAGTAGTGCATGTGCCTGTTGGAGTGACTCCAGAGGAGGGCCATGAAGATGGTCAGAGGGCTGGAGCACCTCTCCTATGAAGATAGGCTGAGAGAGTTGGGGTTGGTCAGCCTGGAGAAGAGAAGGCGCCGGGAGGACCTTATAGATCCTTCCAGTATCTGAAAGGGCCTACAGGAGAGATGGAAAAGGACTCTTTATCATGGAGTGGATCGATAGGATGAGGGGTAATGGTTTTAAACTGAAAGAGGGAAGATTTAGATTAGATATTAGGAAGA
>JAOXJM010000012.1:43412432-43450084 GCA_026413425.1 Tringa solitaria
AGGCCAGGCTGGATGGGGCTCTGAGCAACCTGGTCTAGTGGGAGGTGTCCCTGCCTAAGGCAGGAGGGTTGGAACTAGGTGGTCTTTAAGGTCCCTTTCAACTCTAACCATTCTAACTCTATTCTATTTATGAAAGCTGAGGCAAAGTCCCTGAACCCAGCAGGTGCTTCTGTGTAACCACAATCATGCTGTCTAGCTGCAGCTAGCAAGCAGGCTCCTGGGCTCACCAGGACTTTGCCAAAGTGAAGGTAAATATGAAGCAAGGGATCTGAGAGAGACCTGGCACAGAAAACTAACAGCAAGGCAAGGGAAAGCAACTGATACGGTGCAAGATAAAATGAAGAATGGAAGGGCTGTGGGGTAGCAGCAACCTTATTGGTTTTTTTTAGCCTCAATCTAATTAAACGAGATACATAATTAAAATGAAGCAATTAACCGTTCTGTAATTAAATACAAAAATAATTAAGTTGAAATTGAACACGATAACATCCAATAGTCAGGACAGGGTTTATTCGTACTTTAATCTGATGAATTATTCTCATTGTTCTACTGATTGCGTTCCTGTGGAAAGGAATCAGTCGTTTCTGCAACGGGGGACGCAGGCTGTCATTCCATGTCCTTTGGGCTTATTGAAACTATGTGTGTATATGGACCATGATGCTATGTTTCCACAGAAAGGACTGCATTATGCCAGTGCACCAAGAATTTCATGCTATAAGCTACGTTTTCCATCATACTTGTTTGCATCTATTTGGTCCATGTAAAATGTAAAGCACTTTGCTTAAACACTGGTTTTGTTGCTGCATAGATGGTGGTACTCTGTCTAGAATTTCAGACTAGAATAAATAGGTACATGGACATGAAGTCCATTGCGGTGTAGCAAGTGAAGGAACACATTTACAACCACGTTTTGACAGGTAGACCCTGATCTATTGGTATTTATGAACCTACTTCTGTTTCACTGTGCTTACGTGTAAGGTGTTTATGTGCTTTGCTAGATCAGAGCATTAAAAAGTGGGGTTACAATTGCCCAGATTAAGAGTAGGTCACTTATTCTGATGCCTTTATGGAGGTTTGAGTACACAGGTTTATACTTCCCACCTTGAACAGGGGACCAAAAAAGTCTTTTCCTCTTTCTCCATGCCAACAGTGACAACTTAGTATCGCTCATCTCAGAACAAGGGCATGTCTTGGTGCCTTGCTTGTCTTCAGTGGAGCTGCAGTGATTTATGAAATAACTGAAGTCATCTGGGCAAAAGACAACAAAGAACAGTTAGAAATACTGTAAGGATGGAGATCCATCTTTCACTTGGACATTTTCAGCTAACAAATTTCTTGCTGGTGTGGGGATTTAGGACATGAGTAGTGTCCTTCATTGCTCTTTTCTTGAAGCATAATGCTATTTGTGTAGCTTTTGGTTGTCCGTACTACAAGTCTTGTGCTTGCATCAGTGATGGAGTGAGCCATGTCCTGTGTGAATATATAGTAGAGGTTTGGTGGACTCTTCCAGACGGAGCATCTATTTCAAGCAGCTGCCTGTAACTGAGGGGAATGGCAAACTGTGGACCTTTTTTCAGTCTCAGTTCTGCACTTGGAAAAAAAAAATAATACAAGTGTGGATTTATCTCTGAAAAGAATCATCTCAGTTAAGATCACAGGAACTGCCAAATTTTTCAGCCTCCATGGAGATAGGATACTGAGCAAGCCTGGCCTTAGATTCTTCAGAGAAAGGCACAAGAAAACCAAGACAGGCAGATGTCAATTCATCTCCTGCTGCTGCTCACATAGTTCTCTAATAGTTAGATTGGTGCAGGGCACAAAAAACAGTTTAGTATCTATTCCACAACTTGTTGTCTAATTTAAGGAGCAAAGTCAACAGTGAGGGGTAATTAATAGGAAATCTGTACTGCAGAGAGAAACCCAGCTGTGATAATGGATATAAAAATAGGTATGGTAGTGGAGAGTCGTATAGCTCAGAAAATACCCATCATATAGAAAATGTCATCTCATTGTTCAAGAAAATAATAGTCCTCCCCCACAAGCCTGAAAATATGATGCTAAATTCACTTATAGATGCTTCACTAATACTGGAAAGAAGGCAGAGAGGGAAAAACTCAGAAATGAGAAACAGAGAAGGTTGAACAAGCTGATTTATGGGGAAAGATTAAAGTAACTAAACACACATAACTCAGCTAAATGACATCTCGGGGGAACATAATTGCTGACTCCAAGGACTTGAAAGATTGGGCACCAAGGATTGAGAAGAATCCCCAGGGCCACGCGAAGTTGGGAGCTATATAATGGGGAGAAATGTGTGAAACTGGACAAATGAAAATTCAGGTGGAGGCATGAGAAATGACGTCTTACAGAGAGATTTCTTGAAGAGTGAAATCCTCTCCTAAGGGGAACAGTGAAATCTTGGGTTACTTGGTACCAGACTAGAAAAGCACTTGAAAATATACCAAAAGGCACAAATCTGCATCCACAGTGGCGGTACTGGGTGAGTTATAACTCTTTTTTATGTTTAGGTACTATGTTGTTTTGTGTTTTTTTTTTTTTAATGAAGCTGGGCTATTTGTCCCTTTTCTGTAGTGCCTGCCTGCGACCCTTTGGCGCTCTGCATTCAGCATCATCCACGGCTCCAGCCCCTTCAAGCTCCCTACACTGATACAGCAGATTCTCCGAGCTGAGTCACACCTCGAAGGGAGCCGCTGCCACGCCGCGACGAGACGAGACGACTTCTCTGCTTTGCTCCTTGCAAGAAGAAGTGTCACTTGCTAATTGTACAGCTCCTCTTGTCTTTCACGTAGCTCTGCTGGCAGCAGCAGGAGATGTAGCGGTCTGTTGGCACACACCGGAGGAGCCAGCCCTGGGTGACAGCCAGTTGCACACATGCAGCAACAGGAACAAAGCTCTTGCCCTTCACTTCCAAAGGCAGGGCCCTCTGCTGAAGGACCTCCCCTGGTTAGCTAGCCCTCCATGTTTTGAGGAGTTATTGAATGCAGTTTAGTAAAGGACAGCAGAGTAAACACATAAGTTTTCTTACCAGTGACCCCAGATTGCAGAGTCATTTCAGGTACGTCGTAATACTCAGAACACGGATTGATCTGGGACATAAAGTCTCTTGAGGGGTAACGGTTAAAAAGTCTTTCAAAACCAAAACAGAACAAGGGCATTGGGAATGCCTTTTGTGCTAGGGGAAAATATAGGGGTCCAGACTCTGTGCCATTATTAATTTGATTTTTTGATGGCAACCAAGCAGAGCTGGACTGGTCATCCTTCTCTCCAGCA
Organism: Tringa solitaria; assembly: GCA_026413425.1. Lineage (NCBI taxonomy): Eukaryota > Metazoa > Chordata > Aves > Charadriiformes > Scolopacidae > Tringa > Tringa solitaria. The sequence goes on from JAOXJM010000012.1 coordinate 43,415,724, forward strand.
AGCTAAGAAACCCCACAGAGACAGCTGGTTATCTGAGGAGAGCTGGTTCCCAACCCCACCCCACATCCCTCCAGCTGGGGGTAGGTGCTGGGGAAGGGGTTAGGGGGGTGGGTTAGACTGTGCCCATTGCTGAGATGAAGCCCAGCTCTCCGTCTGGGGCTGTGCCAGCTGGTGCAGGTCGGGCCAGCCTCTACCTTGTGCTGGTGACAAGGACAGGAATGAGATGTGCTGTCAGACCGAGGCAGGCAGAGGCTGTTCACTGCTGTAATAGTTAGGTGGGTAGAAATTGTTCACTGCTGTAATCTGTTCTAGGTGACAAAGAGCAGCCAGACAATGTTTTTTACCTCTTTGCCCTTTCTGTCTGGGCTCTCCTGCTTCTAAATTTTTGTATGAAAAAGGAGGAGATGAGGCAAAATGAAAATGGTCTCAGCATCAAAAGGATGGTAGTCTCTGTGTGGATATCTACTTTGTTCACTCTCACAAGCTGATGCTTGCATCAGTCGGCATCTGCAATGCCCGAGAGTGCCCGTTACCAGCAGCCAGGTTCCTCTTGAGTGGCTGAGAAGAAAGCAGCACAAACGTGTCAATAGAGCACCAGCGATTTGTCAAGCGATTATAATGCAGTAATCAGGGGGGTGGAGGGGAGCAAACCCTGCCAAGACTCAGCCAGCTCAAAGGGAGCTGCTGCTGGGGTGTAACGCCAGGCCTCTCTCACCTGTGGGAAAGCCCAAAAACTTCCCAGGAGTCGCTCAGTAGCGAGGCAGTGCCGGCTCCCCGGATGAGCTGGCACCCCCAGCCCCCGTGCAGCCACCTCGTTCCACCGAGGGATGGCACGGCCCCGAGGTGTGGGAGCACCCCCAGTGTCCCAGCAGCAGGGGAGGGTGCTGGTGAGCACCAGGACAGCTCTCTGAGCCACCTGCAGAGGCACTGCCTGTGGTTGTCCTCTGCCTGTCTGAGCTCGTGTCAGAGACCCAACAACCTCACCTTCTAGAAGGTCAGAAGAGTTGGTCTCGTTTAGAGCTGGGTTATTTGCCACTAATTACCACTCAGCATCCGATTTCCAGAGCTGGCCTGACATATGAAAAAGCATTCCAGTCCTTCCATGGTAGTCTCCCTGGTTTTTTTTTTTTTGTGTTGATGCAGCACATTTCAGTTGAGAAAGGCACTTGAAAAACATTGGTAGGCACAAATAAAAATATACCCATGCGGACAGGCAGCAAGGGAAGGAGTACTGCAGCCCTGTGCAAAGCTAGGGGGTACTTCTGCAAACCAGCCCCCACGGTCCTTCAGAGATGCTCAACCCCCCCTGAGATTGGCAAAGAAACCTTCAGAAAAAGAGATCTCTCCTGCATCCAGCATTGTCTACATTCCTCTCCTCGGCGGTCAGACCGGATAGGCGCAGTATTGATTCATTACTTCAGGATTTTGGGGGGGTGGGGGTTGGGGGCGATGGCTGTACTGCGTATTCCCTGTGCTAGCTTATCATTAATGCATTAAGGAGCTGAACAAGCAATAAGGGCAAATGGACTCCAAAACACAGGGAACTGTCTCCATAGGGCTCAGACTGATTTACGGCAATTACGTCTTGGCAGCATCGCCAAAGCCCATTAAGCCCCGCACCTGGCTGTAACCCGAACGTCCCCCCGGTTTCCAGGGGGGGACTCGCCATTAGTCACCCCGGCCCTGCCGCGAACCCTTCTTCTCCGTGATGGAAGGCGAGATGTAAAGCAACGTGGGGAGGATTAACAAAAAAGTTAATAGGCTGCAGAGGGCAAATTGATCCGAACTCCAGCATTGGATACCGTTTCAGATGCCGGGATGCTCTGCTGGCCTCCTTCCAAGGTCTGAGGGGAAGGGACTGGAGACGGAGCCTGGAGCCATTGCGTTTGACTCAGGTTCTCCTTGTCTGTCCGCTTGCTGTTTCATTACCAGAGGTGGGCCGGTTGTTCAGCTATTAATTTTCTTTCCCTGTTTTTTTTTTTTTTGAATTTTTATTGCTTTTTAAAAGGTGTCTCTTTGTGACACCATTACATCGTCGGGGCAGCTGTGTACAGATCACCAAGAGGAAGCGTGGTGCTGCCGGAGCCGAGGGGACAGCCTGAGCAAAGCCCTCCCAGGGAGGATGCTGCTTGCTCTGAGGGCCAGGGCACAGGAAAGCTGGGTTTGCCACGTGCACGCTGTTCGCACCCGGGGCTGGGGCAGAGGGGGACACTGATAATGGGGAATATGACACCAAAGGCGCAAAAAGGGGGGATGCTTCTGCAGCATCAGCGCACCAAGGACGCGTAAGGAGTCTCGTGACAGATCCCAATGCTGAGGCAGATGTGGATGGACAAGGTTTTTTGCAGCAAAATATTTCATTGAAGATACCACCAGTGCAAAAGACCTTCGGAGAGGTTAAAATTTACTCAGTGCTCCAGAAGTGTTTATGGCCCACGTAAAATTTACCAGAAAAATGTCAGATGTCAGTGGATTGTATTAAATGTAAATATTATACAACTTGCAGCCGCCGTTTCTTATTGCAGCTTGGCGCACAGCTCTCGTGGATCTCCTGTTTGAAGGGGAGTCTCTGGAGGTGCTGCTGCTCGGCGGTGGGTTTGGAAAGGTTTCAGCAGGAGCTGTGCAGCCCGTGCCTCCCCCTGGCCCGCATGCCACACCGCCAGACTGACCGATGACTCTCATGGTGGCAAGGGTGCCTGGTTCATCAGAGAAGCCCACCCCAATATGCCTGTGATGGAGACTGCAGCAACACCCAATGTCCATCACCTCCAAACCAGCCGTGTCCTCGGGCAGCATCCTGACAGGGGAGGAGCAGGCAGAGGACGCTTTCCTGGGTCCCACCATCACTGCCTCCAGTCCCAGGGGCTGAGCTGGCTGGCTCTGTCCCGGTGAGGTGATGTCTCCTCTGGGTGATGCTGGGAGGAAGGAGGGAGTGTATTGGCATTGCTGCTTGCTTGGAAGAGGCTGAAGTGCACAGCAGTGATGGAATCATCTAATCATTAATTGTGCTTGCATGTAATGAAGGGGAAGGCGTTTCTGCTGTGTTCCTGGGGGCTCGGCCAAGTGCCACCAAGGCTGAGTGTGGACTCAATGCAGCTTTCTCCATCAACTTGTCCCCACTGAGCCTGAGAGACATCTGGTATGCTTACATTGCTGATGGATCGCTAAATGTGTTTTCTTGGATGTTTCACCAATTTAACAAATTGCTGCTTCTTTGGCCTGTCCTGTGGAACTGCAATATTGTGTTGTGCACAGGATATGACTAAGGGCTTGGTACATCTTTTCAGCATTAAGACGTCTTGAGGAGTTACAATGCTAAGTCACATCGACGTGTTTCCGCAGCTTCCCAGGGAAAGTGAGTCAGTGTAGTGCGTTGCAGCTGGTACCAACAGACGCTGGGAAAGGACTCCGTGCCATGGAAATGCTGTTGTGTGTTGCCTTGTTGTTCACTCTGCACATTACTCCCGTGGTACCAGCTCTTACCAGAAAAAGCACACAGGAATTCTTATTTTTTTTCTACTTGCTCCTCAGAAGGTGTGATGGGAAAAAAGCCCAGTCCCAAACACTTCTTGCTACAACTTGTATCACTTGGTGCTGCAGTGGATTTCAGCGTACTTTTCTCCCAAAGGATTAGCTTTGATAATACTGTTCCTGAAAATCCCTCTCCTGCACTCTCTGGGAAGCTCACTGGTACAGCATGAGAGTACACAAAACACGGCAGCCTGGCCCATTCATGCTGCAAGATAAAGATGGTTCAGAGCCATAGTTCTCCTGTAAAAACCGTAAATGTGATCTCTTTTACAGATAGAAAGATTTTCACTCTGTGCTTTAAACAGTGAGTGTACTATTTTTAAGTCAGGAGAATGTATGCTGGTATTATCTGGAAATAGCTTCTGGAAAGCAGTTTCAGTTCCTGCAGGCATGTAAACAGGGATGATCCTCAAGTACAAATTATATCATGTTTCTTTTCTAATCCAAGAGACAAGACCTATTAACAGTTCATTCATGTGTTTTTCAGGAAGCTGAGGAATCTTGTTGATACTTGGAGGAGGGAGAAATTGCCTGAATGAGCAAAATCTCTCTAGTCATTATTTCAGAGCCACATTGCAGATTTGGCTTTGAGAACAGATACCTCTTGTGCCGACCAAAGAAACAAACTCGCTAAAACCGTATAATGAGATAAGCACGTGCAATTCCTGCTGATATTCACAACAAGCTGAGGCACCGTGTGCTTATCGGAGACCTTGGCCTTCATGGGAACGACAAAATATTTAGCCATCCCCTCACTACTGAGCGGCTGAAAGATGCCCCAGCAGCTCGCTGCATCTCCTGGCATCTCCAGGCTCAAGCACGTGCTGCAGTTCTGCATTTGGTTTCCAGAAGGAGATTTGGGAAAAAAAATAATGCAGAAGTTTCCTGCTCAAGCAACCCCCACCAAAAGTTGTTAAAATCATTCTAGGCATTATTCATGTATTTTGGTCTGGCTGTATGGAAATGTGTTTTCTTTTCCCACAATAACAGCTGGGTATGCATGGGATAGTTTCATACAGGGTTTAAGGGCTTGTGATTCAGCCTTTCAGACTTGGGACACAGGAGGAAGATACTGTGAGCCCCCATGGACACCTCCACTCTCCTGACAGAGAAAAAGCATGTTTTTTTCCTGTCTCATTTGATATATGCCACAAGAACACTTCGCTTTCCATCCCTTAAAGTAAGCGATTGCTGCAGTGGCGAGAAGATCTCCTTGGATGGGCACAGTTGAAAGGTTAGCAGTGTTTATTGATTTAATAATTCTCACGTTCTTTCTCAACAGATTATCTTTCCAGAGACATTAGCAGAAGCAGAGCCCAGAAGTGTAGGATATATTAGGAAGGCAAAGGACATGGGGGAAAGGTGATGAATTTCTCTGGTCCTGACCTATTAAGCCCCCGGTGCAGACTGGAAGATAGAATAGGAAATCCATGTACCTATATTCTATAGGGAATGTTTATAAGTACGCTGTTTATGTTGACCTTTCACACCAAGGTCATGCACCACTTTGTATTACATATTGGCTAGTCCATCACTGGTGCAGACAGCAGGTAGGGAGAGATCAAGGCTCAGGACCTTCTTTCCGTGGGAGCTGGTGAGCTCATGGACAGGGAGGAATCATGTACCCTCTCCTGAATCAGGGTGAAGTGTTTTTCTAGGGGCAGAAGACTGGGATTGTAGCCCCAGAGTATGTTGGTTCTGAAGTGACAACAACTATCAGATGCCTGCAAACACACTGCAGACTTTCCCAGACCAGACTCACCAGCTCACTGGAGGGAGGAACAGCCCGGCCCTACTAACCTGCTTTCCACTGCCATTTTTCATCATTTTCACAGCATCAGAGGGAATCAGTGACAACACTTCATGTTCCCTTTTGGCTCTTTCCAGCAAAAAAGGCTCTGCTACATGCGGGAAGGAAGCCCCATACATTTGGGAGCTGTTTGGAGGAGGCTGAGTGCCCACAGGAGAAATTTATCACACCTTCTAGCTAGGCCATGGCAGAGTCTGGGACCTCATCCTCTCTCCACTGAGATCGGTCCAAGCCAATGCACCAATTTCCATGGTTTCACTCCACTGATGCAAAACTCTTGTTCTGAGCACCCAGCCCCTCCTCTTACTGGAGGTTTGTTGTTCTTCACAACAGATTGTAGACAGTGGATCTTCTGCCTGAGTTTTGGAGTCGGAGTGGGCCTGCTCCTGAGTTGCACTCCATACCCTCGCAGCCATGGGCGTGCTGAGACATTTAATGGGTTGCTAATTGCTATGATTACAAATCAAGACCAAAGAGGAATTGTTGGATGATGAGCTCCCTGGCAGAAAAGAAGATACCAGTGGAACATTTTTGGATGAATAATTCAGTAGGCAGGAATGGGAAATGAACAAATCTTCTGTCTGCTAAAGGGAAGAAGAAGAAAAAAAAAACACCACCAAAGACAAAGAGAAGATATCTCCTGCTGAAGAGAGGGCGACCTCTCTGAGCTTGAGCTTCAGCTCATGAACAGCAGCACAGCCTGGCCGAGCACTTCGCTGAGCCTTTGCATGATGGCACCATACCCGGTTACAAACCACTTTGCAAAGGAGAATAAAACCCACCTCTCTGTGGTGACCATTGCAACCAAGTGAGAGCTCACAGGCTCAGGTTCTCATGTGGTGTAAGATCCCTCAAAGTCTATTCAGTTGAAAGAACATACCTTAGTCACAAGCTAGCAAGCCATGAAATCTAGGATAGAGATTTCTCTTTGGGGAAGATGTTAAGAGGGTTTTTTTTACATGTTTTTTAAGTTTTGTGTCAGTAGAGTTGGAAGGTCTTCGCACAAAATTGTTTCTCTCAACATGAAGAGGGACTTTTTGCAAGTGTGATTTTTTTTGTTTCCATACCAGAGGACAATGTGCAAACACAAGTTTTGCTCCTTGCAAGACAGGAGCATTTGCAGTGAGGGCTGCTTTTATTTAATGCACCTAATTAAGTGTGCCAATATCAGTGCCAAACTTTCTCCCCATTCATGATGCTGGAGTTGTGATATCTCTTTTTTCTCTCTTTCCAATCACCCCCATTCTGCAGATACAAACTAATTTAATCTCTTCGCTAACAAAGGTCTGCTGTCTTAATCCAGTGGTGACAACAGCAGCAAATATTTCAATTAAAACTGCATTCTACAAAATAGCTTTATTCATTATATTGTCTCCTTTCCTTTGCAAGTGAGAACATCCATGTGAAGGAATTGCATCCATAAGTCTGAATATAGAAATATGGTGGTTACTCTTCCGGAAAGGAGCGAGGCGACTGTCTGAGCTATTAGAGCAAATAGTCAAAAGGGTAGAAAGCAGTAAATAGGAAACACCTATGCCAGGAGTGAAAGGCTTCAGCCAGATAAATTCTCCACCCTCTGGAGAGGTGTCAGTGCTTCAGGCTGCAGAGGAACCGATTTACTCGGTTTCTACAAAGCTGTCGTGGGTAGGTGGGTCTGTGCCGAGGAGCTTTGGTCCTTGCTTGGTCACCGAAGCCTCAGAGCACTGCTCATCAGATGCTGCTAGAGCATCCCACAGAGTGGGGAAAGGAGGAAACGTTCGGTTTAGGCTCCATTTTCTCTACCAGGTCATGTGCATAACTCAGGTTATGGTACCTTCTGCAGTTTACTTCCTCCCTTTGAGTCAAATTCAGATACTGGTTCATTTGTACAAAACTGATATGATCTCATTTGACATGAGGTCTTAGACCCAGAACATGGGGCTTTGCATCCAACCATTATTTTCTTCTTGGGAAAAGTAGCTCACATGAAGAGACTATCCTAAACTCCACACAGCTCTTCTTACAAGCAGGTGCAAAAATAATTTCTCATCTTTATTTACAGCTACCTCTAGAGAAATTAAAAGCTTGCTAAGGCAAAGACTGGCCACTCCTCTCTCCAGTAAAGAAAAAATTGTTTTATTTGAATTATTGAACAAGTGAATTATACATTGAAATCTTTTGTGCTGAAAAGCAGCCAAATTTGCCATTGAGTACCTCCTTAACAAAAAATAAATGAATGGCTGCAGCAAGGTGTGTTGCAATCATTATTCTTGAGCAGGGAGGGCGGCACAGATCCCTACCCGTATCCCTTGCAGCAGTGTAAAGCTGGGACATGGGCATAGCATCCAACAAGCAGTCATGGGATTTTCTTTCTGTGCTCTCCTTATCCAGAGGTGATCAGCATCACAAACAGGTGATCAGCATCACAAACACCCTGCAAGGCTGTGGCTTAATTTATCATCTCTTTCCAGATAGTTTTAAGCAGTCTTTTTTAAGAGGGTGACGGATAAACTGCTAAATGCATGAACCTGTTGGTAGAGCTCATCTCTCTGATGATGTCTAGAGGGATCTAAGAAGCAATAATAATAAGGAGAGCATTAAAGTTTTGGTGTCAACGTGCAGTAAACCCACAAATTTCAGACGATGCAGGATTTTCACGTCTACCTCAGTTTCAAACACGCGTTTGTCCTTTGTATCACACCGAGTGCTTTCACCATCACTGATGCTACTTGTGGCATACTTCTATCCCTGGGTATTTGTAATGTGAACTCCTGTGCAGTACCCAAAGGCTCTTCTGCAACCCAGCCCCCACAGCTTGACCCTCATGTTCTTATCAATTTATCCATCATGGAAGAATATTATGACACTTATGAGGGCAGTGCTTATGACAAAGAGGTTTTGGTGAGGTTAGAGTGTGCTTCTCACTTTCCAGTGTTGGTCATCCCTCCTTGGCCACTCCAGTATTATCCAGGAACCTCACACTGATGATTCAGCCTAAGAGGACAAGGATGGAGTCAGCAAAATTATGCAGTGTGGATTTGAAATCTTCTTTCAGATGCTTCTTCATGGTTTTTGTCTCCCCAATGAAATATCATAGACTCCGTAACACTTTCCCTTATGCCAAATCTTATTTCAATATCTTAAACAGGAAAGAATGCTTTTATTTTCAGTGGAAACAATAGAGACACCCCTTCAAATGAGGTGGGTCTGAAGCTTCAGACCCTCATGTGGCTCAAGATATAAACAATCTTTGGATTAAAATTCCCTTATTAAACACACCCTGTGGGATATGGCTCTAGGGCTGTAAGTGACAGTCCAAGGCACTGTCTCATGCTTCTTAAACATATGGTCCTTCTTTAGTGTAGTTGCATCATCTTTCACTAGTTCTGAATTTGATCTGTTTGAAAAGTATGTGTGTGTATGTAAGTAAGGGAACACAAAGGCAATTGTAAAGTAACAAAATATTAAGGAGAAGACTTATGTAAAATCTGGGCAAAACATTCATGATGCAAATGAGCTTGCAAACACAGTCCATCTGCTCTGCTTCAATACTTTTGTGACAATTCAGCACAATATTTATTTGCTTAAATCATTTTCTGACCTTCCTCTTGCCCTCCCTCCCCAAGGAAATAACCTTGACCTTTTTTCTTTGCAGAGAAGTCCTTAAGAGTGGCTTCTGAATGAAAACACATTGGAATAAGAGCAAACTCCAAACATACTATAAATGAAAGCAATTCCATGTCAAGAGGCACCAAAGCCTTGCTAAAGCATCACAAAGAGCACTTCCCCTCCTGAGAGGAAAGGGAGACTTTGTTCTTCCAGGTGACACGGACGGTGGAAGGAAGGGTTCAGTAACAGTGGTAAATAATTTGTGGTTTCAGGTGATTTCCCCCAGATCCCTGAGGGACTTTATGTTCTAAATCCACCCAGCCACAGCAGACATGCTGCCTAAGTTGCACTGGGTAGTGGGGTATCCATTACATGCCCCTATTTAGGCTCATCCCATGGGGTCTTCCAGGTACGACTGTGGCTGGCGGCACTGAGCACCAGGAGCCGCTGGACCATGCATGCCCGTCTGGGCAAGGCAAGGCAAGGCAAGGCACAGTCAGGATGATGATTATCTTTCACAACAGAGAGGAGGGAAGACTCACCACGCAAGCATAAACATTTTCAGAATCAAGAATATAAAAAGAAAAGAAAAAAAACCACCCAAACTTTTAGAAGTCTCACAGCTGCTATTGCTGATGGTGTGTGTGACTCAGAGGGTAGACTGTACGCTATAAATGGAAATGGGTTACTTACAATTTGACTGATAATGTCTTAGTTTTTGTAAGAAAAATGTCTTTTGAAGAAATACTATAGTGGGGTGGCAAGCTGTACCATATGTTCTTTGCTGCAGCTGACTTTATAATACATCTCAGCTACACTTTAGACTGTATAGCGCTGATTGCATTGTAACTCCTATGTCCTCTGCAGATAAAAGTTATGGAAATATAATGATTGTGCTTCAGATAGATGCCAGCGCTGCCTATACTATTTCAAATCATCAGACAAGAGAAGAGCACCTGCTTGCCTAGGCTTTCCCCGCTTGTTTACCACCTTCTGCACCCCAGCAAGGGAGGCTTGCAGGTCCCCCGGGGAGAGCCACCACCAAAAATAAAAATTCCTGCCTGCTGGAGCTGTGCTTTGACTGCGTAGTACCTTGTGGCAGAGGATGGATGCCTTGTGCCCTAACACAGGGCAAAACCAGTAACTACAGCTGCTTGGGCTGCTCCTTCAGAGGGATAACTGGGGAGGGGACAGCCAGGAGAAAATCCAGACAATGTCCTCCTCCCTGAAGGAAAACAGGTCTGGAAATGATGGCTGTTGCATCCCAGATTCATCTTGAAATTGCTTGTCTGTTGTGAATTCCAAGGACCATCTTCTGCTGCACCTCTGGGAAAAGCTGACACTGCTCAGAAGAACTGCGGTTTGGCCAGCACCCCTGTGATTATTGACCTATTAAATTTTGATATTGCGAGAAGATTGAAGCCATCTGAAAAGCTGTGGTGTGGTCTCCCAGCAGTGCCTTGCTGGGTCAGAGCTAGCAGAGCCCTGTCTCTCTCTGTCTCTGGATAAACAAACTGGCAAGATGTCTATCTGCACTTGAAAGGCTGGCTAAGTATTGACATTTGCAGGGAAAACAATTTGTCACTGTAAAACTGTCTGTACAGGGTGAGCTATAGAAAATGGTTGAATAATAACTCGCTCCCTGAAGATTTCGATGCAGTGTCTTTGTTTTTGATTTTACCAGCAGGCCGCCTTCACCATTGCTTTACATGTGATATTTTAACATAGGGCTGGACTGAACAGTTGTCTTCTCCAGAAAGTCTATTTACACCACATAGTTGGCCTCAGTCCTGGTAATGGTGCTCAGGTGCATGAAAGGCTTTCCTATGTATTATGGCAGAGAAATGTTGTAAAATCACCAGGGAGCAGTGGGCATCGCAGTGTAAGGAGTACCTAAGTCCCTGTGCCTTACCCTTTGCAACCTCCTACAGCTTTCACTGCTGCCCAACAGCATTGGCGTGGTCCTGCGTGTTGAGCCAGGTCTCGACAGCTCTTCCCCTGGCTGCTCCACCCCTTCTCCTAGGGCTGGCCAAAGTCTCAGGCAGGGAAGATGCTCAGGCTATGTTTTTCCAGCAGCAGCCATGGCTGGTTTTCCCAGTTCCCCGTGTGCCTCCAGCAGGGAGCAAACCCTAGTGTCCCAGGCATGGTCTGGGTGCTGTTGTGGTAAGACAGGAATAAAAAGGAAGGCAGTAGAGACCCCAGACCTTTAAATGGACTTACATATCCTCTGGGGTCAGAACCTGAGCTGGAAATAAGAAATTCAGAAAAGCCAATCAAGAGATTGGAGTCTGTCAGCAGGCCAGAGGTTAGAAATTAATTTATAAAAAGAGGCAAGGAGACACAAAGCCTGTGGCCCCAAGTACTGCTGAAGATCATGCCCTCCCCAGCTCAGCCGCTGAAGGCTTCCCTAGAAGGCAGATGGGAGACAGCCAGGAGGTGACCAGCACAGCAGCCAGCCCCAGGGGATATCTATGCTGGTGTCAACCACAGGGAGAGATGGACCCATGTGGACTGACAAAAAATCCTGATGGAAGAGGAGGGATCTGGAAGGAAACTGGGCACGCATCCCTCTAGTGCTCCTTCAGTGGCATGGAAAGGAGTGTGCAGGTGGAGGTGGTGCTGAGGGGCAGGGATCCCTCAGCAGCAGCAAGGAGTGAGCCATGAAGCCACTTCTTGTGGATGATGCTTCAGTGTGAATTGGTGAACGTTTAACAATTACTCTGCCTCCTGGCAAGTAAGGAGGATCAAGGACATGGGGTCTGAAGGAATGAGCGCCCGTTGGCTGCTGAAGGTAAGATGTGTCATGGATCTGTTTACTTGAAGGAGTCAGTCCTTTCTGTCTCCTATGAGGTTATTAGCTGTGTTCCACTCCTGATGTACAGTAGATGTAATTTTATTGGAATTTGTGAGTAATTAATGCCCATTGCTCACTACTTTATGCAACTAGGTGCACACATTTGTTTTAATATACTTCAGATGAAGTGTGGTAGGGCAGGATATTCCTTACATCAGTATGCACCAAATTTCATCAGAGTACTTATACTTCTAATTTCTTTGGCAGGCACAAAGGAATCACAGGATTCACCTAGAGCAGGAAAAGAAATCCCACATTACTATCAGTCAGGATACTAATGCTGTCCCAGACTGCTTTATATTATAAATCTAAATATCACTTCTCTCCTTCAGCACTTGTTCCAGCAGCGGTGTTGATGGAGCAGCTTATGGAAAGGATTGGTCCGCGTCAGCAGAGAAGTTTTGCAAACATGCTGGCAAAGGTGTTTTCCCTCTTCCTCGTGCACAAAATGACAGCTGAGTCTGGAACTTACTCTTTTTGGTTAAAGCATTGTCTTGTACCTCCCCAGAAAACTTGAGTATCGGGAGGTAAGAAGACCCCCATCATTACCTTGGCCTGTGAGTTGACCTCTTATAAGCCCTGTTGATCTGCTCCATCAGAGCAACATGCAGAGGCATGTTTGTTCCCTGCTCTCCCATCACCATGATATAATTTAATACTAAGATGCAGAGGACCAGAGGCCTCCAAAGCTGCAAGGGAAGATTTATGGCAGAGTGGCTGTCAGTTGCTTTGGTCTAATTAAATGGCTTCTGCCTCCTTGACTCGGTTCCAGTGCAGTGGAGCTTGACTTGTTAAGCATTAGGGAAGCGTCTTGGCCGCTCACTGTTACTAATGCCTCAGCCCCAAAGTGTGACTGTTTGGCTGAAATAAGCTGTAAAAACCTGTCATTGCCTTCCCACCGCACTTTGTGAGCAGCTGGATGTCTCTCCTGATGGGTGCCTGCGCCTGTGACAGCAGCAACAGACCCCATGGGGCAAGGGACACCACACATGGGCAGCTGGACATGGGGCTAGATGCTGCTCCCATGGGGCCACCACCACCCTTGGACCCTCTTTGGAGGTGTAGGCACTTCTCCTCTTCTCTGCCTCCTTTTTGGAGGGGGCAATGGGGAGCTGGCAGTAGGAGAGAACTCTGGCAGTGAGGACAAACCTTAGGAGTGGTCCCATGAGGTCGTCTCCATAAGATCCCATGCCCCTCAAGCAGAGGTCCTTCCCCTCTTCACCCAGAGCCACCCTGCCTCTCCTGAGGCACTTCCCAGCCTGCCCTGTTGCTCCCTGAATTTCTAAACATCTGGAAACACAGCCAAACAAGCCGTTCATAACGAATAACTCACCCAGCACCCTCAGCCCATTTTTTCATGTCAGTGAAATAAGGAACAGGTTATGGTTTGAGTAAATGTGTTATTTTTTATTATGGATTATTATTTGTGTCTTGTTAGCAAATTGGCTGGTGTTAGTCATCAGAGCACATGCCATCTAATTGGCCATTTACATCATATGTTATTCCCTCCCTTCACTGATTGGATGAATTAAATTTTATTAAGCAGCAGCCTTCTTTCTCTCTTGTTTGCAGATGATGCATGAACATTTGTAGCTACTTGGCAATTCTGTTGTGAGACAATAAAAGAGCTTTTCAAAATGCCAGGAGAGGAAATCCAGTGTGAATACTCTTGCAAATATTTACTTGTGCTCGTATTTGCAATATTTCATTGTGTAATAGATTTAATGATGCTATTTATCAAATAATTATGATTGCTCTCTTTAATGAATTCAAATTTAACTAAGCAATTTCCAGAAATATCTGTCAAAATTAAAAGAAAATTCCAGTGCACTAAATGCAGAAGATATGGGAAATCATTATAAATAATTATAGTTATACGGTGTTTAGATATTGCACAAATGTGTGTTTCACAAGTACCTTAGAGGAGAGAAAACAAGAGCAGAGTTATCTCAGATACAATAACAAATTAGCAAATCGTAAATCTCCGCTTCCTCAATTTGGCAGTGCTGAGTTAGGACGCAGTGAATCGGCCTTTTCACTGCAAGTGGAGCTGAGCAAAGATGAACACACACACACAAAGGTCTGCTGTCTCAAGAGAGAGCCGTGATACCAGCTGTATTTTAGAAACCAGAGATGTTTTCAGGGCTTGGGGATGGTTTGACAAGCCGGGCTGCCTCATCACTGCAGACTTCCCAGCCTTGCCCGGTGGCCCCAGCCCTGATGCCACCCCTCTCTCCCACTCAAGGAAAGAGGAAAAACAGGATCAGGCAGCAACGGGGACATCTAAGAATCCCCTCAGGCTTAACACATCGGCCAAAGAACTCTGGCCACAGAGCTGCGGCTGATGTTTATTCTGTCGAGACCAAGGAATTGGACATGGATACACTATTCCTCCCAACTTCTTTTCCACTGTGCATTATACCTGTGAAGCTTCTGGCATCTGCAGAGATAATTTCCTGATACCTGATACATCATTGTTGGAAAATAAGAAATCAAGAAAAAGCTAATTTCAGAGGTATTCAAGAAAACACAGACGAGCATAGTGATACCTTCCCAAGATGGGCAGCAGCTGTGCTTTCCATGGTTCTCTTTGAAGGAACTTCAAGGATGTGGTCCCGAAAAACTGAACACAAGATCAGTCTCCAAGTCCAGTCCCTTTCTCTGGAAGCTGAAGGCTGGACATCTTCCAGTGGCCATGACATGAAAGGCTCCATCCATATGTTTATTAAGTCACTAAGCTGGTGGGCTGCAAAAATCCCTCGAAATCTCCGGTATCTAGGTTAGGTCTATGAAAAAGAGGCAACAAGGACACGTTCTTAACTTGGTCTGAAGGGATGCCTAGTGAACATCAGAGAGTGAGACCATCACCCAACAAACCACCCAAATTTCACTGAAATCAAACACACTCTTTACTCAATTGATTAAAATGGAGGTACTGCCCTTTTCCACGTTGCTATTTTGATGTGTACCTTGTTTGAATATGCAACACTAGCCTCTATTTCTAAGTAATGCATTAAATGTGGATTTTTGGACAGCCAAATTCCTCTTTACTAGGTGTGAAGCACCCAAATCTTTGAAGCAAGAAATATTTCCTCCAGCTGTCCATGCATGAAGTTGATTTATGACTAGTTTTCTGTTCAAACCACTGTAATTTTGTGAAATGATAGCAGTATTGATTCTAGCAAGAGTTTCACTTTGCTGAAACTACCAGGGCAGAGGGACTAAATGGAGCCTTGGAGTGAATAATATAGCTTTCCACTTTATCAATTTCATCTGTTTTGCTCCCCACCTTCACTTAACAACCTACATCTCTTCTTTCCCCTTTAAGGCATTGGTCTTTTGCTGTGGTTCACAGCTATAAATGATGGAGCGTATTTTCTTACCTGGGAACTCTGAGCAGCATCAAAATACAATCTGAGCAATGAATAGACTGCTCAACATCTCCAAGTGGTTGGTGTTGCTGTGCGGGAAGCTGAATTCTGACTTTGAAAGATACTGAATTATGGAGGTGAAAGATGATTTAAAAAAAAAAAAGTATTTTGCATGGAAGAAAGTATTTCTGGTTTAGTTTTTCTTAAAATAACAAGTAAGCAAAAGTATTTGCTTAGAAGAACTAGGAAGTTCCTTATTCTAGGCTAGATTTGGCTCTCAGTTTTGTTGATATGAATGAAGGTAACAATGAAAATACCTTTGCATAAAACTCGTCTGAAGACCAGTTCCACAAACAGACAAGTCCTCACCTATGTAGGAGAGAAACACAGCAGTCAGATGACATTTCTGGACCAGTAATTCAACAATCTCCTGTTTTGGAGAATAAGTAAATATTGCAGATGAACTCCATACACACTCCATCCGTACTCCCTCTGTGCAGGTGTTGCTGGTTTTACATTTCTAAAGTCAGAGTGAAAAAAAAGCAGAAAATACAAATGCTTCAGCGGCACTATTAATTCAGCCATAGGCACAGCATGTATGTCAGCATAAATCTTCAGTAGCCTAGCCAGCTACTGAAACTGCTGCTTCTGCATTTGCTTTCTCTGTACTTACTTAAAAAAAAGAAATTTCAGAAAACCAGAGGGCTATAGAGGTGTTAGGAACAAAAGCCACTCAGAAAAATATAAGAAAAATCTTAGTATGATATTTTTCCAGGCATACATAAAACATAGATCTATTTCTGCAAATGGCCCATCCAAGGCTCTGTAAACACATTAGATGTTTGAAGATTTTGGGGCAAGTGTTTAAGGAAAAAAAAAAAAAGGCTAATAATGCAAACAGATTCTAGCACCATCAAATAATAGTTTGGATTCCACCATAGGAAACAGGGTTTAAAGTAAAGCTGAGACACAGAATGCAGCGCGTGGTAGTGGGTCTCCAGCATGGGGATGTCACCAGTCAGCACACGGGGTCAGGTTTGAAGGTGGAGATGGATTGCTGCCGCTGCGCTGGTGCTAAACAGCTCATGGTGGCCATGAAACCCCACTGCCTGCAGCCTGTCCCCTCAGCCCCAAGGAGACGGAAAGGCAGGTAATCGTTCAGCAGCTCCCAACACGGAGAAAAAGCCCACACCGGGATGCAGGAGGGAGAAGGCTCCTGCTTGAGAACCAAGCCAAGCATGAAATTAATATTTCCTTCACAGTGAAAAAAAAAAGAAAAAAGCCCCTAACATGGGATAAATGTAAACATGAGGTGGGAACAGGCTTTGAATCTCCTTGTGAGAAGGGGAACACTTTGGTTGGTTCACATCTGTCCCTGGTAAGCAGCGTGATGCTGAAGAGGCCTAGGATGAGCTGCGTGGTCAGATCCTGATATCCAACCTGCCACCTGGGTGAAATTCCTGTAGGTCTTGTATTCTCAGCCCCCTGGGGAAAATCTCACCCAAAAGGTACAGGCAGGGCCCATGCGAGTCTTTGAACCTGCAGGAATGGATTACCTCCTTCCACCCAGGCTCTGAGCACTGCTTGCCAAAAAACACTGCAGAAAGCTGGTGGGGCTTCAGAAGAGCTTTCCTGCAGTCCAAAGGGCAGCAGTGCCATGCAGAGCTGTGCACTGGTGGGCATTTTTGCTTCCATGGTTGGGTTTCATTTGTCTTTTGTCATCTCTCTCTGTTTCCTTTCAGGATTTGCTCCAAAACATCTTGTAGTTTGGAACCATCACCACCCAGTAGCTGAAGCAAACCAAGCAAGCAGTGAGGACCGGCCAGCACCCTGGGTGACAAACGAAGCACCCTACGGTGGGGAGAAGAGGACCACATCCACCCAGGATGGGCACATTTTGGGGGTGCTGGTGGTGGGGGTGGATAGGGAAATACCCAATGTGTAGTGCACTTACTGCCTTCACCCCTCTGAACGGTGTGAGAGGAAGGAGGCAGAGAAGGCCACTCTGTGATGGAAACAAATGATGCCCATTTGGGGTAGAAGACACAAGGGAAGAGTAAAATTATTGAAAACATAGCAAAAGTTTCAGTGCAAGGAAAAAAACTAAATAAATCCCTGCGGCTTTTTTTGTTTTGAAAAGCTGGTGTTTGGGAAATCTGCTTGAAACTAGACTTCAGCTGCCTCCGTTCCCCTGCCTCTGCTGGGTTGAGCCATCACTGGTTCATGCTGCTGCTTGGGGCATTGCCTTTTTTTTTTTCCCCACCATCCATCCAACTTTTCGCTTATTCGGGCACACAGAAGCAGAGCTCTGCTTCAAAAAGTCACAATCTCCTCCTCAGTCATCAAGCTGCTCCTCCTCTAAACTAGGAACCTGACACACCTTTTTAAAAAGACAAAATAATTCCCTTTTTTCCCTGAAGCCGCTGTTTCAGAGACAGCCCGGATGGCACAGCAGGAGCTGGACTCCGGCTGCTCTGTGGGATCTACTTTTCCCCAAAAATGCCATGTTAGAGGGGGTCTGACAGGAGGAAGTGGCTCGGGTGAGGAGCCGCTCAGTGTGCTTGGGATGTCACCAATGCTCTGCTTTGGTCCCTCTCCCTGGCAGGCTGCCCCCCACCTCCTGCCCTCGTTGCACCCTCAGGCCTTTAAATTCCCCGAAAGCACTTCGGTTTTGGAGAAAATAATAATTTAAAAAAAAAAAAAAAGGAAAAAGTGGAGGAAAATTTCTCCTTGATTGCTGAGGCACTGATGGCAGGACCCCTCCTCCCCAGCGGGTTTCTTTCCCTGCCGAAGCACTTAATCAGGCCGGCCCCGCCGCCCCCGGCAGCCCCCCCACACCCCCCGCAGCAGCAGCGGGTGCCCACCGAGGCGGCCCCGCGACATCTCCTCATCACCGGCACAACGGCCCTGATGATGGCACAGCGGGTGCCGAGCGAGGGCGGCTCTCAGTGAGGCCCGGAGGAGCTTCACCCACAGCGCCGGAGCATCTCCCCTCTCCGCTCTTCTGGTGGTGGGGAGCCCTCGGGCTCTGGCCACCGGCTGCCGAGGATGAGGATGCTGATGCTGATTTCTGATGCTGATGGGGATGGCACAGCCCGGTGCTCCCCCGTTTTGAGCTGGAGGGCTCGTAGCTCCTTGGACGGTGAGGAAACACTGGGATTTCAGAGGAAAGAAGGCATCAAGGGGTCACTTGTGACACAAAACAACTTGACTGACCATTTTCCTGGCGTTGCGCCTCCTTTTTGCTTATAGTAACATGCAGGCGGGCACTCACTGCGTGTCCTCTGGGAAGCTGTGCTTTCACGTATCACATCCATACAGGGCCCTAGCCCCAATCTGACCTGATCTTTATGAATGAAGGTAGAAAGCACAGTTTTGGCACAATCTTAGTGCTTTACCCTTGGCTTCTGTATGACAAATACGGGTGCTTTCCCATGACCCGCAGCTCTCTGCCCCAGGCATTACCAGGGTTACATGTCTGCCCTCCCAACTTTACTCGAGGTGACGTGATTACAGTCCTCGTCTCCTCTGGATAGATGTCTTCAGTTGCTGAGCAACCTCCACACCAGGATTAAATTAACTTTGATTACAATTACAGACAGCATGAATCAGCCCGCATCATCAGAAGAAAGCAGAGCGCAGGCTGGTTTTTTCTGGAGGATTTTTTTTCCCAAAGCACAGCTCTTGGGAATCGCGTCTCCCCCTTTGCTTTGTGCTGAGCACGGGTGCATCCCAACCCCGATGCTTCAAATGCACAGTGGAACTGAGCACAAAAGAATTGATTTATGTGCCTGAAAATATTTCCCTGCACGGGGAAGGAAAGCAGAGTGGAGGCCCAAGTGCTGATGGCAGCTTTGCTCTTATTCCAAGGTCCTGAAACTTCCTTTGCTGAAACTGATAGGCTTAAATACAGCTACTCATCACTCCTATAGGGCCCTTGCTGTCATCTTCTCCAGGTCCTCAATTTAATATATGGAAATGTGCTTTTATTATATATAGCTCCACAGGTCCCTGGAGCAGGATCCTCAGCTGAAGGGAGCGTCTCCAAGGACCCCCTGGGCAATGAGGGGTTGTGGGTGACCAGCCCTGCAGAGATCAGACCTGCAGAGTGCAAAGAGGGAGGGTTAAACACCTCTATCTGTTGTTCATGGCCTTTCCTGCCATGTCTGGAGCAGACCTGACTGGCTGGTAGGATGTTTTTGGGGTGGCCAGTGTCCCATCATGTGGGTTGCAGTGGGTTATAGATGGACAGGCAGGAGAGCCTTTGCCCAAGGTCTAGAAAACTGAGGGTTGCCTGAAGCACTGCCCATTTACTCCTGGCCTCGGGGAGGTCAGGCTGCTCTGCTCCTTGCTCTTCCACCTCTTTGTTTCATGACCTCTTCTCAGCCAAACCAGAGCCTCTCTTTCCCTGGCTTTCCCTCTTCCCAGGCTCATTGTGTGGGAGAGAGCTGAGTGCTGGCCACCACCAGTCTGCAGGAGAGCTGCTGAAATTGCTCTGAAGCACCTACTGAGCTGTTTGTGCAGGTAAGATGCTCCTTCAGGTAGGTGGAGAGGAAAACGGTGCAGAGAGGTATATCAGTGTGGGAGCTGGGACTGGTAGCACCAGCAAGAGGCCCAGGTGTAGTTAAAATTGAGGTGGGCTTGCTAAATGCTTTAGTAGAAGGGCAGTGTTACCTCTGTCCCTGAATGAGGAGGAGGAAGAGGAGGAGAGGAGGGCAGGGCAGGGCAGAGCAGGAACTTTTGCTCCTCTCTGCGGTCCCCTGGCCAGCAGACTTCTGCCAAATCAGTAGGCAGGAGCATTGTTTGCTGCAGGAATTGGCCAGCAGCAAATGACTGCTCCCAAGTGGGAGCAGGGAAGGAAGTGTGGAGGCTCATTACACTTAATGTAATTACTCTGGACTTACAGCAGGGTATGCGACAAAGGAATTTGGCCTTCTCTCTTTCTCTCCTCTCCCTGCCTTAATCTTCAATGATACAAGGGTCTGGTCATACCAGCCTGGGATCCAAAGCAGCTCTCTGCAGCTTCTCCTTAAACAGTGACACTCCTGGACTTGCACAGGCAGAAGTAACATGGCAGAAAAATGTATAAATAAGACGAACATTTGGCCAAGGCTGCTGCTGTGCAGAGGTCTGAGGCAAGCAGCTCCTGCCCTGGCGTTGCCCACCAGGCAGGTCCCTGAGCTACCAGAGTCACTGCCCTCCCAGCTTTGCCAGAGAAAGGTTGGAGCTGCTTCTTCACCGTCCACCCATCACCTGCACAGGAAGCACGGTCATGGAGGCCAGTGAAGGGTTCCCTTTGCCTGGGACCCACCACCACACCTGCAAAACAGCTAGAGAAGCATCATCCAGGATGTCCTGCAGGAGGATGGGATATGGGGGCTTTGATCCACCCACTCCTCCCTCCCCAGCTCTCAGATGTGCTTGCTTACTGCTGGAGGAGATGGAGGTGGCTGAAAAGCTGCTGCAGTGCTGTCCTGCTCCCCCAGGCACACACCTGTGCACCGGGGTTGCTCCTCTTTCCTGGCACAGATCCCCTGGGTCCTGGGCACTGACCTTCACCCTGGGGTTCCCAAGGTTTATTTGGGGGCCATCTAATGCCAGACACCTTACATAGGCAGGTCCCCAGGCTGTGGCAGGGGGTGGCTACCTGCACCCTAGGAAAGGGCATGGTCATTGTCCATCACTGCTCACAGCTGTCTTTCAGTATCTGTTTTCTCTCTCTCATGAGCGTCTTGATGTTTCCTGACACTTTCACCTTCCTCTCCCTTGTGCACACCCAGGGGAAGTGTCTTTGACTCACATTCCCGTTTCACCGTGACGCGTTTCAGTCCTGCTGCAGGCTGCTCTGACCACTCGCCTGAGCACAGATACACCAGAGATCACCAGGATTTGTCTTTCCTAACCGTATTTCTAATGAGGGGAGCCTTTGCATAGCCCACATCTCACAGACTTGGTCAAACAGATCACTTTATTCTTGTGACCATCAAGAAGTTGCAGGTCCACACTCATCTTTTCCTAGGGTCAAGTTGGACTTTCACACGTCTTAAATTTCTTCTGTCCCTTGCTGTACTCTTTGCAAAACATCTCACACCCCTATTTGTTCTAGCAGGAAACATTCTCTGTGGCTGATCTGTCTCCAGGAGTGCAATGTTTATCTGTTTTGTACTGCCAGCTCTACATTTGCTTGAATCCCTGAGCAGCCTGCTTTAAACAAAGGCCCCATCTGTGTACACTGCTCCTCATTTTCTGGTGGTGGAGGTAGCACATGATGCTTGGTCCTTGCAGTCAGGCCATCAATGATGTGCCACCTCCAACCCACCCTGCACCCAACCCTGCACGGTGCCAGGCAGGAGTGCCTGCAGGCTCCTTCCAGAGAGGCCGAGGCACACAGCAAGGGTGATAGGGTCACCCTTTTTTTCCATTGAACAACCTTATGTGTCCCAGGTAGGAGACACCTCCTGCTCCACGTAAATGATGGAGACACCATTACTGTGTTCTGCAGACAGGCGGTGCACTCAGCCGTGGCTCCTTCCCGGTCCTACTTCATGGCTGGTGATCGGGCTGTGCATCCCACTGGCACCCAATGACGCCCCATGGTAATGAACCATCTCCTTCCCGTGCCTCTCAGAGCTCTGTTGCAGAAAGTCTTGGGCCGTTGCCTCTGTGCTAAAGATGTTCAGAGTCCCTCCTCCATGGTAGCACCAGCAGCTCTGCTTGCTCTCAGCATGTCAGGGGTTAGCCACATATGTCATCTTCTTGACACTTCCAAAAGCAGAAAGTGGATTTCTTTTCTTTGTGCTACTGGTCACCAAAGTCAACTGGCTTTGTGCTACAAAAAGAGAGGTTGAGTTATTGCTTCCAAAGGCACATCTGTCTCAAGGGCTCTTGTGATACCCTCAAGCTGTTGCTTCAGCAGCAGTGATGGAAGCCTCCAAAATGAGATGCCCAGGTGTTCTCACTGCCCCCTCCCCCATCTCAACAGCCATTGAGAATCACTGTTCCCAGCTATACAATCCACACATGTCAGCCTCCAGCCTCCAGGGAAGGGACTCTCTGTCCTCCGTTTCCCTTTCAGGAGCGAGTGTCCACAACATCCATTTCTCCTATGCAGATAAACCCAACTTTCAGAATATGAAGGACTTTAGCTCCATTTAAATACTTATTTGCTAACACAAAAGCAAGCGCCCCCATAATTTAATATTCTTCTGGAAGTAATTGGATAGAAGTCCTTTGTTTCTTTTCCTCCTGTCAGCTTGCATTTGTTTAATTTGGCTGTCGTGACACGAAGTGACAGATCCCATGCTCCGTTTTTACAGATAGCAAAACTCCGGGATTCTTCTTTCTTCATTGTTAGAAATTTATGTATTCTCCCCGTTCACTCGTACATCACTACTGTGTCAGATTACTGACCCCCTTAAGAATAAATGCATTTTAATACAGCTGACCCAGAAACCTCCCAGAGGGGAGATAAAGCGGAGCTCTGAGGAACCAGCTGAATTTGCCTCGGCTTAGAGAGGAATCAGAGAAGGGTCCAAAGCGGGCAATGGCTCAGTGCCATGGCTATTTCCTATTAACACGCCTCCCACCGTGTTCACATTTCCCGCTGCTCGCAGCAGCCTGGTCCCAGGGCCGCATCCTCTCCTCTGGGTGGGAAGGAGATGCTCCCATAGAGTTCTCTGCGATGCTTTCCCAAAGATACAGAAGCCGGGGAAGATCAGGCTCCATCCGGGTGTGGAGCGGGCAGCGGGGCTGTCCCAGAGAGCAGGGCTCCTGGCATGAGGCACAGCAGGCGCCGAGGGCAGCAGAATTCAAGGAGAGATCTCAACGTCTGCAAGGGCGAGGAGGCCAGGGACAAAGCTGTCTGCAGGGGCTGGGGAGGTGCATTGCAAATAACGTCTCATACCACGTTTGCCTGGCTGGCAACGTTCCTGGCACTTCCCCTTAAAGAATATTTTCCAGAAGAAAGGAGAAACAGCAGGAAATTGCTGATTCAACCTTGTATGGAAATGTGAAGCTGCAGAATGCAGGAGAAAAAAAAATAAATCATCTTTCTCCTTCTAGAAATCTTTAGACTTTTTTTCTCAAATTTCATACAGTAAATCTTGCTCCATGTGCAGTTTAGCAAGTTGTTTTAGACGGATTTCTATAAAATGCATTCTAAGCTTGAAGGACTCGCTCAGTTCTGAGGACCACAGGCCAGTAATGCTTTTCTTGCTTTGCAGTTTCTGAATCATGTGTTTGGGTCCCTGTGGTTGTCTTCAGAGTATGGCTGTGGCAAATTGCTGGGGGGAAATTTGTGTCATGTTGGATGACTCCAGTTACCCATCCTGTTATTCTGACACCTTCCCTGAACACCACAGGCCCCAGGTGCTTAACCTCTGTGCCATAATGTAAAAGTGACCAAATAAAGACCTTTTTATGCAAAACTTCTCTCAGTTTTCAAACTGCAGGTTGAATGTAATCCTCAGGCAGTTTAGAATGCCCACTTTGTTATTAGCCCTAAGAGGCTTGTCCTGCAGTGGCCCTGGTAATGGCCTCGACCCATAGGAACAGCTGATGTGGGTGGATGCTGCTGCTCAGGAGCCTGCCCGTGGGGTTCAGTTTGCCACCATGGCTGGCCCAACTATGTGGGGCGTGGGTCTGCGTTCACCAAAGGGTTGGAGCCTCTCACTAATGAACCTCCCATGCAGCGCTGCTCAGGCCACCAGGAAGGTCCTTCACCCTGGCAATACACCTTGCACCCACCCTTGAAGGGACCAAATTCTCCATGGCGCTCTCTGCGTTTCCCATGCATGCATGGAGGCAAGGTCCCCTCTCCCACCCACCAGAAGTCACGAGCTGAAACAGGTTTGTGCTCTCACTGTCTGAGCATGAAGTTGTGGGTGCAGCAGGTAGGTTCACATGAGTTGGTGAAGATGTGCTTGACACAAAGGAGCAGGGACCAGTGTTTCTGCATGTACTGGGAGCCCACACACCTCATTTAACCTATTAACAGAGTAAGGGCCAAGCCTTCCCACTGTTTTATTACTGATGATCAGTGGTGTAGGGCTGAATCAGAAAGTGGCTAAGTTAATTTTCTTGATCTTCCAGGGTAGTGAAGACTGGGTAGGCTCTTCTAATCCATGATTCCCTTCCCTGAGGGGGTACGAAAGCCAAGAGGAGAAAATAGCTGAGGTTTCAGATCTCAGGTTGATTTTGCAGCATGGGCAAAAAAAGGAAAATCAGCTTCTCCTCTTGTTTGGAGCTGAAGAACAATTGCTCCGGAAGCCCTTGAAAGAAAATAAACATGGTGCGATATGGTGGTGTTTGTACAATCAATTTTCTGTGAATAAATTCACTTTAAATGGTTATGGAGATCTGGATAGTGTCGATCACACATGTGGATTTAAGGACTATGCAGTAGCCAGGGTGGTATTTCTACAAATGCCTAATTAGTGAATAAAGCAGGTTACAGAGAAAGATGCATTTCTGAGGGCTGCTCTCCTTCTCTCTGGTACAAACAGGCTCACACATATGCATATATATACATATATATACTAGAGTTTATTTAAATCTAAGGCCCATTAAACAACCTGGCTTTAAGACTCATGATGAGATTAATCGGGCATGGTAATTACACATGCTTGAAAATTACTTAGCAATTATACTTGAAGTTACCAAGAATTTCTATGATGAATTACCTTAGGATTTTAATTCTGAAAGAGGTAAGGACAAGGTTAACAGAGGTCTAGTTTGAAGATAGTTGAGCACCAGATAATTATCCTGTGCTGTCGTATATTTACAGCATGCACCACTGCCATGAATCTTCAGACCTGTTGCACTGTAATTATTTCTGTTTTCCATAATAGGAAATTAATTCTGCACCGTGGCTTGGGATTCCCTGTTCAAATCCCTGGGTAATTTTTTGGTTGGTGGTTCAGAGAGGGGACCTGGCAATCCCTCAGGTCACCAAAGGTGGCTCATGCCACTCTCCTTTCCTTACCCACCAAGACGTGGATTAAGATGCCAGAGGCTGGGTACCTATTTTGGGAATTTTCATGGAAAAGGATTAAAAAAATTCTGTTTTCAGAAACCAGAACATTGAAGTTGTTTAAAAATGCAGTGCAAGGGGCAGCTTCCTGCCTGTATCAGCTGAAGTAAGGAGAAGATGGAGAGTTGGCCTACAGAAGCATACTTTTTTCATCTACAAACATCTACTCTGTGCATTAGAACCAAAGAGGTCGTAACTTTCCTTTGCCAGCCTCAGCTCCCCCCAGGGCATACGAGGCCGTGGACCTGGCGGGATTTGGATGGAGCCAGCATCTCAGCCCCATAGGGGACCAGAGGATGGTTTCAGCAGGTGGTGGTTGTCATGCTGGGTCTGCAGTGGCTGTGCAGGTGTCTCCGGGAGCAGTGTCAGTCTCCTGATGCTCAGGCAGGAACAGCACCCTCCTCACAGCAAACCACGGGCAGAGCCAGGCTTGTCCTCAGCAACGTTGCCGGGTCTTTGACGGAGTTCTACAAGTGAAGGGTTCCATCTCCAGTGCCTGGGCAGCGGGAACAGGGAGAGGTGGGGCCGAACAAAATCTCTGCAGCACTTAAATTCCCAAGTAAATATCTAATTAGAGAAACATTTGACTTCAATAATAAATGAGCAGAATATCAGGAGACACGAGTACTGGCAAAGTACATCTACGGCAAAGTCTTTACAACGGGGGCATTTTTTGGCCTGCCCTCCTCTTTGAGATCCTCATGTAAGTGGAAAAACCATGTGTGCGGCTACTAGGGGTAGGGCATGACTTTCCTCGCTCTTGCTCGAACAATTTGGAGGCACCCATCGGCAAACCCACCCTCATCAATTCTGCATCTTCCTGAAAATGTACTTTTAAGCACCTTAATTGCATTTCAGAGATAACCCTGCAGGCAAAGTGACAGGAAGAGAAACCATATGGAGCAGTTTGGCGGTCGGGCTCTTTGTTTTAAATCAATCAAACATCTGCGGCTAATGTAGCTTTGGGCTGCTCCTCAGGAAACATTAGCCCTATTAGTCTGGGCTGGCAGGAACACAAAATAATATATTTATGGACAAAGCACATGTGCATTACTGCTGGAGAGCGAGCAAAGGAGGAGGAGGAAGAGAAGATCTGTGGTCAGCAATTTGCCTTCTTGGGAGGTCAGCTCCAACAAGCAAAGAGCAGGGACGTGGTGAGGTCCTGTCTCCTTGCCCCAGCCTCACGCTGCCCACCTCCCTGCCCCAATGCAGCCTCAAGACCCACTGTGCCAAGCCCAGAGGGGAAACACCACCAAAAAGAAGCTGGGTGGCTTCTTTCCTTAGAGGAAATGAGGTGGGATGGTGTGGTGGGATGTGTTGCAGTCCACAGGGGCAGGAAGGGGAAAGTCTGAGTGGTGGGCACAGCCATGGGGCTGAGTGGCTCCCACAGCCCCACATCCCTGGAGGGCTGCTGTGTCCCAGCAGCACAGCACAGGGGTCGCGCTCATCGCTTACAGGTGGAGGCAATGACTGTGCATGTGAGGGCAACAGGGTCTTACCAGGCTAAAACCACCATTTCACAGCAAGGGCTATAAAAGCCCAAGGGAGCTGACTCCCCATATAGTGTTCTCTTTTAAATTTAGGCAGCTTTCAGGTGGTTCATCCCATTTCCCACCCCCCATGTGGTGTCTTTACGTGTGCTCACATAACAGCAGCAGTCCCGAGGAGAAGATGGGAGATGGAAAAGGTAACAAGACTTTTTCATTTACACCGTCATGCAGACAAATATGTGTTTATGTGCATATCCATCCATAAATCAGAGGCATGGGGACATATGTCCACCTGCCAGCACCTCTCTAGTCAATCCACCCACACCCCAGTTCCCTGGGAAGTGGAAAACCATGACTGAGAGCAAGAAGAGCAAAAGCTTTGGGGATGCTTTGCAGCAAGCTACTGACTGCCCCTGTGCAGGAGGGAATTTGCATGAGAGAAACCTTAAAAGGTATGAAAATCTTAATTAACTCCCTAACCACAGTTTCAGGCTTTCTTGTTTCTGTTCCCTACAGGGGAAAACTAAAAATCCTATGACAATGGGGGGAATAAGGTAGAGCATCCATATTTAAGGAGAAGTACCTCATTGGCACATTTTGATTCTGCTAAGACAAGATTATGTGAATCTTGAAAACACAAATAATTGTTGAATTTAAGAAAAAAAACAAAGTTATTCAGAGAAAGGAGTTAGGTAGGATGAGACCATAACTCTGTCCCTTAGTGACACTGAGAAGTAATCATATTGCTATGACATTTCAGCTAGGTTTTCAGTCCAGCAATAGATGAGCCTGATTTCCAAAATGTAATCTAGTTAATCCTTTTTTATTTTTTCTGATGCCATCAACATGGGGCAGAGTTAGGGATTTGGGGATGCCTTAACTGTGACTTTCTGAATTTTTAAATATTTTATTCCATCTTTGCACTTCTTCAGATTTTAATGGCGGGGGTTAGGGAGAGGAGGATGGCAGCATGTGCAGTTTGGGTATTTTATTTTTTAACCATGCATCTATGGATGCATTTAGTGTTATTGTGTGTGTCAGTTTGAGGAGTTTCCTCTTTTGCCCAGGTTGAAAATGTCAGATTTGTACAGTGGCTGTGAAATGCAGAAAGAGCACTATTATACACAGGAAATGTAATGACTTCGATCTGGAGACTACCGGTTGTATTTACATTTCTGGTCTCTCATGAGCATGCTCATTTGTAAGCTCTGGCTTTCTTGCAGGGACGCAGTGAAGCTAAACTGGTTTCATAAAGCAGAGCTCCTGAAGCAAGTAACTCAGCGTGCCCCACAGACCTCCCTACTGCCTCTGCAGCTTACGTCCCCTCACATGCCCTGC
Source organism: Tringa solitaria (assembly GCA_026413425.1). Classification (NCBI taxonomy): domain Eukaryota; kingdom Metazoa; phylum Chordata; class Aves; order Charadriiformes; family Scolopacidae; genus Tringa; species Tringa solitaria. The sequence continues at coordinate 43,443,736 of JAOXJM010000012.1, forward strand.
ATCATCCTCCTGCCCACACCCTCTCCCCACAGCTCTTGTACTCACAAGCCCCATGCAGGTGTGTGGGTGCCCCCATGCAGCCCATCCTTCTGCTCCTTTCACAGCCCTAGGGCTTTTCCAAAAGAGATGTCAGCTCCAAATCTTTTCAGCTGCACTAATTCCATTCCTGCCACAGAAAATATCCCCAGTAGACACGTTCTTCCACCTTCCTCTTCTCTAAGGGATGGATGAATTGTGCCAACTCATGACTCCTCTTTTCCTAGGAGCGAGCTCAATATGTCATGAAATGGGACAATCTCTGGGACCAATGTTACTGCCTTTTCCTTTCCCAAAGGCTGACAAAGCTTCAGTGCTCAATGGGAGGAGAGGGACTCACCTACTGTCCTTTGAGAGCCCCTGAGTGCAGCCTGTATGAAATACTTCGCCTCTAAGGAAAGGTTGGAGAAACATCTACACATTTCCTCTGGCACACTCATGAGAAGGCAGAAGTCTGAAGACTGCTGCTAAATTTGTCAAAGGACGTATTTTCCAAAGTACTTCTAACTCAGGCAAATTATCCAATTTATTTGCAAATTATTTGAAAATCCATCCTCTACTCAAAAAAGTAAGTGCTGTAATTCTGCCAGAGATTTGCTGCATCCACACCAGTCACTCACCACCTTCTCCAAGTGCAAAGAAGTGTCATAATTCTCAGCAGCATCCCCATCATGCAAAACACACTGCTTTGGTTAGAATTTTCCCAGTATTGCAAACAGAAGGTTTTCTTGAGTCATCCAGAGCTGAGGGGCTTCAGGAGGAAATCAAGGGTAGCTCAGCTGCAAGGACAGGGAATCTTCTGCCAATGGAGCTTCTCAGTGTGGTCGAGGGTCTCCTGGGAGGATCGAAAGAATAAGTAGGAGGGGTTTCTCAGAGGGAAAAATTCTTGAGAGGAGTTGTTTGCTTTGAAAATAAAGCGGACCTCCACCCACAGGCCACATACCGTGGTGGGGGAAATACAGGAGGTAGGTGAGATCTTGCAGCAGACCTCCCCCAAGCGCCAGCTGCCCCACGGTCCCCTCGGTGGCTCAGCGGAGCAGGGGCCTGTGTTTTGTAGGTCACAGAGTAGGACAGGGTCCCAGCCAGCACATGGGGTTTGAATTGACTGAATTTCCACAGCTTCCCACAGAGGATATTACTATTAGGAGTCATCCTAGCCCATGCACTCAAAGCCAATCATCATATACAATAAATATGTAATCATTAACTATAGCAAGGGGAAAGGTTTTCTTTCTTGACCCATATTTTGTGGGGAATCTTTTTCCAAGGAAAGGGTGTGGGAGCTTCTCATCAGCAATCACAGGAACTCAAAGCAAAGGTGACAGTCCTTCCCCGTGTCACTGAAGGTCTCTTGTGACCCCAAAAAGGTGATACTGCAAAAAGGGATTCAGAGAAGAGTCGGTGTAATTCCAAGTTAAGTTTGTCCTGTCGCCAGCTACTTGAAAGTCTTCAGTGCTGGACAAATGTCTGAAGTGAAAGGCATGGAAAGATAATGATGCAAGATAATGGTGCAAAGAGAAATGACGTCCTTTGGCATAAATGTTTGTTGCTGTGACAAGAGGGAGGTGGTGGCTACCTTTGTGAGGGGTGTGCCTCACAATTAAAAAAAGTGAGAAACAACGTGGTGGCCACATTTTTATCTGAAGATGGTCTGATAAAACTCCATGTTCAGAAAGTGATACAAGGAAGGGATGTGACCTCAGGGGAGTTGTCCCACTGCCTCTACACCCCTTTGGACAAGATCTGTGGTGTCTTCCCTTCCAAGGAAAAAGGATGCGCAGGGCCGGTACCAAGTGAGCTTTGGCCTGCGGCCTCCAGGCTGAGCCCTCTTTGCCTCTTGCCCCTTCGTTAGTTGTTCATTGACGAGGCTGTGCTTGGGTGGGCTGTGGCCTGGGCAAACAGGCAGCAAGGAGCCCTGCCTGGCTCATGAGATGGGTCACCAGATAAAGTGGGCTGATAGGGGCCCACCTTCTTGACCTGGACCAGCACCACCTCTGTGAACTTTGCAAGACCCATTGTCCAGGAACATAAAGAGTGTCCCTAACCTTCCCCCTTGGTACCAAATCAAACCACGTTTGTTTTCTTTTGCTTTCAGCAGCTTCTCTAATTATTAACCGTGCAGAAAGGCTTAGGGTTTACTGTGTGGGTTACTGCGGAGCACCTCGCTCAGGGAAGGTGCTCTGCACAAGCTTGGAGGGGGGAGGTTTGTTTGCTCCTTGGTGCTCCTGCGAGATAAGACAGACATTTGAACAATGGGAGCCCAATAATCTTCCTTTTTCCCCCCGTGACCATTAATTTGATTCATGGTACTTTTTGTTTGCCACTGATGAGTAATGAGCTATTTCATCTTCCTCCCAGATCTATGCAGAAATGAAAGGTACACATCATGCAATGTAAAAGACACAAAGATTTAACCCCTTTGCCCAACAACACGCTGCTGATAACATGTGCCTTAGAAATAGTGCTTTGGTAGCAGAAGGGAAAAGTATTTTTTTTTTTCTAAAATCTACCTCTGATTAGGAACATACACACATTTTTGGAGTGACGGCCTGCCAGAAGTACAATGTTACACAAGCTCTCATCATCTGAACCAGCATCCTGAGGTAGCTCATTTTTCTCTCTCAAGGTCATTTTGCTATTATGCAATTGAACAAGCAAGGGGTAAAAAGATAAAGGTTTTCATGCACTCCCAGGAGTACAGGGCCTTTAGGACTGCCTGTTTAAGTGCATATGTTTGAAATATTCCCCAAGCTTTCTCTCATTTTGGCCAGCTTTTGTGCAGCCCTGGGGCACAGAAGTGCCACCCAGCCCTGCGTGCCAAGTGCCTCAGGGTCCTGCTCTCCCTGGAGCTGTGCAAGGAGAGTGCTGTGCAAATACCTGAGCCCCCTTCCCACCCATCCCTAGCACGGGGCATCTTCTTTGGTCCCACCACGAGCACTCAGAACCAGAAACCCCCATGCCAGGTCAGCCTGGCGGTCCCTCCAGCCCAGTCCCCTTTCTCCAGCATTGCCCAGTACAGCAGAGGCTTGGTGCCATTGGCACCAGTATAGGTTAGGGGCAGTGGCACCCCAGCTGGCAGGCAGCCCTCCCTCATGCCCCCCTGACTCACCCCAAGTACTGGCAGGAGGATACATGTGCGGGTTAATAGTGGTGCCGAAACGGGGATGGTTTTCCAGAGCCCTCCGGAGCTGACTCATAGGACAAAGCTGAGCCAGAGATGACAGGGGGATAGAAATCAGGGCCCTGACGAGCTTCTCCGTCAATTATCTATTTATTTTGTGCACCATCTTTTCCTTCTGCCTGTTGGCAATGAGGAGAATTCATAAATGACAGTAATAAATGCGAAATGACAGCTAATCTTAATTGACCAAAGCTTCCCTCAAAAGCCTGGGTCTTGCTGGATGTAATATGCTCTAAACATAAAAATATAAGCCAGGAAATTACACTGGCAGTTTTACGTGCCTTTAATTGGACAGGTTTTATGCTGCCAAGCAACAAAATCAAGGTGGGATCCAGTTGCAAAAGGGATTTTTTTCCCCCAAAATGGGAACGCTGGGTTCAGGGGCCTCATGTTGTACCTCTGCCCCACCACCTCTTCTTCCCAAATCTGCAAATTTGGGCTCTGAAGTGGTGCCACTTTGTAGGGGGGTTATTTTCTGCCTAATCTGTTCTGGGCATCCACCACGTGCTCGGTGTAGCCAAGACGCAGCCAAGATATCCCTGGGGGGAGCCCTGTATTTTGCTACTGAGATTTTACCTCGGTGGGTTACTTATTTTCTCTCCACCTATAATGCACCACAGACTGTTATTCTTCCAAGAAAACATTTTTTCCTTCCAGGAAACAGGTGTTGACAGCAAGGTGTCCCCTTATGTCCCATCAACTCCAGCACATTTCTCTCTGGAAAGCAGCGCAGGATGCTCAGGGGCTCTTTGGGGCCATGGCAGGAGGAGGAGGAGGAGGAGACCAGGCAAAACACCAGCTATTTCCCTTCGGGACAGGCAGGCAGTGCTTGGTGCACCCCCGGCAGATCTCTCCTCCCATCAGAGAGTATACAAAAGCCAAAATATCTCCTGGTGCTCCCTGTAGGAGCCGTGCACCAGGGAGGTGGGGCTGCTGGTCCTGCTCCTGCCTTGGGCTCGCAGCACCTTCTCGCTCCCCAAATTTCTGGGCTGAGTGGGCAGTGCCCGGGATGCTGGGGCTGGGACATGTGAAGGATGAGAGCCAAAGGAGAAGGGAAGGTAGAAGAAAGAAGAAAGTAAACCTGAAGACAACAGAGGTTTTGCAGTCCTGCTAAGATGCTCCTGCTTGGGGTTACATTTTTGGGTGGGTCCCCTCCCCGCCTGCCATGCCAGCTGGGCTGGGGTTGGACTGCAGCACTTTCATCCCAGAGACTTCAAAACCTCCTGGTCCTGGAGGAATGACTTGCAGCTTTTCGAAAACTGGCAGGCAGCCTCAGTGCTTTACCATGGGAAGAGGATTAACCCCTTCCCTCCTTTTCTCCTTCTTACCCCTTCTCCCGGCCCAGTGCAAACCAGTCCTCCTGGTTTGACTGGGAACTGGCTGGGAGGGAGGACAGAGGAGGAAATATTTTATTTTTAGTAATATTTAGCCCCCACAGCTCTGTGGCGCAGGGTGACAGGAACGCAGCCTCACAGCGGCAGCCTGAGGTTTCATCCACCTGAAGCCACGAGATAAAATCATTGGGATGTGTTTTTTGAAAGGGGCAATTATTGAGGATTTGGGGGGTTGGTTGGTTTTTTGCGGAGTGTGAAACATTTAGAAGTGGGGAGAAAAGATTTATCCTTCAGGCGCTGCAGGGAGGAGCTGGCAGCGGCTCAAAGGACTCCCAGCCCCAAAGGCATGTTTGAAAGTTTTCCTATTTTCTAGGTCTGCGTAAGAGCACCCTGCAGCAGTCGCGCAGCAGGGGTGTGGGACTCCCGCCTCCTCTTCCTAGCTTTGCCTTGGGCTTGCGGCATGATCTTCTTCAAGAACACCTGATTTCTTGGTTAATTTTCAAAAACACTACTTTCTTTTTCTTTTTTTTTTTTTTCCCCACAGGAAGCTTTGCAGGTACAAAAACCATCGGGGCTCAATGCACTGCGGCTGCATCCCCACGGCTCCCCGGTTTGTGCGCAGTCAATGTGGGACCCTGGGGTGCTACCTCCGTCCCCCTCTGCCCTTGGGCTCCTCTGTGCCCCCCACATCCCTGGGGCAGGAATAACCACCTTTTGTCCCTGGCAGAGGCTGACTGGGAGCGCCAGGTGTTGTGTAGTGGGAGAGGTGAGGGCTGAGGAGGAGGAAGACTGAGAGGCTGCCATGACGAAGGGGTCCGGCCCAAAAAGCCTGGCTTTAAGCTTCTCCCTTCTTCTTCTTTTGCAGACATGATTCCCACTCCTGCAATGTCAAGACTTCAGATTACTGGGAGATAAATTTAGAATAGATCTGAAAAGTAATTTAGAGACCCAAAAATAGCCTGTGAGCCTGTCTATCCAGCGACTGTAAAACCAGAAGGGAGGAGAAAGAAGGAAAAAATGGCTGGGGGGGTGTAGAGAGGGAAATAGGAATAAACTATTAGAGGGGGCAGCCATGACAGAGAGAAATCTTGAGCACACGTGTGCCTGATCGCTGGGATCAGGAGCCAGGCAGCAAGCTATCTTAACTTGTCCCTGCACCCATTCAGAAAATACAGCCAGCTATTTTGATGTTAAAATTAAGAGGTGCTACTTCGTGTCGCAGTGGGTAGCCCTGTGCGACTGCCCGCTGCTTCTCCCTCCGCGTTGTGCTCCAGGGACATCCCACGTGCCTGTAGCACAGAGGGATGTGGTACCTGGTCTTCTTTCTTTCCCTGATAAAGTCGCGGGTAGCACCATTTGCCCTGGGTACTGAACCAAGCGTGGAGCTGGTGGCAATCAAATAGCAAAGGGGAATTTTTTTTCAGGAGTTTGGGGAAACTGAGTAAACACAAATTGGCCTGTGACGGGGATTTGGTTGGACCTGGTGATCGTTGACAGCCTGGTGAGCCAGGTCCAGTGTGCCACCAGGACAACCCAGCCAGGAGCAAAAGGGGAGGGGGATGGAGACAAGCGATAAGATCCGAGCAAGGTGTCTGTGCCGGGAGTAGCCACCCGCAGCAGGAGGCGGGGGGACCTACAGCCTAGTGCGGGCAGGACCGGGTGCCCCAGCCAGAGCTGAAACAGGTCTCCCGGTCCCCTGTGAGAAAACAACCCAGTGGGACCAGGGTGCTCAACCCCCCATCACAGCACCAGAGCCCCCGGGGGGAGCGTGGCGGCCCTAGGGAGGGGGGGAGGCGTG
>JAOXJM010000012.1:43450581-43464228 GCA_026413425.1 Tringa solitaria
GTGGCGGCCCTAGGGTGGGGGGGTGGCGTGAGGTGGGGGCGGCGGGGGCTGCAGATGTTTCCCGCATGCTGAGCGCGAGCTGCGGAGAAGAGATAAATGTCGGCGCTGGGAGCTGAGCCTCGCCTCGTATCGCGCCTTGCTTTTATAACCTCTTCTTTTTAATATCCTGTTGAGACAAACAGCCCGTGCATGTGTGCTGGGGGGAACCTGCCAAGCAGCTGAGTATCTTAGACCATCTCAGCCTGAAAGATGCCCAAATGTCCCAGAATTTCTTAGAGCATCGCAGCCTGAAAGATTCTCTAAAGAATTCAGTATTGCAGCAAGTGCTAGGCTGCCAAATTGCTCCTATCCCAACCTTGGCTCCCTCAGGGGCAACAGAGAGATGTGATGGGGCTACAGAGAGATGTGACATGGCCATAGGCTCTGGGTTGGGCACCTTGCTTTGGTGGTGACAGACCACAGAGGGCAGGGATTGCAGTGAGACGATGATACAGGTGCTGAGATGGTCTGTCCAAGCACTGCTAGGATGCCATGGACATCTCCCACGCAGTCTTTTCGAATGCCACCTGGTCACTATAATGCTTTTGCATGACCATAGATTGTGCCCTGTCTCTGTAACAGGCACTTTTGGGGTGGACACGCCATCTCTTGTGCGACCTGTCACCACGCTCCCACCTTTGATTGGAAGGAGGGGCACAGGGGGGGATGCAGATGTGGGATGAGACATCACCTCTTCTCGCACCACCAAAACCCAGGAAGGTGGGTGGCCAGCCTCCATGTCCAAGTAGCACAACGCCCACGTGTGCTTGGCCGTGGCAACAATCCCCTAAACTGTGAGGTGAGCTTTCAGCCTCACAGACTTGCCCCAGCACCCTTCTGCATCCCGGCCAGCCCCATGCTCCAGTCACAGTGGGACCAGATCCTGGTCCCTGCCACAGGCTGGTCACCTTCCTGGATGGAGAAGGCGAGGTGAGGGAAGCAGCCTCACCTTGTCCCAATACCAACAGTCACCAACCCCACCAGTAAGGTCTGGTGAACTGTTGCTTCCCCTCAGCTGCAGCTGGTGCAGCCCCAGTTGCCCCAGTGAGGGACTGGACCGACTGGGAGCAATCACGGGGGGGTCTTCCTACTCCCCTGTCCCCAGGTGTCATCACCAGGTGCTACTTTGGTGTCTCTCTCAGGGAAAAAAACAGCTTTTTAATTAAACATGTACCTCAGACTACAGTTTCTGTCATTTTGGGAACAACCCATTTTTGCAGGGCACACTAAGCCTTTCGGCTGCTTTGCCCCCACAGGGCAGCCGGCCCCTGATGTTGAGTTGCCACAGCCTGTCTCCACAAGGGTGGTCCTGCCTCAGGGACAGTGGGGTCTGTCCCCACCAGAGCCGCACAAACCGCAGCTGGCCCTGCCCGTGTGGCTCTGTCCTAACAGTGACATGCAGTGGTGGCAGCCTGCAACAGAGGCTGGAGATGCCCCTGCGCTAGGCCCTGCTGCCGGTTACAGCACCCAACAGCTTCCTGTAGCCATAGCTTTATTTTTATTTTTTTAACTAACAGGTCAATATTATCCCCCTAACGAGTTCTGCTCCTGTTTTGTACAGCATTGCTTTCTTCCAGCTCCTTCTTGTTGCACCCGTGCATGCACACATGTAAGCCTACCAACATTTTCTGTGGAGATCCACCTAAGCAGCCCTAAAGCTTCCACTGCCTTTCCTGGGGCAGGGCCAGCTCTGGGCTGCTGCCTCTCCTGCAGCAAGCCGGGTGTATCGAGAGGGGAGGCTGGGGGCCTTGAAGATGGTCAGAGGGCTGGAGCACCCCTCCTATGGGGACAGGCTGAGAGAGCTGGGGTTAGTCAGCCTGGAGAAGGCTCTGGAGAGACCTTATAGCCACCTTCCAGTATCTGCAGAGGGCCTACAGGAGAGATGGGGAGGGACTCTTTATCAGAGAGTGTAGTGATAGGATGAGGGGTAATGATTTTAAACTGAAAGAGGGGAGATTTAGATTAGATATTAGACAGAAATTCTTTACTGTGAAGGTGGTGATACACCGGAACAGGTTGCCCAGAGAAGCTGTGGAAGCCCCATCCTTGGAATTGCTCAAGGCCAGGCTGGATGGGGCTTTGAGCAACCTGGAGGGAGGTGTCCTTGCCCATGGCAGGGGGGGGTGGAATTGGGTGATATTTAAGGTGCCTTCCAACCCAAACCATTCTGTGATTCTATGATCCCAGCTGCCTCAGCCATACCCTGCACCCCACACAGCTCCCACTGTCTCCCCATCTCTGGGGGTCTTGACCCCTGCCTGTGCCAGATTCCCTGGAATGAAGAGAGCTTTTCCCTGGCCCTGCAGCCACGGGTGGTGGCCACCCTCCCTCTCCGCAGGCTGGCAGGGAGCAGCCCAGGCAGAGCATGCCCATGGCCGTGCCCCAGCACATACTTGTGCACTGCTCACCTGCTGCTGCTTGCAGATCAAGTAGCTAATGTCTAAGCAGCCCCATTTAAACCCGCAATCAAATTACAGGAACAAAATTAGAAGCCAGACTGGAGCCACTTTAAAAGTTGCCCCTTATTTAATAATTCTGCCGCAGTTATTTTTCCTCTTATCACCATTTATTCTCATTCTGGGGCTGGTCTGTAATAACAGAGGAGGTTCATTTGTGCTCCCCCTCCTCTTTCCAACGTCCTAGTCTTTCTGTGTGGGTTTCATTTCTGCCTTGTGAAGAAGGCATTAGGATAAATAAAACAATGATGCAGTACTGCAGAGGTCTACGTTAATGGGAGCACATCTCACTCACCCCTTCCCTTTCCCCTACGAAAGGGGTGAATCAAATAGATGAAATTCCTATTTCACCCCTGCCCGTAGCTATGGGCATCAATCTATCAGACACGGAAGGAAGGAGGAATCGCAGGGCAGCTCTTCCCTTCAAGGCAGCAGAAGCAGGAGCCCGAAGGAGGTGCCGGGGCGGTTTGGGAGCGCCGTCTCCCCTCTAGTGGGGTCTGTGCAGAATTGAGGGAGGAAAGGAGGCAAGAGGCTCTGCTTCCCAACTGGTGGAGGAAAGGAGGAGAGAGCCCTTCCCTCCCCCTTCCCCTTCCCTCCCGGCTCCTGCTGTCCCCCCACGCAGCCAACGGCGCCGGCGTGGAGATTTGGGGGTGGCAGGGATGCAAAGCCCCAGCTGGGAGCTGGCATGCACTGAGGGAGCCAGGGGAAACGCTTTTGTAATCACTTGCCTATTAATTAAAGATGTGACTCGATGAGAGGTCTGATTCACTCACCTGGCTGGATTTCCATGTTTCCGGATATTGCCAGGGAAAAAATAAACACAGCTTCTCACTAGCCCTTCAGCATTTTAGTAAAACTGGGTTTAGATCCCTTTTAAAGATCTATAGCCATTCTACAAGAGGCAAACACTGCCGTGTGGGTAAGGGTGGTTGTCCCCCAAACTACTGCTGAAATCTGGCAGTATTAAAAAAAAAAACCAAACCATGAAAGTTAATGCAACATTTTGGTGACAACCACCTGTGTGGCACACCTGAATTCTTGTTTTCTGTGAGCAAGGCATGACCCTATCTCATGGTGGGTACCAACCGGGGCCTCTGCTGGCAGGAACCATGGCGGGTGCCAGGCAGAATGGAAGCTGCTTCGGGGCGATGTACAAAGTCCCAGCACAGCCTGATCCTGCCCGGGCACAACAGCGAGTGGCCCACAGGCACAGGGGTAGAAGCATGAGAGGTCTCCATGAAGGAAAGCGTGAGGATGTATGGCCTGGGAGAGATGTTCTCTGAGTGGGGGACCTGTTGCGTGCCGGGGGTGTTGGTGGGCATGGAGGGGCGCTGAAAGCTGGGCAGGAGTCAGTGTGGGGGGACAATCCAGCTGGTGGGCTATCTGCTTGGCTTTCTCTGCCCCTTATCAGCACCCACTATTACCCTGAGAATTTTCTTTGTAGAAGCAGACACATATTCCTAAAGGCTTCAGCTACAAGGGGGATAACTACCAGTGGATTGTTGGACAGAGGTGTTTAAGATGCCTGAGAGGCTCAAAGGTTTCATCCTGCAGCTCAGGGCAGCTGGACACAGGGGATTGAGTTGAGGTCCTGCAGCAAGCAGATGAGAGTGGCTCAGGGCCTGCAAACCTGAAAACAAGCCAGAGCCAGAGACTGGATGGGACTCACCATCCCATCACACTCAGGAGACACCATGTGCTGGTCCTTCTCCTCCATATCCCACTACCAGCATCTCCCACCTGCACATCCTTGCTAAGCCAAGTGCTTGCAGAATGGTTATCTTCCTTAAGCCTGTGTTTATCAAAGCATCTACTGGGGGCACTCAGGAGGCAAAACTGGGCACCAGCACGTGGTCAAACACAGAGGCTCAGCGTCCAGCAGGATGAGCTGAAGGAGACAGATCTCACTCCTGGCAGGTGCTGAGGAGAACGTGAACCTGAGGTAAACGTGAGCAATAATCCCCTTTTCAGAGGGGTGCTCTAGCTGGGGGATTTGCATCCGCTGAGCTGTTTAGCCTCCGTTTTAGATTTGAGCTCTGAGTGAATGCAAATGTTTTTAAATAAAGTCAAAGCAGAAAGGCTGCTGGATACCAGGCAAGCATTTACATATCACGAAGCTGCAAAGGAAGTGATAGCCTCACCTTGCTCCACACGCAGCTCCAGTCATTTACACATCAAGAGTGCGTACACATGATGAATTCAAGAGTGCAGAAATAGACCTGTAAATATATGGAGATTCTGCTTTTGCAGTAGTTCATTTTCAAAGCACATCTACTTCTTAGCACGCATTTGGGGTCACACTCCACCCCATAGCCCTCACCCGGCTTCCCAAAACGAGCTGTTTCAGTTTGCTTCCCTCTACAAGCAAAGCATAATATACAAGTGCAACACAAGCCTAACTTTGAGCGTTGTCACCACTCTCACCTTCCTGCTAATTACTATTGCAAATTATGTACATATCCAAAAATGACTAAATTTCAAGTGCAGTACGTTCTTGCTACTTTGTTTCTTATTTTTACAATACATGTGACAAGTATTTCCATATTTTGTACCTCTACGTTCTACTGACCACCTCCAGGTAGGATATTTCTGTGACCAAAACACAACGAGGCAAACCAAAATACAGCCCCCCGCTCCTCTTGTAAAAGATGGAGTTATATCTTTAGTGACAAGTCCTGTTGTACATCTTGACCTCCCATCTTACCTCAGGCAGTCCAGTGTCCCCCCTCGCTCATGCTTTGCCATCACCTCATTTTTGACTTGTGAGGTTCCCATTTCTCCCGATTTCCCAAGTGCTTCAGGAGACAGCCATTCTTTATTTCCCATCCAAGTACCGGTCTGAGGCAACACTGTCCGGCTTGTGAAACTGCACTTGCATTCAGAGGACAAGCTTTAATCAAAGTAGGGACAGCAGAACCTTACAGTGCTCCACACACTGTAGATCCGAGCCTGCCAGACAGAATTCCCTCTGGCTGGTGCAGCAGGCACCCTCCTTACCTCAGTAAGCTGGGCTACTGTGCAGCAGCCCTAGCCAGCCCAAATAAAACTGGGCAGAAGGGAGCTCGGAGACGTGAACCATGAATGCTCGCTTGCTGCCTGGCTCTAGCACCCAGAGAGAAAGCTATAGCTAAGACAAAGATTCAGCGTTTTAGGGAGGCAAGGAGAAATTAATTACACAAGAAGATACTTCAGTTTAGCACCTAACTGGATTAGAGATGCTGGCCGCCTGGGGCTTTGTCTCCTTGCAGGTGCTCCTTTCACAGCAGGCCACCTTCTGCTCTAGCCCAGACCCTCACACCTACCCCAGGCACGCCACCCAGGTTCTTCTCGTTTGCCAGCCCTTGCCCTCTCTATGCCCCAGGCACCCCATAGCCTTTCCCTCATGCTTTCCCTTATTTTGACCCAGAGCTGAACCAGACTGTACTGCTCTTCAGCTGAATTTTGCTGTTTTCAGCTGTCATTCACTTCCAGCTTTTACTGCTCCTTGTGGCGTATATTGTCATTCCAGTTACGTGTCTCTGCTCTATCCATCCATCCATCACCTGCCTGAAAACCTGAAGTCTCCAACCATTTTCATCCACTGCCACTAATACCAGAAAGCCGTTGCTGCACACACCCGTGTCCTGATGTAGTCTCACTAGTCCCACTAAAACAGTCTCTCCAGTTACCTTTAGTGACTCACCCTTTGACAAGTTTCCCTTGTGTTTCCTACAAAACGGATCCCCAGATGATGGCTTCTAGCAACTCAGGTGCACTGCCATGCTTAAACATGGCAGGATGGGCTGATGGTGAACTGGCCAATGTTAACAGAACCCAACACAATGACAGAGCTGGAGAAGCCCCAAGAAATCACCCACTTAAACATCAGTTGACTAATAGCCTTAGGCTTCTGGAGGCTCACTTTTTAATGAACGCTAGCAAAATAGGCAATCCTGAGCACGCCTGCCCACACATCGATTCCAGATGGTTTTATTGTATTTAATCTTGTCTTACTCTCAGTCAAAAAGCTGCATAACTGTGATCTAGAAGGGCTGGGAATTTGAGGAACCACAACAGACCACAGAGAGCATTTCAGACAGAGACTGTCACATCAGTTCAGCACAAAAAGTTGTAGCAATCTTAAAAAGATATGGTTTAAAAAGAAATGCCAGCATTGGTTTAATCTGAGGTCCTGTTTGGACCCATTTTTCCAAGCTCAGCACCTACAAGTTCACATTCTCCATTTACCTTTCACAATCAGATAAAAAAGGGGACATTCTTGTGACGGTTGAGAATGTTTTATTATAGAGTCTTATCAATAAATTACTTCTCTGGAAATCAGTTTTTCAGAACTAAAATCTAATCTGGCAGGGTTCAATAAGTAACAAGATGAACTCAGCCATGCAAACAAAATATTACTAAGTTACTTTAATAAAATTTTATCACAACAACCTCAGGAAGAAGAGTGTGTCCTGCAGACTTAGACAGTTAATCTTGGATTTTATTAATATTTTGGATTCTTTTTGTTATGCCCTAGCCTCTGGTACAAAGCTGTCTTCATTTTGATGCTAGGATGGGACAAAACTTTGGGTGCGTTTATGGCTGTGATTCTTGTCTTATTTTATAGCTCTATAATAAAAATAGCACCATCAGTGTTCAGTGCTCGCTGAGGTACATTTAAGCAACTGGTCACTGCACTGAAACAACTTCTGGAGAAACCGAGCTTATTCCTCGACAGTAATTGTTCACAAAAGGTCTAGCTCCCAAGTGTTTCATTTTGTGTCATTCATTTTCTGTTCAGCACCTCATATTATGTTTATTAAAGTAACTTTATTGGGTTATGTTGCACACAATAGGATATTCAAAATTCCGTCTTGACCTTCACAGCAGTATCTAATACTGCCTGGAAGACAACCAACAAACATTTTCTTTGAATATACAATTAGCATTCTGAGCTTGCAGCTACTTGATGACAAATGCTTACCAGTTTCAGTTAAATACAAGAAAACCTAACAATATTGAGACATTTGAAAATAAGCATTGTCATATTTTTAATGTATTTTTAGACGGTTTAGCTTACCTTATTAATTAGTTTTGATTTCCAGGGCTTAATTACACACATTTTTTACAAAAGCAACATAATGTCTTAACATTAATCAAACATAACATTTAAGATTTTTTTTATTGTGCAAAACTTAAGCAATAAGTCTTATTAGTACAATAAGCTGAAAAAGCAAGGGATATTTAAAACAATATTCACATCCAGTGTGCAATTTTTATCCCTACTTCCGTCTTCTTGATGTGGAATCTAGAATTCCCATCAGTAAGTGCTATCTGAAAATACCAATAATTTGTTTCACTCTTTGTCATTTGGAAGAGACTCAGAATATATTTTGCATTAGGTTTTAACACACAATTAAAACAGCTGTTTAAATTGATAAATACAAATTAGACCCTGAAAAGGGTAGAAAAATACATACTGAAGGCATCCACCTAAATGGTGATATGACTGATAATTTATAGCTTATACTAAAAAATATAATTGATATTCTGATTTTCCATTTTGAAAGATTTTAGGAAATAACCCAAAGTTTTGTTTAAAAATTCTGGCATCTGCTAATTGAAAAAGAAATTTAATTCAATAGTTACTTTTAATTAAACTCTTTATCTTGTTAGATATTAAGTGCTACCATTCAAGGTAGTCACAAAGACTGCTTGATGTTTACATAGCACCATATAGATAAGTATCTCCTTCAGAAAGAGAGAAATTATGTTTAACTGGGAAGATAATCAGCATATTACCTGAATATTTTAGGTATTTTTGCCTTCCATATCATAAATACATGTAACAATTCCTTAATTGGAGAAAAAAATGCACAGAATTCCATTCAAGCATTAGGTCGGTGCTATCATTAATTCAAATTCTCTATGTATAAAACTATCAAGAACTCTTCAGTAGTCAATTTAATATTCAAAAGCAGATCAATAGTTTTATGTAAACCTGTTTAAAAAAAATCACCACATAATTTGGCTTTAAAGTGACAAAGTATTTTGCTTAATATAATTTACAAAGCATGTGAAAAACTAATGTCAAACTATGATTGCAAAAAGATGTAGAGACCAGATTATCTCTGATACTGAAATACTCAATTAAAATATATAATTATATAAAGAATCTCCAAGAAATATTAATTATAATTTGTTACAGTGGTATTGTTCATTCCAGTAATAATCCTTCCTATAAGGAGGCTGCATGTTAACTGAAATACACTAACCTGTTATATTTCCCAATTAGAGAACATCAATATCCTCCCTCTGCCTCTCCTCTTCCCTGAATTTACTAAAAAGTGGATTAGGTTTTCTAATTAAAGAAAAAGGGAATTATGCTCACTATCCAGATGGCCATTCCCTAGCCCTAATCAAAATCAACTTACCTACGATTGTTAGGTTTAGGCTAGTAATAAATCTTGCAGTAAAGTGTTAAAAATAGATGGAGTAACTAACAAGCCAATTTATGTTTTTTAAATCACTGACATCTACATATCAAAATATCTATGGAAGCACAAGTGCTGGTGACATCATTGACTCTTACAAACCGAGCCTTCCGTAAAAGTTGCACAGATGGAAAAAAGATGCCTTGAGATAAACAGAAATAAAATCCAACAGAAGAAACATTTCCTAATATTGAGCCCAAGTTCCTTACAAACTAATACACATATTTCAGTGACAGACACTGCTCATTGTTTTGGCCCTGTCCCTCTCCCAAAATCAGCTTCATAAGCTGTTATCACGCCAATAAAAAAAAAAAATACACCCCCTTTAAAATATTGTATATGGAGTTCTGAATTCCAAAAATAAAATGAATGAGCATTTTCACATTCTTGCTATGAAGTACAAATGTTTATAAAGAAACCAAATTGCATTTTATACACTGTATCTGTATCGATACAGTTTTCTGTGTTAAAGGAGAATTTAGCATCTTTAGAAGTTCAACATGTGCAAAATTCAATTACATTTTGAAAAAAATTCCAGTTTAAAAAATTGTAATTTCATATATGCCAGGGCAATAATCTAAAATCCAATCTCAAACAAAGCTGTACAAAGTTTGCTTCAAATCTCCCTACACCCCCACAAAAAAGGCACTAAGTGGTTTAAGTGTGCAAATGGCTTCTTAGAAGAAACAGTGTGCAAACAGAGCCTGTTCCATTAGCTCCGCATTCTTTAGTGATTTCCTAGCGAGTACTGGTACTAAACGCTATCTACGGTACAACTTTCTAACCAACAGAAGACAGTCAGTCCACGGAATCACAGATATCTTTCACTTTCTGATTGAAGTCTTCGGGTTGATCAGCGTACACATAATGACCTGCACCAAGGATAGCCTGGAGGATAAAAGTGAAGAAACAGGTCAAAATCACAAGAATGTAATAAACAAATAAATAAATACTAGGATTTACAAAGAACCTGACTTTTACACATTACTTACTCGATACTTTATTACTTAAAAAGATAAATCTCAAAACTGGAACTGATTTCTTGCACCCAGCCTGTGTTAATGCAGTTAGCACAAACGCTGCCAGGGGGTGGTATTATACAGCCTAAAAAGGACTGTAAACATCAGGAAAGCTTGTTTCACCTGTTGAAGGAACTGTGCTACACAGGAAAAGAGGGTAAAACTACTGATTATTCAACTGCACACCCTGTTGAAAAAAAAACACCATTCAAGCTGACACAAGTCGCAGCAAAACAAACTTGGGAGAACATGCTTTACATATCACACTGCTGATTCATCTTCATCCCCTTCATTCTCCGCTCAGATAGTTCTGCCAGGTTGCTCTTCAGTTATGTAAGCATTTGCATTAGAGGGAGCGTCAAATCATTTGTGTTCTCTTATTATAAAAATTATACAGAAGAGACTAAAGAAGGTACTAGGATAAATGATTAAGGACTCAGAAGCTTAAATTTCTGGGGATTCTCTAGACTTGCGGAAGCAGATTTCAATCCTCCGAATTAACAACTACTACGTTAAGCAGAGACAGGTAAAATTCATACAATGCAATATATGGGGGGGGAAAACCCCACATTTGTGACCTAGATTATTTCACAGTAACTATGTAACAAACTTAAGGGCTTAAATAACCAGGCACGGGGTGGTTACTTATTTCTGTAATTCATCATTCTCTGCCAAAACTGGTGCCAAGCCATCACCACATGGTAGAGCAAAGGTACTTGACCTATTTTCTTTCCATTTTATAATCAGTCCAAGATTAATTTGTATTTAAATCTATTCCCCCTCCCACCCCCATTGAAACACTCTTAAGTCTCTGAAGCCCATAAAAGTATGGCAATGTTACTGTGTTAAAAAAACCCCACAAACTCGAAGTAAATATTAATTTGAAACAAAAACACATAATAAAACACCAGAACCTCTGTGTATTTTGCCAAAGATGATCCTGCCAGTCCATGTCTCAGCCTCATGAGAACCCCTTCCCTCCTTTAATGTCCCTGTAACTTGTACCACATCAATTTACCTTTTAGAATATGTATTTGGCTTCACAAAATTTTAACCTGGAATACAATAAAGTCTTCCACAGTCCCCTCTAAAAGCCACTGACCAGACTGGAAAAATCTGCATGAATGGTATAAGCTTATCCCAGCAATCTATTGTACACTGCTTAAGAGTGACTTTTTG
Organism: Tringa solitaria; assembly: GCA_026413425.1. NCBI lineage: Eukaryota > Metazoa > Chordata > Aves > Charadriiformes > Scolopacidae > Tringa > Tringa solitaria. Next base: position 43,461,748 of record JAOXJM010000012.1, read on the forward strand.
TTACAACTTTCTCTCTTGTTAAGAAGTCAAGTGAGACTTTCAGTCTGGATGTCAACATTTATAAAATGTATTCGTGCTCTTTAATGCATGTAAAGAGTTCCATAACAACGTCTTTTCTCCAAGTTCAAGCTCTGATGTCAGTTATATCAGGACTGTAAAATTTTATTTGAATGACTTGGCATAATATAGTATCGACATCACATACTGTACACATCTGTCCAGATAGATCTAAACATCAGTAAGACGACAGCTGGTGTATTCAAATATTTTATCACCTCATAGCACTGTAACATATATGCATATTCAATTATCACGGCTGACTGATGTGACAATGCATGAAGATTACGTTTAAATTTGTTTAGTTTTATAGAAATCAACCAAAAAAAATGCAGTGTGCACACTTGCATCAAGTTGCGGGTACACACATTTTAAATTATAATGCCGTATCTCTAATCAGGAATATATTAGCTAGGAAGACAACATTAGGTACTTTTTTAATGACTTAAAAATGCTTACAAGAACTGAAGCACCAGGTAAAAACCACTCTCTTATTAGAGAAGCCAAAGCATTATACAGAAAGTTTAGAACAGTTTGTGAGAGCCTCCTCACTATGGCATACATATATGCAGATATTAGGACTTCTGTGGTTTAAAACCCCAGATACTTACCAGTGACCACAAAAACCTACTTGCATTAGCACACTACAGAGCAAAATATTGTGTAGAGCAGAAGAATGACTTTGCTCTAAGATCTAATTCAACCTTTAGCGCTACAGCAAGTTTCTTTCTTATTCTGGGAACTCAATACTCTTTTGTCTATGTTCTCTCTGATCTAACATTTGTTTTCTCTCTCTGTTACAGAAATTGGAAGTTATTACCCAGGCTTTAAATCAAAGGGCCCACATTTCCACAGCTCGTATAAAAAACCGTAGATATGATTTAAGCAAATCCACACAATAAACAAACAACTGCTTTAAAAGTCAACTTACTATTGTCTTCACATATGAATTTGGTCTCAGAGACTGGATAGTGCTGCCAGAATTGCCATCTATACACGAACGTGCTCCATAGACCACAGTGATAGGAATGTCTTGATCCATTTGTGGAATCCGTTGCAGCATCGGCCGTTTTGCCCATCCGTAAGGAATAGTCATGTTCTTGAAAGCTGTTTCACCACTTCAAGTCATCAAGAAGGGTAAAAACAATTAAATTTCCATTGGATCTGCCTGTTCTCTAAACTGGAGTATCTGTGCCTTTTGGTAACCCAGAGTGCAATACTACACAAGGCTGGGCTTTTTTCACTATTAAGAAACATAAGTTTTCAAGGTTTGTGTGTAATTTTCAACAGAAAGAACCTATGTTTTTACAGTACTGCGTGGTAACACTTAAGAGAATGAAATACCTGATTTTTAAAGTTTTTGAAGAAATTCTTCACAAATTAAACCACTGTAACAATTTTTAAATCAAGAATTAGCACCCAAACTCTCTCAGAATTGACAGGTAGTTCAGAAGAAATATAGAATCAGGATAGCTTTTACATTTTTCCCGTTTCTGGAATTCAGAAAAAGTGCAATGCTACCTTTTTCTTCAATTTACACAATCAATTTTACCATTTTAAATGAAAAAGCACGCACACCATTGCCATGGCCATTGGAGGGAGTAGCAGGCACTCAGTAAATGACAGACAGACTTCAGAACATACACTTTGAAACTCATGCTCACCTGGGTGACTGTACGTTGCAGTGATAGATATACTCAGCCACAGTGTTATCATCAAACATTGATGAATACTTTCGCTTGAAATCTGGTCTTAAACGCTGGACAAGGCTTAATCCTGTTAAAACAGAAAACACTATTAGAGGAGGAATTTGTATTGACAACTTTACCAGATTGCCTGACGCTTTTCATTACAACCCTCCAAACGCGTTCTTTTGAAACTTGTGGCTAAGCTTGATGACTTCTAAACCAATGTTTTGTTCCACCACTTGTGTGTCTTAGGAAAACACAATGGCATTACACCAAAGAGGAATGAAACATAAATATTCTAAAGGATTTTCTGCTGCACCAGAAGCGAGGCAATGCAATCCCTGCTGAATACTCAGAATGAGAAGGCCCTGTTGAAAAAGCTGATCTGTTTTTCTTCCTTAGATATGTCTGTGCTCTCCTTTTACAGAACAGTCTTCTTCTGAAGCTAGTTCATCTAACTAGTGTTTAGTTGAAAGAACAGAAGTAGAAATCTTGACAAGAGTGTAAGACACAAGAACTGGTATAAATCAAGAGATCTAACTTAGGAAAGCTATTGTCCACGCTGACTTAACAGCCAAAGTAGAGAAGCAGGTCCCTTCAGGGGCCACTTCAGGCTTTCTAAAGTTAAGCTCCTATTCTGAATTACTTCTTTAAGGAAGAAGCCTCTTCTAGTTGACCACATCACAGGCGACAGGACTAGAGGAAACGGCCTCAAGTTACACCAGGGGAGGTTCAG
>JAOXJM010000012.1:43464328-43516335 GCA_026413425.1 Tringa solitaria
GAGTTTGGTTGATGGTTGGACAAGATGATCTTGAAGGTCCCTTCCAACCTAGAAGGTTCTATGATTCTATGATTTTAAGCAGATCTTTGGGACAAGAGCCTCACCAAAGGCTAATCGTAGTCTAAAAATATTATTCATCCCTGAAGAGATAGGCTCGCAGTTTACCACTTGGGTTTATCAACTGAAAATGCTGTTGATAACCTGTGCAATTATGATGATGTCACTTCTTCCCACCTGTCCCTGGCCAAAGGCCTGGTACTATTTATGTAGACCTTGTCACAGTGATCTGTGCGTTTGTAACCTTGAGACTGGACTATTGCAACACGCCTTTATGAATGCTTTAGAACAATCTAGAAAACTAATAAAGCACAAGAGAAAAATCATTCCTTTATGAAACAGCTATTTAAGTCCTGAAGCAATGAAGACTTTGCAAACATTCTGCAATTTGCTCTGCTGCTTGTATTTTCTCTATAAAGAGTTCAATTGCTGGACTTCTGTCTTTTTCTGTTTATGGTATTTTTGAACGCAAACGATACAGCTGGCTTGGGATAAGAATACCTGGAAGAAAAAAATTAATTCTGTGTGTTCCCTGCTATCAGCATAGAGACCACAGCATTTCCATTTCCAATAACTAGGGGACTGACAGTTACCAAATTTGAGAATTCACTTTCCATTTTGATCAGAAAGTCTTTTGTCTGAGGGTCCAATCACAAAACCATTCTCCTTCCCTGGGAATTTACAGGGGTGAATGAAATAAGGAGTCAAAGCACACTAGAACAAATATTAGAATGAAATCACACTGGGTCATTCTTGTAATGCTTATTGAAGACACAGTCAATTGTCTGGGTGATGTTTTCTATAGTGTCTATGGAAATGCTGAAAGAAATACTAATATTGAAGACTGAGTTCCATAAAAAGGGTGTGGTCCCCGTGACTTTGCTGTTGTGCTGAGGAATTTTTAACCGTTCAAGTCTAGGAATGGAATTCACAAATCCAACCTAAGCACTGAAATCCCTCTAACTGGGAGCCTCCTGTGTGACTGTTCCAGTTAAGTGAAGGAAAACATGCAGATCAACTAACTGGAAACCACTCAAATAAAAAGATCTTTCTTGATTCTGTCTCTCTCCCAGGTTTAAGTATCTGCCTGCGGGTCTGATTAAATATCCATGTGATACCATCATGATAGCCCAAAGAACCTGGCTCCCATTTAAGTGCCTAACACGTACCTTCGAACAAGAGCAATTGGCTTTGTAATGAGGATCAGACAGCTCTGCCTGCCAGGAAGCTTAAACACGTGTAAAACGAAACCCGGGTTTGGTTCAGTGCCTTCATCAGGTTGGGTTTGATGTCTACCTCGCAGCGCAGTGTTTAAACTTGCCCTTCTCTAAGAATTATGCTTCACCTGTCACAAATTGCACATTAAGTAGATGGCAGAAAACTTTTTTAACACATGAAATGAGAAATCGATGAAAAATTTTGAAAAGCGCTGCCCTCCACAGCAACCTATAAGCGAGGCTGGTTGGGAATACGTTGCCAAGACAGGGGCTGCTTCTGCAGCATGGTTTTGACTTCACTTACTTGCTAAGGGAGACAATTTTGGACTCTTCCATGTGGATTGGTTTATGTTTGCTTTTGTTATTGGATACAAGGCATTAAATCAGTGCTTGTCACTCAATATGCTTCAGGTTTTGTTAATCGAATTAGCATTTTACTTTAAAAAAATAAATCTATTTGTATGAAACGTGTTGCTCTTCTGAAAAGCTAATTTTGTCATGCTCCCAAAAGCAATCAAATAGATCAGTATATTAAAATATATATTCCATAGGAAGAGATTTAGGTTTAAACGTAAACAAAGTCTAGAAATATCATTAGTTTATCTTCAGACTGAATGCTAAAAATGATGAAGCGATTTAATTTTAATTTGTGAGGGGCCCAAAGGATATATTTTTCCAAGCCCCTCCAGAAGGTACTCCTGTAGTACAGAGATTAATAGGCAGATAACCCCTTTCCCCTCTAGAAGGAATACATATGTTGAATTTAAGATTTGATCACACCCTTCTCCACACGTAAACTAAAACCATAGTATTTTTGGTCATCCTTACCTAGTCCTAGTATTAGATATACATTGTTTATATAACATGTCCTCAGTGCTGTTGAAGAAACATAGAAATAAGTATAGACTGCCACTGTAAAATGCAGGACACCAATGAGACCCACAAAATTTGCTAGGGTAGTAAGAAAATGGCTAATGGAAAGTATCCTGTCCAATTTAACTCCTCTGAACTCAGGGCAAAGACAAATGAGTTTGAGACTGCCTTCTAACGTTAACCAAATTTGGAAATTCCATTTGTCATCAGGCTGCAGTTGGAAAGGAAACTAAAGGGACTGTGACTGGAGGCAACCAGAAAAACACCTTTTTACATTCACATCTCTTTGTCAGGCTTCCCTAACAAATGTCCGCATAATCTGACTCGCTACAACTGTAGCCTACAGTAACATAATGTAGCTTGCTATAAACTATCATACTAGTATTTCTAATAGAAAGAGCTTGCCCTCTTGTCCTAAAGAGTTCATCTTTCCTCAATCCCTCCCACTTCTTCCTCCAACTCTTTTCTCTGTGGGTGATATGCGCTTGCAACAAAGCTTATTTTCATTTGGCATCTGCTCCATGTTTATATTTAACGAAAACAGAAACGGTATTTAAGAGTAGCTAAAACTCACCAAAGGGTCCTGCTATCCTCAGCCCAGCTAATGGATTAAATGGACTCAATATAGCTCCTAGTGCTTTGATCCAGATTGGGATTGGTCTTTCGTGTTCAGCATTGTCAGGCCTCTCTGGAAAACCCCATGGCTCCACTAAGATTAGATGTTTGACCCTGTTGGCAAAAAAGGTTCAGAGGTTTAGAGGACATAATTTTTCTTTGACAGAGTATGACAGAAAGGTGCCATCTGTGGACTATGCAACCTGGTTTAGTCACTTCTATCATAGTGACTTATTACCTAGTTTCTTAGTCATCAGTGGTTTTGCTTTCAATTACTAATTTCAGAGATTGAATTGCAACTTGGAAGCATGTCACAAACAGAAATCCAGTATTCAATAGATACCCACTGTCACACATCTAAGACAGAGGCCAGTCTTGTTTCTGTGTTTAAAAATAGCCAAATCTATAAGTTCAGTCAATATTATTTGCAGGAATAGTTTAATTTGACAGAAAAGAGGATAATTGCAAGAGTTTCATTTAAGTGAAGTTGCTAAAAGTCTTTCTTTTCCAAGCCATTTAAGATCTCTGTTCTAAGAGATGCAATTTATCTCAAAATTCATCTTAGCAAAGTAAAATATGAAGTGAGAGAGGCAGAGCAAAACTAGCAGATGTTTTCTAAATATATTGATTTTAGTTCATGAAAGAAACGTCGAAAAGACAACTTATAAAATTATTACTCAAAGGAACCTCAGTCCAGAGAGCACAGTGGAAGTCTCCAACACATGCAACTATCAGTCACTTCATGCTGCGAGTCCCCCTCAAGCAAAAAATCGATTTATCTTGGTAGACTGCAATAATCCATTTCTGTTTAAACCCATAACACCAACTCTAACTGTCCCAGATGGTGCCGATTCCTCAAAAAAATGGCTGTTAACTATAGTTTTGCATATTTAAGGTGATTTTCCATGCAAGCTTCACTATCTTTACTTTCTTCTTCATGCCTTCCTTCTCTTTCAAAGCCATGAGATTAGATATCTAATACAGAAGAGTTCTTAGTGCCTAAATGTGATTCCAAAGGCTATTTCTGGACTATAATCAGTTGGGAAACCAAAAATCTGTGCTTGAAATGAGGGGTTGAAAAGGATTAACCTCTCAGAGATGTTTCTTGGCTGCCAGCTCTGCCTCGAGTGTATTTGCAAGAGGACAGAGTAAAATTTTACTATACCAACCAAGCAGTAGAGACTGGAGGCTAAGGAGTGCAAGCAATGAGAAGCTGTTCAGGAGAGACAGATTCTGTGCACAAATTATGGAATTAAACATAACACAGCAAACACACGAATAAAAATAGTGAGCTTTTTTTCCATGTTTCCTTTCTTAATGCTTTTTTTCCTATTTGGCACTTCTCCTTTTAGTAATCCAGCCTAAAACATAACCCAGGAAAATGGGAAGTTGACCATGAGAATCATTCCAAAAGTAACAGTCCAGAAGTTGTAGTATTTAAAAATCATGACCTGCTACCACCTGGGAATATTCTAAATGGAAACCTTTTCGGATTAGTAACCTCAAATGTCCCATGAACAACTCTGGTACAACATAGTAAATTAACGGATCATCTAAGCTTGGAGAAACAGATCTACTTTCCTAACAATACGTATCCAGAATCCCTTAAGCCTCTAACGCATTGTTAGGTAATCTAGCTGAAAGCTGTGTTATATTTATCACTCGATTCAATGCTGTCTTTAGATCCTACCAGTCAATTTGCTAATTCGATGGTGATAATTTAACTTCAGAGAAATGTAAGTAACACGAGAGCACAAACTGAAACATCCCCAAATTAATTAACCTCAACTCAAGCACAGTGAGGCATGAAAACAAAGCGTTGCTTTCCATTTTAAGTCAGCAGGGGGCAGAAACAATATCCCCTCCCACAGCGCCATTTATAGATACATCAGAAGGGTAAGGAGCCTGTAAGTGATCCCTAAGTAAAATCGTAGTTGTTTTATGCCCAAAACAAAAACAGGTTTATGTCCCCAAAGCAGAGGAGACACACACCTACTTTCACACATTGCTTCCAGCCGCATATCCCAGCTGTCGTCCACTTGCAAAGGAAGAGGCAAAGTGTTTTAGCAAAAACCAATGTATGAATTTACTTCAAAATCTTCAAATGTTTATTCCATATACAAAGAAATGTATATGGAATAAACTGATGTGAATATAAAAGAATGAGATGTTTTGTATAATATAGAACCTGCCATACGATGTGGAAAGCTAAACTAAGATTCAGAGTTTTTTACAGGAATCCACTATCTGTATCTAAATAAAAGCAATGTCCTTTTTGATACAGAATGACCTCACTTGATGGGATTCTAACTCACCAGAGGCTATATAACCAGACTTTATCAAAAGAAGAGACGAATTATTAGTTTATGGGAGAAAAAAAATGGACAACTGTTGGTTAACAATGTGGTGCAGAAAATGCTAAAGAAATACAATCACAGGACTGCTGCAGCTGGGCTGTTTTTCGAAGAAGAAATATGAAGTGGCATACAGGCAATTTCAATCAAACAGTCATGAAATTCATGTTTACATCATCATGCTGGCACTAGACCGACTGCTAGCATATAGGCATAAATTACCTGGGGGAATTATATTCAGAAGTTTCGATGTTATCTATAATAATGGGAAGTTTGGCAGAAACACGCCTATTTTCCCTTCACAAACCTATTTTTGGTCAGAGATATCACAGAATATTCACCCTTAAATACGATCTTTGCTATTTTGCATGGCAGGGGCATACTGAACAAAAACAAAGAGGTACAGAAAAATACACAAAAAAGCTTGTTTATCATACCTACTTATTTTTGTTCTCCTGGAAACAAACCCTACAATTAATGCTTTGGGTTTAAAATTTAGTATCAAGTTTCTTTAAATCAGCAGAGTCATTTACTTACAGATAATCTATAAAGAGCCTGATGAAATAAAAATCTACGTTAAAATTACTAGTCAAATACAGAAAAGGAACTCATTCCTTTATTTTCACATACCTTGATGGGTATTTTAATGAGTAAGCAGCAGCCAGGAATCCACCTAGGTTGTGTCCAAGTAAAATCATTTTTTCTAACCCCACCTCCTTTCTCCATTCTTCTATGGATTCCACAAACTGATTTTCTGCTTCCCGAGCATCAGTGTCAAAGTGTGGTCTACTGCTACGTCCAAATCCCAAGAGGTCAAAAGCATGAACGGTCCTGTTCTCGCAGAGATCTTCAAAATTGAGAGCCCACAGTCCAACGCCTCCTCCAAACCCATGCAGGAGAACAAGCGGAGTTTTATGTGAAAGGTCCGGAGAGAAAGTCAGTGTCCATATTTTATTTCCCTTAGATATATACACATATCGCTTATTGTATGTGCTTGCAATACCTGAAGAAAGAGTGGGTAAAAAAAATGATGTTGCTAGACTTGTCTGATAAAATATGAAATACATTCTATGGAAAGCACTGTTTAAAGTAGAAGTTTCCTTTCAAAGGGGAGAGCCTACAATCAAATATCTAAATAAAGGAACAATGAAAATCTAATTCTAAACCTGTTTATTTCATCACAGTGCAAAAGCCACATTTAAAAACTTCTTTGATTATATTTAATGTAAATTTACAGAAAATCTAGTTATAGTCATAATCTTATTAAAAACCAAAGACTTACATTTTAGCATTTTGTCCTCAGCCTCTTTAAGGTGTAGCAGTGATGTGGGACACCAGGCAGGAAGCCAGCTGAATAACCATCCCAACCTGTAACAGCAATACAGAATAAAAATTTCTTGAGCAGGATGGCAATTTTTCCACCATTTGATACTTTGAAGACATTTCTTTTGCTGCTCTTCACAAAAGAGCCCACGTAGATTACACTCCATGTGGGACAGGAGTGCACCGTGGGAGGGAATTCACTCTCCTGGCTTTTATAAAGTGGTGTCGTGATCAGGGGCGTTCTTTCAGCGCACTGCTTCTCCATTGTGCATTCCTTATCACAGTGTACTGATTCGTCTCTGTCAGAGAAGGCTTCTTCTGAGAACCTGGAGACATCAGCCCTCACGGCGACCCGACAAGTCTGGCAGGATAACACAATCATTGGGGTTTCCAGCCTCCTCTCAAGTTCCCTTGGAAGCCTGCCTGAACACACACATTACCTTGCATGAACCTACTATTTCCAAAAAAGCAATAAACCTTGCACTTGCCAGCATAACATGAACTGATTCATACACTAGATAAATTTAAAAAGTGAAAAATAAGCAGGTTTATTCTAGTAAAGCAAAAGCTTACGGCCTGCTTTACCAACTTAGAAACAAAGTCCCAGAGGAAAACAAACCAGCAATTTCAATTCCCCCCAAAGAAGCTCCTTTTCCAGCTGTCAGTTGCTATCTTGGTAGCACTAGCTTGACCATGAGAGCAGGGGGAATGACTCAGCTAGCAGCATTGCCTCACCGACAGTGCTTCAAAGGGCACAACAATCGGATACAGCTCTTCCCGGGTGCTAATTTATCCCTTGCTTTCGAGATGGAACCCTCTTTTTCCCATCTCTCCTGTTTTTGAAGTGGCTTAGACTACCAGTGCAAAGGCTGCTACTGTAGGACCCCAGAGCACTCCTCATAGGGAAGAGGATAAGGTCACCAAATTCACAGTCTTTCTTTAGCACAAATTCACAGTTCATGCCCTAGCACATTTTTCCCACACTGAACTGCTTTCTAGTTAGTTGTACTATTTTTAGGACAGAATGCTGAAAGTGTAAGTTGTACAACAATAAATGTTAAAAGACTGCAAGGTTATTAATGTCCAATTTTTCAGAGTGTACACAACACATGGATAACAAAGTCCAGAACTGCCCCCTCAAGTTCTTTATCCAAAGGACCTTCTCCCCACCTTTTTAAGGGGCTGAGCTGTTCCAGCTGCATAGCTAATTAAGCTTATGATACAAGATTCTGATCTTGTTCTGATTCATAGAAACATATTAGGGGATATCAAGAAAAAAAAAACTCAAATCATACCTGATCAAAATGGACTAATCATCCAATCACCCATGCCCACTGCTATTCAGTATTATTTACTCCATTGGGAAACACACTGATGTCTGGCTGCTCTGTAAATAACCTTCCTAAACCACCAGACCATGGGAATCGTTATAATGGTGCATTGAGGGACGGGGAAAGGGACAGTTGTATGTCCTTTCATGCCATGTTCTCATGCAGTCTAAAAAATAGAGGAACTCAGCATCTCACAGGAACGGGCATCCAAGTATTTTGCTGCCATATTAATCTATGCATTTATTTAAAAGTAAGATTTTTTAAATGTCAAAAGCTGGCACAAGCCAAAAGCAATTTCACCAACAAATAACTGTGAAATCTGAGTTTAAATCTGAGTTTAACAATGTCACTAATTATGTCCAATGTTATGAATTACTCTAGTAAATTATTGAACAATAGCTAAGTCACTCCCCTTTTCTGCTAATTATATGCTCAATGAGGCATTTTCACAACTCTTAGGTAAGAAGCACAAACCCCAGTCACTATTTACCCCCAAGCCAAAACTATATGAATTGTTTCTTCTTGTCAAAACCATTGATTTAGCAAAGAAACTTCTTTAAAGATTTTTTTTTACAGAAATGTTTAGTTCCAATATGTGAGCATAAAGACAGTGCAGAGATACAACCACAATGAAATAAAAATGAAATCTACAGTTCACAGTCCCAGAATTTTATTTCCCAGTCTTAGGGAGCCACCTGGATGCTCAGGAAAAATATTTAGAAAACTGTATCAGAATGGGAAAGCTCTAACACAGATGCCCACTCTTTCTTTTGTTAGTTATCAGTACCGTTTATAAATACTGAGATTTACATTGAGAAGACATCACATACATGCACAGCTTGAAAAATACAGTAAGCAAGCTGAAATGCTTAAAATAAAAATTATGTGTGCAATCCAGTCATTCTGTACTTGAACTAAAAGAGCAAATGAAGAAGGCTTTCTGTCAAAAGAGTGATCACTTTCTAGAAAAGTTGTTTGAGAAAGAAATATGTAGTTACTTCTATTCAAGACTTCGCCTTTTGTGTCCGTGTCCTCCCCACCCCCCAAAAAAATGATTTAACACATTGCTAGATGTTTTCCACATGTGGAGACCAATCAACAATTTAATCTATTTGAATAATTTCTCTGATGGCTTTGAAAGACTAGAGTGTGGCTGTATCACTTCTTTTGTACATCTGTGCTAAATGTGTCTTCTAAATGCACACAAGAATGTCAAATGTTCACGTGGCCTATCATTTTTATTTCTGTGCTACAAAGTTAAAAGAGCTATGTAATGTCAAAAAAGCAGCAATGGACCTTTCAAGACTGCATGCTCACCATCAGTGGAGACGAGATATGAAAGAAAACTAAGTATTTCAGCAATTTCACATTGTAAAAGCAAGCTATCCATTGCCAGAAGAGGCAGACCCCACTCTGCTCTCATCACCACCGCTTCCCAGACACTCTACTTCCATCTCTCTTTTTACAAAGAGAGAACTCAACAGAGGAATCCTGTATTTTGAGGAGTTAAGAAATCCACTTGTCTTAGCTACTTGGTGTATCAAAAAGTGTGAAATAAATCTGGCAACTGACACCCCAAATTTCTACCATTTTTATACTGATTGTACATACGGGCATTATATGTCAAATTACCAAGGCACATAACTAGTGGAATTTAACCTGTATATTCATTTGTGGCCATGCAGTAACACAAACCAGTGTGCACATCCATGCTAAAATAAGCAATAATCAGTAGGGCAGAGAATGCTTCCTTGCAGCTCCTATTTGGGGTCAGTTACACTTTTCACAGCCACCTGAAAAAGTTTGGGGTACCAGAGGCAGGAAAAAAATCAGAGGTCAGCCCGTGTGGGGCTGCTGACCTGCTGTGCATTCAAAGAAGTCACTCTCTTTGCCAACAGACCTCCACACTTCTTGTGAGACATCTGGGGCAGGAGAACAGAAGGTAAGGGAAAGCCCCAGAGACACCTACTAAATGGCCTTAGACGTGGAGAAAGTCAAGGTGATTAGTGTGAAGCTAGAAGATTAGTGAGACCATGCCTACGACTAAAGGCAGTAAGAAATAATGAAAACAAAAGGGATACAGGCAAAGACATCTGACAACATGGAGCTGCAACCTCTATGTGTAGGGGCCAAGCCACCAGCCAGGACCTAACATGTTGGCTGGTTGGAGCAAGTATCCTGTTTCCCAGGGTCCAAGCATAAGAAAAGATAAAGTAAATAAGTAAAAATAAATAAATAAAATAATTATTTACAAATAAGTAATGATTACTATCTTTAGACATCTAAGAGGTGCAAACCAATTGAATATTGTGTAAAATGTAACTAAGGATAATGCTGCTTGAATGTTAATTTTAATCAAGAACTTGCTGTCCCAGCAGGGTTAAATTGCCTGAGGGTAACTTTGAAAACAACTGAGAATCAAGTAGAGGCAGAGTGAACCTGACCCACCCATCCACCTCCACTAACTATGTCAAATTGGAGGAAAAATGTGCCAAAAAGGTAACTCAAATGCTGCCATTCTGTCAGCTAGATTCATCCTATTTAGCTTGCTGAGAATTGATTATGTGTAAGACAAGTGATGGATCTGTAGCCAGTTACAAGTTTGCCATACTCCACAGAAGTTCACAAAATCTTAGGTAATACTGAAGAAAGAAAACATCTATTGTAACACTGAGTTATGCACTCAAACAGCTGAATAGCCTATCTGATTTCTGGCTTTAAATGTGGATTTGAAAAATGAAGCTCTACCATATAAAGATGTTTAATGAATGTTCAGTAGAAGTTTCTTAGAAGGAGATAAAAATGTATATATATGGAGCTCATTCTCTTAACTTTTCAAGCTTATCATTTACTTAAAGTTATATGAATGCATGGCCTACAAGATGTATTAAGCTTAACATCATTCAACAGAGGTTATTTTCCCATGTGCACCACCATTGCAGAGCTAGATGTAATGATCTATGCAAAGCCTATGCAGCCAAAAAGCAAAACAGAAAAACCTACAAGCAACAGAACTCCACTAAATCAGAGTAAATGAAAGCAACGCCATTTGCTACATGATGATTTGTTAAAAATTGCTGACCCACCAACACAGGACATGCAGAGATCTTTCTACAATACTGAATATAAAAATCAGCTTTTCACTAAGAATTTTGAAGTTAGTGAGGGAAACAAAACTCCCAATGTAGACCGAAAAACAGGTACATTAGTGGCAGAAGTGTGGAGATAGTCTCCTGTCGAGAAGATTATTTGGACTTAAAAACGAGATGAGTAGGGAAGCCAGAGCTCAGGGTATACAAGAATTACAGTAAGTCACAAGCAAAGGATTACAGGAATGTAACTGAATGCACAAGCAATAGAGATGCACATCTGTTTTTGTATTGTTCTCAACAAATGAACATATTTAATATTTTTAATTGAATATTTGCAGACAGTGTTGCAAACTACCAAGGTTTTAGCTAGGGACAAGCTCAAAAACTTAGAAAGCTGAAACACTTAGTGAACTCACTGTTAAACCATTTCAAGCTTTACCCTTAAATCTTATTAGTATCAAGCCGATCTTTCAAAAACCCTAACCCTCTACTCTCCTGACTCTCAGAATTAATTCCAGATATTGATAAGGAAGTAAACAAACTAATGCAGAGAATTTGTTGTACTGTTTCTGCCCATCACCAAGAGGAATAGAATTGTGATTTTCAGGGCCATCCAGCTGGCATGGTGGTCATAAACACCCATCAATTTGAGCTAGCCCAAAGAAAATCTTGCACTGTAACAGAAAAGCAAGGGTAAGCTAACAGAAAAACAGCTCAGAGTCTACCATCTTGTTTCTGCATAAAGTATTTTTGAAGTACTGTACTAGCAAAGGAATTCAAAACTGCCAATGTGTTGAAATCTAAATACGATAAGCATCACAAGGCTTACTCTTCTAAGGTCTCACATAAGCCCATCACATAAAAACACTTAAGCATTGTACCTTCAATGAAACTAGTCATATATATGAGTGTTCTGCTGAACTGAGGTTATATAGTGCTCAGCGTTTTATCAAAACAAATGCTAAATACTTAAATATTATCATTAATCCGTAAGTAACACTCAGAAGAGATCAATAATTAAAAGACTGGAGCAACCACCTGCAGGGAAAAGCAACTCAGCCTTTTCAATTGTTCCAGAAACACTATGAAAAGGCAAAACAGGGGGAGTGAAAAGGTATTTGTGACATTGACAAGAGGTCAACAAACCAAATTTGTGTCAAAGGGTCAATCTTAAAAGTAAACTGTTTGACTATATTGCTCTAAGAATACTCTATAGTTAACACAGGATTTTGTATGGATATATGTTTAAGTGAAATAACTAGCAATACCCTCTTCCACTTCTCATTAGCTGCTTTTTTTTTTTTAAGAGTATCAGTAGAAATAAGTGTTTACTGAATATTTTCTGCATTTTCCTCAGCATCAGCAATAGTTTACACAAAGCCTAAAAGTTGTTTATTCCATTGTCGATATCACCATGTTTTCAGAGCAAATTCTATTTTGGGGTAGTAAATTTCAACTTTACAGGTAATAACCTGAAACAACACAAAGCAAAAGAAACAGTCAAGGATGACACAATCAAATAGGACTTTGTGCATCAAAATGTCAGAGAAAAGTAGCAGGTTTACACCTGGCTAATTATGTCCAAGATAGAGTTATAATACACTTTTTCTTTCCCATTTCATTAATTTAATGGCTTTCAGCACTAGAATACTGAGTGCTGTTCACACGACTGATTATGGCAAGAATTAATGCTTCTTAACATCAACCAGCAACAATACCATTGCAAAACCCCTACTATTTAAGTGAAGAAAAATATTTTTCTTTCCAACATTCACTATATCCAAGACCTATCTTGTTTTCCATTTACTCCCAGGAGAATTTCTCTTGAATGCAGGATGTTTAACAAATCACTGGGAAAAAAAACATGCAATAAACCTATTTCAAACCAGTGTGTGAAAGAACAAGAAAACATGCTTCTAAAACTCCAATAAATGGAAAAGTAAACTTGAGGAGATACAGAAGTGGCAGTTTAAAAGTTATTTTAAAGATACAGAAGTTTAAAAGTTATCATATATTGGAACCGCATATGTGATATCAAATATCCAGTGATATTTGATAACATTTTTCTGTTTGGTAACACAATATTAAATGAGTATTAGTGATAAATTTAAAATGCATAAGGTAGTACCACTAAAATTAGGATGTCACTTAGTCATTGTGGATTTAGTGTTAAGAACAGGTTCAAGTTCTCCTGCATCGTTTCAGACAAGCCAGCGGTCTCTTCAGCATTTTAACAAGTGTAATCATTTATAACCCAAGAAAATTATACATTCAAGTTTGGCACCAGTTTAGGCAAAGCAGAAATCTTGCTATGAGAGAGAAAGTTGGGGTGGAGAAAGTTTTAATGTAAAGAAGTAAATAAAATACATTCTTAAAGACCAAGATTCTGTTCAAAGAATATATAATAATGTAACAGTAAGCTTTTAATAATTATAAAATGAAGTAAAAACTACAAACTAAGGCACATTTAATTGAAAATGAGAGTGTTTTACCAATTAGCATGAAAGAGGACTCCAATTTCCTAATTAAATTTGTAAAGTTTAGGAAATTCTGAAAATATGTTTATCATGCGAAAGCAACACACTCTGCGTGAAATTGAGAACAAGGCGCAACAAATACATATTAGACTTAAACCTTTGCCAGGAACAGTCGACTACAGTTAATATAAAGTGTTAGTCTGTTAAAACAAGGAAAGCCAATTTTTAAAATCAGAAAGACAAAACACAGAGAAAAGTCTATGTTTTATTCCAACTCTGAGAAGCATCCTCCTTCTGTACCAGTATGCAGTAAACTGGGTGATGTGATGCCTGAATCTCAGGCATTCTCACTACAAGCAGATCAGATCTAAAAGCTTACTATTCCCTCCGCTTTGCCAGTTCAGCTCTTTTTGTGGTAGTTCTCTGTCAGATTTGTGATTCAGCTTTAAAAGAAACTACATTTTAAACCAGATAATGACAGGAGACCCAGCTGACAGAGAAGCCAAACAGTAACCAGCAGAGCTATGGGATAACAAGGTGGGGAAAAAAAGACTAGTGCAGGACGGTGGAGGATGGCAAGCTTTTAAGTCAGAGCTGCCACTGACAGACAGGAACGTATAATCCAGGAACATCCAGACCTCACTCAGTCTGGATTTAACTGGGCAGCAGTGTCTCAGGAACAAGGCTCAGGATATGGTTCCATGATAACTTTAAGAGCATGACCCTTGGAGTCCTTGTAGTCCTTCATTCCTGTCCCCAAAGTGCAGCACGTTCTTCTTTAGCACTTCAGTTTTCTGAGAGTAATGAATACAGTCAGAATCATTCAAGCATACACAATTCATGTACAGTAACTGTTACTGCAAAGGCTGCATATCCAGGGACAGAGATTCTGCATGTATAATACAAGTCAGATATAGTAAATCATAACAATTTGACTGAGATGGTCCTAAGACAAAAATTAGGCTCTGGTAGTTGCAGACAAACACCAGGATAAGAAAAATATTCCATGCTCCACTTCATAATCACTGCATAAAAAGACCAAAAATGTTGTAATCCTCGGGGAAAAGACCTTAAGAAGTATACAAAAGAGGCAAGGCCCAGAAGCAAGAATTAGGAATATGCTATGGGAACAAAAAGCCTCAATCCTTTAAAAAATGTCTCTGTTTAGCATTTTCATTCGGTGGCACCCCACCCCCCCCAAAATGTGAAATTGCTGCAAATGGATTAAAAAGGAAACCATTTTTTTTTTCTTCAGATGACGTTATAACAATGCCTATAAAGTTCTGTTTAGATCAGTTTTGAGCCAAGATGTTCTATGCAATTAGATGTTGTGAAACTCTTGGATACTTCACTAACATTAAAATAGAATGTTTTGAAAACCTCTGCATAATATTTCTAGGAACTGTAATGTACATCAGTCCCATTCCAACAAAAAGCCCATAATAGGCTATTGCAGAATATTGCTTCACTAGGTCAGAGGTAAAAACAACGCATTCCTCGTGTACTTACTGCATCTTGAACTCTGTATTCAGAACATTCAACATCAGAATTATTGTAAAAATTCAGAAGCAAATTTTATTGCTGTCTCTATTTATACTAAAATTGCTACACAGCACTATCACCTATCAAAATTAATCTGAGAATGTAAATAATGAATGTGAATCTATAATGAATGAGCATTTTCTAGCTATTTTAGTGATATTGAAGTTTATGGTGTAACTTAAATTCATTTGAGCAACCCAAGCATTCAGGCAATAGAGATGATGTACAATTTTGCTCCCTCCCATGCTGAACCTCAGCCATAGGTATGCCTTGCTGTATGCCTTACTGTATTGCAGCCCTCTCCCAATTTTCTTCTCTGTCTGCCAGTATTGCCTGCCTTTTTTTTTTTAATCCATACATATATGTTTTATATGTTTGTGTCATTTCTTCTATCCCCTTTCAGGTTATACCCAAAGGCGTCCATTTCAGGGCACGTGCTTTTTTAGTTCGTACCCCAAGAACAAAGTTTATCTGTGAATTGCCAGCAACCTGTAGCGCTCATACCACGTACAAAGTAGCTGTGTTAGCACCCCACGCAAGAAACCATTAAGCACAAGTGCAATAATGAAGAAACTATGCGTGTGGTCATACAGCTATTAATTATTGCTATTACTGTTTGCCGCTATATAGGTTCCAAATCTACAAACAAGGACAGTGCTCTACTGTCCTTCAAAACATCACAAAGTTGTCCACAGCCAGGTTAAAGTCAGGCCACAAATATACTACAGAACAGAGAACCAATTACTTCTAACAAGCTTTCAGAAACTCTGCTCCTCTCTAACTTAGAACACACCCTCTAACATACAGGCATTTCCCCTTAAAAACTTCACTATTTGCTAACTACTAATAGTAACCAACTAACCAAGCCCTCAGTTATTTCCTTCCATCTCTTCTAAGGATGCATTATTTTATATTTTGATTGAAAAACTAAAATCAAACACAATCTATAGAGAAAATTTGTATTAGCAGCTACAGACCAGGTATAGAAAAAATACATAGCTAAAGATGCAGAGAGGAAAAGGGGGAGTTGCACAGTCCCACTAAAACTACTCAACCCTGTGACAGAGGTGATGTGTGTAACGTAACACATAGGTTAGGTATCACTGAGAACCTACATCCCTCGGCCTCCTCCACAGGAGACTCATGTCTGACAGAACGTGGCACTGTCACAGCTGTTAAGAGTTTTTACCAACAATACATCGCACATCACATTAAGAATTTATGAAGAAAAGCATAATTAAAATAAAGAAAATGAAGATTTACTCTTGGTGCCCTTCAGGTGTTCCATAACTTTCCACTACTTTCATTTTATTCAGCCACCTACCGATGTACTCCTGCTGCCCTTCACATATTGCATAACCTCAGCCTTGCTTAAACCTTACTTGTCAACCTTCTCAGGCCTCCAATGACAGAGGGCCACATTTCAGGCTGTTCCCAAATGCCATCAAACAGGACAAGAACAGAACACACATGTAACAGGAACCTCTCATAAATCTGCACCATTGCCCACCCACACTCTACCCTGCTTATCTTTTGTTTATATTCCATAGTGTATTATGCACAATTTAGATCACAGCTTAAACAGGAGATGGATGTTCTCATTTTTCCATAAGGGGCCATGCAAGAACACAGAAGATAGTCTTCTACCTAAAGCACATGATTATTTCCCGTAGCTCCAAACATGGTATACACAAACCCCACTCGTATTCAAGTGTGAATATGCACTGAAGACAGGTAGTTTCACTGCAGATCATTAGAACAGCTTCTATGTTGTGTCATAGTCACGTACAGTGACTAAGAGTTACCCATGTCAAACTTCAGGAACTGCTATTCAATGTTTTGGGCTATCTAGCCTTTTATCTACTTCTTGGAAAGAAGTGCACAACCCTTTTCATAACAGACTGGTTTGTGTACATGCTACAAAATGTACAAATGCTTTAGTTGTCAAGGAAGCGTAAGCAGTCTTAAAAATAGGTAAGAAGTTAAATGGGTCTAAAAAACTACTGCATGAAATATCCCCTTATAGAAAGGTATGACATAATTAGTAAGGCTTTCGTATCAGTATGATACACACTAAATGCAATCAAGAAAAAAAAAAAATCATCTACAATAGTCTGCTAGCACTAACCCACCCTGTTTCTTTTTTTTTTTTTCCTCATTGCAATACCCTTCTCTTTCTCACTTCAATATATGAGTGGACTTTCTCAATGGCAGTTGGTGCTCTTGCATCTTTTGTTACAGAATGCATTTTTATATCTGTGCACTCCCCTCCCTTCTAGTCTCCTATGATCATGAGTTTTCTATTATAATTCATCCAGATGCCCTACTCCACCATTCCTCACCATCTTTTCTTGGTGTCACTTAAAATCCTTCTCTTCTACCCTCTTAACCTTATTACAGACTGACCTCATTCCCTTACACAGCTTCACTGACTCACAAATCTCTCTTCTCCACTGACCTCTCTCCCGCTGTTGAGCTTCTCATCTGGATCTTTCAGAGCCAACGCAAGCGCAGACGCTTACCTTTCCTCCCATGCCCCCTTCTCTCTCCCCGTCAATACAAATCATGTACAAAAACCTATCCTGAAAGAACATCAAGAGTTGCAAGTAAATATTGAAAAGTTATGAAACATGAGAATCAAAATTTTCTCAAGAAGCAATCTTAATAAACCACTATATAAGAGGGAAGAGAAAAGACTTTAATAATTTAAAGGCTTTAATATCAGTTAATATCAGTTTAATATCAGTTGGGAAAGTTGTTCAGATTCCACCATGAAAGTTCAGAAAAAGTCAGAGACCCTCCTGGAACAGACATTGTCCCTTTTGGAGGGGTAGGTCTCTAGCTGGGCCTACCAACCCCCTAGCAGGCTCTAAAAAAAGCTAGTATATACCCAAAGGCACCAAATACCAGCTGAAGTTTATGTTCTCCAATGACCCACAGCCACCAATACTTTGGCAACCCCAGCAGCAAGGCCATAGCTACTGCTCCTCTGGATTTGCGACTCCACTTTAATTTCCACCGGGGCTACGACCCGTCCGCCCACTCACAGCTACCCTAATCCTACTTTGGCAATTTTTGTATTAGTCTTTGCCTGATATTTGGAAAGTTTCCACTTCACCCACACAATTAGTTGCAGACTTTCTAATGCTGCCTCTTCAACCTGCCTAACCCCCTGTCAGTAACACCCTAAAAATAAATTTAAAGTCACTCCATAATTACTATCTTCCTCCCTTTGCTTCCCATATTTTTTTTTAAAGGACTTGAGCTGAATGGCTGATAGTCTAGTCAGATTTTATTTTTTTTTTATGGGGGATTTCTGTTACAGCAGATGACTTGGCTGCGTAATCACTGAAGGAGAGTGGGATCTTCTACAGGAGGCAGAGGAAACTTTCAGGCCAGACACTGGAAGTGTCTGTTCTCTCATTACAGTTTCTGTAAACATTTATGTCCATTTAATGCATATATATATAAGCACACATAACACACCCAAACTCTGGGACCACCTGCAGACCTTGTGGTGGCAGTGGAAACCACACATTTAAATGCTGCTTCACCAAAGGCCACTGGAAAGAAGTAACTGAAAGAATGCACTGCTTCTCGGAAAGAGTGGTAGACCTTCCACAGCTCACTGGAGCACATCAGCGTGGCCTTCCTTCCCATCATCTAATAATTAGAACAACTTTCAGAAAGAGAAGAGCATGTCAGCCTAGACATGTCCAGACTGTGGCATTCAAACCTCTAGGTGATGTTTTGTAAGGCTGTTTCTGTTAGCAACCACAAAGAACTATGAAGAACTAAAGATTTCTCTGCAAAAATCACAAGCATATTTCTGAATTATAAATTAAATGTATGGGCTGTCCCAATTTTACTTATTTTAAACTGTGAAACCTCATGAACAGATCTTGACCAAAACTGTGTTTCTTTGGCAAACTCCTGGCCATCAACCCTGTCATCTAATTTCCTGATAAGCTGAAGGAACTTGAAAGGTGGTAAGTAGATGTATAAGTGGGTCTAAGTGAAATCTGAAAATGCCCTTCACAAAGGTAAGTATGCCAGGTATAACCAGGGAGGACCAGTGTGAAATGGGTGAAGCACTTGGGAAAAAAAAAAAAAAGAATAGCAAAAGCTTCTCTAAATCTCTGTAATAAACATAAATCAAGGAATATCTAATAAACAAGTGAATTCAAAGAGGAGCCAAAATCAAGTAAAAAGAGCTGAACAGATCATCTACTTTGATATACTCACTGCAATTATTTTATTTTTTTAAAACTTTTTTCCATAATGTTTCCCTACAGTTGCCAGCCGGGAAAAGCTGAACATTACAGTTCTGTCTCCTACCATGTTTAATCAAGCCTCTCATGGGAGAATTTAGATGAAATTTTTCCTTGTCCAAGGACAGGGCCATGACCATCACCATCTTTCTTCTGCCAACAGAAGAAGACAGCCCCTATTATATTTTGCCATCTTTCCCTCTCTCCCTTGAGTCTATGTTGGGGGAGAAGAGAGACCTTCCTGATGACTGATGAACACAGACCTTCCCTTCCCAAATTCATAGAAGGGCAGGAAAACTCTTAGAAACAATCCCAAAAATGTCTGAAAACCTGCTCATACATATACTTTCAGATGAGCACATGGATGTAACCCAAAAAGCCATTAAGCACTGAAGCTACAACTTGACTTGACACAACCCTGCCAACGAAAGAGACAGCGCCAGAAAAAAGGAAGGAAACGTCTAACCTTTTCCCACACGTGCTCACCACCCTACAGTTATGTCTCACTTCCTCTTCAAAAATGGAAGTTGTAGGTACCAGACCCGCTATCAGTTGCCTGCACTATAGAAAAGGCCCTTAGAAATAGTCTCCTTTCACAAAAAAAAAAAGTAAGCAGGAACCTGCTTTGAGCAGTCTACCCACTCAGTTTGCTTTAAAACTTCGGTGATGTAATGAGCAAAAAATCAAGCAAAATTTTTGAGTTGAGAGTGTCTCTTCATGCTTTAACATACCACTACGATATACCCCTGAACCATCCGACTAGGAAGCACACATAGACTCTACTAAACCTAATAAACTTTTATTAATCAAACAGTTCACTTCAAAATTGTATAAAGAACTCTGTAATGCAACCAATCTTGAAAGATAATACAAAAATAACTGTGATTACTGATGTTGCAGTATATATTTTTACCTATTACTCCAAGCCACTATTTTGTGAGCCTACAGGCCCCTTACATGCAATTTGATATAGGCTCATAAGTACAGATCCCTTAAATTTTTTTGTTTTAAAGAAAGCCATTGCACTTACTTCAGAGGGGGAAAAAAACCCCCAGAATTCTGGTTTTGGCATTTTTTTCTGTATATATACATATATTTAGTAGCTCCTATGCCTAGTTATATTACAGGCCATAATCAATCCTGCCAGATCCAGAGTGAGTACAACTGAATTCAATACTGGCAAAAGGCTCATGCTAGGCTCTCTGCCTCGCAGGCAGAGGTCTACGTCTAAACTTATGCAGAGAAGATCCAAGGCTGTGAGGAGGTTTGAACATCTTTAGCAACTGACACATTAACCACGCAATCACTTCCATAATGAATACGAAAACATTTGTTTAGTTAATTTCCTTATTCAAATTTAGGACAACATCAGGAGTATCTTTCAGCTGCGATCTTCTAGAAAGTAACTGAGCCACTGCTATTCCATTTTCATCTCGCTTTATGCAGTTACCAGATTGCAACAAACTGAGTGTGTTGCATAACAAGTTGAGTCACACTATTTTTTTCGAAGCAGATAAAGTAAACTTCAGTTTTATTTTCCATACACAACTGTCACTAACAATTTAATGTAGGGTTTTGATGCTATACTGTAACTCTTCCTCTCACTGCCATGGAGTTTTAAATAAAAAAGTATTTAACATATTTCACTTGTTTATAAATTTTCTCTAGGTACCAAGCTTTGCTCAACTTCAAAAGATGAAGTGCCAACTTTGATTATTGTTAGAAACAGCCTAATGAAAGCACTAACAACTTGGAGCACAAACATTTCACCAAAGCTAATGCACATTCTGAATTCATGGAAAAGAAGGATGAGATTTTGTTCTTAGAGGTCTTTAGTGAATTGGGGGGCTTACTCTGAAATACTTCACATTCAATGGCCTGATTGTCTAGAAGGGGGGACGCTGACAACGTCCTGAAAAATCAACCCCTTTTAAAAGCTATCCAGCTGAGTAAACCACGCTGAGGAATTTGTCATAATCCTTTTGAAAATTTAGTCTACGATTCCTAACCCTGTGTCCAGATCTTCTAGTGTTATGATCCTGCAATCCTGACAGGCTACTGAAGTTTGAGGACGCTTGGCACCGCCTCAGCGGCACTGAGCACTCCCTGTGATCAAACCAGACAGCTAATACAGTTCAGACTAATGCGCCACATGAACATAAACAAAACAGGTTCAGGCAGAGCTATTTTAAGACTCTTACTTAGAAAACCCGTAAAACCATCCACAAGAGGCTTGACAAACGATGTGTATTTTATGAATATGAACGGGTCAGAAAGAACACAGAACCAAGAAGGGGACTTGTAGTTTCAAATGGGTAATGTTGAAGCAGGCGGGGTAGCGGGGGGAAGACTATTTTGAAAAGTTATTTTAAGCTTGAGGAAAGGGAGAGAGCACAAAGTTACAGAGTGGACGAAGCTGCACGGTGCTTTGAAAAGGAAGCCTTTGAAGTCTAGACCTAAAAAGAGAATGGCGTGTATATATGGTGACAAAAGCATAACAGGGAGTTTGGAAAAGAAAGACAGTCCAGTTCTGGTCAGGTTGAGCTGGCAGAGCAGCAAAGTATGTAAGATGAAATACCAAAGCAGCAGTAGGAAAAAGGACTAAAAGAACAAGACTGAGTACACAGGTAGTTTTGGAAGGTAACAGAACAGACACATAACACGACAAAGTGCAAATAGTGACATCCTTGATACAAAGTCATGAACGCATAGCATGATTTTCATGCAAGTAGCTAAAGAATTTTAAGTGCAGAAGAAAAGGCAAGAGTCCACTTTTTGAGGACAATTGGCAATGAGATACACCACCTAATATTTAAAAGATGGAGAAATAGGAAAAAATCATGCAAGCAGTGCATACAAAGCACATTTACACACCTGACATAGGGAACAAAGCATATGTATGACTAGAAAACAGCTAGGTATCTTCTGACACAGTATTATCCAGAACAGAATCATAAAATATGATGGAACAAACTGGGAGATAAGTCATCAGCTGATGAATTAAGTATGTTTGGTGAGCAGAGTCAGAGATGGGATGACTGTATTATTCTATAGTGGGATAAAGGAGGGCAGACAATATACCTGTGCGCAATGGAAGGGTGTAAGAACAGGGCTGTACTGGAAGCTGAAATGTACAATGAGAAATAAAACATAAACTGAAAGGCAAGGTATGAGAAGGCATACACGAGTAAAGAATATGTGAAAGGAGGAAGAGCAGAGCAGAGCACTGATCAATAATTTGATTAGTATGGAACCATCTGAATGTACACAAAGATGTAGTGCAGAACTATGCCATGTCAGGCAGAAGCATGATTAATAGCTATAATGACATCATATATCGAAGGTGTGAATAAGTAGTTACAAACAAGTATTAGGGATTTATGTCAAGAACAGGGGCAGGAGGAGGCAAAGACATAATTTATGCCAGAAGAGTTATTTTGGTAGATGTGAGTGCCTTGGGATGTGAAAGGAAAGAAAAGGTTAGCAAAGACAGCTGGAAATGAGGCAGGCATGCAGTACTAGAAATGGGGAAAGTTAGAACAACAGCATATATGTTTGTAATTTAAAGATGCGCTCTCATCTCCTACCTGTATTAAGCATTACACAGAACGATGATACAGTGGCAGGGAGACCGACAAGCCTTACTGTCTGCTCTGCATCTAATAAGCGAAGGGATGGAAGGGATGGAAGGAGAAGACCCGCAGGTGCAGGTAGGGGTGCAAAGGCACGGGAAAGCGTGGGGCAGCAGCACAGACGGGGATCCGTGCAAAGGAAGGATGGCGATAAGAGTGTGTACATACGCCTGAGCAAAGAAGATAGCGAAACGTCTATGCATACAGGTAGGCAGGTGCGCAATTACAACAGCAGGGCCGGGCAGCTCGCAGGCAGAGGGCGAAGGAGCGGGGACAGGGGGCTGCCAGGCGGCAGGGCCGGTGCCGGAACCTGCCGGGAGCCGGCCGGGGCGAGGAGGCAGCTGTAGGTACAGGAGGGAGCCATGGCAGGAGGGCGGCCTGCGTGCGGCAGGAAAAAATGGCAGACAGCCCGCCCGCCGGCAGCCACAGCACTCCGGAGGCGATGCGGGAGCGCGCAGGACCGGGCGGGGCGGCCGCACCGGACCCTCGGGGGAGCTCCACCGCGGCCGAGGACACGTACGGAGGAGGGTCACCCCGGGCCCGCTCTACTCACCCTTCGCTGGGAGTCTCCTCCTCGGCCATGGCGGCGGCGGCGGCGCGGCTGCCGGGAGCTGGCAGCGGCGGGGCGGTGGCGGCGGTGGTGGCGGCGGCCGGCAGCGCAGCGAAGGACAGCGCGACGGCGGCGGCACCGGCCATCACGGGCTCGCTCCTCCCTCCCGCCTGCCCGCCCGTCCCCTGCGTCACGCCGGCGGCGGCCGCCCACGCCATGGAGCCGGGGGGGGGCGGAGGGTGCCAACCGCCGCCCGCGCGCCGCCGAGCGGCCGTTGGGCGGCGCGGGGGTGTGAGGGGAGGGCGTAACGCGCGGCGTAACAGGCGGCGGAGCGGGCCCGGGGGACGGCCGGACCCCAGGGTGGCCTGGATCCGAGGACAGAGCCCGCTGGGGGGGCGGCGGCGGGCACCGGGTGTTTAGGATGGGAGTTTGTGTTTGTTTTTACACGTAAGAAGCAAATTAGGGGCTCTGGATGTAACGTAAATACGACCCGTCCCTGAAGTGATTATGAGTGGAACACCTGTGATTATGAGTGGAACACCTCTTGGGATTTTCATTTTGTAGTGTTTTGAAAGGCCTAAGCGCAGCCGTGCCTGGGGGGAGGGGAGCGCTGAGGGGAAGGGACCCGCTTGTCTTGGGCAGCGTTGGGCCTCACGACACAGGGTGTGGTGGTGTTGGGGTGCCCGAGAACCGCCATTCGTATTGAACAACCGCCAGGAAATAATTGATGGAAATAAAGCAGCAAGGTGTAACGAGCAGAAGGAGCGGCAAGAAGTTTCTAAGTCTTGCGTTTCTTCTGGATTTTGCCACTGAGCTGAAGAAAAACATATGTAAGGTGGCTTACTGTTTCTTCTTTCTGAAATCCTTTGATTTCAGCAAAGGCATAAGATTAACTTGGTAACAGCTGAAATTATTCTCAGCTAAAACCATTCTGCAATTTTAACAGTGACAGTTGAGATTACACAATCTCAGCTAAAGTTTGTTTGGCTGTGTCACAAAGGTTTGGCAATCCGACATTTTTCTCTGGAGAGTATATTTATTTTTTATTATTGCTCTGAAAGATTTTGTTTACCAAAAACGTGAATATCGATGAGTGCAGAAAGATATGATCGCTGGCAAACACTTGCAATGATGCTATCTAGAAGTTACAAACAGCCTGAAACAATACATCTGAATGCTATGATTTTATTCTTCTTGGAATTCAGTGGAATATTAAGTTTAGACCCTCATAAGATATACACCCTACTCATGGAACACTCAAGTGTTCAGACACAATTATCTCTGCAATTTTAATTCAGTGGTGCTCACACAAGCACTAATTGGTTACACTTGTTTAAGAATGTAAATATACAAGTAGCCCCCTCCCACTTAGCCCTTCTTTCTCTTGCTGAGAAATGACTGAGTTTTGTTAGAGCTGATTAGATTATGTGGATAAATAGCTGTATTTCTGTGCATGCAGTGATGTTGGTAGAAGAAAGAGGGTCATGCATCAGTTGGCTGATGTTGTGATGTGAATAAATGAAGGACAGCTATATCATAATGAGCAGCAAAGACCTCAGATGAGTTTTTCCATTTTTGTATTTTGGAGAAATTTCTGGATACTGAAAATATCTCTGACTGTAAGGGAATCATCCCTGCCACTGTTTAATCTCTCACTTCTCTATGTTGATTTTTAGTCGTACTTGTATCTGGCCCTCTTTATTGAATTAGTTTAATGTAATTTTCTTTCATAAGAGATATGTAACTCAATGTCGCTATTATAAACCAGAATTGTATTTTCAGATCCCATCATCTAAGATAGATAAGGTTAAAATAGATAAACTTTCCTCTCTCACAGTGATAAAATAAAATTTAAGAAAAACAAGTCTTCTCGCTTTGTTGTTATCTTTACAGCTTCCTTTCTTATACTTTTTTTCAAGCATCTTAAAAAAGATGTTTTGCAAACCTCAAAACAAAAAAAAAGAAAAAAAAAAAGTTCCCTTTCCATAGAGAAAAGCAATCCAACCGACCTCACAAATCCCCCTTGTCCTGGACTGAGATAAAAGAATAAAATCAATCTCCACACTAGAGAAATACTCCAGATGATATTACAGAAGGTTGAGTGTCAAAGCCATCTTGCTTACCCTGGATTTCACATAATAACTTCAGGACTATCTGTGTTAGAGGCCAGTTCACTGTCACTGTTCTTAGCTGTGTAACATTTGGGGTCGTAGTATTGTCGATGTCAATATTTTTCAAACACACAGAATTTCTATGTTACATTTACTATGCTTATGAACCTACTTTCAATCCAACAGAAGTAGCTACTTGTTAGCTAGAACTTGTGACTTAATAAAGCACAAAAAGAAAGCAATAGTGTTTATCACCCACATTTTTTATAATGACCCACTTAGTAAGCTGCTTCTCCAAACTGCATCCCGAATAGTTTGCTAAAATCAGTCTGAGCAAAAAACGTAGAGAAGGTTGACCTGTACATATGTACCGACTGAGAGGAAAAGGTTGTTTATGCTTGTAATTTACTTGAAAGTGATTGAAATGGCAGGTTGATGAAAGTAACATCATATACTGTCCCTATTCTGGTTTGGTAGCAACAACTAAGGTGGCACCCCAGCTCACGAGCAAAGGAGCTCACAGCAGTTGCATCCTTGTGGTGTTTCAGCAACCAAGTAGCCCCTGACTACCATACAGCCTCTGCAGGCCCTTCATTTCTCGGTCCCACAGAGCCTCCTCCTCTGAGTGTTTACTCCATGTATTCTCCATCTTTTAGTTCAGGCATAACTTCCAGCAGAAAATTTGAGCGTTGCATCCCTGGTAGCCCAGGCTGACAAGAAGAGCCACCTTATTTTGACATTTTGCAGGAATGCGGGATAAAAAGCAGAATAAAATGATTGGTTTCTGCAAATGAATGTGTTTACGATGGCAAGAGGACCTTGAAGCTATCGTAGGATGTCCCTGGTAGCTCCTATGCGTGCCTTGCTGTCACAGGAGGACTTAGCTTATCTGCCATGCTTCTTCAGGAGACAAGCCTCATGTTTGTCAGGTGCCTCAGGGACTGGAGCTGTAAGTGTTGGAGCTGGCTGTGGCTAAGCCTGAGCGGAAGCCCAAATAAGGGGGAGGACTGAAGATTACACAGCTCTCAGGATGTGTAAATGGGGAATTCTGCCCAGAGTCCTGTTGTCTGTCTTTCTCTGGGAAGAACTCTTGGTGTTGCTGACGTGAGGCAAGAATCCTGACATCAAGTGAGCTTCTGCTGCCTAGTTCTGGACCTCAGTATTGTGACAGTCTGGCAGCTGGATGTTTCAGCCTTGGATAAGTTAGTGAAGAAAGGAAGTCATAACCATGTCAATCTTTGGTAGACAGTCCGGAGATTCATACTACTGGGCACTCTTAGACCCCAGTGGTCTACAAGGGCACTGCAGCCCACAGGGAGCTTGTTCTACTTTTTATCTGTCTTACTGTTCCATAGAGTCTGTCACAGTGCTCCCCTGGAAACCGGAGTGGCAGTTTGAGACCAATGGCAGCATGCTTGTTACGTTCCTAGTGTGACTGCTCCATGTTGTCCTGTTTTTGAGACAGGAAACGCTTTTGGGAAAACTGTTTGAAATCAGTCTAAGTTCACCAGGAAGTGTTCAACTGCTTGGAGGTCCTTCTTTCACATTAATTTTGCCAAAATCTTCCAACTAACATATCTCTGCCCCTGGTGACCATAGAGAGGCTATTTCTACAGATACCTGAAGTCCTGGAAGCTGTGATGGATGTTGGTGACATGGATGACCTTCCTTGAAGCAAGGCTAGTGTTTTGCTATGGTCCTTGTGCCTGAGGCCTGCCCTGCGCAGGGACACAACCTGTCTCAGCCTCTTGTCATTTCATGTGCTTGCTGTTCAGGAGGGCAAGCTTTCTTGGAAGGCATCCTACTCTGGGAGCCGGCTGTCTGTGGACTGGGTAACCTATGGCATTGTGGCCATGACTGTGCGGAGACAGTCCTGGAGTGAGTGGCTAGGGCAAACAAGAGTCTCTATGAGCCTGACACTTCAACAAAAGGGGAGCAGTTGAGGAGAGTTGTCAGAAAAGTTTTGCTGGTTACTTCACCAGGGTCATGTCATGTAAGCAAAGTAACTAGCAGTCCTGACTGAACTGCTGTTTACAACATCTCAGAGTGGGTTTGCATTCAGCACCCCTATAGCACCGTTTTGAAACCGCACCCACAGCAGTTGCGGTAGGAAGTTGAGTAAACTGTGTGCAAGAGTCAGCTATGGGGAGGCCAAGAGAAGTTTAAGTGCTTCAAGAAGCAAGTGAACTGCAAAGAGGGGTGCCTAGATAGATCTTCATTAATATATCAGTATTAGCAACAGCTGAGGCCATGATAGGCTGTGATGCTAGCCAGAACTTCCATTTTGTCATACTTGGCTATTCTGGAGTACATGACTCACATGTGATTAACCCGAAATTCCCTCCTGGATACAGGAGTGGCTGGGGAGGGAGGTCTTGTGCTTTCAGGTGGGTGGAAGGGTGCTTCCATCAAGGGTATTGTGACTGTGTCTGCCTGGGTCATATGTACTAGCTGCGAGAATCCGTGCCAAGGAGACACTCAGCTGCATGAGACAGGGTGTGTAATCTAAGCAGTGTCCCTGTGCCACAACCTTCTGTTTTCTCTTCCTCAGCTGTGAAGGTGAATACCAACATGAACGTACAAGCTGGGGACAAGTGAGCCTTCCAGGCTTTTTGGGGAAGTCTACGCAGAGCAATGAGGCTATTCTAGTTTAGATTACAACCAATAAGAAGAAGCTAGCTGAAAAGGTCAGAGTAAACATTAGATGAGACTGTCTATGAAACAGCAGAGTTAATTAGTGAACTGCAGAACCAGAATGAGGGGTAGAATCAACATGAACTCCATGTAAGTCAGGAAGGCAGCCTTCCACGAACTTGGAGAAGAGGAAGGCAGGGGCTATACAACCTGGGAAGGTTGTGTAACAGGTAAACAGAAAAGAAAGAGTGAATTCACAGGAGTTGCTAATATTAAGGGCACAAATAGAGGTTTTCATTGTGAAGTCAAGTCAGCAACTGCAGTTAGGAAACCATCTTGGCTGAATCACTCAAATTGAAGAAACAAGCCTATAGGGAAGGAGAAAGCAGGTTAGGCTATTAGGACTGAGAGTAAAAGTATAACAGGCATGTAGCAACAAAATCAAAAACACACAAGCATTAAATGAAATGCACCTAGCAAGCAAAATAAAAAACCCACATCACTGTATAACCCCTCTGATTGTATGAGGTAGAAAGGGTTCTCTAACTGTAAAGTGAGAAACCTAAAAGGTGTCAGGAAGGCAGTACCTTCTAGACTTCACTACAAAAGATCAGTAAAATAAAGAAAGTAATGCATTAACCTCAGTTAAGAAAAGGGTAGAATATTGAAGTCAGGTGTTTTCAAATTGACCTCAAGTCTCTCTTTAACTTTGTCCTAGCATATTTAAAGATCTCACTAACAGAACGTCAGTGTCAATAATCAATGTCTTTGAGAAGTTACTGATGTTAGGTAGAATAGAAGGAGGCTGTAAAGTGACAAGCATGGTGAAAGAGAGAAAGGAGAAAAAAGAGAAGGTATTCTCTGCCTAGAGAAGAGAAGGCTCTGGGGAGAACTTATAGCAGCCTTCCAATACCTAAAGGGGGCCTACAGGAGAGATGGGGAAGGACTCCTTATGAGGGAGTGTAGCCATAGGACAAGGGGTAGCAGTTTTAAGCTGAAAGCGGGGAGATTCAGATTAGATATTAGGAAGCAATTCTTTACCATGAGGGTAGTGAGGCACTGGAACAGGTTGCCCAGGGAAGTTGTGGATGCCCCATTCCTGGAAGTGCTCAAGGCCAGGCTGGATGGGGCTTTGAGCAGCCTGGTCTGGTGGGAGGTGTCCCTGCCCATGGCAGGGAGGGCTGGAACTAGATGATCATTAAGGTCCCTTCCAACCCGAACCATTCTATGATTCTATGAAATTTTTGATTAAGCAAATTAATTTCAGTTCTTAGAAAAATAATGAAAAGTTTATTTGTACATCCTGAAAAATATTCTAGGGATGAGTAACTGTCAACAAGAAATAATGTCTCAAAAATCTTATTGCCTTTATGACAGCATGACTTATCTTATGGGTAAAGAAGAGCTATAGATGCAATATGGCTTGATTTTCAGGTAGCTTTTTATGTGATTCCCATAAGCAAATTAATAAAGTCTGTTCTATGTTGATCTGCAGCTAGGTGTCTGCAAAGCTTGTTGGAAAACCAGAGTAAGAGGGTGGTTCTCTATCAAAATTGAAACCTGTATCAAGTTGGATTGCATAGATCCAGAATCTGTTGACCTGGACGAATGCTTATGAAAAGGAAAATGCTTATTGAATTCACATATGTATCAGGCTGGGAAGAGGTAAGTATGCTGGAGGACAGGGACACAGTAAAAAATTATCTTCATTTAGAAATACAAAAAAAAAAAGGAAGCTAGTCAACCAAAACAGCTGCAGACCTAGGCAGAAATAATCAGCTGTTAGGGAGAACTGGTTAGGTAGCAGTTCTGTACAATAGTAACTCAGGCTTTGAGTGGTCACAGACCTGGGTGTGAGTCAACCATGGCTTGTTATTGCAAAAAAAAGATAAGCGTCCTGCTGGGATTTGTTATGAGGATTAGAGTTTGCAAGACTTGGCAAGGAATTCTGCTTTGCTTAGCAGTTGTAAAGCTAGTTTTGGATATTGCACATGAAGAAGAATGTGGACCACCTTGAGAGCAACCAGAATGTCAAGGGGCCTAGAGGAAATACTGAATTATTTCAGATTAGTTAATTGGGAAGACTAAGATGAGTAGGAGAATGGCAACAGTCCATGTATCTGTAAGAAGTACTGGTGGGATGGAAATAACCTATTTCTATGTCCACCATGGGCAGAAATTGCAACCAGGATATTTCAGTTTAAACATTAGGACAAACGTTCTTCAAGAGTAGAGGTACTGGAAGAAAAAGATTGCCAGTGGTATGGTCAGGGTCTCTTACTGGGGCCTTTAAGAACAGGCTACATACATATCTTATCCTTCATAAACAGAAATGTAGTAGGTGTAGTGGAGCTGCCTGGAGGCAGGGAGGCTGTGAATATGACTTTCTGAGGACATTTCAGCCCTATGTTTCTGTTGCTGCTAATGTCATCAAGGCCAGCTCTTGCTGTAGAATGTACTGGAGGGGGCAGAGATCACAGAATCATAGAATCTTAGAATGGTTTGTGTTGGAAGTGACCTTCAAAGATATCTAGTTCCACAGCCTCTGCTATGGGCAGAGACATCTTTCACTAGATCAAGTTGCTCAAATGCCCATCCAGCCCGACCTTGAACACTTCCAATTGTAGAGCATCCACAACTTCTCTGAGCAACCTGTTCTAGTGTCTCACCACCAGAGTAAAGGATTTCTTCCTTATATCCAATCTAAATATACCCTCTTTCAGTTTGAAACCACTGCCCCTTGTCCTATCACTTGGTAAAAAGTGGATCCTGTCCACCAGTACACCCACTGCCCTATCTCATGACCTGGAATCCATGTCACTCGATACCAGTTGAAGGTTTCAACCCCCCAAAATCCTCCCTATAATCCTGCTCCCAGTTTAATTAATTTACCTATGGAACACAGTGCAACTTCTCTGGTGTAATCCTGATCTCGTCCTAACCCTGTTGGTTATAAATAGATACTTGTGCAATGTTTTGGAGTTTTCTTTTTACACAAATCTATGTATCTTTTTTTAACCTTAAAACTTATGTTGTAATACACAACTGGTCAACAATCTCCAAACATCTGCCATGGGTAAATACAGTAAGTGTCTTGTGGGTATTGTGCTTCATATCTGGTAAGTTCCAAACCTGAGAATTTCCAGTCATTACTCTTGAGAAATAATTTCATACTGCAGGCTTTTTACTTCTCTATACTTGAAAGAAAAGAATAAATTCTTAATGTTTTCAGTCAGATTCATAACAATAACTGATAGTTTTCCAGCCATGTTGTGTTCTTTATGTATACAACATGAGTAAAGAATAATTACCTTTACTAGTAAAATATTTTAAAATCAGAATATATTTTGGGTTGGAAGGGACCTTTAAAGATCATTTAGTCCAACCTCCCCCTGCAATAAGCAGGGACATCTTCAACTAGATGAGATTGCTCAGAGCCTCGTCCAGCCTGACCTTGAATGTTTCCAGGGATGGGGCATCTACCGTCTCTCTGGGCAAGTGTTCCAGTGTTTCACCACCCTCATTGTAAAAAATGTCTTCCTTGTATCTAGTCTAAATCTACCCTCTTTTAGTTTAAAACCATTACCCCTTGTCCTATCGTGGGCTCTGCTAAAAAGTTTTCCCCATCTTCCTTAGAAGCCCCCTTTAAGTACTGAAATTCTCCCCAGGGCCTTCCCTTCTCCAGGCTGAACCCCAACTGGCTCATCCTGTCCTCATAGGAGACATGCTCCATCCTGCTAATCATTTTTGTGGCCCTCCTCTGGACCTGCTCCAACAGGTCCATGTCTTTCCTGTGCTGAGGGCTACAGAGCTGGATGCAGTCCTGCAGGTGGGGTCTCACCAGAGCGGAGTAGAGGGGCAGAATCACCTCCCTTGACCTGCTGGCCAGGCTTCTTGCATCAAAAGATTCTTGCCCAGGATACAGTTAGCTTTCTGGGCTGCAAGTGCACATTATCGGCTCATGTCCAACTTTTCATCCACTGGTACCCCACAGTCCTTCTCTTCAGGGCTGCTCTCAATCCTTTCGTCCCCCAGCCTGTATTGATAATGGAGGTTGCCCTGATCCAGGTGTACGACCTTGCACTTGGCCTTGTCGAACCTCATGAGGTTCACATGTGCCCACTTCTTGAGTTTGTCCAGGTCCCTCTTGATGGCATCCTGTCCCTCAGGCATGTCAACCACACCACTCAGCTTGGTGTCGTCTGGAAACTTGCTTTATATGTGTGAACAGAATCTTGAAAGCAATATTTGAAGTCAGTAAACACATTTGGTTACAATTTTTAATTGCTGTTTCTTCTTTTGAGAGAAACTGTTCTTTCTTCTTTTGTTCTTTTTTGATAATAAATCATTAGGGCTCAGTAAGGCAAAAACACATATTTGTTATTTGTACTGATTCTACCTGGTAGAAAATTGTAGTAGTAAGTAGTAGTAGAGTGGAAAATACTTCTCTCCTTGGAGTTTGTCCTTTTTAACATCAAGGTCACTTTTGTAAGGCAATCTCAAGGTAAGCAACTAACTGCTTAAACTCAGTTTAAAAATACTTTTTTTTTTCCTCTATTTTGTCACCTCTGTTGCTGGCCAGATTCAGCCTTGTGAGTTGTTTGTGTTTCTTTCTTAATGGGGGAATACGGGGACAGAGAACATTGGCACAAAAGTACAATGGCAAAACTTTTATTGACATCACAGGGTCTTGCAGGCAGCTACTAGGATTTGCTTTTGATGCTAATTAGGTCAATGACAAAACTCCCCTACATCACACAGAATCATATGCTTGATTTAATGAAAAGGTGTGACCACAGCTGCAAGAAATGTGCACAAAGTCCTATTTCCCTGAATTAGGAAGAATCAAACAACACAAGGTAGATTGTCTGCTTACAGTTTGTTCTTTTGACTTTCTCTTGAGACACACAACTGTTGCTTCTCTCACTCCCTGTGGCTTTTTTTCTGTTTGCTTGCTGGGAGCTGATGACAGACAGATACACACTGTCCTTCCAAACTATACTCAACCTTTGCATTCCCATTCAGACCACAGTGCTACCCTTTATACCACATATCTTAGTTCCTACCCCAGCCTTGTCACGCTTCTCCAGATTTCAGCCAGTATTTTTTACTGTGTCGGTTACTGATAAAGGCAAATTTAGCACAATTAGATAATTCTGTTCTTCCACTATTTTCAGAAGCTCCCAAAGAGTAAAGTCACTGGCTACTCCCAGAGACAGCAAATTTACAGGATGAATTTATATTAAAAATTAAATATGTATTTATGTAATCTGAGTGTTCACAGTGCTGCAGTATATGGCAGCATGTGTGCTGCATTTGTGTTTTTTTCCATATGGATGAAAATATGCTATCACTTCTGAGGGAAAAGAGCTCTTTCTCACACTGATACTTCCCACAGGACTTTTTAGGAAAGGACTGGCTTTGGAACTGCTGCTTCCCACAGCAACAGAATGGTGCTGAACTGCTGCTGCTGTGAGAGGTAGGACCCCCAATGCACAGCTCCTGCTGAGTCTTGAGCTGAGTAGGAGGAAAGGACGAGTGACCCTGCTGCTCATGGAGGCAGCCCTTTCCTTTCCTGGAGGCTGTGAGTCTCTTAGACACAGCTGAGGTCCTAATTCAACTGTCCCGCAGCTCCCGTCTGTCACAACTGCATGATCTGTGTTGGGCAGGGAGTGCTCAGGGAGTTCAGAGCTTGTCCAAAGGTGGGAAAACCTGCAGTTTAGCACTGGAAGAAACAGTTACTGTGAATGGCAGTTACTGCATCTGAAGTGGCAGAAACTCCACCTTTACAACAAATGCCATCCATGAGTGTTCAAGGATTTAACAAGGCAGTATCTGAAATGGAGTAAAAATCTTCAGGGGAAGAAGAGAGTGTAATTTTTTCCCTAGGTGGTTGTGGAACAGAGTTTTTGTTTCAGTGTTACCACATCTGCACCTCAAGACAGCTAGCTGTCACTCACACCTCCAGGTAAGTTCCTCAGTAAACAAGTTCTTCAGCTGAACTGACTAGATCCAGATGGGATGCCAATGGCAGCTGTGGTCACACCTTTTCATTAAATCAAGCATATGATTCTGTGTGATGTTGGGGAGTTTTGTCATTGACCTAATTAGCATCAAAAGCAAACCCTAGTGGCTGCCTGCGAGACCCTGTGATGTCAGTAAAAGTTTTGCCGTTGTATTTTTGTACCAACTTCTTAACACATCATGACTTCCATTGCATGTGCATAGATACCCAATCAACTAGAGCTCTTATCAAGCTTCTGGGATAAAGCTGATCAAAAGTAAAATACTGGACCAAAATCTGCTTTGAGTTATTTTATGTTTCATACAAATTTAACTCTATTGTCATGGAATTTCTTTTCGGTGGTACTGTTGCAACCAAGTGCAGAGCTTTTGCCTCAAATGTCTCCCAGCTTCAGAAAATGTTCTGATCAGAAATCTTTGAGTTCTGTCCTTTTTCTTGATGTTAAAATTATTTCACTAACCATTCTTTATCTTTGCTGCTGAATTTAAATTTGATTACTAAATTTAGTGCTTCTCTTCACATGACCTATTTCTTTTGAGTCTTAATGCTGTTGCTTGGATACGCTTCTCTCTTCTAAGTAAGGCACTTGGTTTCATCTTGCTTTTTTCTGTGCTTTGGGCGATACAAATGGATTACCATTGAATATTTTTTCAGGTTTTTATATGTATTTGGTTTGTCTGGCACCTTGGTTTCAGCAGAACTTTTGTCTTTGCAGGTCTGTGGTTTAATGTATAGTATATCCTGTGTAACACCGAATAGCTAGCTATTCTTGCTTTTCTTCACAATCAGTTAGAAAAATGACACTGTTACGCTGAGTAAAGCCCAATCACTACATAACTTATGGGAATGCTAATATTTATAATCAGGGAGATATTCAAATTACTTGTTGCAAGTTAATTCCTGGAGCATCTTACATGAATTGCTCTTTTTGTTTTAGTCCTGGGCTAGTAAAGTATACAACAGGAATAAACGAAAGCATTTTAATTTGGGCTGAAGTATTCTTGCTCCTGTATGGAGTTTTGCTTATACCATTTTGAAAAAAGGTATAGTAGACTAGAACAAGAAAAAGTTGAAGGAAGGGTGGCAGACACTTTCAGAGGTGGAGAACAGCTACCATGTGTAGAGAAGTTAAATGGATTAGAACTCTTGGCCTAGAAGAACGACAATGGAAAGCAGCAAAAGATCTTTAAAGCAATGGATGGTGTGGAAACCTAAACGAGAAGCAAGCATTCACACAATCACAATACAAGAATTAGGAGCATCCTGTGAATCATGTAACAGATAGAAAAAAAATCAGAAGAAAGTACTTTTTCATGTGATGGAGATAGTGGAATGTGATGCTGTTGGAGACTGAGGAGCCAGCATTATAAAAAAGGGAGTAGGAAGGGTAATGGAAGGTGTTGGTTGGTTGCCATTGAAGATAATGGCCAGATACAAGCCCCACCTCAATCCTTTGGCCACTGCTGGAAGATTAAAAAATGTACAACAGGAAGGTTCAGAGTGTGTTGCTAGATTTTTGTATGGGTTCTATTCCGATTTATATAATGTGCTGTCTGGCCTATGCTGCTGCATCTTTACTGCTACTTGTAGCTATGCTAACTGGATTAAAGATAGCACACATATACCTCCCTATGCTATAGGCACATCTTGATATTGCTGTGTAAGGTGTTTTGGGCGTGTAGAGCAATTCTGAGAAGAAAGGGGAAACTTTTAAAATGTACTTTTGTTTATCAAAACATTCCATATGCTCACTGGTACATGGCTAAGTAACTACACTGATGTGAGTGTTTAATGCTGTGTATTTTCTTTGTAGGCTCACCCAAAGTTTCATTATGGTTTGTACTGCTGGAGAAGTAATAGAAATCAAGGAGTTGGAATTCTGGGAAGAGAGCAGTAACCGATAGTGATGTGTTGTGGAAGCACATGCCTGAAATGAGTTAAGTACTTGGACATTCCATTTATTAACAGTATTAACAAATGTTACTTGTATGAAAATGTTACTGTAGACTGTGTGAAACAAAATTAATGCATATATTTGTTAAAAGCCAAAATAAGAATAAAGTTTATAATCATATTCTTGGTGGATAACTTCTTGTGTAAAGAACTGTGGGCTTTTGAGGCTGATGCAGAACCCTGCTCTCTCAAGAAAAAGAATAAAGTGCCCACATAACTACAGATGCAAAAAGCTAAATAAGCTGCCTAAACATAGCTGTCTAGTAGCGTTTCAGCTGCTATGTGGTATATCTCTCCTGTCCTCCAGTTCTTGCTTCAGAACACTGCAGATCTATCATCAGTCTTGTGGTGTATCTGCCAGCCTTCTGCACGTCTTTGATACCCAAGGGTGCGCCAAGTGACACTAGATGATGTAGATGATCTCTTTGAGTGGCAGCTGAAAGGTCACCTGGGGGGGTCCTCCTGACACTTCTTCAGGTAACAGAAGTGTGGAGAACCCTACCTGGGGAACCAGTTCCTCGTCTAGATGTGTCAGAGCACTGATATTCAGTCCCCAAAACAGAAAAGTTTATACTTCAGTTACATGGGCTGAACTTAGTGGAGTCAATACAAATAAATCACATTGAAAAATCATGTACGTGTGAGTGATGCAAGAGCAGATTCCACACTGTATACATTACTTTGATTAAATTTTTACTTGATTTTGGTATCTAGTATGGAAGAAACTTCAATAAAGGTCAGTTAAATGCTAATGTATTGTTTCTTCTGGTCTTTTAAGGAACTATAAGTTCTTTACTATTTTCCTCCTTATTCAAATATGTTCAGATGATGTTGAAATTGTCTTATACCAAACATGAACATTTAAAATAGCAAATAAATGTATCTGACTTTTAATTTAAAAAAAAAATTGGTGAACTAGCTTTATTATCCACTGTATCCCTCAGAGCTGAATAATGACACAGTGAATAAATCAACAATTAAATCTAAACATTGTAATGTAAATTGTAAACAAAGAAAAAAATTAACAAAACAACCACTGCAGATCTAGAAAACAAAACCCAGGAAGATATTAATATTTAGAATAATCTGAAAAATCTCCATCAATAAAAAAATCATTAAAATAATAGTACACCAGTAATACTACATCTTACATTAAGAGCTCTGCATTTTTTTAATAGATGTTAAAAATGTTGGCAAACTTATCATGTTGTTTTTCTTAGTGTTTGTCACACAACATTACTTTGGTCATACAACAAAATCCCAGGAGTATATTGAGGCCCTGTGACAGATCATTTAACTCAATGAGGCACAAATGTTGTCTGTTGGAGGCAAAATGCCTTTCACCTTTGAATCTTAACGTCCTCTTTAAAAATGTCAGAAAGGGATGTGGCTTTGCTAATGATTAAAGAAAAAATCCAATGCATCTGATAATTCAATATTGCTTCTTATTAACAGTTGCCTAAGCAAGGGATATGGAAAACTGAGGTATATACACAGCATGGCTTTCTTCTGGCTAGATGATGCTGATATCTATAGTCTTACAGCATACTGCATCAGTGTTGCCAAGTGATTCATTACCTTCAGTGTGAGGTACTGTAATTACATTATCTAATATTGCCAGTACTCATCCTAATTTTGCCATTAACCAATGTCTCTGCTTTTAAACATGTCCAGCATGTTTTAGATTGGAGTGTTTCAAACCTAGGTTAGCGTGAGTTTCAAACTTCTCAGAACTGATAAAGCTCTGAGCTGCATACAGTCTCGGTGGTTTCAGAGTACACAACCATATTAAGCAGGAACAGGCCCAGAATAGCCTGTTCTACTAGTTGTTGCACAGGTCCATATTTCCAGATGCACAAAGATCCTCATTTCCAGCAGGTCCCACCTATCTGGCATGTGGAGAACCACCTCTCCAAGCATGGCTGTCATATTCCACTAAGGGCAGCCTTTCAGCCCTTACCACCAGCCATTGTGGAGTGCCTGAGGGACTGTATTGACTGTGTGCATTACCTGTGCACTGAGGTGTAGCTGCTGCTTGTGGACACCCGAAACCATCTCACTTAGTCTGGAGGTGGGATTTCAATTCAGACAAGCTGGCTCAGCTGGGACACAGGACCAGACCTGCTTCTTACTCTCACTTTTGTTAGTAAGCTGGCAGCTTCAGTGACAACATAAATGAGTGCTGACAGTCACCCAGTATTTCCCAGCATTTCCAGCGTGTCCAGAAGAGCAGATAAGTTCTCTCACAGGTGAGAGGGAATCATAGATATCGTTGCAGGTGTGGATTTAATAAAAGCAACAGAGGATTTAATCCTCCCACACCTCAACATTAGCCTTCCCTGCCTAGTTCCCTGCTGTAGTACAGGGAACTGGTGCTATTAGTATAGCACTGTGGCTTCTCTCAGAGTCTTCAGTCCCGTGTGCCTGGGAAGATGCTGTGGCTGTCTTTAACAGCCAAGAAATCTGTACCTCTCTGCCTGCACTGCTGGTCCACACCGTTGTGTGTCCCAGCCCAAGGGGCCTGCCTACCTTATGTGACCTCTGAGGGAGTGTGTTCTTGGCACGTAGCCCCATATATAGCCAGGGTGTGCACCTCCCATGCATGGTCCTACACAGGAGAGAGAAGCCTTCATCCATCATCTTCATGTAGAGCCCCTATCCACCCCAATACTGCAGTAACATATACAGCACTATGTTCCCATGGGTTCTAGGGCCTTACAGGCAATACTAGTGGGGCTTGCTGTGAGTCACACAGAGCTTTAAATACACCCACTCACACCCAGGCTGGACTAGCTGAGATTGTTTGTACCCAGACACCTGTCACTCATTAAATCTGAAGTGAAGATAGACTCTTGGTTATGTAACATAATGCCAAAATACAATTCTGTTTTTCCTGAAAAAGAAAGAAACCTCAAACAGAACTTGCATTCCGTGGTCTGTTTTCAGTGCATGACTTCAGGTCCCACAGGAAAAAGATTTTTAAGGGCAATATTAATTGTTAATCTTTTCTTGACTTTCACTTGACTTGACATTTGATATTAAGAATGGAGAATCCTTTTTTAATTTAACGTTTTGCTTAGCTTATTTCACTGTAGTACAAGCATGAAGGAGCAGTCCCTTCTGTAGCTTAAAAAGGGGCAAATACTACACTCTTACGTCATTCTATCTTGACAAACAGTAGGCATCTGCTTCAGAAGGAACTAAATGAGAAGACCAGAAATAGGATTCCTGTTTTCTACACACTGCATTTCTAATTGCTGATTTGAGATGATTTTCACTAAAATAAAGACTTTTTAAAATTAGGTTTGATACATCTGAGTGTGCTTCAAATTAGATTATAGAATTATACACTATAGAAATAAAAGACTAATTCAATGACCTTGATAAAATCAAGTTTTTTCTGTACAGACTTATAGTACTAAATTTGAAGTGGACCACTTGATACTAATAAAGATAATGTACTAGTCTCCAATAAAACAGAATTTATGGAAAATTTCTCAAAATTTACAAACATTAGTTTCTGGTATTTCTGAACGTATTACTATAGCAGACAGGTCAGGTTAAACATTTTTCCAGTTTCACTCAGAGTGCTTCATGTTCCCCCGAACTGATAGAATATACTGTATGTCTTTATTGCCCCATGCCCTGAACATT
Organism: Tringa solitaria; assembly: GCA_026413425.1. Taxonomy (NCBI): domain Eukaryota; kingdom Metazoa; phylum Chordata; class Aves; order Charadriiformes; family Scolopacidae; genus Tringa; species Tringa solitaria. Next base: position 43,504,040 of record JAOXJM010000012.1, read on the forward strand.
TGATGACAGCACTGGGATCTGTGGACTCAGATGGTGAAAACTGTACCAATTTTGCATTCAAGAAGGAACTAACCAGATACCAAAAGTACATGTTGAACTAGACCAGCACATGCGATCTTTTAACAATAGCATATGCACACCTCCTTGTTCTGTCAGTACTTTGCTTGCCAGCCCTGTGGAACAGATCACAAACAAAAGATTCTCTCTTTTGACTCATCCATTTTTCTTTAACGGCTAGTATTACTTTAGTGATTGCTTTGCAGTGTTTCAGTGATTATTTCAAATTGTACTATTTTCATGAGTTCAATATTTTGCTCTTGGTGTTGTTGGGTTCTAAGGGACCAAGTTCCATAATTTTGCAGAGTCCAGTGATAACATTTATATTTTGGTCAAAAAATAATGATTTATTCAGGGATTGTCATTTTTATTTCTGTTTTGGAGTCTTGGATGAGTATATACCTGTATGCTGCAATTGGGAATAATCTGAGAATTGGGCAATCTGTGTTTCCGAGTTCGTAGATGTGGTATGTAAACTAGACTGACATCAGTAATAATGACAAGCTTGGGCCCTTAGAAGTAGCAATTAACAGATATAGATATCTAGAGTTTAATGGTTTTAACTAGTTTTGTCACTTTTCAAGCAATGGTGAGAGCAGTCAAATGAACAGATGTACAATTCATACTAGGGGATAGTTAGTAAATGAAGAAATTATATACAGACCTGCAAATGTATCATACAACACAACAGTGTATACTGTATAAAAGGAAAACAGAGCTCACAGTCTTTAGATTTAAAACTGTTGGACAGCTGTCAAATCTATGATTGTTTTTCCAGCAGTATGCCAGCACTACAGCCCTTGCCTAACTCTGTAAGCCAATGTATTTCCCTAGAGAAATCAATTTATGACAGTTTGAAAAATCAGCTAGAAAAACTTACACAACCCATCTTTTCATAATCAAGAGCTCCATAAAAGACCAGTTTCAAAGTGATGCTTCAAGACACTTAAAAGTTAAGAGTAAAATGTACCATATGAAGTAAAGATGTGGTATCTGCATTTTATATTGGTTATTTCATGAAGTTGTCTGTAAGAACACGTGAAATATTTGACGAAGCAGCCACCATGTGCACATCTGATGTAGTTTGGAATGGTGATATTCCTGTTCTCTGATTTTGGTTTGCCTTAAAGCTTCATTCTGTGGTTGTCCAGCAGCTGAATTCAGGCACGAGGGGTGAAAGAGAATTGCAATCATTAACTTCTTCAGCCCTCCTACGGCCATTCCCATTCATAATTCTGAGTCCTCAGAGCAGGACTGTAGGGGGATTTATCATCTCGTTATCTTCAGTGAGTGCTATTTTAAATGTAGTGGCTGGAAGGACTTTCACTGAGTGCTAAATTCCTGCACTTGCCTCTCCCAAGCCTTGGTTAAGCTCTTTCTGCTGTGATCATAATTTAGCAACCTAGTTAAGAATTAGCATAATCTTCCTTCAGTTTCTAAATCCAAGCAGAGGTATTATTAAAACAGCTATTTGAAAAACACAATCTACTGACTGGCTGCATCAGATGGTGCAGTCAGGGACCTCTGTGAGGCACAGCCCCAGTCATAGCATCATGGCTACTGATGAATCCAGTCTCTGCACGTTTTGTTAGAATGTGTTAAATTCTGCTATTTAATAACTCATAGCAATTAACCAATTGACTGCGCAGTACTGTTTCTATCCATGGACTAACAAATAAACAAAGTGTGGTCTGCCCAGATGTAATAACTTTGAATCTTGATTACTTTTAATTCACTTAAATTCATGTATAAATGATGATTAACAGCTTCTGCAGATGTTTTACCTTTTACTTGCTCCTTTTGGGCAGTGATCTGAGAGTGTTTCACCTCCTCCAGGCTTAGTCAGGCTGATACTTCGCTTTTTATGCCATTTCCATTTTGTTTGACAGGACAGGATTTTCTGTTCTTTGATGACCTAATTTGGGAATAGATACCTGAGGTAAAACAAGACTTTTCTCATCAGCTAGACACAGTGTGAAATGGAAGAAATGTTACTTGTACCCTACAGATTAAAATTGATCATCTTCATTGCTCAGTGTATGAATTAAACCTCCCATACTTTGACCCCAATAATGCTTGGACTGCCTGAACATACTTATGTGAAAATTCCTGGCAGGATGTAGAAATTTTGGCAGATGTGACTCAAAAAAATATCTTCCCCTCCATTTTCAGGAAGGTAAAAACATTTTAGTCATGTTTATTACAGTGTTGGAAAGATCCTGTATAATCCTGTATAATCTGATCAAAACCACCACTGAAGACTGGTAAGATGTCACTGTATCTTGCTCTGACAAATATATCAATTTAAATTTAATTACAAAAATTTTAATGTAATTACCATGTTAGCCTTAAACTTTAGGTGACCCATTAGCCATTTGACACTCAAACTGATATGTCGTTAGCTTGTGAATTAATACCATGTTTCACTGTCAATTGCTCCTTACTTTTACGATAACACAATGTTCCAATATACCTCAAAACCTAGGTAAAGGTAAATCTTAAGAGAATGATGACTGTTATGTGTGACTTCAGATAAGAGCCAATATTAATCTCATTTATGTGACTATATAAAGTATGGTTGTCATACCACATGTATGTCTTTGTGCATTTGAATTGATAAGATTTACTGTATGGAAGGTGCTTACTTTGTGCCAGCTCCTGATCTTACCTAGCTTTTCTCTGAGTTTTTTTAAATCACTAAAATAGAACAAAGAAAACGAGCCCAAAGGGGGTAGTTTCATAAATTGAATGCGCTTATAGATGGATTTGGTGAGTGCTAAAGTTAGTTCAAGTGTGGGGCAGAGCCTTAGAGCTGGCAATGAGGGCACAGGGAGAAGAATTGGCAATGGTGGACTGAGAGTGAGATCTCACCTCTTTAGCAGTAGTGACATGCCGGATGGGCTACATTGAACTACAGCCAAAATGTAAGCAAAGTTTCAACCAGGTGCAAAAGAAAATTCCACTTCACAGTAGGCTAATGGCTTGTTAATTTAGTTAAGTACTGTGGTAGTTATTAGTCCAGAGAAAAGAGGGTTAACCACAGAATTAAAAAATCCTTTGTTCTTGAAATTTTAATGGATTTTTTTTTAATCTCTTTTTTTTTTTTTTCCTGCCTCACTACAGCTCGTCCATTATACTCTGGCTACAGTCTGCATTGTGACTGACTGAGACAGACCATGAAAATGCTATAATCAGCTAACAGAATCACAAGACTGGACCACAGTCACAAATGGATACAAGCTTGGGATTTATATTTAGCATAGTGATAGTGCAGTTTGCAATTTAGGGTGGGCATGCCTGATCCATCTTTAAATGAGCTAATCCTGCTAATGGAAAATGTCTAGTCACCGAAACACTGCGCTTGGCACAAGGTCATTTACTTTTTGCCATCATGGTAAGACTGTTTCCACTGTGCCAGCAGTGTATGTTTATGCAGATTACTTTGTAGACACATCCACCATCTACTTATGAATCCTATTTTTCTTTTGTGAACATGGGATTATGCGCTAACCTTTATGCATGGCTAGCAAAATGCAAACCTTTTAAAAAGAAACGGAGAGTCTAACACTTCAGAATACATTGTATAGCAAGAATGTGACACCTAGTGGACAGACAACATTAAGGAAATGTGACAGTCGCATTGAGGAATATTGACATTAAATGACCCTATCCAGTAGAACAATTAATTTGATACTAGAAAAGACATTGAGCTTGAATGACTCTTTGCACGGGGGCAAAATAAGAGGATAACGGCAAGTCCCCACTCAAAGCTCAGTGGAAGTGGAGACTTGCAACACGCAAAACACAAGAAAAAAGTATGTCTAAAATAGCCCTTTTGTTAAACCCATGTTTCTTTTATTGCCATGTTATCTCTTCAGGAAGTGGAAGTTTTCACAGCTGGAGATACTCAGTGGTGAATGACTTTACAGTTAGGCCACTGAGAGCTGGACAAGACTGAGACAGTTTAAGAAACTGGACTAATACATTGTGCCCAAACTATCTGATACAGACTGTGCCTGTCTGCTGCTCCCCACTGCTGTTGTAGTACCTGAATTTCAAGTATTCACATACCTCCATTTTCCAGGGTGCCCTAGTCTCTCACTGCTTTGCTGGCTATAAATAACAGAAAAACTTACCACCAGAAACTGGTATTTTATACTGGCTACAGAATACAAACCAAATTTTTCACTGTAAAATTTACAAATTTTAAATCTGTATGTATTTCCAAGTATGCTGAAAAGCACGTCAGATGCTAGAGGATGCATAAAGCATACCCTATGGCAGTTGTGTTCTGTATGAGATGCATTGGCTCTAAAAAAACTCCAGCACTGAGGGATTTTTCCCTGCAGTCAGTCCCCAATTCCAGTGGATAAGCCAGAATGAAGTTGCCTTGGGGCCAGCTGGTTTGCACCAGTCTTGTCTTACCTAGTAAGCCGTTATGAATCCACTCCTAATAGCTCAGAGCTATTTGCTGTTAGGCAATGTGTTCTGCACCTACGTGGTATAGACCACAGAGGCAAACACTGTGCGACTCCCAGCAGGTGCCTTTCACACTGCGAGGGGTGGTTCCTGTGATCACTCTAGATCTGTATGCGCTGTTCACATCTGTGGGTTGACCTAATTTGCAAGAAAGACTGTGTCCTGGTTTGAGGTAGAATGGAACCAATTTTCTTTTCAGTAATTTTACTTTTCAGTTAAGTCTATTCTGACTAACAGCACTCCATGAAATTAACAGCAACTTTTCTAGACAATGTCTGCTTCTGGCAGCTAAGGCCTGATGTTTATAGTTAGTACTAAGGAATAGTATACAGAGAGGCTCTTGCTTATACTTATTGCTATAACAACCAAGGTCAGCTAACTTTGTTATGTACCAAGTTGAAGAGTGTAAAGGGGTTGCACCTGCAGGGAGGAGCAGACAGGACAGGTGACCCAAAACTCACCAATGGGGTATTCCATCCTGTCTGCATCATGATCAACAGCTGAGGGATCATAGGGGTCAGCTTCTCTCTTCAATGGCCAGCATCCGAGGAGGACTCTGTCTGTTCCCCTGCCTTTGATCCAGATCTGTGTGTCCTTGAATCCAGATCCAGTTCCTGTCCGTCACTGAGTCCAGTCTGTGATTTTCCCAGTGTTTGCCAAGTGACATCATCATCATCCTGGGAGCTTGATACTAGTTTTGTATGTATTTGGTATAGATTTCATTATTTTCTTATTGAAATTTTTTTAAAATTAATATTTCATTAAAGTAGTTTTAGTTTCTTTTCAACTCGTCTCTCTCCCTTATATTGTCTCTCTTCTTTTGGGAAAGACAGCATCTGTTGTTTCTTTAATGGCCAGCCCAGCCTAAACCAGGACACACTGAAGGCCCCAATATTGCCCAAAACAAAAAATATTTGGAGAACCTAGTTTAAAAGAAGTTCCACAAGCCCAAGAGGCAGAGCATGCTGTGCCAGCCGGCCTCTTCCTCTGCTGCCCCTGCTCTGCAGTCACCCTTCGCTCTTCTCAGCTACAAATGGATGTGTGGAGTTATATTCTCTACAAAAATCTTGGTATTGAAATGCAAAAACATCCTTTTTCACCCGTAGAAAACGATGTTTACAAACAAAACTAATCCAGTTAGAAGCACAGGGCTTTTAGCTTGAGCTCCAGAGGGAGATTTTGGTCTGTCAGGAGACAGCACGGGAAGGGAAAGGTACAAAAAAACCCCACAAAACAAAACGAGGATGAAGCGAGAGTTCATGGTCCATACCAGTGCTGATAAAACACGGTAATAAAAGCGTTTTGAAAGCATTATAGCACAATAAGCCGATCGCCGCCACCCGCCCCGTCCAACGGTCGAAGCCTCCCCTCAGCGCTCCCGCGCTTGCCCCGTGGGCACGCGAACGGGGCGGGGCGGTGCCGCCTCCGGCCAATGGGAGGGGGAGAGCCACACGCGGGGAGGCGTGGCCACGCGGCGGAGGGGCGTGGCCGGAGGCAGCTCGTGGGCGGTGGCAGGCCGGGGCGCCCTTCCGCCCCTCCTGCCGGCGGCCGCGGCCCGTCCCCCACCCTGCCCTGCGGATGTGGAACCGGCGGTGAGTGGGGAGGGGGCGGCCGGAACCGGGCGGGAAGGGTCTCTCGCTGCCGCCGCCGCGGGGGGAGGAGCCTCTCCCCTGCCCGCCCACCCCCGGCCTTCCCCGCCGCGGCGTGGAGCCAGCGCCCCTCAGCGCCCGGGAGCGTTCGCCCGGCGGCGTTCACGGGCCCCGGGGAGAGGGGAGATGTGGGGCCGGGCCTGGAAGCGGCTCCAGCTACGGGAGCCAGGCCTCGTTGGCGGGGCCGCCAAGGGGTTCGGGGTGGTGGAGCGCGGCCTGGTGTGAGGGAACAAGTCACCGGGATGGGGGGGGGGCGGCTGGGCCTCTCTCCGTCACAGCCGTCCGGTTCCTCTCACAGGAGGGCGAGGCGCAGGCTGGCGGCGGCAGGGACATGGCTACCGCAGTCTCTAAAACCAGCTGCCTCCGCCCCGAGGGGTCTAGAGACCGCCCTGGGCAACCGGCCCGACGGCTTGGGTGAAGGGCAGGTGGGCTGTGGGGGTCAGAGGTGCTTTTTGTCTCTGCTCCCCGCTCCCCGGGGTCTGTCATAAGTCGTGGCCAGCCTGGGTCTGCGAGAAGAGGCCCAAGCGACATCCCCGAGGGCCTGGGCTGGGCGCTGAGCCGCCTGTGTGGGGCACGGGGAATGGCAGAGGCGGGCTGGGAGGGTGCTCCAGCCCTTTTCTGCTTTTCGGCAGGAATTTGCCTAAAAATAACAAGCCTGACTTAGTCACCGCGCCAAGCACAATGATTCTCAATAAATGGTAGGAGCCAAGTTTGCCGAGTCTCCTGCTTGTTTATACAAAGGTTGTTTTCAGAAGAACGCTGTTCTCTAGAGTGTTATTGTTAACTAGCGATAATAACTACCTAGTGCTTTTGATTCCTTAAGTTCCATAGAAGTTGCAATATGCACAATGTGACAGGCATTATCCTTTAAAAAAAACCAACAACCTGATTATGGAAAGTGATGCATTAAGGTGAAGTGATGCATCAAGACAGTGTAGTCAATCATTGACAATCAAAGTTACGGTGCCTAATTGCTGATTTTGTTTTCCTTTGTCTGATTAATTCAGCTTGTGAAGATTTGCATCTAAAATGTTTTTAAATACTTACTAATCCCGAGTATTTCTTTTATAAGAGATACATACTTGGGTTCAGAGCTGTAAATCCAAATGCTGCAGAACTGTGTGCCTATGAACCGTTTAGTGAAATTAACTGAAAACTTCGTTGAAATTTGGCTTGAAAACTTGCCCCCCCCCAGTCAAAAGCAAATAGCCTTGTTTATTATGATATGCATATGTTTACACTATCACTATTTTGTAGGATAATTTATATGAAATAATGGAAATGATGATTTCTCTGAGTCACACAACTATATCGGTCCTAAAAGCTGAACTGCATCGTACAGCAACTTACTGAGAAATAAAGTAGTTTCAGTCTTTGAACAGGAGGGGGAAAACTGCTTAAAGACAGTGAGTAAAATCCTTTCTTCGGTGAAGTTAATAGCAAAAAAAAAGAACCCACCCCAACAACAATGAAATCTAAACCTTCCCCTCAGTTTTAAATTCAGTAAATTCAATCTGTGATAGATTTTCTGTTTTGTTTTTTTTTTTTTTTAAATTTTATGAGTAGGTCAATTACCAGATTTCTCTTTTTATATTAACAACTTTAAATTGCTTTATGAAACATAATATAAAGATCTCTGTAGAGATACTTGTATACAAGTTGAAGGTACAATGTCAACAATACTTAACGTGGAGCAGCTGAGGGATCTTAACTGGGGTGGTTTAGCCTGGAGTTAGGAAGGCTCAGGGCAGACCTTATTGCTCTCCACAACTACCAAAAAGGAGGTTGTAGCGAGGTGGGGGCAGTCTCTTCTCCCAAGTAACAGGACAAAAGGAAATGGCCTCAAGTTGTGCTAGGGAAGGTTTAGATTGGATATTTAAGGAAAACTTTCTTCACCAACAGGGTTGTCAAGCATTGAAACAGGCTGCTCAGGGAAGTGGTTGAGTCACCACCCCTGGAGGTTTTTCAAAGGTCTGTAGGATGCAGTGCTTAGAGACGTGGTTTAGAGGTGGACTTGGCAGGGCTAGGTTAATGGTTGGTCTTGATGATCTTAAGGGTCTTTTCCAACCAAAATGATTATATGATTCTTACAGAATAGGTTCACTTAGAACATTTGGATTATTTACATATAAAGCTATGCTGATGCTCAAAACTTTGCAGCTGGATTTTGTCACGAACACTAGGTTTGTATCTCTCACCAAGTTCAAGTCATTTAAGTGCTATGTGCATAATTTGCCTATCTATATGATAGGTGTCCTGCTAACCTACTTGGGGTGGTATAAGCTTCCTTGGTATGGTTAAAGCTTCACAAGATTGACTGAGAAAGGTCTTCCTTAAACATGTGTTTGCACGCTCTTACCAGGACAAGCTTATTGGTTTTAGTTATCTGTTCCACCAATGTCCTCTTCTGTTAATGTTTTCATTTTCTGACAAATAATACACTGTAGGAAGTTGTAAACTGTTGCTTTTGCTGATAGTTTCTGCTTATTACTTTGTTTTTATTTGTTTATTTGCTTTCTCATCACTACTACTTTGCTATACACAGCAACAGTTTTCCTACTTAGAGAGTAGGGCATAAATGCCATGCCACCAAAGACTGGTAGCATCTTGCCAAGTGACAGTTAGAGGGGTTTCTCAAACTACTCTTTTCAGTTGGTCCACAGAAATGGGGATCTGCCACTTCACTAAGCACAGACATATGTAACTCACTGTAGGAAAGTTTTGTGGTTTTTAGATTGATACCAAATATTTTTTAACGCTGGTGTTTTTATTTTGTTTTTATACTTAGCAAGCTCTCAAAAGATGGCGGAAAGCTGGTCTTTCTTGGATACTTATGAGCCTAACTTCAGGCCTCTGGTAGTAATTGAGCTTGCAAAAGGCACCAAAGAGGAAACCATAGAATGGTTCACTAAACGAATTGTGGACAAAAAAGCAAATGGAGGTGAGTACAGTATGATCTTCTGTAACACTTTGAAATCAATTTAGCTGTCATCATAATATGAAGACATACAGAAAATTAGTTTTCAACTAATTTGTGGTTTAATTATTGTTTAGCCAGTGCCACTCCACTTTGCAATTTTGAAATTGCTTGATTTTATGTGAGTAGAGCCTCATTCTGATGCCATGAAAATGTAATAACTGAACCCTGTTAACCCAGTTATTAATGAAAATATTGGCTTACGGTTGGTTGACGTGCCTGTTGAACTCTAGAATCCTTCCATTTTTGTGGCGGAACCCTGATAACTCTCCTTCAACATAGTTTGATTAGTTGTCTGGGAACATCTCTCTTATTGCTTATGAGAACGTTGTAAGCCTTGCCAAAATGAACATGCATCACATCTACTATCTTGTCTGCAAGACTTGGTACTATGTTGTACAATGAAATTAACTTAGCAGGAAGTGATTTAATATTGATAAATTAATGCTGGATTTTAATTATCTTTTTTTGCTAGTTTTTAGGCTCTTATAAAGACAATATTTCATTACTCATTTTCTTTGGTATACGTTTAGGAATTGAAGTTAGGCTAAATAATTTGTAATTCCTTAGACTTATTTTTTTACATTTTTTAGAAAGGCGTTATTTATGGCTGTCATAGCTTTTATCTTATGGTCAGTAATATTTCTATAGCTATTGGATTTCTGACTACAAACTTGTTTTCAGGCCTCTGCTACGTAAGTCAGGGTTCTTTCTATTTCAAAAGTGTAGTCTCCTTAAAACTTGTAGGACTGTTTGCAGAAGCACTGGTTGCTTACGTGATATGAGCATTACAGGAGTAGGTCCAAAATGTCCCTGTTGTTACAGTTCACTGTGAGCACTCCCACAGAAACAGGGCTAAATTGTGGGGTGACCCTGCAGGATTCTGAATACCACGTCAGGTGCTGTTGAAGCCTTAATTCTTTGTGCTCTTAAAAGGTGCAGTTTCAGCATTCCTGATAACTAGGCCCAAAATGATGTGTGCTAAAATGCTAAGTTTTTGAGGTGTTGTTTTAATGTATTCTCTCCCTAATTTTGCTTTTCTTTACTTTAAAGGTGCACAACTGCTGGTTAAACCATTGGTAATGGAAAATAGAGATGAACATATTTATCTGGTTGGAGCTTCCCACTTAAGGCTGTTGCTGGGAGCTGAAACTGTGGGCTTGGTGAAGGAATGTAATGATAACTCAATGAGAACTTTTACATACAGCAGTAGAAAAACTTTCAAAGATTTCGCAGGTAAGCAATTTTAGGGGTCTTTGTGGCTAAGAGCAGAGCTGTGGCTAAAGATTCAAAGCAATTACACTGCTAGATCTTTCAGTCTTTCTATTCCTTGGAACAGTAACAGTAAACAGAAATCAGAAGAACAAGCTAGGAAAAAAACACTCTTTTTTGCCTCTGGAAATTCAGATCATATGGTGAAATTATTATTATTTTTTTTTCCACATGGTTTCCACTTTTTGCTTGTGTTTTTCTTTATGCTTTTGTGTGCTCCAAATAATTTGTATGAAAGGTTTTTTGTGGAAAATATGACAAGAAAAAATAGTTGATAAACATGAGTGCAGGATTAATAACCAATGTTATGAATTAACATAGCAATTTAATTTCTTATTAACATCTGTGAGCCAGGTTTGAGGCTACTATCTTATAATTAGCTGGAGAAAGTATTTCTGCTTCCTACTTTCTATTATAATTACACATCAAGCAGAATTAAGTAATTAAATAAGAATAATAATTGATAAATAATACTATAGAGCCATTCAATGGAATTTGGGTATGATGAGATGAGAAATGTGTCATCTACAAAAGAAACCCCACAGCCTGTATTGTCTTACTAATATTTCTAATTCCCCAGTTTAATCGATACTACATTCTTATTCTTTGTATTAGAGATTTGTTCAATTGGTCATTTTGTCAAGAAAACCAGACTATTTCCTTGATGATAAATTGATGGACTTGACAATAGGTTTGTTGCTGTAGCTCCTCAAAATTTGGGATTTTTTGAAAGGTTTCTTACTGTTTTACCTTATTTCTATATTTTTGTCAGAACTAATTGTCTCAACTGGCTTATCATTATGCTGTATGGGCAATAAAGAGCAAGATACTGTGATATTTGTGTGAAATGCTTACAGAAAAGGAGATTTGTTCTGACATCTTACTGGTTTTTGTTATGAAAATACTTCAGGAACTGTAGGGTAGAAAGGGGTACGGAGATTCTGAGATTAGCAAATAGTGGGTGCCTAAGTAAGAATCTTTCAACAAGGCAAGAGTATGCTTGCTGGTATACTAACCCAGCCTCCAGCAATTAGTACTTCAGGGCTGTCTTTGTCTCTTGATTGATTTGTTTTCTTATTTCACCCAGCTGGTCAAAAATGCAGTGGCCAACATGTGCCAGTTAGAGAAAACTTCTTCCCAAGACATTTATTTTAAAAAGTGGGGGTCTTTGCTAATGGATGTTTGTTGGTAGTAGTTGTCACATAATTATTACTACTCTTTTCCTGATTCTGGTCATTTTTGATAGTTATTTGCTGCTAGGGTTGTCTGCACAATTTCATACTACTTTCTTTTTGGTTTTAGATGACAATCACAATTTCCTTACAATGGCAGAATGTCAGTATATCATCAAGCATGAGCTTGAAAATTTAAGAGCTAAAGATGAAAAAATGATCCCTGGATATCCTCAGGCAAAGCTGTATCCAGGAAAATCAATTGGTAAGTGACGTAGTTTGTCTGTAACTGTGTTGACATATGATAGTGTTCATGGTGAAAAAACCCTTAATTTTCCTGCACTGAAGAGAAATCCTTTGGTTAAGTCCCGCTATTTTTAATCAATTTTTTTTCTCACCACTCTACAGTGGTAGGATAAGAGGTGATGGATGCGCAGTGCAACAAGAGAAATTCTGAATAGATATTAAGAAAATGCTTTTCACACTGATGGTAATGAAACGTTGGAACAAGGTTTTAGAGACTCTGGTAACTCTGTTCATGGGGGACTTTTAGATCTTGACTAGACAAGGCCTGGAGCAGCCTGGTTTAAGCTGGACCTGCTTTGACCAGATGACTTCCAGAAGGTTGCCCAACCAAAATCTTTCTGTGGGGCTGAAACTCTGGCCTCATGGGCTTTTTTTTGTTTTTTG
>JAOXJM010000012.1:43516435-43538234 GCA_026413425.1 Tringa solitaria
ATGGGCTTTTTTTTGTTTTTTGTTTTTTTTTTTTTCAGCTGGATAATTTTTATGTATATTGATGTTACCCATTTTTTTTTATAATTAGTACCAAAAATATTTGTTTTTAAAAGATTACATAATTTGATTGTCTCTGTATAAAAATACTGGAATGAGTAACAGTGTTCCAGAGCTATAAAATTCAAAATATGAAGGAATTTTTATTTCATTAGTTTGATTTATTTTATCCTCCTCTTTGCTTCAAGAGTTCTTTTCATAGGAGAAAGAAGTAAGAAGAGCTACTTTTATGGTAGTTGGAACTAGTTCATTGTCAGAGATGCTACAGTTTCTTAGAGTTTAGCTTTTAATATTGGTATGTCTTTATAAAAATAGTGTCTTTATTCATTATTGTTCGTCGAAGAAGCAGATCTGTGCATGTCAGTGGTTTAAGAAATGTAAATGATGAGTTTACACTGGTAATTTTTTATATAGCTAAGGTATTTTTCTAGTTATGTCAAGTAGATGCCAATGTGAAATGGTAAAAAACTATCACACGACTTCTAGTGCCTCCGCTCTCCTGTTTTTGAATTTATTTTCTTTTTTAATATTTCTACAATTATAACTTCTGGAGCAGTTTGTTAATTGTTTATCAACATGGGAAATATTGCTAAATGCAAATTCTGGAATATTTGTTTTGTTTGCAATGAAGATGTGTTCTAATTTATTAATTAGTATCAGTTGATCATTCAAAAATGTTTTTAGTATCTTTCCCATAATTAATACAACAATGACTCTTCAGTTTACTGTTTTCTTTTTGCTATGTCAATTGGATTTTTTATGCCTTTCTTTGCTCAAATGCATGAACCAGTCCTTTCCTCACAAAGCTCCACGTGGCATTTCAGTTCTCATCTGTAGCCCTTTTTGTGATTCAAGCTGCAGCTGGTTATGTTGTAAACCTATGGAATAGTTAATAGATGTAAGAAAGTTACTTTTTCTCTTCTACTGGATAGCACAGTCTTTGTAGGAATAGGTAGAAGTGCTTTCTATAATGGATAATTTTTAACTAATGTGACATTTTATTTGTTTTTAAATGCTAGATTTATTTCATAGTAACTTTAGGCTTGCTAAGTACATAATGTAGCCTTTTTGCTTATATCAACTTCACTGTCCTTTGAAGGAGTACTAAGTATCTTTTTCTTTCTTTTTTTTTTTCCTTAGTGAGAAGATTATTGACCAGTGGTATTCTGGTTCAGATTTTCCCACTGCATGATAGAGAAGAGTTGAAAAAGCTCCGTCACAGCTGGTATGGCCGAGTCAAAGTTGGCTATCAACCTTTAGGTATGTGAACTCTTACTCCACTAAAAATGAAGTGCAGGGTTTCTTCTGGAGAAGTTTTCAGTTTGTGTGAGAAGACCAAGTTTCCTTCCTAACTTCTGCTCTAGCCTTTAGCCTCTATAGAAGCGAAACTCCAGTGTGGAAGGTAAGTGTTGGACAAATATGCCTGAAGGGAATGTCTTGGCCTGGGTGTGCTATCGAGCATGCTTAAGATTTAAGATCTGAGTATACCTTTCCATCTATTCATTTACTTCCTTGAAGGCTGGCAAAGCACAGCTAGGCCTTTTTTGCCCTGAGCAGGCTGAAACAAATTTGTTTCCCAGGTGTATATATACCAGTAAGAAGCTTCAGAAGTTAGGTGTCACTTAACTGTTAAAGTTTGGTTTTATGCCAGATGTTGTCTGTGCCATCTTAGCCATTCATTGGTAGAATCAGTTCTCATGAATGCTAATGTTCTGGGTTTTTTTCCTTCTGGGTATCTGATGTTAATTTGCTTAGTATTGAGATATTTTACTTCCCTGCCATCTGAATGTATGTATATATTTGCATATATATAGAACATAAAAAAATTCAAATAACTGCTTGAATTTTTGGAACATGAGAGAAGCAGGAACAAAAATGCAATAATATTCATTGGATCCCTTTGAGTCAAGGGATTTTTGTAAAATCAAGTTCAATATTACACTGACATCTATGTTAAGTGTAGTCTTAATTGATTCCTTAATTCATTTTCTCTGCAGATGAGATACGCTGCTACTTTGGTGAAACCATTGCCCTCTACTTTGGCTTCTTAGAGTACTTCACATTTGCTTTGGTTCCAATGGCTGTCATTGGGATTCCTTATTATGTGTTTGCATGGGAAGATTATGACAAATATGTGATGTTTGCTACGTTCAACCTGCTCTGGTCCACTGTGATACTGGAAGTTTGGAAGCGGATTTGCGCCATCATGACGTACCGTTGGGGGACACTGTTGATGAAACGACAGTTTGAAGAACCAAGACCAGGCTTTCATGGTGTTCTGGGCATCAATCCTGTCACGGGGAGGGAGGAACCAGTGTACTCAAGTATTAAGAGGCAGATACGGATTTATCTGGTGTCCTTACCATTTGTGTGCCTTTGCCTCTACTTCTCACTCTACGTGATGATGATTTACTTTGATTTGGAACAGTGGGCTCTGGATTATCATGAAGCGAATGAGTCTAACTTCAGCAGCTTGATGCTGTTTGTGCCCAGTATCATATATGCTGTTGTGATTGAAATTATGAACCGCATCTATCGGTATGCTGCTGAATTCTTAACATCGTGGGGTAAGTTGTTTATTCTTCCTTAAGGTTAGAATACCAGATGTTTAGAACTTGTTTCTTTGTAGAATATGTTACTGGGAGTTCTTGTTCAATGGAACACTAAAGAAATTTCCTGAAGTATATTTTTACTGTGGGGTAAAAGAGATGGCCATTTTTACTTCTTACATTTATTTTGAGTGTTCTGAGATCAATTTCATATTTGGTTTAATTTGTTCTGAGTCTAGCATGACATCAAAAGGGGTGATACCTTCCTCATCAGCCTTTCTCTGCCTTTGGTGCAGAAGTCCTCCTTCTGTGATTTAGCTCTTTCTTTGGCTGGATCAGCCATAGTGCTGGCCCAAGTGGTGAGGTGAGGTCATGAGGATGGGAGCTCAGAGGCGGACAGCAGGAGGGACTGTCCTGGTAGTTGGCATCCACAACCTGAATTTGGTGAATTTGGATTTGCTGAACACGTCTTAGTCTACTGATACATCTGTGCAGAGTGCAGAGGCACTGAGATAATGTAACAAAAACAAAAAACATTAACTGCATGCCATGTGAGAGTGTTTGTGTATGCTATATATATACACCAAAGACAGAAGTTCCACATTCCCATCAAAATATTTTCATCTGGGCACTCTCAGAAGAAGAGGAACGTTATAATAGATTATCTTGTTTTCCCTGTGTGTGTGACTTGCATAACAGATTGGACCTTACATTTTGTAACATAAGGATAGTGAAATGTTAGTGGGGTTTTTTTGAATTTTTGCACTCCTACAGATGTGCAGTCAATTTCAGACAAAGTTAATAGGTGAAGCTAATGGGAAGTTAAGAGTTTTGTGTAGCTCAATAAGGCGTAAATTTACAGGCCAACCCAAACAACTCTACAATTCTATGACAGAATCCAGGTTACTAAAGCTGGAGGGACAGAAAATTAACCTAAGAAAGATTAAGCAAAAAGGAGATTGATGCAGAAGAGAGAATGAAAAGAGGTGTTGGACTGGGAATTGGTTATGCATGCCAAAATTATTTGCTCAGCAAATTCAACTTGACAGCAGCAGTAGCAAAAGCAAGCCATTTTTTGATTTGTTTATGACTATTCAAGGATTTTATTTAAATAATGACTTTTAAATTCTTATCTAGGTTTCAACTGCCTGTTTTGGTTTTGTGTTTTTTTGTTTTTTTTGTGGTTTTTTTTTTCCACTATACTGCAAGAAAAAGCCTTTATGTAAAATGCCCAGTTGTGTCGATCAGGTAGACTAAAATGTCTTTAGCAGGTAACGCATGTTTGTTTTTTTTTAAGCCAGACTTTTTTGTTTTTAAGCTGATGTTTCATATTCAGCAACAGCAGTACTTCTGTACTGCACTACACTGACAGCTTGTGCCTTTTCTGTGCTATCCAACGTGTTTATGCTGCTGTGCTGTGAATAGGATGAAGAGCTCATCTGGCTGTCCTGCCTCCCTTCCCACCTGACATGATTTCAGCTAAGATCTGATTTAAACAGCTAAACTGGGAAAACGTAGGGGTATTTTTAAGCACACCTCTTGCACCTATTTATCACCAGAACTGATTGTTTAGTGAAAGCTGAAAGTAAAAATTGCATTCAGTCCTCTGAGTGCATTTTTCATAAGCCAGGCCCAACTTCACACTCTGTCAGAGTAGAACCCTGCTGTTCTCTCCTGAGCATGGTTTGTAGGTGATGGTCTCTCCCTTGTTGACACAGCTGATGCTACTGCGCTGCCTCTTCATTCAGTTACTGCTTAGCCAGGGCTTTAAAGGTACAATCTGACTAAATAGCAAAAAGAAATGGAAGTCTCCCATTCACTTCCCTTTCCTCCTGCTCTAGTAACCAGCCTTCATCAAACCTCAGCTTCTGTCAGTTTTATCTTGAATGGACTGAAACTCTTCGTTTTAGAATCCGTAATGTGAACTTCATGTACTCTAGCCTTGCTTTACACCTTAGGGTCTGATTTAAATTCCTTGGAGATGGATGGGGATAATTCTGTGAGCATTTACTGGTTTTGAATCAAGTCTGGTGTTACTATTTTTCATGATGTATTCCAATTGGTTTTGCATTTTTTTTCAGCCAAAGAAAAATCAATAATGAGGCACATTTTATTAAGTGTTAAGAATGATGGATGGTTTTTCAGTTATTAAACAGCTCTTCTGAGAAAGAAAGATGTAAAAGTAAAAACTTTTGCAGTAGAAAAAATACTGGAGTTGTAGTTAGAAATATACATGTCGATATGGTGCATCAGATTAGCTTTACAGGTTAAGTGGGATACCGGTACAAGCTAAATTCTTTTTGCTGTAAGTGTTGAAGGAACTATTCCCCATAAACTATTATTTAAGCAATTTTTAGGTGGAGGAAAAGTGTCTGTTTACTCTTTGTAGAGCAATGTTCAGTATATGATAAGTGCTTCCACTGTTTACTGATTAATAATTTTGTTGGTATTTTAGAAAATCACAGGCTGGAATCTTCATATCAGAATCATTTAATTCTGAAGGTTTTGGTGGTAAGTATGTAGTATAAGCATTTTTAAGATGATTTAAAAAGAGAACTTGTCATGTGTTTTATTACTTTTTTCTTAGCATTAGCTCACTGACCTTCAGTTTTCTTCAAGGCCAAATACTAGCACAAATATCAGAGTAAACAGGATTTCTGTTGTGGTTCCAGTAACTGCTAGACTGTTCTGGATGTCTCTTTTTATAGAGGAGAGTTGGCTTATTATTTGTATTGGTTTGTTCTTTCATTAGGACTCTGTAGATTTAAGTTTTTCTGTTAATTGATGTGGTCCTATCTCCAACTGGGAAGAAGCTGAATTCATTCTTAGTGAATTCAACTTCTGGATTAACTGGGAAGTGAATTTCTTTCACTTCTTGCAAGATTTTATGGTAAAGTTGTATCTTAAAAAGTTCATGTATTAACTTCCTGTAGTAACATTCAGACAACCAGTCTGGGGAGACTGGAAATACATGTCCATCAGGCTGCTCCTATGCAGTTTGTAGTCCTGATTTATCTGCTTTCTGGCTCTGAACCAGTAGCTTTTGTGCTTGTGTGTGTATAAGTTTCATTGCTCTTTTAGGTGTATGTCCATTTGCAACACTGATTCTAAGGAAGCGTACTGTAAATTTTGAATTTCCATAGAAGATGTTCAGTAAAAGCAGTTGTAAAGATTGACTTATTTTGAGACTTAATATTCTTGTATCCTTTTTGAAGAGGTCATTCAATTTTATTCCAGAGTTCCCTTCCCCTGCCTCCCCTCCCCAACTCAGCATGCTTTTTTATTACTTTTTTTAATCTGCTTGTTATCCTTGTTATTGGTAACCTCTAGAACTAAAACTCTTGTATGTATCATTTATAGGTTAGTGCCTGCCTTTCTCAAAAAATAGCACTTTTTCGCTATAGGAAATTTATATAAAATAATTAAAAAATATATAAAATGTCAAATGTAAACCCCCCTCAAGTTTCACTTTCAACCTATGAGTGACTCTCTGCACTCCTCATTATTATCTATGTCATCCATGAGCTCTGGCACTGATAACAAGTAGGAAAAGTTCTCTCCTGCTTCAGAGCTGGCTTATGATTTTTCAGGTACAATACTGTGATTATGTCTCATTTTAGAAGTAGGGAGTATTTCTCTTGGTTGCAAAACCTCTTGAAGTGATTCAACATAAAGCTCAACTAACATATATCAAGAAACAGTTGTACATGGCATCCAATGCATATATTTGGATTAAGTATTTCTTTGGGAAAAAAACCCCAAGCAAACATTCCCCTAAATTACGATGAATACATCCCTTTTATTGCATTACCTGTGGGGAAACTGCCAAAAGATGAAAGTTAAGTAGAAGGTGATGTGTTTTTATTGCCCACTTTTTTTTGCGTGCCATGCTTTAGGAAAACATGAATCTCGTCAAATGAAAATCTGAGCAGAAGCAATATTGAAAATTATGTTCTTCTGACCTAAGTTTTAAAAATGTTAAAGAAAATTTTAATAGTTTACATCTGCGTGGAAGCTATTTAGTCAAGGTAACTGTTAAGTTAGATAATATTCTGCATTTGAACTTTTGCTTGAGTGCTAATAACAAGTATTTTTAATTGCAGTTCAACTTCTTAAATTGTTTTGCATCTCTCTTCTACATTGCCTTTGTGTTATTTGATATGAAGCTTTTGAGGCAGGTGAGTTTCAAGAACATCTTAAGAATATTGATGAATCTGGGAAAATAAAAGATTGATTGAAATAAGACTTTAGTTTTTAATTGTTTTTCTAAAATATATATGACATATATTCATTGTCAAGTTAATATTTTCTTACAAATCCAGCTTCCGTATTTCTGTTCCTCTAGCACAATTGCAGATTCATAACAGTAATGTAGAGCAATTCTTTATTTCAGTATCAGTGAAGAACTGTTTTCAAATAAATTGATAATTCCCTTACACAGATGAGCCTGGAAAATGTTAATTTCCTCCTTTTTTCCCTTTATATTAGAAAATGATTTTATCTACAATGTTTTTAATGAGAGACTCTTGAGGATAAGAGAATGATTAAACTTCTGACTACAATGAGGAGCTGAGAATAAATAAAAGCAAAAATAATTTGTAGTTGGAATTTGAAATCAGCTTTCTGTTGTTAACATCTTTTTAACTCAAATGCATGAAAATCAAGTATAAGGAATATATTTTTGTTCTAAATATAATGAACAAAAGAACAAGAAACTGAGCAGAAGAACTCTGCTCCTTTAAAGAGATCTCTAGCAAAACAGTTGACATATCTATACCAGACATGATATTCATAACATTTCCTATATTTTAAGGTAAAAAACAAGAAGGGAAAAAAAAAAAGTTCATCGGTTAGCTCTGTTATTGGTGTTGGTGTAGGTTAAGTGTGTATCTTTAACCTTCATTGGACTTTGTGTCCTGTCTCCAAGATACAACCAGTTCCACAAAATATTTAGATATATAACTCTTACTTAGTCCTTTTCAGCACATAGCAAAGGATAGGTATGTGAGCAGCTGTACTTTCACATGCTACTGCTAGTTTTGTTAGGCTAGCATTCTTATGCCATAGTATTACAATTTACGGTATTACTAGAACATACAAAATTGTAAATGATCATATGTTTATCACAGATGTATTAAACTTTTTTTATCCTTTCTTTTTTTTTCTTTTTTTTTTTTTTAAACTTAAGAGCTTGGCCACTTTGCTGATAACTTCGCAGATCCTAAATCAGTTTGTAGAATCTTTGCTTCCTTACTGGCTCCAAAAGAGACATAAGAAGAGGATGAAGAAACGCATGTGTTCTCTGAAAACAGATACGGACCTGTCATTGGTGGAACAAGTCAACCTGGAGAAAGAAATGGGCACCTATGTTGTATGTATTACTACTGCAAAAGAGTTAAAAGCTTTCTGGGCCGTAGTTGACAGAGACATCAGCCAGTGCAACCTGAAACATTTCCTGGCTGTTTGGGCTAGCAGCTTTTTTCCAGGTGTATCAATTTTGCTGGTAATGTTTATATAGTGATATGGTGCACTGGATCAAGACACTGGTACAGTGCAGGATCCCAGTTGCATCAGCACGAAGGGTATAGGAACGAACAGCTGAATCTACCTAACCCCATATCACTGAAAGAAATGTTTGTGTAATTGCAGTTCTAAAGGAATTGACAAAGTAGACATTAGTGTGTATGTTAAGGCCTTGCAGACTGGCTGGTAACTTGCTTGATCAGATGCTGCAAGCGTAGTCACAGGAGGCTCAATACTGTATGATTTATACTTTTACAGAATAAGAATTATATGTAGATAGTGTACCTTTTATGTAAAAAAAGTTTGAAATTTGTTATCGGTACCATATCAGATTCCTCACTTCCTGTATAAAGTGCCATGAAATGGGAAGAGGAAAAAGGAATATTACCTTTGCAATTGAAAAACTATACAAATGTTAACACTTGCATTCCTCTGGGAAGGTTGGTGTTTCCCACATTTTATATGAGAGAGAGATTTAGAGAGCATGGCTGCCTTACAGTAGAGAACACGGCAGAAATTCTCGAGTTAGTGTCTAGTAAATCAGCACAGTCCAGCACCGTGCCTGCAAACAGGCCAGCTCAGCTCCGAAAGCTGGGTGTTGTCATCAGGCATTACTATGCCTTAACAAATAAGCTCTGCCCCTTGGGGCTGAGATGAGTTCTGATTCTCAGCTGACACATAGAAAGCCAGTGTGGTGTCTTTGAGTCACATTGCCCAGTGCTTCTTGTGCAGAGCTAGATCAAATGCATCTGCACCTGTTGTACCATTCTGCCCTGAATAATTTCCTGCGGGGACTCAACAAGTCAATTGTAGAGTTCCAACTTTGCCTTGGAGGTAGCCACTGCTAGCCTCAAGGTACTGTGTACTCAAGGCCTTAATGTTATTTTCAGTCTAAAGATTTAAGTTGTGCTGTGCTTGTGAATACACAGTATTAGATCACTGATTTGTTTGTAAGCAATGAGCTGTCAGCAGGCAAGAGTATTTCTAAAATTAAATCTGTCACAAGGGGGAAGCATTGGACTATGTTTAGTAACTGAGGAGTTTAGCAGGAATCTTGACAGAATTAGTTGTTTCAGGCTCTTCTCTTTTCCTTCCTTCACTTAACTCTTTAACATTGATTCTCTCTCTTTTTTTTTTTGTTTGTCCTCTTTCCTTCTCACTTTTCAAACCTCCAGCCCTTAACCCAGTAAAGATGTAAAAACATCCTGCAGTCATTTTTAAATTTTTTTTTATGATTCTACTTCTCTCGAATTCACTTTATCCCTGAATTTCTTTGCTGATTCTGTTTCCTTGATACTATAGTTTATGTGCTGCTTTTGTGGCTGACAATGGCATACTTTGAAATTTCTTTAACATCCTATCAGAGTCCTCTCTTCCTGCGCAAAGTGTCATAAATTGAGTAGGAGAAAAATAAAGACTCCTTTTCTTTTCATACTCTGCTGTTCTAAAAGTCAATAGGTACTGAACAAGGAAATGAGAAGAAAGGAGTGAGGAAGTAGTGGGAATACTGTGCAGTTACCAGAAGGAGGAGAACAAAGGGAAGCGTTGCTCTGCCAAGCTCCCTGCCTGCAACATTTGTCTGAGAAAGTGATAGCAGGGACAGATATGTGACTGCAACTCCAGTGAGTGATCCTGCATAAATATCCCACCTTACTAAAATTTGGAGTTCCTACATAACATTTCTGTGGAAAAAAAATCTCAGTGGTTTTAAAAGTTAGATAGCTCCTCAGGGTCTGGTCTGCAGATCGGTTTGTCAGACCTAGCTGTACTACACAACTTAAAAATGAGCTGAAGTGAAGAATGCAGCTAAAGATAACCCCATGCTGATTTCTGAGCTTGCAGGATTCTTCTGCCTCTCTCTGTTAGCTAGGAAACAAGCACTAAGTGCTGGAGAAGCAGTCAGTTTAACAGCTATAATCAGCAAAAAAGATTAGAGAACGATGTGTCTGATGCATGGACCCAAAACCAATTTTACGTGGTTCTTGTAATAATCTCAGTTACTGTCAAGTCTGTACTTTTAATATCTCATTTTTGAGAGACAGAAAATGTGTGGGTCTTAGCGAATACAATATAGCTAGATCCCAGTTTAACTTCTTCCTGCTATTTCACCATCCTTTGTTCAGCAAACACCTTTCCTTTAAAAATGAGTTGATTTTGTTCTTCGCTTCCATAAATAACTAGTGCAACCACAGAAAAATATTATTAATAATACAAAGTAGTAGTTATGCAAATATGCATAATAACCTACATGTGAATACTTAATCAGTGTCTAAGTACCCACGTTCTTGGTTTAAAGATCAGGTGATAGATGTGTTGCACATTGGCCAAAATAGGGCTTTTTGTTTGCATTAATTGTTCCTTTCAGATGCTGGTGCTGCATTCTGACATTTCAGCCTCCAAGTAGGCCACTAATTTGTACTTACCTGTTTTGAAACAAACAACCAGAAATACCAGAAAAGAGTTGCCCACCTACCAACCTGTCTTTCTGGTCAGGTCTTTTGCGGACAGTCTGAAATAGTAGGACTTTTCTTGTTACAATGCTCTTAGGAGTAGATTCTGCTAGTTTAAATGCATGATGCATATCCCCCACTGTGCCTTCTGTAACTGTTTCTCTGAGGTAGTCAGGAACTTGAATGGGATTAATGTGTTTATACAATTACTTCATGTAAGAAGGCTAAGAAATGTGACTGTTGCAGAAAATGCATTAGGTGAAAGGAAAAACCTTGGCTTCCCCTTATGAAGAAGTTTTGAATAATTCCAAAATAACTAGATATATTTTTTTGTTGCTGTTTCTACCACCAACTATTGCCAAACCACTGAATTGCAATGAAGAAGTGTGTTTACAACTGTGCTGTTAATTCTGTGTTTCTTCATGTATTTTTTTGTGGTTAAAGTTTTTCTTATTTTCGTTCTGTTTTTCAGGGTACTTTTGATGATTACCTGGAGTTGTTCTTACAGTTTGGCTATGTGAGTCTTTTCTCCTGTGTTTATCCACTGGCAGCTGTCTTTGCAGTGTTAAACAACATCACAGAGATATATTCTGATGCCTTAAAGATGTGTAGAGTTTACAAGCGGCCATTCGCAGAACCCACAGCAAATATTGGTGTTTGGCAGGTAATTTTTGTGTGTCTCTTTCTATTAATTTGTTTTAAAAGAGATTTCAACAAACGTATTTAAGCTGTGTGTTAAACCCATCAGCCACTTTCAGTTTAGTTTAAAAGGTACTTTGTTCTCTTCAATGCCTTAGGATACTGTCTATCCCACTGTAGTGGTTTTTGTAGGGTTTTTGACCATGTCTTTCAGTTGCCTTTGGAAAGAAAACAAATCCTTCCTTTAGTCCTTGTGTATGTATGTGTGTATTGTAGTGGTGTTGCAACTGCAGCAAAGCAAAGCTGCCAGATACTGCCAGGTACTCTTTACCAATATATTTTAGAAATATATTTTAGCCAATATATTTTAGAAATGGTAACATCTGATGCAATCTCAGCAGTGTGGAGGTCAGCAAGGGTTTCCCAAAAAAAAAAAAATCTTTATATCTTTCTGCCTAACCTGAACATTGCAGTCTATCTAACCAATTCCATGCTAGTACTACTGGCTTAAGGATTTTCTGTCCTCAGTTGTTCGTGCGTGCGATCATAGCACCAGCTAGTTTGGATCCTGCTGCCTATGCTGTCAGTGAGCCAATTCTGACCAAAACTAGCCCTGTAAAACTCCTCCAAACTCAGAGGTTTTTCTGAAAAGAAAGAAGGCTATTAAGTAACATCCACAGACTTTAAAATTCTGTAATAGCAGTGGCCTGATAAGGAGTGTGAAGTAGTTGGAGGAAATTTCTAGGGGATGATCCATATTCTAGTTTTACTTAACAACTTTTCTAATGTTATGCTATGGAGACAAATGGCACAGTAAGATAGTGGATTGTGTTAATTTGGAGGGGTTGTGAATGTTGGTACCAAATGAAACAAACGGGAGATGCAATCAGGAAACCTTGAATGAAACATACTGTAAAAACATGGAAGCCAAGTATTCTGAGCAGTGTTCGTTAGACGTGTACATAGGTATTAATGAAGTGGAATTACAGGATAAGTCTTTTAATATGAAGTCAGTAAAATGTGCAAATTATAATCTGATTGCATTTTAACATCTGATGCATATTCTGTGCTGCCAGCCTCTTGATGACGTAGCTGCACTGACCAGTGGTGGGATCACCGGTTAAATGAGGCTGTGGTTATAAGTCCCAAGCGCAGCTGCAGGTATATTAATAGCATTTGGTTTTGCTAGAATAGTTTGTTTCAATCTAGGGAGTAGGCTGAGAAAACATAACACTAATCGTACAGTTGTGTGTGGGTTTTTTATAGTGTAGGCTCTTAACTAATAGTGGAAATGCATTTGCTTTGTGAATTAAAAATGATGACTTAAAAATTTAGTTATCTGTTTCATGTGGGAGGTTAGAGCATTGGCTGAAACATTTCTGTTAAATGAATACTGGAATTATTTTATCAGGTGAGCTGAGTCACCAGCTTGGTGTCAAGGAGAAAGTTACTTCTGCTAATTCATTGTGAGAATTGCTACAATCCAATGTCAGCCTTTCTCATTCCAGAAAGGATTGTGGAATAAGTAACTATTATATTGCAAAAGTCGCGCTGTAGTAATATTTTCTGGAATTTTGCAGGAGCTCTGTAGGCAAGAGCTTCTCAGACTTGTGCAACTCCATGTGTTTAAATGTAGATCTTTCTTTCAACAAATTTCAGCTTGTGTTACTGGTTGTGATTTAAGAAAAGCATTCTGAACCATCCTTACCTTTTCCTATTACTTAACATTCAGACAAAACCTCTAAAAACAGAGTGTTGGGGCTATTAGTTCCTCTCAGAGTTTTACTTTTTTCTCTTTATCCTGAAAGAAATTTATATTCACGAGTTCAACTGTAAATGAGTGCGTAATATTTTATGTGTTCAGATTATAAATTAAGAAGATAACAGGGATAAGGCTGCTTTCCTGTCAACTTTTTTGCTTTAGGAGTATTCTGAATTTTTCAGGAGGTGATCTGGCACTATCTACATCTAGGATGTTAGTGGTCTGTAAATAACTTCTCAAGGTCTTTACCGTACTGTGGAATCATGGAAGAATAGTGTTTAACTTCTTCACAGCAAACTTACTCACACACAGAGAGAGAAATCAAATTAGGGAAAAATTCAGGGTTGCCAGATGGTCTTTGTAGTATTGCAGACCTTGTTGTGGTCTTGTGCTTGCCTGTTGTTAAAGCTGATGAAGTCTGTACTGCTTGCCAAAGAAGTCTTATGTTGTAGAATTCAAAAGATGAAGGAAAAAAAAGAAAAGTTAAAATAATGGAGGATTTAGCAAAGAGAGAGGTCTTGTCCAGAGCAATTTGAGGACTAGTAAGTTAGAGATAATAGTCATAACTGTAAATATATTTGTGTTTTATTTCAGCTGGCTTTTGAAACTATGAGTGTCATATCGGTAGTCACTAATTGCATACTGATTGGAATGTCTCCACAAGTGAATGCCCTTTTTGCAGAATCGAAAACGGACCTTATTCTGACTGTGGCTTTGGTGGAGGTAAGTCTGCCTTCAGACAGTGCATGTGATTTTGTAGCAAGCAACATGAACAACAGCGGAGATAATACCAGGAAGTAAGTTTTTTTTTCCCTCCACGTATTAAGAGGAAATTAAGATTTCCTTACCAAAGAAGTGTTTCAGAGTCTTGTTTTTTGATTTTTCTTTTTTTTTTCTTCTGTGTTTTCATGTACTGTGAATGTTACTGCTGTACTTTTCCATACATTTCCAAGGTACTGTGTATTTATTGCTTCGTGTATTTCAAGAATTTAATAGTGCTATTTCAAGAAGCAGAATAACCATATTTTTGTGAACTGGATGTTTCTCTACTTGGTTTGTGACCCTGGCATATATTATTAAGACCTCCTATGTAATCTTTATGGATGTTTCTTCTAAACCTTATCTGAAACAACAATGACTATAAATACTAGTGATTGTAACACCATTTGGGTTTCATCTTTTCCTAATTCTGTGTTGTAAACACTTGAGTGCCATTCCTTTTCATGCAAGGAGGGATGATTATAGGTATCTTAATCATAACTGAGACTGTAAGACTTTGCCCTGATGTATCTTTGTTTCAGAGCCGTCTTGTATTGCATTGCCTTGACTTTCAACATTATGCTATTTTAGCTTTTAGGAGTTTGCTTTTCTTGAGGCAAAAATTCTGGGTTGTCTATGTGTAGTTGTTACATTGCATCAACTTACAGAGGTGCAGCAGGAGCACATACTTTGTTTTCGCAACAAATTATGAGCTTGCTTTGAGTTTTATTTTCCTAGCCTTAAGGTTTGCAGAATGCCAACTGGTTTACTGATGTTTGAGTCTGCAGCCGGCCAGGTGGATTCTTTTATTACGCATGTTTGAATATTTGCATTAACCTCAGTGAAGTATTTTAATATAAAACTAATTTGTCAATTTAAATGTAATACTGTAGTTCATTACTTTACAACATATCCAGAGAGATTGTATTATGAAAACTATATGACTGAATGTAAGCAGTATGGATTTATGGCAACTTAAACAGATGGGGCTACTTTTGCCTTTGCTTCCCGGGTATTTATTCCCATTTTATCTGTTTTAATGTGAATCTGGCTACATTGTCCTAAGCAGGCCTCTGTTTCTTAATGAGCCATAAGAGAATACCAGTACTTTTCTCTCTAAATTTAAGTTCTGCTTCTATGCAATCCTTTAGGTGACAGGAAACGCAGCATGGTAATTACATTGCTCTTGGAATTCCTTTTTAACGGTGTATCTCAAATTATCTGCAAATACAGATTTGGGAGGTTAAGAAAATAAAGGGGGAAAAAGGTTGAAGAGAAAAGGTAAATTAGTACAGAGGGAAGGAAAGGCAAAAATGTTGTCTTATACTGAGAAGCAACTTTGGTAAAGACCAATGATCTCTAACTACATGATGTGAAGGGGCAGGTGGAGTCTCATGCTGGATGAGCCAGAGCAGAGGAGAGAAAAGGCACCCATTTGTTTAAAGAAAAGTCAAATTCTTTCTTATTGTTCTTAGAAAAAAAACCCCAAGCAACCTATAACGTACTTGTCAGAAAAGATATATTTGCAAAATAATTTTAGTCACAAGTATCCAGTATGCTTGATACTGTTAAATATGCTGGTTTGATTCTTTTTTTGGCTGTTTTTTGTGTTATTATAAACTATTTATTGTCCTAGAAAACACAAAGACACAAAACCAACGTATGAGTCTTATAGTACTTTTCTGCAGCATAACAAGCCGTGTGACTTTTGGAATTTTCTTAATTATAAACAATTCCAAAACTGTTCAATATGAAATTTAAGATTTTTGCAGTCTCCAGAGGGACAGTCTTTCAGTACGTTTTAAACAATACTTAACAACTTCATGAGTGTGGGTTTGGTTTTGTGTTGTTTAAGGGGTTTTTTTTTGGTGTGTTTTTTTTTTTTAAGAGTCAACAGCTCAGGTCATGTGATCTTGCAAGGAGTCTTGTAACACAAGGTATGAAGTTTCTGGAGTCCAAATGAGTTCTCCAAAGTGAAACACATTTTATATATAAATTTTATTTCAAAAACTGTATGAAAAACGAACAAACAAACGTGATTTTCCCTTCTGTTGAGGACTACTTCCATTGTGTTGACAGTTAATATGTTCTCGGTTTCAGAAATGAATGTTTTTTTATCAGAAGTTATGTTGTACATATTTCAGGTTAAAATGTTGACTACAAAAGGTAGAAAGAAGGGAAGATTACTAGGTGCTGTGGGACTACGAACTGCAGCAGTATGGATTTATGGCAGCTTAAAAACATGAGGTTATTTTTGCCATTGCTTCCTGGGTATTTATTCCCGTTTTATCTGTTACAGTGGCACTTTCTTTTATCTGGTGCATGATGAATCAGATTAGGGAACTGATCTGGGAGAGGCTGTCTGACCCAGTTTACTGGTGAAAGGGAGCAGGGCAGAAGCGACTATATATGGAAGGCACATGGTAGTGCTTTAGGTTTGTGCTGGATTGAATTTGTGGGACTTCCACACCATTGAGTCTTTTCTCCTGTAAGTATTGCTTCATCTACAGGAAAATCCCTAAACTAGGGGAGGAATACAAATCTTATGTATTGGCAGTATTCCTATGCACCTTTAGTATATTTATTATTAATTAAACCGTGTGTTTCAGTTGTAAAGAACATCTCAGAAACAGAATAGATCACACTAAACCTCCAGGACAAACTTGGTCTATCTGGTCAAGGTAGGAAAAAATTCTGTCAGATGGGTCAGTCTGTTGATAAAAATGCATTTTAAATCACCCAGTGAGATTCAAAAACACAAGATAAAGGTGAGTTACTTTACTTTCTGGTGTTTGCTGCAGGAGGAGATGAGAATTTTATGGTGTGTTTATGCGATGTTGCGAACATCAAGAAGTGTGAAAATGTTAAGGAACACAGGAAATTTCTTTTACTAGGCTAGATATGCTTTCACATGTTCAATTGATGGAATAACCTACTTAAATCTTAGCTGCTATTAACTATTTTTATCAGGTTTAAGTAAGTGGGACTCCAGTTGAATATTTATATATCTGTTTGATGCAACAAAAAAGTGCTAGTCTTACCAAAGCCAAGCACAGATATTAACAGTGTTAGAATTTTTTTTCTCCAAAAATGTGACTGCTTTTTAAAAATAGTACCAATACTCTTCAAACGGAAGTATGTCTGTATGGTGTCATTTGACATCACTCAGTACAGATGTAATGAAGAACTGTGTGTGGTATTCTTGCCAGCATTCTGTATCCAGCCCTTGCAGATTCATGCAAAATAATTATTTTTTTTTCATTAACAGCTCTACTGCTCTCTACGCTTTTGGTGGGAACACGTATTGTATCAACAAATTAATGCTAATTAAATAGAATTATATATTGAGCATTTCATAATAAATAATGATAAGTATTTAAATAATATCATTTAATAGTATTTTTTAAGCATTAAAACAATGATTTTTTTTTTTGAACAGTTGACCTATTTTCATCAATCCAACATCTGCTTCCATGGCAACGTGATTTGAACCAGAAGCAGAATCACAAAACTCCCTTCTTTTTCTTATGGATGGATGCTAACTGAGTGCAGCAAGTGCAGTTTTCAAATGAAGTAGGTGAATGTCCTTAAAACAGGAAACAATAAGCCCTTAATAACATAATTTAAAAATAGTTATATCCCATAGTGTGTTTACTTCTTTAGGCTCTACCATAGACACATACTTCTGGTATGAACCACAGGGCGTTCCAAGCAAGCATCTGTGCTTGTGTGAAACTGCTCCAGCTCACCTCTGCTTACGCTGATTTGAACAAACTGAGGAAATTTCTCTGAAGAAATTTGATGAATAGTTGGAAGACTGGGTTAAAATAAGGTGTAACGTTAATTCTGCAGTGCTTTTTTGTTTGTTTTTCTTTGTTCCTAGTGACTATTTATTTTTGATTTAGACTTTCATAAATTTGAAGAAGGCAAGTTAAGTCAGTTTCAGGACTACTCTGAAAGATGAGTCCAAGAAATCAGTTGTATGTACAACTCTTAGTGGTGATTTTACTTTTAAATTTTTTAAACAGTATATGATTTTGGGGTGTTTTGAAGCAATAGCTGTAAAATACAGCTTACCATGAATGTATCCTAATCTCTAAAAATAACTCATGTATCCAGCACTCCAATGTAGTAAACTAGTGGAAAGCTTTTGTGCAGAGGTGTAGTTGGCCTGGATGTTTTACGTCACATCGAGGCATGTGGTGATTAGCTTGGAAATGCTAAGTAATAATGAAGGGCAGTCTTGATAGCTGCAGTATGAAATCTGACCTTAGAGTCTGCAAATATGGTTTTGGGAAGAATGTAATCAGCTGTGGAATAGATGAAAATGAGGACCTTAGCGTAAGTACATGACTAGCATATTTGTAGTAAACATGGCTTAATAAACAGTTGAGCTGTGTGGATTTGATTTCTTGGGGTCCTCATAAGGACATGAAATAGATCTTCATGAGCTTCATAAAAATACATATATGTATTTAAAAGTCAGTTCTGTATGAGGTATGCAGTGGAATAAGGGAAGTAACCCTTTCTTAAGCTTTTTTTTTTATTGTGTGAGGAGGAACTGACAGTCCATTTATCAAAGGCCGGAAAGCAGGAATCATAGCTTGTTAAAAAAGCTGAAAAGTTAGTGGTGGTATGTTTAAAAGTCATAGCTGATCCAAAATCAAAGCAGTTGAGAGTTTGCTTGGTACCTCTGCTTTTCTCTAGTGTTCCATTTTTATTAAGTGTATTTCTTCGTCAAAGGCCTCCTGCGGTACAATAGAAACTCTTCAAGCTTCTTCTGAGCACTCTTAATGTAGTGGCCCCAACACTCAGTCAGCTCAGCAGTAAACTCGAGAGTTGTTTCTGAAATAATGTGCCAAAGAAACTGGGAGACACTACCAGACCCGAGCAGTTTGGATTCTAGTAGATGAAAAGGTTTATTTATTGTCTGGTTTATCATACTTTAGTTTCTAGGTAAACTTGGAAATTAGTAAGCATTGCAACCTGAGAGTGCAGGTGAAGGCCTTTTGAACCCAGTTCTGAGCAAAAGCAATCTTAGGTGGCTTGTTATGTCAAAATTAGAGTATTTTCACTTTATTGTCTTTAAAAAAATCCTTAAACGTTTTGCAATAGATTTCAGTGCTATCTGTTTGTTCCTGATAAAGCTGGAGGTTTATTTCTTTCTTTTTGAAAAGCCAGTACTAGGTGGCATACACTTTAGTGGTAAGGTACATTGCTGCGGGGTGGAACTGAGGCCTGGTTCTGCCTGGTACGATGCTCTGCATGTGCGGAGCAAACAGCTTTATTTGTGTGGAGCTCAGGAGGAGTCTGGGGTTTAGGAGATGTGCAAAGTACACTTACGTGTCGGCCAACTTTACAAGATAAAGAAATGAGGGGAAAAAAAGGAGAAAAATAGGCGGCATCAGCTTCTACACATGTATAAATCCATTGACACTAATGGAGTTGTAACAGTGCAAAGTTCAAGTAAAAGCTGTACATAAAGTGATTTTTTGCTAAATAATTTTTGCATTTGTGACAGGCACTACTTTAAAATGCAGTAGCTGCAGTGTTTCACATGCCAAATCATAGAATAGTCTGGGTTGGAAGGGACCTCTGGAGATTATTGGTCCAACCTTCTGCTGAAAGCAGGACCCTAGATTGGGTTATCCAGGACCTCGTCAAGCTTAAGCTAAGGCTTGAATAATTCCAGTGAGGCAAAGTCCACCACTTCCCTGGGCAACCTATCCCATTGTTTAATTGCTCTTGTGGCAAAGAATTGTTTTTTTTCTTAAGGCAAGACAAAATTTCCTTGAAGCAACTTGTGGCCCATGGCCTCCTGTCCTTTCAACCTTGTACCTTGTGAAGAGGGCACTTTGTCTTGTCTTCTCTAAACTACCCCTTAAGCATTGAAAGACTGTAATTAGATCCTCCCCGCCCTCCTCAGCCTTCTCTTTTCTAGGTGGAGAAAACCTGGTTCCTTCAAACCTTTCTTTGTATGTCAGGTTCTTCAACCCTGTAAACTTGGTGGCCCTTCAATAGGCCACTTTTGTGTTTTCGGTATCTGTGTTTTTCCAAGTTGCCAGTGCCACTCTTAAAGAAACAAGGAGTGCTTTTCATGTGTGCTTGTCTCCTTATATCTTTCTGCCAGTTGCAGTGTGTTTTCTTTCTTAGTCTTCAATCCATTTTCTCCTTAATCAGAGAAAATCATCACAATGATTTCTGGAAGCAATTGTGCAACTCATTAACTTTCTTACTACTGAATTTTTTTTTTGGCAGCAGCCTCCAGGTATTTGTCTTTCTGAGTGCTGATTCTTTTCTGTGTCAGTGTGATTTTTCTATACTGATATGCATGCTTATATGCTTGCATATTTAGTACATGAAGGTGTTTCATTTACAGGTTTTGGCTGGAATACTGCTACTTGATGTGTAACCTGAGTAGTTTGTCAGTTTTTAAGTATAAATCTAAGGAGTATTTACTGGTAGGTATTTGATGTGTAGTTAAAATTTCTATCAAATACTTTGATTTAAGTTAAATATATAGGAAAAAAAATAACTGATTATTTAGCTATAATGAATAAGTATGAAATAGAAAGTTATACATAAGGCTCTTCCTGAAATGTTTCATAGTAAGGTACAAACCTTACTGACAGCTTTACTGTTCGTTTTTAAGAAAATACTTAGCAAGCTTATTCATCAGGTATTTTATTTTAGTAAAACTTATACTAACCAAGACCCATCTGTGCTTGCACATGTGATGAAAATACAAAAATAGAGAAAGATAAATGGAAAAATGCACTTTATGTAAATTGTGTAATTATTTGGTTCATTGATGTATACATACATAAAATAATTCTGCAGCATTACTGATTCTGAATGTTAAAAGAGGTTAATCCAAGCCACTGGTGATTTCAATTAACATAATTTCTGTTTAATAATGCCTCTGCCTCAGCTGTGAACATATACATAAGAAATCACATCTAGAATTCGTCTTTTAAAAATCATACATATATGTTTTCATCAAATAGTAATTTGATTTTTATATTCTGTGCTAGACATGTAAGCCACTGCAATTCAGTTTATTCCTAGATTTGCAATTGTGAGCCATAAATATTGTTTGATATTTTAATTTCAAGCTGAAACCCTGGCAAAAATTACCAAAAGATGCTGAGTAGCATTGGTATAACACTTAGTGGAAGTTGCTAAAGGTTACTGTAGTATAAAGACTTAACAAAGTTTACTGATTCTTTAATGTTTGGCTACATTTTATGAATAATAATGAACTCAAATTTCTGCAAAAGATTCTTGAAACTGGAGGTTTAGTTTGAATATAAAGTTATCAAATATTTTAGGTAACTTACTCTTCTGAGTAACAGGGGAACAGATTGTTCTCAAGGTGGCTTTTTTTTTCTCACCTCAGTGAGAGTTTTAAGCATTCAGATGGGAGGAACATTTATGGATTTGTCTTTATAAAATCTTATAAAATGCTTGCTGCTGAACCAGAGTCTTGGGACCATATCAACGAGGTAAAAAAAATTACAGTTTTGCTAGTTGTACATTAATATGGACTGTGTTTATTTCCAAAATCAAGGTTTATCACGGATGTTTTTATTGCCATCTACTGGTTCTTTTGAGATACTAATTCTAATTTAGTGTAGATTTTTGGTCACTTTGAATAGTAAAGTTTAATGGCAAAAGCTGGTCAGAATGAAAACAAACATAAAAAATTCAAAGATCCAAATAAATTTGTAGTTGCTGGTTGTATTCTGTAGCTTTCTGCTATTACAGAAATTAAAATGCATATTAACATCTATCTTAAATAGTCCAATGCAATTTTGAAAATCTCAGGTTTTCAAACAGTATTTGTGAATTTTTCTATTTGTCAGCCAGTATAATTTGTTCTTTCTAATTTTCTGTTCTTTTCTCAAGCCCTTTTTCAGATTCTCAGTTTGCTCTGTTGGAAGTTGAAAAATAATCACACAGATGAATGAATCATGCTGTTCAAACCATGTACAAATACTGAAAAGATAAATATTTGGGTATGCTTCTTAGTGTGTAGGAGAGCAAGAAACCACTGTATT
>JAOXJM010000012.1:43540590-43559004 GCA_026413425.1 Tringa solitaria
TAAAAAATAAGCTAAATTCCTTGCTATACACCCCCCCCCCCCCAGGCTCTTTAGAAAAAGTTCCAAAGCATCATTTGCTTTTTAAAATCTGGGTTTATAAAAAAAACCACCACCCTTTGTTTTTTCTTTGCTTACTTTGTTTTGTTTTTTAACTGCTGAAATCCACCTGGCACGCTTAACTGAAAACTGATTTTGGAACTCAAATTATGGTAGGAAGTGCAGTACTGGACTGAAAGGCTGTAGTATAGAGTTAATTATTTTTTTCTAAGTCTCTTTGAAAACGTTTTATTAGCGCGGGCTAAAGATGGCCAGGAGTCATGCTGTAAAGTAAATGTCAAAAGAAGTGGGGCTTAATTACTTCGGTTTTGCACTGAATTTTTATCTTATACTGGAAAGAAGTGTCAATCCAGCATTTCACTCTTCTGATCAGAAGAAATTAGTGGAATGATGTGTAATTTTCAAAGGGATTTTTCATTAACCGTGGCAGTGTGCAAGCCACCTGGAATGCTGCTGCTTTCTATTCTGATACCTTGAACAGTCCTTTTGAAGTCATG
Source organism: Tringa solitaria (assembly GCA_026413425.1). NCBI lineage: Eukaryota > Metazoa > Chordata > Aves > Charadriiformes > Scolopacidae > Tringa > Tringa solitaria. The sequence continues at coordinate 43,541,145 of JAOXJM010000012.1, forward strand.
GGAGATTTCTAATGCATGTCTGTAATCGGCTAAATCTCTACAATGAATAATACAAAGGAGATACAGTTAGAGGCTGCTGAGAATTCATACACTGTAATATGTTTGATCAAGGTTAGTTTTAGTCAGAAGATTTTTTTGTAAGATAAAAAATAAGTGTGTGTGCATGCAAGTACGTGTGGTATAGGGAGTACAGATAAACCAATATAAAGTATAAGGGTATCTTTATTAAACTTGAAATACAGAGTTTGCAATACTTGAGTTTATCTGCATCTCAATGTATTTTTAAGAAGTTCATAACCATTGCAAATCCTCAGTGAAACTTGTTTTAAAATCCAGTGAAATGGGAAAAAACAGTTTATTAAAGGAAATTCTTAAATTTTTACTGCTGTAGCATAGCAAATCTGAATTCAAGTACTTTCTTGTTCTTCTAGCTTCTAAGAGGCTTCATTTTTAAAAAAGATGGCTATAGTAGGAGTAGTTTATAACAGCTAAATTATTAATTCATCTTTAAGATTGGTGGGTTGGCAAAAATTGAAGTATTGGTTTATTCTAACACTGGTTGCATTTGGTAGTCCTGCTTTATTTCCTGTTATTTATAGGAACTGCAGGAACGATCAGAAGAAATATAATGAGTAGTAGTGTGACATCTTTCCAGTGTTTTTCATGCCAGTTTAACAAAGTAATTCTGGAGAAAATGTATTACATGTCTTTAAATGTATATAGGGAGGATTTGAGGGTTAACTCCTTACACATGAATAAGGAGTCCGCAACCTGGACTGTAGAATATTCCTGTAAGTGCTCCTATTTCAGTTTCACTCCTTGTAATTTCAAGAGACTATAAAGTTACATTTAAATTCTGACTGCGAACTGTCCTTTAAGAATCAAAAGCAGAGCCAGTAGCGAGAATGGGATGTGGCTGTATTCCTCCCCTTGGAGACACGGGCTTGAAAAGTGACACTGGTACCATTATCTTACTAGGTTCGTGAGTTGGTCTTCCCTAAACTTGGATGGTCCTGTCACGGCTAAATAAAACTGGCTTTGGCTGTGCCAGAAGGAATAAGTGAATCTGCCATTTTAGGACTGTTAGGGGTCCACCTCCCCATATGGATGCTCTGTTATATTATTATAATAATAATTTTACTCTGGTATAAATCTTTAAAAAGAGCAGTTCAAAGTTTTTATTCTGTTTTCCCTATCTCCTCCCCTCCTCTCTGACTGTTTCTGAAGGTGGAGTGAGTAACCTTAATGGCAGCTTGTGTTTCCCCCCTCCCGCCAGTGTAGATTAAGCTCCAAGATCTGTAGTTACCGTTTAAATACAAAATAATTTGTATAGTAATGGATCAAAAGCTGTACGTTGTAAAAAGTCTTCTAAAGCTTAAGTGTAATAGCACATACAGCTGTATGATATATTTCTCAAATTTTAGCTAGGGAAGCTATATGCAAGAATTGCCTTTCTAATAGAAACACTGAACAAAAACGGGGAGGGAATCCAGCTTCCTTTGCAATGTCACATTGTATTAGTAATTGCAGCTGTATCTTGCTTTGCTCAGCTTCCCTCTGAAGACATCTGAGCTGCAGAGATACAGCGAGCGATAGGAGCATGATCTTACAAGCCATAAAAGAGACAGATGCTTGTTTTGATGCCACAAACCAATTGTGGCTAATATGTAAAAAGTTGTATCGTGGCTTCTTTTTAAAGTTTGGGAGAATTACAACTTTGACTCTTATTTCAAACAAAAGAAGCCTCCCATCTTGTCATTTTCCATTAGTGCATTGTCTAGAGATTTTGCCTTGCTACAATAATATTGATGCATTTCTGCTGCTGCAAACACGTGCATACAATTTATAGCATACGATAGCTTAGATTTTATTGGCAAAAAGTCAAGACTTCAAGATAAATTTGTGTTAGATTCTTTGTGCATGCTACCAACTATAGCTGTAGTCTGTATAGCTACATCTGGAAAATCAGTGTTGAGCCTGTGGAGAACCTGAGAGGGCTATCTAGTGTTTGGGGATCTATCTCAGACAGAGCTTCACTTTGTCAGGATGGGACTCAAGTGTGCGTCGTCCCCCCTCTGCTCCCGTCTATCCTGTTTTTCAGCAGGAGAAAGCACGGGTGGCTGTTTGAAAGTGGAGGAGCTGCAGTGCAGTGTCACAGCTCCTCTGGACTAGCTGCCTGGGGAAGGAATATTCAGAATATTTTGTAGACGCTGCCTTTATGTTAAGCGTATCCAACTTTTCTTTCCCTGCTCTGAAGCAGGATCATGTGTATCTTGACCAGCCCTAGGAGATGTGAGGTTCCTGGCACGGGGTTTTTCACCCTTCCAAAGTAATCTATGCATGAGCTTTCTATTCTTGTAGTTAGAAAGCTTTTAACCAAAATCTCCCAGTTACAAGTTAAGCTGACTGCTTCTTGTAATATAGAAGAATAATTGGTTGCTGCTTTCTTTATGAGATCTTCAGACTGCTATGATGTCCTTGTCATCTGTTTTCTAAACAGCATGAACTCAAAAAAATCTCTCAGCTCTTCCTCATAGGTCATTTCATTTTCATTTGTTCTTATTTGGGTTGCCTATTTTTATTTTTTTTATTTTAAATTATGATACCTGAAACTGGATGCAAGTGCATAAGCTTTACCACTGCTAAGTGTAGAAAAGTTACATTACATCCTGTATTGTGTGTGATGCTCTTTTCAACGTGTCAAAATATTTTTGTCTTTCCTGCAATGACCTTGTACTCCATCTTTCTTTTTTTCCTGAATTGGTGCTATACATCTTTCAATGTGTAGCTGTTTGTTTTTACTAAATCTCATGTTGTTCATTAAGGCTATTTCTTCAGTTTTTCAGGATCATTGAGTTCTAATCCTGCTTTTCAGAGCACTTGGATTTCTCCTTGCTTGATACCATATGTGCAGCTTTTAGGCAGATTTTCCCGTTCAGTCACCAAAATTGTTAATGAAACTATTGAACTAGGATCTGATCCAGCACAGATATGTATAAGCCCCCATAGGATAGTAGTTCCAGTTTGACAGTTGCTAATGATTACTGTTGGAGGGATTCTCTTTTCCAGTCAGTTGTGTGCTTCCTTACTCAGTAATTTGATTTGGAGTGTTGTGAGAGTGACACAGCTACTATCAATCTTGTCCGAGTAGGTACATTTACTTTTATTGTTGCTTCTCAGCCCACGTTTGAGGTTATGTGCATTTCTGCCCTATGGTTTCATTTGTGAATGGTTTTGCAAGGAATTTCAGAAATATGCGTTGATTTTTAGAAAATAGTTTTGGGCTATCAAACAAATGATAACAGAACGTGTTATTCATCCTCTGTCAGTGTTCTCTGAATTACAACCGATTAGTATTATATCAAGGCATGGGCATGTCTGTGTTGAAACATTGAAAATGATAGGCAAAAATCACACAAAAAAGGTTTACGTAGGCCAAAAAGTTATTTGGGTTTTTTTTGTGTGTGTTGATAAAGTTCTGTTGACACTTGTATTTCCAAAGAAACCTTCATTTTAAATTCTACCTAGTAGACTTAAGGTTTATCCTGGTGAGGAGAGATAGGGGTATATCCTGTGAGCTGATGGTGTGCCACGGTTTCTTACACTCGCTTCTTCTCAGAACAGAAAGTCTGAGGTGTTCTCAGGTAAGCAGTGTTTTGTGGAAGGTGATTGGTGACCCCTCCCAGCGTAGTCTCCTTGTACAGCAAGGTACTGTCAGTGAGCTACTGAGCTGTTAAAAATACAGTGAAAGCTCTAATATGGCCAAACACCTGATAATTCCGTTTCATTAGAGCCGCTGAATATGCGCAAATATGTACCAATTCAAAATGAGTGAACTATCAAACATGTTTCTTTCAGTTTGTACAGTCCCTTTGGACCATTATTGGTGTAATAACAATTTGGGTTGCTACATTAAAGAAAGAAGACAAGTATGTGGATGGGAGATTTTTACCCATACTTGCTAATCTAAAATATAGCTATTTTATTTTAAAACTAGTCTTCTGTTAAAAAATGGTAACATAATATTTAGGAGTGTTTGACGGTGCTAAGTCTGGCCATGTTTGAAGCTGAGTTGCTATTTGGGATAAAATACCTGATGCATTGGCAAGATTTTGCCAATCATAATGCAAATCACTAGCACAAACATAGGTCAGAGTTGGTAGTGTTTCTGTTTTCAGTTCACTGATTAGTATTTAAAAGTAGAGAATAAATATGCTTAAGGAAGGGAAAGGAAATGCAGTGGCTTAGAATGGAAAGAACACAAGCATTCAGTTTTGATTTGAGTAATCAAAGGTTTGATTAAGTACTAATGAGTAGTGAAGTTTATTATCTATGTATTAGTATTTTTTTTTTGGTAAAAATTGTAAAATCTGGAGAATTCCGTGACATTATGCTGAATTAGTTTTGTACCTTTGTTGACAGTTCTATTCTTTATTATATTTTTATCTTTGGATTTGATAAGAAACCAGACGCTCATGCTTAAGATAAGGTAAGCTCATCATCTTCAATGACTAGCTTTCCAAAGAAGTTGCAGATATGCCATTAGTAGCTAAACTTTCATTAGGAGATACGAGTAAAATTTTTATCCCGGAGAGGAGATGCATAGAGACTCTGAATATGGTCGGTCTCACTATTATTTTACCACTAGAGGGCTTATTTGTATAACAGTGAAAAGCATGCTTGAGAAGGTTGCCTTGAGACAGCTTTCTCGTACTTCACGCGGTCCAAGAAAAACCGAGAAAAACACCACCTATGGAAGTGTGACATTGAAAAGATGGGTATCGGACTACAAAGTTAAGAATATTGTGAACTAGCAGTTTGGTATTCCTAGTTCTTCTAAACTCAGAAAATGAAATGAGAGATTGTATCTCACTCTACAACCAGACATAGAGGCTGATTAGGAGTAAGAAAACGTTGGAGAAAATAAATGAAAATATTTAGAGAGTTTTGCTGTTTCTTTGAGCTGTTCTTAAAGCATGTATGACAGAGCCAGGCATTTTTTGACATCAGTTGCATTATCGTGGTTTCTGCTTTTCTTTTGCTTTTCATCACAGCCGAACATTTCTTCCTTTTTACAGTCCACATTGACATGCCAAGGTATTTCCTTGGGAATCTGCTTAGGACAGAATGTGCCTCATTCACAGCGCCAACAAGAATGCCAGTATCCTCTCTTTCCTGTTCATAAAGCCTGAGTTGTAATGGCAGAATATAACATCTCTTTTGGCACTTCGCAAGAGCCTCTCTTTTGTTTTTAAACATTGTTTGGCAGTTCCTTGGCTTGTCAGCACCAAATCTGTGGAGACAGCTTTCCTGAAAACTGCTACTAGCTTTGGTTTTCTGCATGCATATGCACTTAAAATTAATTTTTGCGAAACTGGTGTTGTTGGTCTGATTCTGTTCTTTTGTTTAGAGATCCTGCAAATTCTATTTAATGAGTCTTAAAATGTGTGGCTGTCATTCTGAGTTGTGTCTGTCATTAGCAAGTATGGAATTCCTGTTGTGGACAGAGCAGCTTTGTATTCTCTCAATAATGTATAGATACATTGTTTTGGTTTTGGTTTTTTTGCAAAAAGTACATACAACTTTGCAACAAAACTGTTGGTTTTATACCAGAGTTCTTACTATTGCTGGTAGTGATAGCCCAATGCGGAGTTTAAAGAAAAGTTTGACAGAATATCCCCCCTTAATTTTTAATGTTTTTAAAAAATAAAAATCTTCTATTTTGGAACACACAAAAAGAGTAATTGTCTATTTTTTATTTCCATCTTGTTCACTGATATTTCTTTTATGAAAGAAATAATCTCTTTGGAAGTTGAATGTTCTACACCACTACAAAGCTTCATTTCTGTGCAGATAATACTTTTCTCATGTGGTGAAGTGGCTTGGTGTTACAATGCTGTGACAAAACAAATGGTGGCATGCATCACCTTTCAGCGCCAACTTGGCTCTTAATAGTTGCAGATAAAAGATTTTGGTTTTTTTTTTTTCCTTCTTCCTGTTTCCCAGCTGTTTCCCAAAACTGTAGACAACAGTGACTTCTCTCATGAGTGTCCCTGGCAGCTGGGAGACCCAGATGCCAAATTCTGGCTCCCAAGCCTTGACCTCCTCTTCGGCGTCTTTTCTGGGCTCTTGGCTTGGCTCCTCCGCTTGTTGCTGAGGCAGCTGCAGAATCGTTTCTGGAGCTGATTGATGCAAAACTGCTCATTCGGATTCTGCTTTATTGTTTGTGATGCCACTTCTCTTAGACTTATCTCAGTGAGGATTGTCTGTATGTTTTTAATATATCCCAAGAGTGAGAATTCTTAAAAGTCTCAAATTGCTGTGATACAAATATTGACTTTTAAATTTCTTGCTGTAAATAGAAAGTGTTTGGTTCTACTTTGCTTGGAAGTAAGAACAGTCTGAGTACAAAGAACAGTAATCCTCCATCCCTGATGTTTTTATTTGGAACTAGCTTTCTGGATAAAAATGATGACAGAAATTTCATTGCATGAAATTTTTCAGCAACTTTGTAAAGACCGAGTATGTCTGAGACGTGGTTAAAAAGACTTAAAAGGGTTGTGCTTACAGTTTGAAGACCAGCATGTTTTGAATGCATGTTACCTATTCATGCATTTAATATCTGTACCTATGCATGAAGAGAGACTACTCTGGTTTGAAAGAGATTCAGCAGACTTACTAGAGGGGAGGGGAGAAGCAAGTATGTGAATAAGAGGGTGCAGGAGCAGGTTGTGTGCCTAAACATTGTTTGAAACAACTGGAATTTATGAAAAGGAAACAAGAATTACAATATTGTCTTTGTTTTATCTCAGCAAATATGTAATTTTAATGCCCAACAAAGCTGTTTATTGAAATGCAGTACCATTAAAGTCAGACTTAAGAGTGAGAAAATACAAAGAAATGTCTAATGATGTTAGAGTTGAAGTACTGTCCATGTCTTTAGCAAAACTCTAAAACAGGACCAAAATCAACCGTTCAATGAGGATTACATGGTTGCACACTGACAGAGGGTGTGCAGGGTTTTAAGAAAAGCTGCTGTAACTAGATAACCTCTGGGTATGTTTATCGCAATGCCTGTGGTTGTATTTCAGAGCAGAAGAGACAGTCATAAATACAGAGTAGAGGAATGTAAACTGTTTCTGAGCATTCAATAAAAGAACGATGATGGGGAAAAATCAGGTTTGACCCTAACTACTCACAATATATTACAACATAAACATTCTTTCACAAACCACCCTAAAATAGCTGTGAAATAAACAGAGAGATTCAGAAGGGCCAGTATCCCATCCTGCTGGAGAGAGAACAGATATTCCATATATCAAAGATCATTCGTATAAATGACAATTTGGGTACTGATTACAAGTTGGATTTGGGAAATTCCTTATGGTTGTGTATTTCAGGGACTTTTTGAGGTAGTCGGGGTTTGGTTGCATCCACCAAAAGATGTAAAATGCCAAATCCTTCTGTCTTGTTTCCACCTCGCATCCCACAGGTTTGACCACCGTTGCTTATGAACCTGATTGGATTCCTGAGGAAAGTTGCCCCATCTGAAAGCTTATTTATTTGTCTGAGAGAAGAAAAGTAGCATAACAGTGCCATAGTGACATGCAGGAGAAAATGTAGAACCATAGGAATGGGTAAGAATCTAAACCAGCTCCAGACTGCAGAAATACTAGCTCAGGAAGAACCAGAGTCTGTTTAGTTGGGGTTTTTATTCTCATAACAGTTTGTGACACTACTGTATACTGAGTTAATACTCATTGCTTCCGTGAACTTGTCATGCTCTCAGCCTCAGCTGTTTGGAGAGAGAGAGAATTTAAAAAAAGGAAGTTCAAAATGAAATGTGTCTATGAGTCATTTCAATACTTGGGAGCTTTTTGTAGATAGGGAACATCAGGTACATAACTGTACAGAGGGTAGGAGAAAGAGAGGACTAGGTTGGAACTATTAAGACATATTTGCATTTCATTTAATAATTTGCCATAATTTTTAAGGCGTATATTAACTTTCTAAATCTCTCCAGAAATATACACTGTAATTTATACCAGTAAGTTAATTCCATACTGCAGCCACATTTTAATTTTTACCATTAACAGTTTAAATATTAGAAACAAAAATAAAATAAATTTAATATTGTAAATGTTAATGCCAAGATTTTACTCTAAGTGCAAAGTAAATCCAGAACTGATTTAATGTTACTGATTTGTGTTTTTTAATGAATATATAGTTTTACAAGACCTTGTGTGTTAGTTTCTAACACGTTGATAGTTTTCTTTATATTAGCCAGTTGTAAATATATGTTCTCAAAGAAAAATTCAATCCAGACTCACCTCCAGATCCAAGGTCCCATATGTTCCCTTGATAGCCTAAACCATCATCCTCTGACTGCCGGAAATCTTTTAATGTGGTTTCAGGTTTTGAATCTCTATCTTGGTGCATATTTGAATCTGGGTTTCAGCTCTGTCTGTGAAGACTTATATATAACAGAGCACTGCCTTTGTTTTGCACGGGTGAGGCCTTTTTAATGCTGGATGCCACGAATGCTGGGCATTCTTTGAAAACTTCTCTCGTATCTGAGATACAAGGGGAATGTTACTTTGCTTAATGGGTTTTCTTATATTTGTGCATTTTCATACCAGTGTTATTGCTTCCTGCTGCCTAATAGAGAGCATTGGCAAACACTTCCAAATGAATGCTTTCCTAACTTTATATAACCTTCCGCCACTGTGTGTGTGGATTCTGAAGGTTTTTTGGTCAGTGCTCGTTCAAGCCCTCGGTGAGCTTGAAGCCATTCTGGCTGTGTGCTGATCTATTTTTATCTGATAATTGGTTTTCCTGCTTGAGGGATTCACACGTTGTAGCTGAAGGTACTGGTTTGCCTTGTCCCTGCATGATGTTTTTGCTTCCTGGTGAATTGCCGTGTTGCTTGGTACAACTGGTCTACACAGGAGTCTGGCTTGCAGTCGTTGCTTGGTTTATTTTAGAGTATTAGCTGCAGATACCTGGAATCAACTGAAGTGTAACTGAAGAAAAAAACCAAATGTAAATACTTTATGAATCTGAGAGTGATAAAGTTCAGAAATTAATTACAAATGATCTCTTGTGTGCATACAGAGGAGAATGTTCCATTTAAGGACATCTCTATTTTTTTATACAAAATTAATCACTTGATATATTATATGTATTCTTAAAATTGATTTAAACTAAAATTAAATTTCAGTATTTGTGAGTTAGGAAACTGGAGTTGAGGGATGGGGTTGTTTTTACCAGAGCTAAACATCAGTCTGTTTATTGGTGGAAGGAAAACAAGGACTTGAAATTCCTCATTTATCTAACTTACATAATGGTATAAGTATAAATATCTTGGGATTTGGTCAGTTTACTGCAGCTAATGCTATCTTCTTCCCACAGAATGTAACCCCTGCCCAAGGTGATCAATGGCATTGACTCGTAGCTCAGGCTCACTTCCTTTAGCAATAAGTCTATTGGCAGATTTCTTTTTCTGCATCTAGCTACATGTTTCCACTCATGTTTTCCACTCCTTTATCAGAGGCAACATCCCATGCTAATCTGTTTTGAAAGTACTCCTATATCCATATCAGTCAAAAGGAGTAATGGTAAATCATATATATTTACTTATCTGACTTGAAATGGATGAGAGTCCCATGACCTTCATATTCTATAAAAGTCGTCTTGGAATAACAAGCTTAAAAATATCTTTGGAAATTACTATATGAAAAAGTTGGAGAAGGAAGAATGCTGAAATACATGGAAAATGTGTAGTTGTCAAATGAGGCACTGTGCAGTGCATGATCCTGGTAATTTGCATGATGTTAATAACTGTAGGAGTTGCTGAACAGAAACAGGATAGTGAATTTAGGTAGCTGATGAATCTTTTAGATTAATCCTGAGAGCTGAAGTTTATTGTTGCATGGAAATAATTTATTACCATACCCTTTCATATGTAACATTATTTTGTAAGTTTGCGGCAGATTTTCACATGCAGCACTTTAACAGTGTATTTAATTAGAGATGCAGTTCCATTTTTGTGATGATATTAACATTGATAAAAATCTGTGAAAAGGTTGACAGAGAGCAGGATCGTCTTTGTGGTGAACAAAAAAAAAAAGTTCATACAGTTTTATATAGTAATGGTTTTTCAAGCTATTTTTCCATAACTGATATGCTTTTTTCCCCCATTTTAAACTGTGAGCATTATGTTAAAACTCTGGCTAACTCAGTTGCATAAAAATTATATTATTCCAAAGTGGCATACTAATGTTAGTTTGTTTAAACTGAAAAAAAAAATAATCTGTAAGACAAATGTATGTATTTTCAAGCTGATGGTTAATTAGCCAAGGTTAATAAAAAGGAGAGGTAGTATGTTTACAGCCTGTTAGCAAAGTGAAAATATAGCAAGTGGGATTGAAGAGCCACTTTATGGGACAGAGCTAATTATGAAAATGGAGTTTATAATGGGAAAGATAATTTTATAGTCCATATGTGAGTTATCTCCCTAAAATATAAATTAGCAGTATTTTTTTAACTGTATCTTTCATCTTTTATTTTCTGAGTGTGTTCACTCAGTAGATTTTTATTTATTTATTTATTTATTACTTAAGATTTTCTGAGTGAATAATGCACATTCATTACTGCATTTAACACTGCTGTGCTGAGTGGTGATTACCTGCACAAACACAGGACATCTCAGCAATAGGGTTAAAAGGAAAAAAAGTTTACTTGTTCTCCATAGCAGCATGTTCTTTTTGGGGGTACTACACAGGGATAATTCAAAAGAAGTTTTTTAAGAAGTTTTTGAAGTTCAACTCTGTCGTTTCATATTGATAACTTCTAACATGTGACTGCATGAAAAAATGAATCAGGTCTTATTTGATTGGGGCTCTTCAGCATTTAATACATTTAATATTTTATTAAATGCATTTTCATGTATGCTATTTTGTTGTAACAATTGTTCTTTAAATGTTTCTTTTGTATGAGGAACTCTTGAGTTCTGCCTGGAATACTTTTGCTTCTGTCTGAATATCTGTATAAGCTTACAACTGTGATCCCCATTAGACAGCTAAAACATTTATCAAGAAGTTAGTGACTTGTATTATGTCACACAGTTTGTTAGGGTACATCCAGGAATAAAATATCAGTATCTTTATTTCAGAGTTACACTGCACAAGGTTGTTCAAAATGTTTGCTAAGTAGAGGGTTATTTTTTGTTTCAGCTTAGTTACCTCATAGCTCTTTCTCCAAAATAATTTTGAAATGCAGGATACGTAAAAATATATAGTTAAGTAGGATTAAGTTTCTTACAGTGCTTCTTTTTAAATAGCTTCTAATATTGTATATCCAATGTTACAGATATCTGTAGTTCCAAAAATAATCTTGAAATGAGAGAAAGTTTGAGTGGACAAATACCATTACCTCAAAATTTGGACTGCTGTTTAATTTTTCTTTTTGATGAGCTGTTTTTTTTTCTGAGTTTTAGCTTGAGGAAGTTAAAATGCCGCCAGTGTAATTATTTGGTGCATTAATTATGCACGTGTACTGCATGAACTAAAATTCTAACAGGCCTCCAAAGCAACATGCTCTGCTCTTGTACTAGAATAAAAATATCTGCAAGGAATTATACTGAAATAACCCTAGTTGTATGAAGTACACTTTATCCCGTATTGGTGTCACTTCTTGATTAGACAAACTAAGCACTTTTGATACGTATTGCATTGTTTTGGAAGGTGGCCTTTCTCCCTGCTGATTTAGCAGAGTGCTCAGAACTCAAAACAGTTTCTGCTTGGTTTAGTCTTAAAGCTTTAAATTCTGTCTGCATTAGCATTTTAACAATATTCAGGAACTAGGTGGGTTTTAAAGTTCTTCAGTGTTGTTTGGGAGGTGAAGATTTTAATCCAGATCAGCACTAAATTGGAAAATATATTTGAATTCTGATAAAGAATAGTTTTGGGAGGGTTTTAGGGAACAACTAAATGGAGAAAAAAAAACAACAAAGCCAAAACTGTTTCAGCCTAGCAGAACTGTGGAACCAGTTTTCGGAAATGTTTTAATTATAGAGTTTTTTAAAAACAACGGCAAATTCTTATGCTTTTTTTTTTATGCCTCCCTAGACGTAATTGATAATTTGCATTCCTGCCTACAGATGTTTCCCTAGTGACAGGATGTTTGGGCTATGGAAAATAAACTCAATGAAAGTTGACTTAAAATAGTTTTAACAGGTATCTGTTTATGAACAGCAGTAACATAGATGTGATGCCAGAACAAGCAAAATAATGATTTTGCTCGATGGAGAAGCAGGAGTCGGTAATGGCTTGAAATAAGAGTCATCTGAGCACTTAAACAGTTTTTCGCTCAATATTGAAGGCTTTTTGAATAGTGCACACAGAACAAGACCTGTTTAATTGTTATATAGACACATTGCTCTGCAATAGAGTAAAACTAGGCTGCTGATCCTGTGAACCAGTAATATATTTTAAGTGAAGAAAAATATTTTAAAACTGTGTCAGAGTAGGTAGCGATCTCGCGTATGTTGCCATATTATCTCAGCAGTTGGGAAAATAACCTAAGCACAAATAAATGGCCTGACAAAGACCAGTGTTCTGTTTCATTTTCCATTTGCAGACATGTTTTCTCCCGTTGATCAAAAGGATGTGGAAAAATGTGTAATGACTGGGTTAGAATTTGGTACAAGGGAATTACTTTATTCCTTCTCATTATCTGATACATACTCATTCTGCGGTAAATGATAGAGTTATTGTGAACTTATAACTCTAGTTTCATAATGCAGCTAAGATGCTATTTTAAATCCCAACTGTGGGAAGCAAACTTTGGAAAAAAAATATTACATAGGCAAACGGGATGTCATTTGCTCTCCTTTTCCTCTGCTTGACACTGAACTGGCTCTGCAAGTCTCCTGTGTATACTCAGGAATATTTTGAGCCAAATATCTCAATATTTATATCACACACAAGCAAACAAAACCAAACAAAACAGGCAAAACAACAGAGTTGGGAACCCCAGTGGGGTTAATTTAGCTGCTCTCTTCCTCTGTGGTTCAGATTTAATGTATTTATTTATTAAAGCACAGATTAATCTTCTTATCTTAACATCTAGATGATATTTTGAGAACAAAATCACTGTTGTGCAAGTCCATCTCTTTTTAAAGGAAGCTAATGATGAAACAGAGATTCTAGCTTTGATCAGTGCTGTCAAAGTTGTCTTGCAGTAGTTGCTTAAAGATAATATTTTTATTTTTTTTTTAAGATAACTGTTAGGATGGATCCTGCAGTCAGGGATATGTTTTATCGATGAATAGAGTAAATTTTAGGGTTAAAAAAAGCCTTTTGATGAAAACAACTTATTTGGTCTGTTTCCCTCTACCACTGCTCCACAGTGATCAGGCTGCAAGGAATAAATGATGTGTTTTCAGTTACATTTTTCAAAATGTTTTATAAACGGAAAGATACAGATAGAACCTCTGGCAGTGAGATTGCTGTGAATGCTGAAGCAGTGGATTGCTTACAGGTACACCACGGGAAGCTATCATTACCCACTTGTCTTTTCTTCTGCACTTTCTTCCAGGAACAGGATGTTGGATGGCTGTGTGTTCTGTGCTTAAGTAACACAATAGCATTTATTTTCATAACCTTCTAAAAGTAGCTCTCACATTCTTCTATTTTAAAACCACTGTCAAATGGGTAGGGCAAAGGAAGAAGGGCTGGTTTGAGGAGACTTGGAAGGTGAGGGCAAAGGTACAGCTTCTCCACCACCCATTTTCTGGGTAATCTGCAGTCTGACACTGCTGTCAGCGCTTCTTTCTTCAGAGTGTATTGTTTTAGGCAGGGCAGGTGGGTTGGGTTTTTTTATGGAGAGCTGTGCAGGCAGAACAGAAAAGTTACACCTGAGCAGAAGCAGAGTCAAAAGAAGAACGAGCTTGGAGTGAAGGAGAAGCAGCCAAACGAACGCCTGCAGTGCTTCTGCAGGAGTGACTGCCTTTCCCCAAGCCGTGCCACTGAGCAGAGACTGAGCACTATGGGTTTGAGAATGCTCTTTGCACCAGTGCTCAGGCTTGATGGCAAGGGGAGAAGGCTAGTCTATGCAGTGAGATGCATCTGGGGGCAAAAGAGAATTTGGGGTCTCTGGGGAAGGACTGGAGGAGCTTGGAGACTGTAGGATCTGAGTAGGATGGCGTAGAAAAGTGTTGGTACGAGTCCTTTCTGAAAAGGTGTGGGTTTTGTTTGGATTTTTGTACATCTAACACTGAATTCCTTGAAATGTATGTTTCCTCCTGAGATCTCAGAAAACAGGCTTTCAAGCTGTTTTCTTGGTCTCTGGTATCTTCTTGATTTTCAAACTTGGTTGGAATGGCTCTGTTGCTGTTTCTTGTCAGATAGTGACAAACTGTTGGTGGTTATTGAGCCTGTCCATGCAGTCAAAGGGAGTAATTCAAGAATAGCTTCTACTAAAAGCTACACAAAGTTCTTAGAGGAATTGCTAAAAAGGAGTATTCCTTATTGTATCAGTATGTGATCAGTAGCATGCATTGGCTGCTTTTTTGGGGCGTATATTAGTGTGTGTAAGGGAATGGGCACTAAAAGATTAAATTGACATACAATACAGATTTGAACAGTTACAAATTACTGTTTGGAAGACCTCTGATGGTCTTTCCCACTTGTCTGTCTGCAGGAATATTCAATACTAGAAAAATCAATTCATAGTTACGTGTGATAACATAATTCTCTCCCACATCTCAAAGTTTAAAAAAAAAAAGCTTCTTGGTGTAAATATTTTGAAGCACTAAGTTGTGCTAGATACTGTCAGGCAGACATCTGACTTTTTTTTTTTTTTCCCCTGTAGTTTAATAATTATCTTAGAGAAGGGGAAACTTCAAAAAATACTACATAGTTATTAAGAAAACCTGTCTTAGAGTGGGCAAATGGTTCCTGTGACGCTGTTTAGTGGCTTAGGTCTGAAAGGATGTGAAAAGAGATGATAAATCATTACAGTGGAGTGTTATTCCACTTCAGCTATTACTCTGCAATAAATGATGTTCCTGTGTTTTTTCTCTTGTTGCTAATAACAACATAAACGTATCAGTTAATGAGGAGTCTTTCTGTATATTGGCAATCTTGGTTTGTATTTGAAAGGAAATATCCAGGCGCTATAGAGTTAGAAACAGTAAACTGCCTTTTGGAACACTTGATCGTTCCTCCTTTACTTGCTTCTGGATTCTCTGTAGCGTGTAGTGAAATGTAAGGCAAGAAAACACATGTGGCTTTCTTGGGCATGCGGTGGAGAGAGAGGACTGGATCTGTACTAAGGGACGTTGCTAGGGGTTGAAGAGAACATTGTAAATTATTCTTTAGTCAGAAACATGGTGACCTTATGTAAGGCCTGGGAAGTGGGGCTGATACTGCTAAAACTCATACTGAGACAAATACATTAAAATTAATTCCAGAAAGAAATCTTTAACCTCTTATTCAGCTACCTAAAATAAATTATCTTTTAGGACAGGTACAAATGTTAAATAGAAAAGTATGGTGATTTTGTACTGAAACTGAAAATTTCTAACTTTAGAGTTGCTACCTTCCATGCACACAGCCCTAAAATTAATTTCATGCTTGTCTATTCTTATCAAAACTTTGTTTACAATAATAACTCCCTCTAATTTTGCTTCATTATTTTTTGTTGAACTTCTGTGTTCCGTTCTTCCTTCATGGTGGAGTTGGACTTCAAACCCCTCTCTGCTTTCCTTCCTCCTTCTGTTCCCCAAGTGGCAGCTGCCTTTGTTTTTGTGGCTATTTCTGTACACTGTGCTTATATATCTTAGCCTTCATACCTTATCTTATCTGACGCACAAGCTCACTTTCCTTAAATCCATAGAGGGCGATTATATATACTGCTTTCTTGGTGTTAGACTGTTCTAACGGTTGCTCTACATACAGTGTTACAACAAGGAATCTGGTGGTTGCTGGCACTCTGCAACAGCAATGCTGCCTATTGCTGGGTCTTGCCTAAAATTCCTGTAATATTGCCACAGAACTGGCTATGTGTCTAATGAAAAATAATGGAGAATGAGCTTTTTGGAGCTTATGCTGTCCATGGTGAACAGCAAAAAGGAAGAGGGCCTTAGAGTGCATCAGTTACTTTTTTGGGCAAATCTACTACTATTGTACAGTCTTTCCACATTATATATTTACAAGTGTGACATGATTCAGAGTACTCATGTACTTCTGAAAAGCTTTTCTTTGTATATGTGTGACTTTTCAGTGGATGCTTTTTGCTTCAGAACTGTATTGCCTTTTTTCTGTGGAAGCTAAAAATTAAGATCAGGATGATGTATTTACGGCATCTGTTGCTCAAGTAAACAGGCCCAGGATATCAGGTGGAGACTCTTCTGTGATACCTGGTGGAACAGAGAACAAAATTAATTGTTTAGTGTCTGTGTTTTGTGAACAATGCAGGGGACAGTCTCTAAAAATAGCTCACTCTCTAAGCCACTAGTGAAATAGATGAGTATTAGTTTTCAGAAATGAGAAACTGTGAGTTTATTTCATTCGTTCTTTCTTTTTTAAATAGAAAGATAGTGTTTTAATTGCCTTGTCTACTTGGTGTTCTGACATGCAGTATTTGAGTTGTTGTTTTGAAAAAGGGATTAGCCAGGCAGAAGAGTGAACAAAATTAAAGGCATTTGATTATTTTTGTGGAAGTGTTTACATGCTTCTTACATAACACAGCCAGCACTGTCAGCCTGGAACTTTTCTACCTTTAAGATGTATTTGGACCATTGCAACTACTATGAATCTGCTGAATTGACAGATGTGGATTTTTTTAGATTATTTTACCAAATTAGCGATAAAACTTGAGTGTCAGTAATTACAAATGCAATTTAAACTTCATTCTGTGTGTTTGAGTGATGCTTTGTTGGGCTTCATATGAGTTTTGTCTTTGCAGATTATGATTTTTTTTTTGCTTTAACTGTCTATGTGTTAATTCAAAAAAAATAAAACAATTAATTGCATGATGTCTATCTTTAGCATGAGGTCAACTGATGTAACATTCTTACCTAAATATGCCGCAGTGCTTATTAAGATATAAAGTAATTTGGCATAAGAGCTAACTTATGCCTTATTAAAAGCTGCATACAGCTAAGTGTGATTGCTTCGTCCTGTTTAAGAAGATTATCTTCTTTCTGTTTTTAAAACTGTAGCATCTTTACTGGCTAAAGATAGAAAGAAGACAATTTAAACTTCTGATGAGATAGTGTAAGGGCTGTTTGGGAGCTTAATAGAAATTTAGTTGATTTTAATTAAAAGTCAATAGAATCAAGTGCACTTTAATGTTACTCCTTTACCATACTGATAATTTACAGATGGATCTTATTTCAATAGGAAAAAGTGACTAATGGAGGTGACAAGAACTTAATGGATTTTTTTTAATGGATTGTTGCTCTGCTTTCAAAAGCAGACTAGCATTGAACCTGTCAGTCTTTGTAAAGATCCGAGCATCTGTCGCACTCACACACAAATACAGTTACTGTGATTTAAGATCTGAATGCTTAGCCTTAGCAGTTGATAAAGGTTCTATTAAATAGTTTTCCCAATTCTAAATTTATGAAATGCTGGGGGTTAAAATGAGTGCACTCGGTGAACATGCTTGGATAGCCTTGTTCATGTGTGGTGTTGGAAGGCTCTGCCTATGGCTTATGCCTGAGAGGTGGTAATCCCTGTATCACCCGGCAAGGCAGTCAGAATATAAGCTGGCGGAAGTGCTTGCGGAGCCACTCTGCATCATTTACCAGCAGTCCTGGCAAACTGGGGAGGTCCCAGCTGACTGGCGTCTA
>JAOXJM010000012.1:43608975-43625765 GCA_026413425.1 Tringa solitaria
AGGTATTTTGGCAGATCTAATCACAGTTACATCTAATGAAGAGCTCTTAGCCCCCCAGGAAGACATGATCACGATGACTCCCTAATGTCTGATCATCATTTTATGAAATGTTCTTTATACATCAAAAATTGTTTTTTCAGGATTTTTTTTTTTCACAGATGCTCCTGGAGAGCTTTTCCATACCTGTGTAGCAACATGAAAGAAAAAATAATTCTTTTTGAGGGAGAAGCATGGTAGCAAGGCAATAATGACTGTATTTCTTTGACAAAGCACTGAGAGGAGTTATCTCTCCATTTCAGAGTGGAGCAAGTGGATGAGATTATAGAGATTATAAAATTTCTGAAAGTCAGAAGTTAGTTGCATGCAAAAGAACAGTAAGCCAAAGAGAATGATAATAAAGTCAAAGGGACAAATTAGATTATTTTAACATTGATGTTTGTGGTGGATGATTTTTTTTAATGGAAGAGAGGGAGGAATGAGTGCAGGAATAATGAAGACTCAGAAGGGATTCAACTGATGTGGAGACAGAGGAATTTGGTGTTGGGACAGGTTTCGCATTTGTGGACAGTTCTTTGCTCTCCAGTTACACATTTTATTTCATGAATGTGCAGATTAAAATTCTTAACACAGTTGGGAGATTTGTCTAGCTTGTTTGAGAAGTGAAGAGTAGATTTGGAAAATAATGATCCTGAGGCAGTTCTATTGGGGAGAAGCAATTTACTGAATAATGTAAGTATTTCTGCAAATCCTTGGAGACAGAATTCTCAAATTACAGTTTCTAATTTCATGGAAATATACTAACTTGAAATTGTAACCTATTTAATTCTCTTTACATAGAAAAGATTTGTTTGTTTTGGAGGTTTATTAATCAGCAGATATACTTTTCTGAGAGCTATCATTATAATGGTTTTGAAAGCCTCCATTGTTTTCTAAAATATAGGTATTAAAACCTATGTAGCTTTCCTGTTGAGCCTAAATGGTGAAATGTACAAATCTGATTCACCTCATTACTTTTTACAAGAGTCAAGAAGCACAAAAGTCTTCAACTGGAATAATCAGCCTAACTCCATTAGATTTGAGAGCCTCCTACTCTCAAGAGATCTAGCCCAGAGTTAGGTTTTTTTGGTGATGTCTGATGCTTAAAATCCCTAATGCTTCAAAAGATCCTCTAAAACTTAAACAGCATAAATTATCAATACCAGAATGGGGGCTGAAGGTCTGTTAATGATATAATGATTATAAAGTGGGACTGAAGTGAGAAGTAGTAAATTGAAGGGAACTTGCCAAACCACATTTCTGCTCCTTTTGCTCTGGATCATTATTCAAGATTTTCAATTTTTATTCCCCCCAATATTCCTAACTCAATCTGTGATGTTAGATGATGTTCAGTGAGTGAGATTGCTTTAAGTAAATTTATTTTTATTTTCCATGTTTAGTGACAAGGTGAGTACTTTCTTCTCTGCTTAGAACCTATCCACTGTTCCTTCCTTTATATGCTCTTTATTATTCAGGATACACAGTTCCTCTATACACAGTATAGAGCCCAATCTATACTTAAGCATTGTAAATTCAGAATTGTCTCATTTGCAAATAAATAGTAGTTCTACTTAAGTCTTGAATCTTCAAAATTGTAATTACACTCACTACTTTTTGTTTCTCTATTGCCTGCTTAATGTATTCTGAGTTGTGAAGAAGGTAGGGATTTTGCAGAAATAATGTATGATAATGTAATCAAAAGCTGAAAGTGGGATTTTCAGAAATGGTAGTGGATTAAGCATCTCATTTCCACTGTCTATCACTACAAATTATGTGTTGCCTTTGGAAATTTTTGAAAAGTTCACCTTTCATTCATTTCAGTTGCCAAATACAAAACCGAATCAATGCTATTTATAATCTTTATCCTCAAGTAACTTTTATCAGACTGGCTAAAACTAATTTGTAGGTTTGCAACCTCCATAACAAGCGGTGCAATCCAGGTGTTACTCATAACTGCAAAGCTATTCACTTAATACAGCACTGTGTATTAAGTACTGTGTCTTGAAGGTTGCTGGACTGTGGAGGAGACCTTGCAGTGGTCTCAGAAGAGACAACATGGGTTTCTGCTTTCCCAAAATGAGGGGACTAGCTCTTTTGTGCTGCAGTTGTTTGTAAATGCAGTTGCAGTATAAATCTTCTTTTATTGCAAATTTCTTCTGTTTTCTATGATGTTCAGTAAGATTGTTTGCAATATAAGGAAATCGGTAAACAAAATACTAAATTACTTTTATCATGGGAGGCAAGATTCTGTTGTAATTTAGATTCTGATGAAGCAGCAAAATGCTTAATATGCTCTTCTAAAACATTTTCTAAAAGACACTTGTCTTCATTGAGCTGCCTGGTGCTCATCAGGTGCTGCATTTGAGGAAAAAAGTGGTTTGATGCATGTAAGTAGGAAGATGCAAAGTTATTTATTGAGGTATGTCATCACTTGAATTTACTGTAAATTCAAAATAGCATGAAATGCGTAAGAAAGATTATAATGCTCAATTATGTGGCAGTCCTTTTGCAGTCTGTTTATACACTATATTGTGTTTTCTTGTAGCATTTTTATGCTTTTACATGTTCCAGAAATTTCAAAGTTGTGTAGTAAAAAGGCTTGCAGTAGCTTCCAAATATAAATAAGCTTAAAAATAAATCCTGCAAAACTGCAATGATCCATTTAATAAAGTACCCATTTTTGTAAACGCCCTGAAAGGAGTGGGTGAAAATAGTGTGACACATCATGTGGGCTTAATCTGTTTCGTATAAATTTGCTGTGAAAGCTCTAGTTCAATATAGATAATGTGCAATCTGTTCTAAACATCCAGTTGTACAATAAGGGTAATTTGTGGGAGACAGTTATGGATCTCAAGAGCCCTTTCATCATTCGGAGTATTGAATTAATCTCCTCCTAAATGCTCATTCAGAAAGTGCCAGAAGACTGCTCTGTTTGGTTGCCATGGCAGATATTATTCTCCTGGCTCCTTGGAGAGCTAAATTTCTATAGACTGTGAGTGTTTTCAAGTTTATCAAAGCAGTAAGCTGTAGTTACTCTGATTTTTGTTGTTGTTGACAGTTTCCTTCTGTCATACGCTCACATTAATTTTATTCTTTGAAAAATGCTCTAAAATGTCTTTACCTGGTTGTGCTCTCAAATAGAACTATAACTTCCCTTTAGAGACAAAAAAAAAGGTGAAAAAGTATTTTGCATGTAGAGTCTTACAGTCTTTTCTAGATGAAAATAAAAAGAAATCATAAAATTCAGTAGCTGTATGCTGAGAGACTAGTGAAAATGGCAGAACTCTCCCATAAAGGCAGGTTGTAAGCAGGGAAGGCAACGAAAATACTTTTCTCAGGTCTGCACTAGTGAAAATTCAGAGACTAGCTTGATCTGTAAAGACGAATTATTTGACAATTATTTTTAGTAATACATCCTGTCAGTTCAAGATGTGGGGTTATGTTTATTGTTTGCTTGTCCGCATGCCTCTTACAACGGAGATGCACATGTGTTTTGAACACTTGAGCTTGAGATTTTTATTTTATTGTGATGTTTTGGTTACTCAAGATAATTATACTCAATTTAAGCCTATCACTAGGGTAACTAACTTGATAACAAGTATTCAGAGTTTGCAATGAGGTACTTTGCTGCAGTTACCCAGGTACACACATGAGTGTTCAAATTACAGTGTTAACCTCACAGAAAATTCTGTGGGCCTGACATCTGAAAAGTGACCCCCGTGTTTGGTACTGTATTACCAAACTCCTGCCTTTCAGAGACATCCAGAAGGAAAGCTGTTCTTGGCGCTCCTGTGTTAGCCCTGCAGCTGAAAGACTCTCAAATCTATCTCCTAATCAACTGTGAATATGTGGGAGGATACTGCTTTGAATCAGTGACAATGTGAGTGATCGTATGGACAGGCATTGAAGGGAGAAAAGGAAGCTACCCATTAATAATTGGAGTTGTCAGAAGTGTTTTGTCGGTATGCAGATTTACCATTTACCTACTTCCAATTCCTTTTTAGTCTAGTGTGAGGGGACAGGGCATATATAAACTCTTTGGATACTAGATAAACAAAAAACTATTCATGTTTTTCTTCATTATGAATATGCATCCACAGTGTGCTGAAAGATGTGTTAGTCCTCCTGAAAGGTGACGTTTGGTGTGTGTACAAAAGCTGAAAATATTAAGAACAAGCCTGAAGGGAAGGTAGATTATGTGGAGAATTGAGAAACTCTTGAGTAGGATGATAGATCATAAAGCACTTAAAATGGGTGTATAAAACACATTCACTACCATTGCATTTCCTCTTTAAATCAGATTTGTTTCTAGCACAAGACTGGGGAAAATGCCATTCTGGGCAGAACCTACATGTAGTTCCAACTGCTAGCAGATGTGTTACAGACCATCTCATTGAAACAACAGCTGAACTATGAAATGATTGAACTGTGAAGTGATGAAACAAAGAAAAATTGATATAAGAAGATGAGGGGGTTTTCAGTATGTAAGCAAAACAGGGAGCACGTTAAGCGGAGCAAATGAGCTCTGATGTGTTCAGTTCATCAAGGATTTTTGTCAACATAGGAGCATTGTTGGTTCTTTCTCCTGGGGTGCATCATAAACACAGCATTTCTGCTGCATTTGAAGTCTCATACGCTTCTGTGGAGAAGCAGCAAGACTTGACATTTGGGAAATTTGAGAGGTTTTGTGTTCAAAGAAAGATGGTTAGGGTCAAAGAGCATGTCAGTCTTTAATTAGTATGCAGCAGCCTTTTCCGTTTGCACAGGGAATATTTTAGATTCTTATTGCCAAGTGTGTAGTTAATTCATGACATGCTAGTCTGTAAAAACTGCAAGAAATGTGTATTTGCCAAGCTGAAAATAACCATTTTTAAAAATATTTATATAGAGGAAGGGATGTATGTTTAACAGATTATAAACTACTAAATTGTGTTCTGAGGTAATACACAAAGTATATATACACCATCTCTTCCTGAAACAAGTATTAAACTGAACTATCTCACATATTTTTGTCAGTTCAATATAATATTCAGCTATGAACTTTTTGAAATCATGGGGGTTATACTGCAGCTTTCTATAGACAGGCATATATTCATCACTGTGTATGTATCAGACTTGATATTGCTGTGTTACGGAAGCAGTATTATGTTGATGCTCTATGTTTATTTAATAAGAGACTGACGTCTCCAATATTGAGGGAATTTTCATAAAAAAACAAATTGATTTCTGTACGTGTAAATCATCTACCATTATTTAATT
Source organism: Tringa solitaria (assembly GCA_026413425.1). Taxonomy (NCBI): domain Eukaryota; kingdom Metazoa; phylum Chordata; class Aves; order Charadriiformes; family Scolopacidae; genus Tringa; species Tringa solitaria. The sequence goes on from JAOXJM010000012.1 coordinate 43,614,271, forward strand.
ATCTGTGTGCTTAAACAAAAGAGTACCTTTTCCTGTATGTACTCTCAGCATTGGTTCTCTCTGATGTGCGGTTATAGGAATTACAAGTAAGATGGCATGCAGTGGTAGGTAGCTCATATGCAAAAGAGACCACTGTTTAGAGCAGGTCTGTTGGTGAGATAATGTCTTTTTGTTTCCGGGAAGCAGGATGTCAGGAAGTTTCAATGGCACCGTTAGGCTCTGCATACCAAAGTGTGCTTTTTAAGATGTCAGCTCGTATAAAATGATATATCATAGTTCCTTCAAAGATATGTGGGGAAGAGTTTAAATTTCAATGCAAATGAAGTATTTTGCAGGTTTAGCAGACACGTGTGTGCATGCTGACTCCATAGCTTTTTTTATAGAAAAAAAAAAAAAACCACAGGAAAAAGTTGCAGGTTTTTAAAAGTCTTCATAACTATTTTGGTAGGAGATGGTGCTTCGATTTCTAAGATTCAGACACTGAAACAAAAGAACTGTGTGTGGTAGGTAACTATTTATATTTAAGTGTTTATATAGTTGTAGCACTTAGAGAGCTTACACACATTATGACTTCTGTAGCCTTACCTCTGCATAAAACCTCACAAGTGTCAAGTTCCTGCCCCAGAGGTCTTTTTGCATGTCTGTGCTACGTATACCAGGTCACCATATGCTTGGCCATGCAGGTTCCTAAAGCTTTGTACAATTCTGTCTGTGAACTGCTTTCAGTTACCTAGGAAGAAAAAAAGAAAAGTTGAAAAAGCTTAGGTGGCAACACAGCCCTAAGTGTTTAAGGACAACTTTACCTGCTCTTGGAAGAGCAGGGCTGCCTGAAACAAAACAGGGATTGCTGGATATTTGATGAAGAGAAGCTCTGTGTTGTTGCCCTCTTTGCCTGAATAGTTTGAAATAAGTTGAAAAAAACCATGGAAGAGTGTTTCCCTGAAAGGGTGGGGTTTCTTATCAGCATCTTCTTAAGCTGATGGATTTTTTCAAAAGGTGAAAGCATTCATATATATATGAGTAGTATATTTGCTAAATAGATAAGCTTCTTGTGACTCTTGGTACTTCCTGTTTGTGACTTGAGAGATGGTATCAAATTAATCAGTCTGTCTCTTGAAAAAGGCTTGGTCATCTTTGGTGAGATGGAAATGCCTGTTCTTTGGTAACGTACATTTAGTAACTAGTGGTGAAGTAAAACTGTAATGCAAGTGAAAGACAGATGGGTTTGGGTTGATGGAAGTACTGTTGAGCAAACCCAGGATTCAGCAGGTCTGCCAAGTTGAGAAACTCTGTGTGAGTAAATCAGGCTCACATTTGGTAAGAAGACATCTTTCTTCTGCAGGTGGGACACACCCAGACTTTCCCTTACTTGTTTTTAACTTGGTGGTGTTGAAATTATCAGACCAAACTATTAATTAGTTCATCCAGTTACTTCTCTGGGAGTGATCAGTCTTGTTTTTTCCATGAGAAATGTACGAAAGTGTAGTGAACGCAGTTAGAACTTTGGAGTAACTATTAATGGGAGCGGTTGCTTACTTTCTGTATCAGTTAGTGTTAAGCTTATTTCATTAATCAGAAGAATTTTCATATCTGCTTCAAAACCAAGATTATTTTTAATGCCTCTGTGGAGGTTCCAGTTTGTTGCATAAACACCGAATACAAGAACATTTATACGCGTCTTAGTAATTCTGAGTTGTATTTTATTTTCACTGATCAGCAGAAATCCAGAAAAGAGATTCCCTTATTCACCAACACAGGACAAAGACTTCTTTTCTGCTTTTTAGTCAAACCCCTGCAGATTCCATAAGAGAGAAAAATTTGTTAAGGTGTTATTTATATATTTTTTCCCAATATTATTTGTGGTTATTCCCATGTCACAGAAAGATCAAACAACGTAAAGCAGCAAGTTCAGCAGATGGCAGTTTCAATGGGATATGTGTCTTTGATCAAAAGTGAATAAGATTGCAAAATTCAAATATGATTATTTGAAGGTTATTTATATATGAGATTAATAGTTAGTAACATAGAGTAAGATATATAATACATATTTTAAATCGATGCTTAATGCTAATTAGTCTTTAGGGTATACTGTCTGCTGAAGAACTCCTTTGCTCATCTGAGCTGTGAATTCCCCATAACATTATGGTAGCAGTATTGGCCAATTTCCAGATTTGACAGGTTACAAATGAGGAAGGTACTGGGAGGAGAATTCTGAAGAAAAAGAAAAAAAAACAACTCATGGAAACCAAACCTAACAGCCTCCCATTAATATTGTTCATAATTCCCCTTTAAATACAAGCATTATACTGACACTGCTCATTTCCCTGAAACTAGCATTGTTAAAATCTTCTTTATTGTACTTCTGTGTGTGTGTGTATGCATTTTCTCTATATTTTTATATATGTGTAGATGCAGTATAAAGGTACAGAGAGAGAGAATGAGAATCTGTGTGTGTGGATGCTGTTGAGTTCCTTTTGTAGATGCACTCTGATACTGACTTATTGTGAACCACAGACCAAATTCCATTCCTTTTCACTGGCCATAGTCTTTTCCTTTGGTGTATTTCCTCACACCATTATTAATTGCTGTTATTTCCTATTAATATGGAAAATTATGCTTTCTGGGTTTGGTATTTTTTTTGGTGTGGGAGTCGTTTGCTTTAGATTATTGAAGAAATCTTTTGCTACGGTTGTAAATTATTACTATTTTAGGAAAGGATGTAAACTGACTGCCACGAGTTTGCATTATATTGGTCCTATAATTGTACATGGAATTTTCACTCTTTTCTTTCTGATTGTTTCCAGTGCCAAAAGGGAAACACGAGCATGTGAGCAATGACATATTATCAAGCTCAAAGTGCAGAAAATGGATTTCTGCAGCTTGTTAATATTTTGTAATTATTTGTCCTGTCCCAGCTTGTGTGTTTGATTTGCCCTGAAGGATCTCTGGAAATGTGTGTTCACCTTCCATCTTATACCATCACATAAATTTACAGTGAATTAACTAGGTGACTCACTGGATAATATTAACTCACTTCACTGATGCGAAATCATATGATGTCTTAAACATTTATTTAGAGTCCTTTGACAGCACTTACTGGCATGTTTTTTAAAATCTGGTTTGTTTGACAGATGTAACAACTTATTTTATAAGGGTCTTACTATAAAATTTATAAGACAGCGTCTGTTTTCTGACAAGTGGTAATGTTGTATGGTGTTTCTATAGCAATAGAACAGAGTTTTAATGTGCTGCAACTAATGTGTTGGAGAGAAATTATTTTAGGTATTTGTGGTTGCATGCTAGATAATGTATTTATTGTTGTGATAGGTTAAAATTGGGAAATAGGAATGTGATGGAGCTGGTAACCCAGGGTACCTAGTAAAAGCACTTTACCATGTATAAGAAACATTTCAAAGCAAAGCCTTGAGGTCTGATAGAATTAAATTAGCGTGGCAATTTAACATGAATCACAATAGTTAATCCCTCAGTGCGTGCTGAAGCTGGCACCATTAGCTCTAATTTCCATTGAAGCAAAAGAAGAAGGTCAGTCTAGAACAGAGGCTGGACCGAAGCAGCGTGTTATCTGTTCAACGCATTTATTTTGAGGCTTCAGTTGGTTGCCAGGCTTTATCCGTCCCCTCTGAGCAGAGGAGGGAAGCGGGGCTGTGCTGGCAGTGCTCTGCTCTTCCTCGCCTTCCCACCGCTCCTGGGAAGCGGAGAAGGAGGATGGGAGTGGGAGGAAGGAGGACTGCGGCTCCCTTCCCACTGGGGAGCTGCCAGCCTCCAGGGCCAGTCCTCTTGGCATTTTTTCTGCCAGCAAGTATGACCTTTACCAGCTAGTGAATTTAGATGCAAAAGGGTGCCATTTCTAGGTATTAAAAGAAATTGGAAGTAAAAATCTAAGGAAGAGGGTGCAACTAAGACAACAGAAAATAGGACTGGGAATCAGCAAGGAAGAAATAGAAGAGGGAGTAAAAAGCTTTATTAAAGAAAGCAAAAATGCTTCACAAAAACGAAAAGGCAGGGGGAGTGTTATCCAAGTGTATGAGAACTGATTTATTCTGTGCATGGAAAAGCTGTATAAACCCAAAGTTCATGTTAAAGTTATGCTTACCCTTTTTGGCAATTATTCAAGTTTTGTTTAGAAGGTAACAGTTTTAATATGAAGATCTAAACCTAAAAATTACAATGTTATTAAAAGCAATGCTTACATATTTCTGTTTATTTTATGTACTACAGGTAATCTGCTTATGCCTTTATGTATTATTTTGCACAAAATTTAAGTTAACAGAAAGAAACTGGGACTATAGGGTTGGCAAGGCTTGAAAATAACAAAAGTAAGTAGTTGGAAAAATTGTAGGACTGATTTCTAATCTAAACCTCATCCTAAAATCCTTTTCTGTAATTGCCCATTTATATAGTGCAGGGTGCTCCAAGGCAGTAAAGCAGATCTCAGAAAGAAGAGTACACGCTAATATTCAGCATATCTACAGATCATTATTTGTCTTCATGTTACAAAGCTGCTTAAAATTTCAAATCTCTTCAGCCTGAAAGTAGTAGCTATTACATAGTTTTAATTTTCCATAGCTTGCACTTTATTGCAAAATAATTTCATAAAGCTTTGCAAAGAAATGGCTGGTAGTATTAGACACAGAAAACCACAAAATTTTGTTAGTGTCTCTGACAGCAATGGAGATAGCTCTGAAAAGGGGACTACAGAGGAAGAGCACTGAGGCCACAACAGTACTGATTAGTAGAACACCTCATTGATATAACACAGGAGAACTTTGCTTTTCTAGTGGAAAAGCAGACAGACGGACAGGAGCTTTACCAGTTGAGCACTACAGCTCTTCACTTCTGAACAAACGTGGTAAACCACCTGTAGCAGAGGGGTTTTCTTCCCACTAATTTGTTGGAAAAAGGAAAAGCGTTTTGTTCGCTCATAACCTAGGAAACACATAAAGGGAAATTCTGGTTTCAATGAAGTAAACGAGAACTTGGCCATTGCCTTCAAAGAAACCAGACCTTTAACCTTTGCTAGGTTGTTTAAAATTACTACAGGCATAGCAGAGTAATTTATAAATACTGTTACACCTATAATATAGGACTATGTCAGCTGTTATAACTTCACTCATTTTGAAGAAATGTAGAGTTATAAGCTACCTAACCAACCTTTTACTCATTTTCAAAATTTCTGTGCAAGCTAATTCAAAGTTTATTCTGACTCTCCTACATGCTTATTAGACAATATTTTTTAGTTCTCTAAGAGTAGTGCTTTGTATCTAGTTGTGCATCTTAAATGAAAACGGCAAGTTGAATAAGCTGTATGTGTTCTTTGTGTAAATCTGTGTAAGGGTTGTGAGATCAAGGGTTTCTCTAGCCCAGGCCCCAAAGTGGCAAGAAGCAGATACCCAGGACAGAGTGAAGAGCAGAGCTAACGTGTATTTCCCCGTAGTACTTCCCATCCTCTGCCTGTGCTTCAGTCATGAACTTTCTGAGCCAGATCAAACCATAAATCCACCATAACTAATTTGAGTAATTGACTTTATCTGAATAGATATATAACTTTACGTGATCAGAAAGATAACCACTTAAATATATTTTTAAAAGCAAATCAATACTTATGCTTAGCCTAGTGTTTAACTAAGGGAAAACAAGTTGCCTCTTTTGCCATGTGTGCATAGTCTTCCCAAGGAGCACGGTGCTTGGCAGAAGGGGAATTTGCCTTGTCACAGGTGCCTTTGGTGTCAGTTGTGCCATTGCCATTCTGAAAGGTGTCTGCAAAGGGACCCTTGATACGCTTTAAAATTAGTAAAACCGATTTATCCAGAATAGTTATAAAGTTACTGTAACTAGCAACTGGTTACCAACACTTTGTTGATTATTTTTCACTGGGCTGTGAATAGGCAATAGCAGGTAAATGCAGAGCTCCCCCAGGAAGTAGAAGAAAGCTGGTCTTTGCAGAGAAAGACAAGAATGAAAACATTACTGGAAATTGTCTTGCAAGGACAAGTATTTGGGGCAAGAGAACCTCTACAGGGGAGGAAAACAAGATGACCTGGCAGATCCCTTCTGTTGCTGGTCTTGGATTCCTTGCTATTAAACTCTTGAGTAGAATTGAGAATAGTTCTTCTTCAACAAGTAATTTAAACATTGAATAGTTTTTCCTGCTTTACTGCAGTAAAATGTTATTTTTGGAATACTGTGGTAACAATAACTTTAGAATGAAACTCATTTTCATGCTGATACGGCAGATGAATGGAGAGGCAAATTCCTTCTTAGAAAAAACTCCTTCAAAAGAGTGGTTGCTTTTGCTATGTGTCTGTCCAGCACTTAGTGTGGAAGTCAAATATGTGGTTTATACTTCAAGTATATTTTATTATTTTCTTCTGACAGTTTTCAGTTGTTTGATTTCTCTAGTATCATCTGATACTGGCTGAAGATTCTTGCCTTGTCCTGAAATTTTGTACTTGCAGGACTGTGGCTGGTGTGTGGTAGCAGGACAGAGAACAGCCATTAACCCTCCACGTGTGTCTGCTTTTGATATCAACATTTTGATGACATTTTGATAGAAATTTCCAAAAATAGTGCCTGAAGTTGAGTTCTTAGTTTCTTATCTACAGTGAAACCTCCATTACCTAATTAATTCCCTGTGTAGAGGAGTAAACTGTTGTTGTTACTAATTTTTGGAAACTGAGTAGGGCTCTGTATGGATCCACAAATTAACACATTTGGAAAGAACTGTGGGCCCAGGCTATGATTCACCCCGGCTGGGCTTGGGCTGTGGCTAGCAGCCGTGTCCACTGGCAGAGCAGAGGGTGGACAGGGCGCTAGTGCTTTGCGTGCTTAGGTGCTGGGCTTTGCCTGCCTGGGTTCCAGTGGTGAGCAAGTCTGTGGTCAGAAAGCAATGGGATGACGGTGTATTATTTTTTTTTTGTCTTCTTCTGAAGGTTGGGAATAGTTCATTTTGAGAGACCATCTCGGGTTTCCACAGAGTCTGTTCCCCGCTGTTGCATGGATTACAGGGAGACATGCTCACGCTCTTTGATTTTTTCCCTCCGTTCTTTCTGTGGCATTAAATAGTTTTAAAATAGTCTTTTGCTTTTTGTACAACAGAATTTGTGAAGGGCTGTTGGCAAAAAGCTGTGTGGGTTTTGGCATGTGTAGTGCTGGAATAGACGTTGTGTGGTCTCCTCGGGGCTAAACCCCTACTGCTGCGTGGCTTTGTGCGCTCCGGGGAGCCTTGTGTCTATAACCCAGCGGGTCCCTTCCAGCCTTGAAGCTGGAAGGGATGGAAGTGCAGAGCTCACATAAGCTTTGCTCATCTTGAAAGTGTTAGACCGAAATGCATATTCTCTCAGAAGCTGTAGGGAGCCATGTATTTCTGACACCTCCTGAGCCCTTCACCATTCCGGAGGAAGGGCTGTCTCACTGCGCAGCCACAGACCACCTTCCAGTCCCTCACCAGTTTCTCCGGTGCTGGTTTTGCTGTTTCTCAGCAGCAAAACTGATTCTTTGCCTCCTCAATCATGGGGCAGGGTGAAGCTTACGCAGTAAATCAGTGTGCACTGAGCAACCTGGTTCTTAGCCAGGCTGTTGCTGCTGTTACAGTTGGTGTAAGGCTAACTCAGCTGTCTCTGCATTACGCTTCGTTGTCAGGGGTGTTCCTATCAATAAATTAGGGATTTGTTTCCAGAGGCCTACTTAAACTCTCAAAGTGCTGGGTGTTTCTCTTCCAAAGGATAAATGCGTGCTCAGGGGCATCCTGCTTGGCGTATGAGCTTGTTAAGCTTCCAAGAGGAGCAATGGTTTGTTTTACCCATGTTCTCTCGATTGTAACTAGCAACTGCAAACTGGTAATTAACATCGCCCCAAACTCCCGAGAAAATAAATAGCTCACCCTGAAATCTTTAGGACACTGTTGACGTGCCGTTAACCCAGGGACAAGCTGCACCCTTGAAGTGAAGTCTGTCTGACCCAGGTGACAAAATGGAAAAGAGATGTGTGACTCCGAGATGCGGTCAAGGTCACCTCACTTCGGATATTTTTGCACCGTTGCTTTCGTAACCGGTCAATAGTCTCTGGCTCCACAACCTATTGACCAGCTGGTTATTGGCGGAGAGGCAATGGCACGAGCTGAAGGGGAGAGCTCGTGCTGGGGCTGGTCGGGCATCCTGTCAGCGTGGTCAGAGCCCATGCTCCTCCTCAGGCCCTCAGACGCCTCCGGTATATCTGTTATCTTTCACTTTGCAACTCTCTAATTAGTTACGGTGAAAGAAGTAAATTTCTAGAAGCATGAACTGAAATAAGATAAAAATAAATTTTCTGGGGGTCAGAATATGTAACTTGTACTTTTGAAGCCAGTACTGTGGTACTATCTGATGTGGCTTCTGCTATTATTTCCATGGTTTTGCACTGTCTACTGAGCTAAAATAAGGTTCAGCAAAGGGTGACTAATACAGTAAGAATATTGTAATGAGTATTAATTAATACTTTGCAATGTAAATCAGAGACAATATGAAGTAGATCAGAAAAAAATCTTGGAAAAAATCTACTACAAATGGGGTTGCTTTGTCTGCTGTGGCTCCCAGCGCTATTAATCAGGCACGATACTCCAAGGCACGTATTATGTGATTCTGCAAGTTTTCCTGACTCTGCACTTACTAATTTTGCAAACTTACTGTTTCATTAGCACTACGTTTTTGTACTTGGTATTCTGTCATGAATTAGGCATACAAGAAAGGAAAGAGCCTTATTTTTTTTTTTTGCTGTTTGCTTTTACCTGCTAGTTGTTGTGGCAGGTTCCCACTCGAGATATGTAGAGTCCAGGCAAACTTCTCTGCCACAATTCCTGAAGGAACAACAATGGAAATCTCTCAATCTGGAAGGGATTTCAGAAGGTCTCTCTCTAGTCCAATCCCCTGCTCAAAGCAGAGTCAGCACCAAATTCAGACTGGGTCGCTTGGGGATTTTTCCAGTTGGGTCTTGAAAACCTCCAAGGGCAGAGAATGTAAAACCCCCCTGGGTCCCCACTGCAGCCCTCAGTTATCCCTGTAGGGAATTTTTTGGGGGGAAGGGAAGGATGACACGCTTATTTCTTTATGACCACTTCATTTCTCATTCTCTGGCTGCGGACGTCAGTAAAGAGCTTGGCTCCATCTTCTTGCTAACTCCTTGTAGATATTGTCTCAGCCTTTCTCAGAGGGCGTGGGCATCAGCTCCCTGCCCATCTTGTTGTCCCATAGCTAGACTTGGTAAAGGTGATCGGTATCCTTCTTATACTGGAGGGCCCAAAACTAGACACCATATTCCAGATGCAGCCTAGAGGTAAGGAGAATAATGGGTGCAGTGCTTGGTAACTTTTGAGTTCTCAACAAGTTAAATTATTATAATTGCTTACAGAGTCCTTCTCATGAGAGCTACGCAATTCAGCATTCTTTGTTATCTTCAGTTTAAAATTCTTCTCACCTCCTCATCGAAAATCTGCATTTTGGCTGTTTAATGCTCATATATGGCTTTTCTTTATAGAGAGTTGTTTTCACTGTTTGCAGCATCATAGGGCCATTGGTCTTGACTCTGGTAAATAAGGAAGTTGTGAAATTGTTCCTACAAGTCTTTTATCATATTGCTTAAAAGGGGAGGGAACTGTATTCTGGAAATGAATAACTTTCAAGAAGACTTAAGGGTTGTACTGGATGAGTTACTGAAAGCAAGCATTTGGTGTTATATTGTGGCTGTGTGGTGTAACACAGGAGTCCTGGGATTTATAAACAGGAGTATTACTCTTATGGAATCTGTTTATTGCTACTGTAAACAAGCATGTTATCATCTCTAGCTGTGGCAACTAAGAGGTTGCTGAAAAACTGGTCAGAGTCAGAAATGAGGCTTAAAAGCTACCACAAACCAGAAGTCCTTAAGCTCCGTTCACTGCAGAGAATATTCAACACCACCCACGAAAACCTTGAGGGAAGGTTCGTGGTTCTAGATGTAAAGTTACCACAACTTTCCACCATTATAATCAATGTGAAAAAATTTCCATTAAATAAGGTTTTAAACTTTTACATAGAATAAAATATTAGATGTGGAAGAGGCTTTACTGAGTTTTGAAGTGGGTGTTAATTTGCCTCTTCTGTAACTGGCTGGTACGTACAGATTAAGCCGACACAGTTCTTGCAGTTGTCAGCAAACAGCTTATGGCACAAGAAGGTACCTTTGTTGTGACTGTACACCATTAGGAAAGAATAATTTTAATATCTATCCATCTTTTTTTTTTCATATTATAATTAATTTGAGAAAATGGGAAAGATACCATATAATGGTATGCGCTTTCTTTACGCAGTAAACTGCTAATGAGTCATTCTGTGTGGTGAATACAGGAAAAGAAGGTGAAGTTGCTGATAAGATGCATCCGTCCTCATGTCTTCTTATATTTAACTATATGGCTATTTACATGTTTGCTTTTCATTTATGCAAACATATGTGTATGTTGAGTATGCACATGGAAAAGGACCAAAACAGTGAGTCGTTAACTCCTGGTTTCATTGAGTTTCACTTTTAAATGCTTTTTACTTTTTAAAACTGTTTTCCTCCGGTTGCAGTTGAACTGTCAGTTGGTGTTAACATGCACAGTGGCAAAATTAAGAGTAGTTAGAGGCTGGCTTACCAGGACTGAGCATAACTGGAAAATAACAGCGTTCCAAGCATTTGACACAGAGCTCAGCAAGTGGAAGAAATCAACATTGAACAGGCAACGGGTGTGAGGAAGGCAAAGACTGTGAGCCACCTGATAAAACACTGGCTGTCCCCTAGAAACCATACAGGAAAGTTGAGAGTGTTTGATTAGATGACGAGTGTGTGCGGAGTGAGCTCTGGTAACGGCAGAAGTGCCGGGTTCTCTCTGTCATCCTCTCCTGCAGTAAGAAGGTCACAGATGGATTTACAAGATAGGGTTTGGGAAAGGCTTCTTGGCCACAGGGGCAGAGGGAAGCTGAAAAAGCTGAAAGCAGCCCTACTGCGTGGAGAGAGAACACGGAAGCATCCCATCCTCCATGGGCTCCCTGCACGGGGTTTGGAGGTGAAGGTGGGCCACAGCTCTCCTTCTGCCATGCAGAAGCGACCTGGGTCCTTCATGAGGCTGTGGCCTGGAGCAGCACTGCAGTGGTAGATCCCTCAGCAGCTCACTTGGGTTTGCTTTAGTTGAGGTCTGTGGTGTTGCTGTGTGTTTGTGTAAGTTCCTGTTTGGAGCTATTTCTGTTACTTGCACATATTAAGTAGTATATACTTAACATATAAAAAAATATTTAAAGGGTGGGTGTCAAGAGGATAGGGACAGTCTTTTTTCAGTGATGCCCAGGGATAGGACAAGAGGAAAATGGGCACAGACTAGAATATAAGAAGTTCCACCTAAACATGAGGAGGAACTCCTTCACTTTGAGGGCGGCAGAGCACTAGAACAGGCTGCCCAGGGAGGTGGTGGAGTCTCCTTCTCTGGAGAC
>JAOXJM010000012.1:43625865-43651858 GCA_026413425.1 Tringa solitaria
ACCTGCTTTGGCAAGGGGGTTGGACTAGATGATCTCCAGAGGTCCCTTCCAACCCTGTATTATTCTGTGATTCTGTACTGTTCGTAGCACTAAATCATGAGATCAGACTTCTCTAACTGGAGAGTTGCCAGTTGTTGATAACTGTAGCCAATAATTTCTGTGCTAAATTTTGTGTTTCTGGTTGTGAACACACAAAGGAAGTAGCCTGGTTTCCAGACTTGGTCTGAACCTCTATTTGTGGTATGTGTCTGTTGTGTTTCATTAAAGTGCTTTCAGAAAATGTTATGTGGAAATGTAGTGAAATCTAATTAATTGGTAAAGCCTATTTGTAAACCACATTGAAGAATTTTTGCTATTTCTACTGAAAGTGCTGTCTAATTATATTATGCGTGCTTTACAAAGAAATTCAAACATAATAAAATGGAAAGAGCAAATCTATCGAATTACAGCAGGTAAATATTTAGAGCAATTCCTAACGGTAGAATTTTAGAATAAACTCCGTTACAACAAACTAACGTTAGTTTAACCATATCCCTCCCGAGTGTATGACGTGCGTAGGCTCCTGTGGCTCCAAGTGCTGGGTGAAACGGGCTGCTGGGTTGGTAGGACCAGACGGTGGGAGAGGGATGTGACCCGAAGCGCCGGGCAGAGCCGGGCACGGCTTTCAGGGAGCAGGACTGCACTTGTCGTGCACCAACCACCTATTTTGCAAAACAGAAGCATAAACCTTTCGTTGGTAATTCTCAGCTGATAATAAATGAAGAATGGTTTATTGAGCCAGCTGGGTTCTGAGCTGTGCCTCTGCTTAGCTCACAGAGGCTTTCAGTACCCCTCAACCGAGCATTCTTTTTGTCATTACTTATCTAGTAGGTTTGAAATGTAGATGGAGAAGTTTTTAATGCCTCTTTTTCTATATTTTTAAAATACTACTAAAAACTTACATAGAAATGTCTTTTTGATGGAAGCATAGTTAACTCAGTCCCTCAGGCTTGTCAATGAGCCTGTTGGGGCCATCAGGGGAAAGGTGACCTTAAAATGTACCTTCTTGGTTCCCTTTCTCAGTATCAGAAATAAAATACACTCCCTTTCCCATGTGTTTTCCTAGAGACATATTTTCCCAGTAAAAAGAAACATTTCCTTTGACAGTAAAAGAAAAGATAATTTAAAATTTCTTCAGCCTGAACTTGGCAAAGAATTTCGCCGTCTAATGGTGCCACCACATGTTGCTGGCCGAAGTGATAGCTCTCAGGGGAGCCTGGTGTTGCCAGGAACTACAAAATATGTTTTGGTATTAGAAATTATAAGGAAGAAATGAAATATGCAGCTCTTGGGGCTCTCACATTGCTTATGATTCATTTCCTGAAATATGTGAGTGGCTGCGTTTGGACTGGTTTTGCCCAGGCTGTGTGTGCCATGGCAGCATGGGAAGCTATTTTAAGAGATTTTTCTACTCACTGGCCCACTAAAGAAGCTTGGAAATTTGTTTTTTTGTCATATATTTTAAATACACTAGCATAAACTGGCCACAATAAGAGAATACTAGCATAAGATTACCTCAGTTAAAATTAGGAGGACCTTCAAACCTAAATGACAGTAGTCCTGCTTGTACAGAATTTTTGGACCGATTGCCATCATTAAAAGTCACGTGCTTGGGTTTTTTCCAGACTTGGAAAGCCCTGCAGAAATCAGAGAATAAAAATAACCTTTCTAGTTTTCTCCATTCCTCAGCAATCCCCGTGTAATTGCAACAATGCTCAGAATTTAAGAAAGTCATTCTAAAGTAAGAGAATTAGGTTCGAGTTTGATGAATCATGAACTGAATTAAGTTGCTGTCTTCTGTATCTTTTTAAAAATAGAGGTAGAAGTCACTTTAGTTAAGATGCTGTTGTTTTATACAGACATTTATTTAAATAAGTTAATCAGGATGCGGAAGAGGAATTTGTATTCCAGCTTTTAAATACGGGTTTTTTTCTGCACTGTTGCTATGGAGAAGCATGTAAATATTTGTATCCCGAACTAAGTTTACTTCCCTTATAGATGGCATGGAAATACAGATTAAAATGGTAAAGAAGAGTTTTTGTAGGTGGGTTTTTATCATGTGAGTGATGTTTTGGAATGGGTTCAGGCACATGCTAGCAGCAAAGGAAAGTGAAAAAGTGCTGTGTTAAAGCAATCTTTATGTTACAGGATAGAAATTGAATGAAAGTGTCCATTGTATTTGAAGCTTCCTCTTTTCCAGCTTTTTTGATAGCATGATTAGGTATTTGTGTTCTAGTAGCTCATATCTACTGGGCCATTTGTGTAAAGTGAGATACAAGCACAATAGAAAGAACTTTAGCTCAGATGCACGGGTGGATGATACGGAAACTGCACAGTTGCTTAGGACTTGGAAACTGCATAAATTATTTCTTGGTATGATCACTCACAGTTTTTCATGTCCAGCCTTGTTCTTTGCTTCTCCACCAGATTGCCTGGAAGGTGGCAGTCATGCTGGATGCCAGGCTGCGGCCTCCTCAGTTCCAGCCGAGCTGTGTCTCTCCTTGTCCTTTGGCTGGTCTCCATCTCATCTCCTTCCTTTGACTATTGTCCTGCAGTCGTCTTCTTTGTGGGGGCTTAAGTCACTTTAATTGTTTCTTAGTATGTCAAGGTGGTTTCCAGCCTTCCAGACCTGTCAAGACCCTTAGCTCATAACCCCAGGTGATGTGTGAGAGACACCTTTGGCGCAGTTTAAATTCTGCTCTTATTGCCTCGGTGAATTCTGTATTATGAAACATCCTCTTTAACAAGAAGCTTCAAAGAGTGGCTCTGGTTTCTCTTACTCAGCAGATATTTTCAATACCTGGAATTGTTATTCTGGTTTCACGTTGAGATCTCTTTGGTGATGTCCTAAGATAATGAAAACAAAAAAACGATTAACAACAGGATTGGAAATAACATGTCACCACAGTGGTCTGCTACCTCTTTCTTATATCACAGGATGTTTTTGTTCAATTCAACAGCAGAAAAAAATGAGCAATACAGAAGTACTGAATACCAGTTACAGCTTAGCATTTGTGCAGTGGGAGACTGGGGGCAGCTTGTGTCAGAAGTTCATTGACCTCTTAAGATCCCTTAAAAACTTAAATATTTTTTAAGGCTAAATGACTTTTATGATTTTTCTAAAAATAAAGAACCTCTATAGTATTGAAGACTTCACAGTAAACTAAAATTTTACATCTATAAAGAATGTTCCTGTCCTGGTTTCAGTTGGGATAGAATTAATTTTCTTCTTCGTAGCTGCTGTGTTTTGGATTTAGTACGAGAATAATGCTGATAACACATACTGGTTTAGCTGTGGCTAAGTAATTGTTATATTAAGCCAAGGACATTTTCAGCTTCCCATAGAAGCTGAGAGGGAGCACGGACAGGCCCAGCTGGCCAAAGGAATATTCCATACCATAGGTGTCATGCTCAGGATGTAAATGGGGGCTGGCTGGGGGCAGGGATCCGCAATCACTGCTCAGGATGGGATGGGCAACCCATCATTGGGTGGTGAGAGTGACTTGTGTTGCATCACTTTATTTTGTGTGTTCTTTTACCATTATTATTATCATTATTATTATTTTCTCTTCTGTACTCTTCTATTAAATTGTCTTTATCTCAACCCATGAGGGGTTTTTGCTTTTTCTCCCTTTTCTGCCTGTCCTTCTGGGGCAGGGAGCGAGTGAGGGACTGTGTGGTACTAGTTGCTGGCTGGGGTTCAGACACAACAGTTCCTTAAAACTGTGCCTTTCTACAACAGGAGCTTCCCCTGGCTTTTCATCTTGCCCTTCTTCCCCCAAGGAAGCCGTAAGCCTGAGGGGGCTGGGGTTTTCCTGGAGCTGTTGGGCCCAGTAATTGCAGCCTAAGGCCTTATTCATCACAAAAACAATTAATTAACATACAGGTTGCATCATCATTTGCTGAGTCTTTTGGTGGGAAAAGCAGTATTTTTGTTAAAAACTCTCGTTTGTAAAAGTCAGGCGTAACAGACTTGTGGTTTTGAACTAAACTTAATTTTTTCGTGTAGTTTGATTATTCAGTTGGATTCAGAAGTGTCCTGCTTTCAGATTGTGCTGGTTTGTGTCATTTGTCACTGTGCTTAGCGTGTCTCTTCTCCTTATCCCCTCTCTCACAGCAAATGAAGCTGGCGGCGGAGTCGCTGAAGGAGTGACGGGCGGCAGGAGGGTGACGGGGGCGACCTCGCGTGAAGGTGGGCACTTCTGGAGCATTTCTTGGTGGTGCTCACAGCGTGCACTCTACCAGCCATTCAGTAGGTGGCACCTGCTTATATGACACTTGGTAAATATTCTCTGCCTGACACTACGCAAAAGAAAAAAAGAAAAAAGGTATTTTTCTTCTGTTCTCTTTGTTTCTTATGTGCACTTGGTGAAGGTAACACCAAATAAAGCACTCCAGCGTGTGCTGGGTTTGGCTCAAATCTGCCAGGCTCACCCTGCTCTAAGTGATTGAAAACAGATCCTGTGAGCAAGCTTCCAGAAGCTGACTAGAGTTTGCAACTGCAACTTCGTAAAACGAAAAAAAAAAAAAAAAAAGAAGAAGATAGAGTATTATTTAATTCGCAGCATATGGTCCCTTTGGGGCTATTGCCCCTTTTGTTTCTTTATTACAAATCATGTATTTTTTCCAAGACTGCTTATTAGCTACTGTTTGCACATAGCAAATTAGATTAAATATTTTATACATTGCGTAATGAAATACGTGATTGTTCCCTATATGATCTGAGAAATATTTGAACATAATTATTATAAAGTATGCATTATATACTCCTGTGTGCTAGTTATCTAAATAAGCCCCAGCTAAAATCTTTTGAAAAGCTGGGTAAAAAGCACTCAGTAAGAAACAGATTGGTGATCAGTAATTTATGAAGTGTATTTATTTTTTAATTTACATTACATTTTGGTATCACTTGCCTGGCCCTTGAACTGCAGTATTGTATGAATGGGTCTTTTGATTACTGGATCAATTAAACTTGATATGCTAGTACTCGTGTATGTGGTGAATATCTGATTTTCTTTCTTGCATTTCATAAATACCCTCATAAAAGGTAATTTTCCTAATGCTTTGTTGTTTTCTGACAGTAATAGGACCAAAATCTACAGTGTTTGCTCCCATGACCTCGAGACAGTTTATTTTCTCCCACTGTGACCTTCATCTTTGGTAGATGTAACTTACCTATCGGTGAGACTTGCTGGAATTCTGTTGGAAAAAATCTGCTGTTATAATAATGAAGGTATTTGCCTACTTTGCACATTTCAGATTTCTGCCACAGGGCCCCCACAGCAGAGCAATATAACTAAGCCAAAATAATGTATTCTGTCTGGAATTTAAAATTAGCGTTTCTCAAACTCTACAAGCGTGACCCAGTAAGAAACGACTCCGTTCCCTTGGGAAGAGGAGCAAAGCCGTGCTACAGCTGCTGCCTCTCTTCTTGCTTCTCCCACGGTGCGTCCCCCACGCTGCCGCTATTTCAGGGGTACCTCAGGGGCTGCTGCTCCTCCACAGCCTTCAGGAGAAGCCACAGCAATCAGCAGGGATCTCTTAGGGAGCTCTAGCGATCCCAAAACCGAAGCTTTTTTGAGGAGGGGACCGGCCTATTCTCCACAAAAGCTCCCCAGCTTTGCGGTTTATTGGCCACTTGCATCCGAAGTGGCTCACGTTTGTTCAGGTTTTCCTGGCGCTGCCCAGTCGGTGGTTTTGAGTGAATGGTTCAGGAGAAGAAAAATATGTGGGATGGGTTGCTGGTGGGATATGTTCTTGTGAGCTTGTCATAGCAGTTTTGAAGGGATTCTGCGGGTCTGCTAATTTATGCTGGTTTATGAGCGTAAAGTTGGTGTGTTTTGCTGATGGCAACCCTATCAGGTGTCTGGAATAATTTTCTGACGATGAGTTAGAAAAGGAATCAAGTCGTGTCTCAACAGTGATCATGTGAAAAGAAATAAGTAGACTTCTGCAAAACTGACTTTGTGTTTGTCCTTGTGGTGCTTCCATTCTCCTCCTTTCTGAAACAGGAAAATCTATAGTAAGGTTTAAGTACCCGGTGACGTAAATCACATTAGCGGTTGCTCTTGCCTTGGGCAGATCCCTTCACTTCTGCTTCGTTTCCTTATCTGTAAATGTGGATGATACTGTTCTTTAGGTGGATTCTGCATCAAAGGCTAGTAGTTGTGGAGGAATTATGACCTTCCATAATGCGAGTGAGGGAGAAGTATGGGAAATCTTTGTTTTATAGGAATTAGAATTTTTTCTAGATACTGGGAGAACTCTTGGTTTAGCGTCACAGCGGCTATGCAATCATGAGAGTGTTTTCTGTCCTAGACTGCATACACCTTAGCTTCCTGAGAAACATCACCTGTATATTGCCAAGTAGTGAAATCCAGTTCCTATCCCTCTGTATGCTGCTCTGGTGTCCTTTTCCTTGGGGTTTGCTGTGTTTCATACTGTTTTATATTAGTTTGATATTGGGGCATTGGTTGGTTGGTTTGTTTTACGTTCATGATGTCATCTGTTTTCATTTCTCACTTGAGAGAAAAAAAGGCTTCTGTCTCCGCTTCGGAATGTCTCTGTGTTGTTTTCTTTCTGCTGTAGGTGCATCTGTAAAAATTGTGGGAGGTTAGGGATGAAACTTACTGACAAACATCTGTTCTCAGATGAAAATATTAGAAAGAATAAATACGATATTTACCAGTAACTGCCATTCATAAGCTCTGTAGCTCCTAGCTTGGGTGGCTGTGTCCCCAGGGCACACAGGAACAGAGGCTTTATTTTCCCATCCCCTGGTGCAAAGCTGATGTAGGAGGCTCTTGGTCTGGGTTTCTCAGCATGCAATGGAGGAGGGCACAGTGGGGTGCTGGGGAACATGCACTGAAGTGACAGGAAACAAAGCCACCTCAATCAGAGGTGTCTGGTTCCCTATAAGTGTCCTCTGTCTTCTTCCTTGGGGTCATGGAGCAGTTTGTGTACAGCTGAAGCTGTGGGTCACCTTCAGGCAGGTGGTGGTGGGTCCATGTTTGGTTGTGGAAACGGGGAATGGGCTCTGAGCAGCTGCCACAGGACTGTGCACAGCCCAGCTCCCCCAGCCTGCTGTCTCCTACAGGCAGCAGGTCCATCCTGTGGACATTCATGGCACAGTCCATCACCCCATGAGAGAGAGACCACAGAGACAGCCTTGGCTCTGGACCTTTCAGGAGTGCAGACAGACAGACCTGGGTCTGTGGCAGATGGTCTTATGCCTGCAGGGGTCTAAGAAATTAAGTGCATCTCTGCTCTAAAGCTTTAGGGAAAAACCCAGGATGAGGCTGGAGGCATCCTGCTTGGGAAGACAACTGTGTGGGAGTAGCCTGTACCTTTCCACAAGGCCTTTTAGCAGCAGCAATTCCAACCAAGAAAGCTGTTTTTAAGGAAAAGGGCAGTCATAAATAATTTACTGGTGATACAGTCAGGTACATTGTGAGCCACAGGTCTAATTGTGTGGCCCAGAGGGATCTGCTGAGTGAAGATCTCTACTGTACTTGCCGGCCTGCAGCACCTCCTGTGAACTTGAAGACAGAAGAAGAGGAGAACACTGGAATGGCAACACGGGGAAAGGTTTCTCAGAGAGCAGGCAACCAATTCTGGGTATTTTAGCTGACCCCAATCTGAGAGACTTGATCTCAAATCTCATTCAGGACTTGCACCAATGGAGAACTTACTTCCTCATTCAAATAAGCAGAGGCAGCAGGACCCACACTGCTGCCCCCATGGGCTTTCTCCACAAGCTGGAGGGGCGAGCGATGGCCACGGAGGCTGGTGACTCATCTGGCAGCCCTGGAGAGTGGTGCCCTGGGAGAGGCAGGATCTCTCTGCACCCCGCTACTCCCTATGAAACTGAGTGGTGACGGCATCTGTCACCCCTGGTGGGATGGGGTGATGCTGGGCAGGGTGTAACAGCTCATCAGCCCGTCCCACTGGCTCCCAGCTCTGCCAGGCCCTGGGCAGTGGAGCTGAGCACACGTGGCACACCGGTGCCCAGAGGAAAACCAGATCCTTCCCTCCTGCCTCCCCCAGCCCCGTGTTTCTCAACAGAGAGGGGTGAGAGGGAAGAAACAGGAAGATGTTACACAAGGGTTTGCTGAAGTTAATTGCTAAGGAGATCTGACATGACGCATCTGAGAGCCTAGTGAAGTCCTTACAAAAACCACATGCTTTTCAAGTCCTCTAAAGCACTAAGTATACTTGCATTTTTCATGTGACATAATTCTTCTACCAGCTGGGAAAGTAAATAGAGGTAATTTTTTCCCCTAGCATAATAGACTTTACTCTGTCGCTAATTCAGGGTTCTTGACTGCTAGAAATTGATGTCATTTGTAATATACACAGATAGGCCAAACCGAGTCAACATGTTAACGAGTAGTAACAATTTTAAGCTCAAAAAAAATAATAGCCAGAGGCTGTGGTTGAAGAAGGGAAGTGGGTAAAACGACATGCACATTGCTCCAGAGAGGGGCAACCCCGCTGTCCCTCCAAACACTGGACCAGAGTGACTTCAGTGAGGAGCCTCGCAGGCTTTAGGCAGGAGGCAACTAAACGACAGGCTTCCCCAAGCTCAAGTCACCTCAAGGTGTAATTACTGAAACACCTTTTAATGGAAGCAAGTCATAAT
This sequence comes from Tringa solitaria, assembly GCA_026413425.1. NCBI lineage: Eukaryota > Metazoa > Chordata > Aves > Charadriiformes > Scolopacidae > Tringa > Tringa solitaria. The sequence continues at coordinate 43,634,546 of JAOXJM010000012.1, forward strand.
CTGGACCTAGTGACAGACAGCTCTGACCCTGGGAAAGGCTGTGGGGATGGCTGGGCTGCCTCTGGGACATCCCGTTTGCCCCATTCTGTTTATTGCCAGCCAGCCACGTTGGCATCGCTCTGTAACTGAGTAGACATTTCTTTATGTGCTAATGAAAAATGCATTTTTAAAAAAATCTGACCTGTGTGTACCAACTGCTGAGACGTTGCTGCTTGGCCTTGTTGTCCCAGAGCAGAAGAGGGTAGCCCAAGCGAGTTCCACCAGGGCTGGGAAGCTCACCAGCAATGGCACCCACCCCGTTCCAAAGCCTGTGGGTACAGCCTCGCACAACCAGCCAATCAAAAAGCAATCATACCTTAATTGCATATAATTACATGACCTGTTAAACACTATTAATCCCAAACTCCCGGTGTCCGTACGCTCTCCGGCCAGTTACAGTTCATGTCCCACGAGCAGTTAAACCACAGCCTCCCTGTCGAGTCACTGCAGCGCAGCAGGTTGTGCTCAATGCTCCAGCCCAGGTCACCACAGACACCCCCAAGGGGAAACTGGTAACAGGCAGGAGAAGACACCAAAAGCCACCCGTGAGGTGGGCAGGAGGGGCAGAACACGTTCCAGAGACCCTGGCCAGCGCTGCCACCCCCTCCTCAACCTGAGCTGCTTTTCGCAGTACCCTAGAAAAAACACAGCCAAAAAATGCATTAGTGTCCTAACTACGTGTTAGGGCACAGTAATTTGTAAGTGGTGACGGTGACAGCACACACCTGGAGCTGAGCTTCAGGAGTTCACTGGTTCTCTCTGTGCTGACATACCCAATTTTAGACTCAGTGTTGGGGAGCAGATGTTTCCCAGCACCTGGCAGCCTAAACCCTGCTGTAAAAGGTGCACTGTGAATAAGTGGAATTAACTTGGGCTCCTGTGAGGCCTGACAGCAGAGTTGCCTGTGGGTGGAGCTGCCTCTTGCCCAGTGGTTTCAGGCCTGGGTGACAGTGGCATTTCCAATTGTGCAGCTGCTGGTGATAACACTGTTGGGTTTTTCACTGTTACCCGTTTTACATTGCAAAGAAGAATGGTACTGGGTTAGGTCTGGATTGAAAACAATCTCTACTGATGAGAATTCAGCTCAGAAATCTCCACAAGAAAAAAAAGTTAGTTTTTGCAACCAGCCACTTCATCTAACAAGAAGCTGAGACAAGCAGAGCCCCTCTGCTTTCCCCAGTCCTTAGAGCAGGGGTGGGGGAGTGATCCCTCCCCCAGCTGGGGTGAGACTCATCTGACTGTTCTGGGCACACACAGCAAATATTTTAACTGTGATTTTGAACCCAGTCCCACAGCTGCCAAGCCCAGCAGCAGCTTTGCTTGGGTGGCAAGCCTCTCAGAAGCGTACAAGCTGCTGTTCAGCTGGAGAAAAGTTTACTAAACCATTTAAATAATCCAGAAGTTGTGCCTAAGAAACAGCTACCTCAACCTTTACACCAGAAGCAACTTTAGCAGATGCCAACCGTGACAACTTTTAAACACAACTAAACAAGTTTGATCTATGCACGAGAGTAACTTGAAAGTTTGCAATTTAACACGTGCCCACACATACAGTTGTGTTTTTTCAAGGCAACCGAGCTTACATTTCTACTGCTTTCTGGTTTGATTTATTCCAACCCGACCAGGGCTGTTGAGCATCAGCCATTCCATGCCTGTCTCTGGAGGCCTGACCCGCTGTGTGCCACCCAGCCTGGGGACACGGCAAACACCCGCAGTAACAAACAGCATTGACATGCAAATGAGGGGTTATGCATCAATCAAGATATCACTTTTATTGACTGGATTTTCCATTTCTGTCGCACACCATGAATGTTTATACAATGAAAAAGCCAAACATTGCTGGAAGCAATAAGATCAGCTGATATTTCTGTACCCTCTTAACACACACACACACACATGGATTCTTTCTTGGTGAGAATTTTTTTTATATTTCTGTTCATTAATTCTGCTTATTTATACTGCTACTCTTAAAATTCTGTGTCAAGATTGTCACATCTTAAATACGGATTAAGTTGCTAGAGGTACATTATTTTTTATATATATATTTATATACACACATACAGAAAAATACAAGACTAATTGTTTTTCCACAATATTTAATTTATACACTACTGTAACTATATGCAACTTTTAAAGACACGTTAAGGGGTACAAGAAACTGTTTACTTGCTCTAAATAGTTTGGTCCAATATTATCTTAATGTAGTGGTTATTCTCGCCCTTCCTTGTACGTGACAACATAATATGACATACACCACATGCACAATCATTCACCTATCAACAAATGGATAAAGGACACCACTCAGACTAACATCTGTACACCCAAAGGTTCAACCAACCACACACAACTATAAGGCTATAATACAACTATGCAGCATAAATGGTCAACACTGCTGTTCTAAAGTGAGCACCATATATACAGTCGTATATAAAAACATCGGAAACAAAATACACCTGGGGTTAGTTAAAAGGTGCCATTCCAAGGCTGTACATAATATCAGGAAAGAGTATTTACAATACTTGGAAAAAAGCTGCAACAAATAAGTTTATTGCCAATGCCCTTTATAAACTTGTCTCCTACTTGGATGTTACGCTCACTGTCTGTGAACCACACATCTCATTTCTGGCCCTTGGTAAGATCCCTGCTCAAAAATTTCAAGCAAATATGTTCTATGGCTTCACCCACACATCTATTCTTGTAGCTTTTGATTTATAAATAGCATACTGGCTAAACTGCAACTAGAGTTTAAAACTTAAAGTAGTAAAATGCTTATCCTTTGCCTTGCTTAGGAAGCAGAACGTGAAACCCCTGGCTAGGCGAGCCAGTAACAATACCCCATGCAATCTAGACTCTCGATTAGTAAAAAACTTTACTAAGAGAAGAGCTGTCATGAGCTGTAGAAACCATGATCAAGCGTAACGCTGTTCTTTGGTGCTCTGCTCACTCTGCAGTGGACATGAAATGCTTTGTATTTGACCATTCTGCAAGTGTTACAAGATGCTCAACAGTGTAGACTCCTCTCAGACATCCAACGTCTGCCCCGGGCGCTGCTACATCATACCACCAGTTTCACTAGCATTGCTTAGAAGACCCAGTGCACAGCATGAAAAAATAAAACATTCTTGCCCTTCCCAAAACTAGGAATCTGCAATATATTTTATTCTAGATAATAAAATTCCACAAAAGTTAATTCATCTGGTCAAAAGTATCCTTTTGTACAGAAATAGTCTAAATCAAGACCTTGCCATGGCAATGAGAAACCTGACAGAAAGACTAAGAGCTGCAAAATAAATACTTTCCTATATGCTATTTTTAAATTGACTTTATGAAAAGCATGATTACTGAGGGAAAATAAGTGGTGTACAGGTGGGTAACAACAGTATTAAGTCTTAAAAAGAGTAATAATGAGAAAAGTGTAAATGACAATAACAATTTCAATTTGAATCCAATTGCCTAAAAGTTTTCCATCCCTTATTGCCTTCTGAAGTCTCAGGGAGGGGAGGAGAGGATAGGGGAGAAATTTTACAAGGTAAAAACCTAAAATATTAAGTGTCATGATATACTAATAACAAAAGTAATTCATACAAATACTTTATTTTCAGTTAGCATGTAAAAACTCAGAAGTAGACTTAATAATTTACCTTTGTTATATTAAAAAAGAAGATTGTCTGCTTGTAATATTAACATATTTCTATGGGAGAAAGCTGCCTTACAAATCTACTTGCCTTTTTTTTTTAAGAAAACTGCCTCTAGCAAAACAAGATCTTTTCACTTTGATTTTTGAGCCACAACTTTATCCATATCATAGCTTAAGACAAATAGGTGTGGGTTTAAAATCATATTTCAAGATCACTAATTTTTAGTGCATCTTTTGCTTTGTACAAGCCTTGGAACATCTGAAAGCTCCCTGAAGAGTTTTCAGCATCAAAACATTATTGCTTTGGTTCTGTTTCAGACACATAGAATTATGCCACGTATCACATATTGTAGTTATCACAGAAGGTCAGAACAAGAATTAACATTTCACAAGCAAACAAAAGCTTCTCTCTCTAGTTTAAGTGCAGAACATGAAACTTCTAAGTGCTCCATTTACATTAAGATCCAGATATATATTTTAATTTAATCCAGATCTTCCATAGTAAAATTATAAATGTAAAAATTACACAATAAAATATTCTGTTTTGTTGAAAAAGAAAAACATATTGGCTAGCAGCATGCAGAGACCATGCATTGTCATACCATCAAGCAAACAAAAAATTAAAGTGTAATAAATAACTGCTCGAAGCCCACTTAAAAATCTTAAGACAACAAAAGGGGGTCAGTGACAAGGTGTTCACAGCTCTGAACAGGAAGAATGATGCTGTCAAGTAGATCGAGTTAGTAAAGTCAGGTCATCGTCAAATGACATGACAACAACTGGTTTGACTGGAGGTACACAGCAGCCCCTCCTTTGGGTTCCGCTGAATATTCACAGATATTGTCTTTTCACAGAGAGGTAGTTGTAGCACATTGTTTTTCAAGTTCCTGTTCTTTATCCTATCCAATTCGTTTGCAGTGTCTGACATTTGGTCAGAAAAAAATTTTAGGTTTCCCAATGATGCAGCCTGGTTTGTATTTCCGCTGGAACTTATACACATTTTCCACGTTGATTTCTCCTGTACTTTCACACTGGAAAAGGACAGATTGTTTTGAGGATCGATAATGTATTTAGTGCTGCCGTGAATCTGTGAACCTAGGCAAAGGCTCATTAACTTCAGGCTTTCAACCAGTTCCCCTGCACTTCGAGACGACAGCTGCATTGAGTTTCCAGATCCAGCGCATCTCCGAGTGGAACCCGAAGTGTTGTTGGTGCTACCGCTGGAGCTACCAGAGGGACTCCCCCCACCTTTGTTGTTGTCACTTGGGCTCGTTTTGTCTACCCCTCCATTTCCATTACTTGGTTTGCTTTGTCCACCACCATCTCCTTGGCTGCCTGGTGGCCCTTCGCTGCTATCCCGCCTATGCCAGGAGTAAGTAAACCCACTATCCTTGTCTAGGCGTCTCCTACTTTCCGAGTCGTCATCGCTCGTTTCTGAGCTACTACAACTAGAGCCCCGTCCCTGGCTTTTCCTCCTGTGATAGCGTTTATGCACTGTGCTTGGCGAAGCAATATTCATTTTTAACCTGCTGAGCTTTGGGGGCAAGTTCTCATCCATGTCAAACTCATCATCTGACTCGCCCTCCTCAAAGATCTGATTGAGGACTGGTGCACTCTTTCGCGAAGTAAGACGATTTGTAACTGAAGGCTTGCGGCGCAGAACAACTTGAGTAGACAAAGAAATAGGTTTCTTATCTTCTTCATCCTCCTCTTCATCTTCCTCTACTCTGAACAAGCACTTCCGGCCACTTGTAGTGGGTTTTAAGCTCACCGATGGGACTGCTGAAAGCGCCGGTCCAGCTAATTCGGGGATATCCTCTTTCTTTGCGGAATCGCCAAGGGCCTTGCTTCTGTGGCCGTTGAGAACATTCTCAGCCGTGCGAGCTGGTGACTGAGGAACAGTTGCATGGGAGAGAGGAGAAGCTGTAAGGTCATCCTCCAGATCTTGGGGTACATCAATTTTTGTTGGCCATGATTGCCTACACAAACAATTATAAAGGATAAAAGGAAAGTTAGGTCACGGCAAGTGTTTCAGGACATACAAGGAAGTGCAAGACCTGCACAAGAGAAGCACAAGTACTGCCACACAAAGGGGCCTGCTGAGTGGCATGTTTGTAAATAACAGCCTGAGTAACTGAGGAAAAGGAAACAGGTCTCAGAGAATGTGCATTCCTTAGAAATGCTGTTACTTGAAAGGAACATTTTATACACAAAAGCATAGTTTAGAAGTGATGTTGGTTACTATAAAATGAAATCTTACGATTTCACTGCTCTCAGAAAATGAATTAAGCAAAAAACTTTAATTGTGTTTCAAAGAAAGTAATCTGAAATAGGTATAGAATCACCAGTACCTAGAGGAAGATACAAGCTGATTCAAAAACAACTTAAATAAGATCGTATTGCAAAACTACTTTTAATCTGAAGCTTCTGGTTTTTCCCTCCCTGGTACTCTTCATATAAAATTAGGATAGAATTAACATGAGTGAGACTGAAAAGCTGAGTCAGAAGAAACATTCTCTCTTTTTCAGCAAGTCTCATTCAGACCAAGCTCTATTCTACAAAATCCCCTTTAATTTGAAACACACGTGAATTGAGATCATACATTTGTCCTTAGCTGAGCAATTGCAATAATACAGCTGCATGAATTCAGGACTCAAGCTGCTTAAGAATATGACATGAATAAACTGTAAATCAATGTTCAAAATGTATAACTGTACAAGAATTAGCTCAAATCACATTGAAATAACATTGAGTGTAAATCAGCTTTACAGTTAGCAGATGATGTCTTATATCCACTATCTGAGCTCATATCTAATGATTTGTAAATCCTAATATATATTGTAATTTCCCATCCTTCCTCTCTATTCTGAAAGCTGAATCCAAAAGACCAACACCTTAACATTGAAAAGTTCTTCAATTGTTTCCCTCAGCATAAGCCCAACATTTCCTGTGCAGACCAAGAAATATTTCTAACCTCTCAGAGTTATCTTTAATTTTACAAAGTTTGCAAATTATTTTTAACTTGACGTAACTAAAATACTCTAGCGCACTGCATGAACAGCTGTAGTCGTAGAGACCCCTGTTCACATAGGGATTGTATATTACTAGACGTTCCCAACCATATTTTGGGTGTGCCAAGAGAAAGGGCTGCATGACTTTGTAGCCCAGTTAAGAAGCAATGCTTAGGAGGAAAGTGGGAGAGGAAGCAGAGAATGTTTCACACTCCAAGTGTGACCCTTGATATTTACTCGGACAGCCTGCGTACAAAGACTGAAGGATCATACCAACTTCCTGATCTCTGTTGTGTTAAGAGGTCAAGCTGAAGAAATAAGGAAAGCTCAGACATCTCTTTCCTATTCTTATTCTAAACTTGTTCTTTTTAAATGTTTAAAGTTTATGGAACCACTTGCACTAGGACTGCATTTGCTGAAGGGTTCCTCTGTAATGGCTGGATGGAAAAGGATCCTGAAGTGTGCGATGCTCATCCACACAGCTAACAATTGACAACTGCTGTCCCAATTGTGTGGGCTCTGAAGAAGAGTACCTTAATAAAGCCAACATTAACCTCATCAAGCCTAACTGCAGACTTTGTTTTGACATGCTAGCTTCAGTTCTACTTAGCAGCAATACAAAAATCCACCAGGATCCTCTAACCACCAAGATCCTCCAACAGCAGGACCTGGCTGCCTAGACACCCATGTGAGCCTGTGTAGTCCATTCCTTGGGAGAAGCCACACAGGCTCCTTCCTGCCTTGCTGGGCACTGGGAACTGCTGCTGCCCTCCCACCAATTTTCCCTCCAGTGAGCAGCTCTGCCTGGAGGGAGGCCACGCAACCAGCAGCTCCAACCCAAGCTGTCCAGACAAGGAGTGGAGCACAGGCTGTGGTCCTGCTTGGTCTGACACCCGGATCTTCCCTTAGGCTTCAGCTGACTCCAGAAATGCTGGGATCCACTGACCTAATTTTCTGATGACTTGTGCTATGCTGGGTATTTTCAACACAAACAACTGTCTGTGATTAACAAATAGGACTTAAATAAATTAGAAATATAAGTACAAAAGTGACAGTAAATGAAGATCTAAACATTACAAGTATTTACCATGGTTTAAGAACAGACTGGTTTGTCAGCTAAAAAAAAGGAAGAGCTCTGTGGCTGTCACAATAAAGGGTAAATATAGTATCTAACAGGACTGTGGTTCCCAGGCAATAAACCTCCTCACTACAATATGTTTATCTCTCACAGCAGCCCATGTTTGCCTCCCTTCCCCTTATTCCCAATAGGCCTGAGGGGAGACTGGGACAGAAGGGAAGGCTCCAGGTTTGCAGGTAAGTTGTTTGGTTGTTGTTTTGTTTGTTGTTTTTTTTAAATAAAATCTTTTGAAGTCTCAAAATCAAAGTAATATACTACTTTGCCATCTTCTGTGGTCATTCTATGTAAACACTTTGAATTTAGACCTGTCATGAAGACAATAAATAGCTACCTGTGACCATAAAGGGCAAGAGTTTGAGTTTATGCAGATGTCAAGAAAATTCATGCTCATAATGCAGGCCTCAACTACTCCATTCAACTTTACAAATTTATACCAAGATTTAGATTCAATGAACTTGTTTGTTCCCATTCCTCATATAACCAGCTCTCCTACTGAAATAGTGACACTGATGCATAGAAAAAAAAAGCCACAACAATTTAAAAGCAGACTTTGTCATTTTAGAATTTTCATTTGAAGGTAAACTAAGATTTCCTCTCAAGTAATTTGTTTTATAATTAATAGTGTTAGACACATTTGATGCTGTGCTTGGATTTTTAAAATAGAGGTAAAAAAAGGTGCTGATCCATTAAGAGAGAATCCCAGAGTAAAGGTTACAGCATTACTCCTCCAAGAGATGTAAGCTCTGTAACACCAAGCTCCAGAGCATTTAGGTTCTCTAGGCAACCCTTAGTTGCCTGCAACAATCACTCTTCTAAAGCATTTGTAACTATGCAACATAAGATATTTCCTACCGAAGTGGCCATTGAGTGAATGACCTTTTAAGTGCACCAACAAAATTTCAGTCTACTCTAGTCCACAACACAGGGTGCAGTCTCATCTGGAGATGACAAAGATGTTGAGAACCACTGTAGGGTTCAAAGAGAAACAATTCATCATTCGGGTAGACAGAAGGGTATTCAGAAGAGACTCACCTAAAAGCCTCCAAAACATCAGCCTAAATCCAAGGTAACAACCAATGGAGATGTATCTTTAACCTGTTTTCCAAAACGCATGCCCTTTATTTATAACAAGTGTCCATTTTTTCTAAATTGAACTGGAGGTAGTAGCATCCAACTTTTATCAAATAGGCCAAGGAAAATATGGGTATGCACCAGAAGGACACCACAGCATGTCTCTACCATCATTCCTATTAAATGATTTCACGTGTGACCTTGCATGACAGTTGCACAAAGAAACCTTTGGAATAAGCAAACTATTTTGTCTTTTTCTCTAAATCCTACAGACAGATTAAGAACACTGAACATCAGCACAAGCACTTAATATTCTTCTCTCCTTAAGATATTAGCTACTAACAATTATTATTGCTAATAACAGTTACCAATATCTTACCAAAACCTAAAAGACAACTTTTGAAGAGACCGCAGGTTAGAGAATAAAAATTAATGGAAATGTCTCAGCACAACCTCCACCTTCACTGAAAAGATTGTCAAGATGGGCCAATACAGGTCTTTTTCCAGTACAAGTAGATCCCTAGTCACAGTCTATCACTTAACTCAGGAAATTAAAACTGTTTAATAACTATTCAAAACATGTATCCCCCAATATCAATGTGCAGGTAGAAACTATAATTTGCCTTGTGTTTGTTTCTGTAAAGCATATGCTTTATGGGATGCTTTGATAACTGGTTACAAAGCAAATGGACTGGGTTGAACATACCAATACCAACTAGATGCCACAATCCCACTTCCCCCTTTAGTTCACTGGGTCACAAGCTAAAGCTTTGAAAGATCCCAGGGAACTTTACTATATAGTTTTTTAAATCGTGTTTTTGTCAAATTAAAAAAGAACTAATAATAATCTATTGCAATATCATTAAATGGGTGACTAAAGCAATTAATTCAACAGTTTTCCTTAGATAACAAGCATATCAGCGGATATTAAAATGAAGATAACCTACAGATGTTTGGTCTGAGCTTGATTTAGGGGATGTTCAAGCCCATTAAAAATCAAAGTTAACAACTAACTAAACTATAACATCAAATTCAGAGTGATTTCTCATCTATAACTAATTCACCATCAACATGCTTATGGATTATGAAACTCATTTTTTTCCAGGGATATTACATACACAATTTGTATCAGAAACTGAAGGTTCACAAACATGCCCTTTCCTAGCACAACTGAAAAATTTACTATTTTGGATACAGACTTCAAATTGATTAGTCATTTCCTGAAAATGGTAGGAATTGAAAATATTATAGGTATCTGATTTCTGAACAGCTTCTGAAGCATCCACAGCACTTTGAAGACACATAAAATTTGCAATGAATAAATATTCTGTTTTTAAAAAAGAAGTACTTCAGCAATTAAGTAATATTCTCATTAAGCCAAGTTCAAAATTTAGGTTCCTAAATTCTCACCTGAACTGAGCTTTGATGTTGCTAGGACTTGCAGATCTGGTCTGAATTTCTTTCTCTTGTTTTTCACGCAGAATCCTTTCAGCCAGTAAGAAGTAAGTAGCAGTGATGTGATTGTATTTGTTAGTTTCCAGTGCCCTAAGGAAAGTGCAAAACATGAAATAAACCATACATCAATGGTTTTCTAAAAACTGGGCATGCATCTTACACAGCTTGTTGTACTTTTCACAGCAGGAAGAGTGCCTGAGAGCAGAACTGCATATTTTTGATGTTTTGACAAGCATATCTCAGTTCTATTAAAAATAAAGAGCCAAGAAGTCTAGTAAGTTCAACTACAGTTGGAAGAGGACATCCTTGGAATATCATCCCAAAAGAATTAAGGAATTCTTCCTTTACTGAACATTGTTTAAATGATAAAATTGTATTTCATTAATGTTATGTACTAACGATGGGCTTTCCCACCGGCGCATACAACCACAAAGTACTAATATTTGTTTATGCAATAGCTGTAGGAAAAACTTTAATTATTCTAGGGCTGTCGCATTAAATTTACAGTAAAATTAAGTTTGTAAGCCAGTAAGCATCATTCAGACATTCTAAAAGAAAGGATGCCCCTGTTAGGCAGCTAAATGCTTAAGTGAGGCTGCAGTTTTCCTTTCTCCTCCCAAATAGTATGATAGTAAAAGTTTTTCCAGTTTCAACACAAACAGTTAGAAAAAAAATTTTAGGTTTTCTTTCAATTTGGGGAATATTTTAGAAATTTGGGAGGGCTTAATCTATTGGAAGCACCAACGTAGCTTTCTAGCAAGCTCACTCAGTGACAATGACTATCTTGCATTATACAGATAAAAGGAAAAATATTTTAAATTACAAAGATTCAGGTATCCTGGATACATACTAAGGGAAAAATGCTAGAATTTATGACCTCAAAATATGAAGTACAAGGAAAAGCATGGATGTCAAAGCAGTCAAATTTACTCCAGATGGCAAACTACCACAGGAATCAAACACTGTTCCAACACATTTTCTTAAAGTGTTTCCCCAGGTTGGGTCTACTTAACTATTTCACATCCTAGAATATCCTACCACACAGCAAGACTGTAATATTTGTTTATTAACTGGCTTGATATTTAAACACTGAAGCACCTGGGTTCTCATTACATTCTTTAATCAAATATAATGATAGATGCCTAAAACACACTGCATATAGAAAATTGACAACTTACTCCACTATTGTGTCTCGATCTGCAATATCACCAAGAACCATGCGTTGTATTATACTGTTATGTTCCTCCTCAGACAGATTTTTATACGATACAAGAGGAATATTGTACTTTGTTGCAGGAGATGGGTCAACTCCTTGGAGCCACGCATGGTTTTCAATCTCTTCCAATGATGCCCTTCGCTTTGGGTCCCTCTGCAACATCCGTGTAATTAGACTGTGAATAAAAAAATAGATCTAAAGAAAATGCACTCGTGTTTAAAAAACAGCCACTGTAAAAGCAACATTAGGAAGAAATTTTCTGCTGTTAGCCCACCTAGAACTTTCAAAGTCTCTACAGTAAACAATGTCATGGTAAATTATTTCTTCTCAAAGGCATTCCAAATATTGCTGAACTGAAACAAACAATTTATTAAAAACTGTAAATATCATAAACACTACACTTTTCATTTACAATGCTTAGATTCTTAACCTGATTTTTCTGGTTTGTTTTTAATAGGTTTATAGGGCAACTGGCAGATGGCCTACAGGCTGGTCTGCAATGTAATATAAATATAGTTTTCTATTATTGCTGCTGTCCACAAGAACATGGAATGCCTCGATAAGTAGAAATATTTTACACTGAACTAACTATCAGACATTTGATTCTTCAGTGTCCATGAAAGGACAGTGATCTGGTCTATCCATAGAGAAATTAAGAAAAAAAACCACACACCCCCAAAACAACAAAAACCCACACAAAAGACTATCTGGGCTGATGAAGTGACAAACCTACTAATGGTTCAATACTGAGTATTTACAACTGCTGGAAGTGCATAAATTCCCCAAATAAGCAGAGAAAGAAGGCTTGATTAGCACAGCACATCTCTGTTCAATTACTATATGTGAAGTTTCAGTGAAAAATTCTTAGGGGAGGTATTTTTGGCTTTACACAACAAACAGAACATGGATATACAGTTTTGTTGGCAAGGTTTCAATGAAATTTTATTGCTGCAACATGTGGAATGAGAGTTCTATGGTTCTCACAAAATGCTTTTTAGTGCACTAACTATACTACACCATGCAATTTCAAACTGCAAGATCACACAAACGTAATCACAAATTTTATTGGTTTTAGTGTGAGAGTATGAAATTAAAAATGGAGGCAAATTCAGACTTCTTAAAACTCTACTGTAAAAAAAGACTGTCACGTATATACTTAGTAGCTGTGGTCTCTGCCTTTCCTGAAAGGAAAGGCGGGGTGAGACACCCCAGCCAAGATTTTCTTTGCTTTTGTTAACATCATGACAGAAAGGGAACTATATACTTCATTTGCCTTTTTTTAAACTACACCTGTAGTAAAACCACACAAACCTACCATATCTGCCTCCTGCTTTAAACTTGCTCATGCATCCCAAACCACCAAGAATGCTTTCCCTCCAAGCAGTCTAAACATTCTGAGGGTGCTTTCCCTAAGAAAACCTAACCCAAAGAGGACTTGGGTAACAGATTGTACACTGATGATGCATCGCACAGAGAAAGCGGATCTACTTGGGCATTTAAGCAAATTAGTGTTAGCCAATATATTAAGCAAAAGGTTGCAAAAAATATGCTTCCTGGCCTCAGCACAGCATGCAGCATCTCAAGAGATGTATTTGATGGAATTCATTGATAAGGTCTATCTTTTAAAACTCTTCCTGTATTATATTTTAAGCCTCTTCCTGCAGGTAAAGCTCTCCAAGCTGTTGAGAGCACTATTAGAAGCTTTTCCATGTTACTGCAAATGCTAGACACTACTGACCAGACATGAAAACCAGCTATGGCATTAGATTCCTGGACCACACAGATGACAGGTGAAGAGAGGAACAGTCATTATGACCACAGCTGTAACAAATTTTATTCTGTGTCAAATCACAGAATCCTAGATGCTGCTCTAGTTTTTTTTTGACTGGACCAAATGCATTTGTCAAGCATGTATAAAGGCATCTGGACTTCCACTTTGAAAATGAAAAGATAATCCATGGCAGATTCAAGAACCCAGCCAAACATCGTGAAATAGTGTAAACAATGCAACTGGAATATAGGACTAGGATATATATTAATCGGTCATTAACTGATAGGGAAATATCGGAACATTAAAAAAAAATTAAAAGCTGCAGTGAGCACTGCAGAAAAACAACACATCAAGATGAGTCATGATTCCCAAGAGGCATATGGTATTTGCAGACAGAATATTTTTCTCCCTTGATTGCCTAGAATGTTGATTTGGAGTTGCAATTTCAGTAGGAGATGAGCAAAACTTGCTGTGATATCCTTGGGTTTGACAACTTGTATGTTGAACAGAAATCTCTAGGAATCGTTACCTTTTTAACCCCTGCCACAAAATACACTCAGCAGCACCCTGTAATTTGTCCAGCCAGTTAGTAACTGCCAAAGCCAGTTAGTGGTGAACACCTACTTCAATCATGACATGACAACTGAGACAAAAGAAAGATACATTGTGTAAAATCAAAATTAAGTTTCACACAAGTGTGGGGAAAAACCTACTGGCAAAAAATATAATGGGATTAGCCTTTAGTAAGAAGGGACACAAAAAAAAAAAGGTAATGAGGAAAGGTACCCAAAGGTAATGGGAACCCACTTCTAAGCATGCTTTCAAGTTCTTTAGTACTCTACTTACTCTTTACATTCTTTGGATACGTGAGGTGGCACTGTGTATTTGCAGTCCATTATCATAGTCAGAGTTTCACTGTCATTTGCTTCTTGAAATGGTGGTTGCCCACAAACCAGCATGAAGAGGATGACGCCTAAGCTCCATATATCTGTAAAAATATAGTACATATTTTAAAAGAACCGTTGACGTGATTACCATCAAAACTGTAAAATATTCTTGAGATGCGTACTGGGGTTCTAAATGTGCTCTTGATTATAAGCATTACTTATGGAATTTGCAGTTCCACTAAAATACAAAATACAGCAGTTCCATTGTTTGACAGCTTTTATAGTTTTAGAGGCAAAAAAGAATAAGAATTCAAGACTTCAAGGATGCACAACATCTTTGTCAGCAAAGTGTTAGATAAAGCTGAAGATAATCCAGTCACTCAGACAAGAATTCATGACCCTTTTCTTCATAGGTAGACACAGGTTATGAACAAGATATGTATTCAAAGCACATTCCTTTTTGAAGGACTAGTATAAACTGTCCACGATATCATTTACATGTCACTCTATGAAGCACAGAAATTAGAAAGTAACTTATTTCAATGAGAGTGAAGTACATCTGTTTTTCCTTCAGTAGTGTTGCTTAAAAAAATTCTTTGCTACTTCTGATGGTAAACAATAAATCATTTGGGTAGAACTACCTTCTTCCACCAATCATATTACAAAGTGCAGGGTGGGTTTGTTTGGGTTTTTTAAATATCCATCAAACATAACAGTTACCAATGATCTCTACTACACTCCAGGAGTATTCTTGTTTCCTTCTAATTCTTGCTTGTGTAAAATAAAAACAACACATTTAACAACTTTGTTTCCCAAGGAAATAACATACTAAAAGATAAAAAAGAAGGAATGCTGGGCATGAAGCCCTTTAGTTCATTTCTACTTACTGTAAAATCTAATATTTAGTTCAAACCTTTATTAAGGGTTTGCCTAGAAGAAAGTGTTTTGCAAGTCTCACTGCACTCCATACAGGAAGTTTAAATATTGAGAAGTATTTCATATTGCATAAAAATAAATAACTCCAATATATCCATAGAGACAAGGCCATGCTCTTAATCTTCAGCTACAATTCCAGGCTCTGGCAATCTTGGGTCCTACACCCCAGCATTTCACAGATCTGTGCCCAGTAAAACCAAAGAGCTGAACTGAGAGAATTGAGGAAAGAGGGGAGAGCAGCTGGCAGTGGTTATAAGCAGCAGAGCACACCAGCTCTGTCCTGGAAGAGCTTGCAAGAGGGAACCACACCAAGTCACCTACCCAACTGCATCTTGCTTTCTGTGGCCTGGTCAAAATACTTGACATGCATTTAAAGCTGAAGGATGGCTACAATTGTATTTAATAATGTAAATCACACACATTCATCCCTAGAACAATCACTCATTTTGCTAGTTACAACCCATTCTTCATATAGTTTAGCTGACAGAGGAACAGAAACACTATATGGTAATTTTCTTTACAGCTCTAATTTGTAGTAAGTGTATGCTACTAATTCAGATAATTATTTGATTTCTGTTATGCTTACTAGGGCCTCAATCCTGTAGGTGCTGAGCATTTTGAGACCAGTACACCATATCACGTATTCCTGCAAGTTTAACATAACTATTCACATGTTTAAGATTCCATAAGTTTGTTAATGCTTTGAAAGCCTGATGCCAGAAAGATAAATGTTCTAGAATACAGGATTTAAATGAGCCTTCAAAAGAAAGACAGGTAGTTTCACCAAGGAGGTACACCTTATATTTTATAGAGCTATTTACATATTTCTCCTACTGTTTAGTTTAAAGTACTACACAAAAAAAGTTTTGGTATATTGTCTCTCTCACCACACAACAGATAAAAATTCATTTTTTGCAAGCACATAAAAACATGTGAATTCATGCAATCCTCTTTTGGATATCAATGTCCTTCCTAGGTTTTTAACTTTGCCTAAAATCTATTTTGTGATATAATCTATCCTAGTGTTCTGATGCTCCCTCCACAATAAAATGCTTCATGTATCCTTTCAGCTTGAAGTATTTTAGAAGAGTGCATATAACAGTGCATTGTAGGTGTTTATTTGAGAAAATGAAAGGATGACACAGCACAGCAAGAACTAAAATAGTGTCGCTAGTGTGAACACACAGAACTTGAATGCTCCCATTTAAACCAGCACAGGGTTTTCTCAACTCAGCTATAAAACACGATCATTTTTCACTACTCACACCAAACATAGTGTAAAGGATGGTAAGTGTGAAGGAAGTGGTAAAAAAACACTGACAGAAAACAGGAAACATTCAAATGAAGTTACTTTGAAAATTTGTTTAAATACACAAACTCTGAAAGAACAATAGAAAAATGGAACTGGTATATAAGAACTGGATTATTCACTGGTATTTCAAACTACCACAATTAATCAGCCAACAGCTGCATGCAATCCTAAAGAAAATCAGAACAGCAAAACCAGTATCTTCCCTTTTGCAATCTACCACAAAATTTCCCATTGGCAGTTTCTCTAAGACACATACAACACTGTAGGAAAAAAAATTAGGATTTTTACTGGCAGATCTCTCTGCAAAAAAAAAAGTTTTCAGAACAGACAACAGGAATCCCTGTTGGGGATGGGTTTTCCATTACAAAGTTCTTATCTTGCATGTTTTGAAGCCACTTATAGGTTGACATAGGTAATACTACCAAAAAGGGGAAATCATCTCCTCTTTGTAAAAAGGATCCATAAACTTGAAGGTTAAAAGTCTTACTTATTCATAAACATATCTTCTAAATTTAAATAGGTGACCTGGGACATGAAGATGGTCAGAGGGCTGGAGGACCTCTCCTGTGAAGACAGGCTGAGACAGTTGGGGTTGTTCAGCCCAGAGAAGAGAAAGCTCCAGGAAGACCTTATAGCCCCTTCCAGTAAATAAGGGGCCTACAGGAGAGATGGGGAGGGACTCTTTATCTGGAGCATAGCGATAGGATGAGTTTCAGTTTTAATGGCTTTAAAATGAAAGAGGAGAGATTTAGATTAGATATTAGGAAGAAATTCTTTACTGTGAGGTGAGGGTGGTGAGACACTGGAACAGGTTGCCCAGAGAAGCTGTGGATGCCCCAT
>JAOXJM010000012.1:43651892-43676667 GCA_026413425.1 Tringa solitaria
TTTGAGCAACCTGGTCTGGTGGGAGGTGTCCCTGCCCATGGCAGGGGGTTGGAACCAGGTGGGTCTTTTAAGGTCCCTTCCAACTAAAGCCATTCTGTGATTCTGTGATGACCTACACTCCCAACATGCCAATAAGTTTAAAGATGCTGGTTTGCTAGCCTTCAGCGTAACTCAAAATCCAAGGTTTAGAATCTGAAGTCTTCAAAGCAGATATTCCAAAATAATGAGTTAATACCCATGTATCATTTTGAAATATTTAAAAGATCCACACTTTAAAGATTACAGGATACATATATAAGAAATGCTGATGTTTGTACCCAATTTATCAGTGTTAAGCCGTTTTATACATGCAAAAATCAATCCTTTTTCTGCACTTCCCACTCTTCTCTATTGGAAGCCCATAGCTGCATATTTTTCAGTCAAATTCAGGAAATATACTGCAAAAAAAGACTGAAATAAATGAAAATGCTTTCTTCCGTTTATAGATAAAATTTTTTTTAACTCATTTAATGTTCATTTTGGAAAATTTTTATTTTCCAGATTAGTGCCATCTGGCTGACAGAGGCAAAATTCAGTATCTTCAAGCATGGCTGTCCTTGAGAAATTGGTAAAAGAGGATCAGAGGTTATTTTATTACAGTGCTTATTTACCAGATCTTATTTCCCCAAAACATACATAAAGCCACAACACACAGGAATGTTCTTCACCATACTGTTTTGTGCTGCCACAGTCAGCGCTGCTCTATTATCCTTTCCTATTAATAACAAGAAAACTCACCTGTCCTCTGGGTCCCAAGGAAACTAAGAAAGATGGAGATGGTTTGTGCTCGACTGATCAAATGCTTTGATCAACACTTGGTCAGTAGATGCTGCCCATTTTTGTGCTGTACTCTGTTATTGCCAATTTCTTCTCACATATCAGGTGCAGCAAAAGGGGGAATACCTGCTTCTAATGATGAGACCACTTCCACCAGCAGAGCAAACCATGGCACCTTGATCTTTCTTTTCTGAATCCCAAAAAACATTCTTACCCTGGTACAAAAGGGGGCTTCACTCAAACTGAGTGAAAGCCTCGGTCAAGATCTAGTGAACCGATTTGGTCAAAAGCATCAACTTTGACAAGACAATTGCATGAGCAGATTCGAAAGCTGTTGGAGCAGTAACAAAATGAGAGCCTGACATTTCAAAGCAAGGCTTCTAGAAAGAAGCAGCATCTCTTATTAGACCAACTAATATCTGGGGAAAAGGGGGAAGAAAAATAAATCAAAGTTTAAAGGAACATAAGTTTTTCTTTAGATCTCCACACACTTGCAAAAGTATACCTTTTTTAAGTCAAGACAGCCCTTATAGTATGTTCTTAATTTGATATACCTTATGTCAAGTCCAGGGATAAATGCTAGCTGAGACTTTCCTGCTTTCACACATTATTAGAAACTGTAGATGCACATTTTAAAGCAAGGACAAGAACATCTATTTACATTTTTTTACCCATTCACTGAACGGCACTGGTTCACTAAAGGACTGCACAAGCACCAGAGTCAAAAAAATGCAAAGGAGAATGCAGAACTGTATGGGCAGGATCTGAATGCAGAACTAGACTGCTTTTTTGAGACCTGTTAGATGAGATACACCATTTAAAAAAAAAATCTCACCTTCAGTTCAATGCAAATATGGTTTGACATATAGTATACACAGCTTTTTACTACTCCTAGTAAGTAGCAGTTGAAGGCTTTATGGAAACTGCTTACTTCTCCTCTCCAAGAGTCATCTAATTTGCTCTCAGCAGAAAACTGATGAAAAAACAGAATTTAGGCCTGATATGCTGCATGCATTTGGCATGCTTATAACCTATAAAACTTTGAGTACAGTGAAGGAAGGCACACTTGTGTACTGCAACGGCCAAAATCAAGGTCTTTTTCAAAAGCAGACTGAAGATCTCGAGATGCAATTTAGCCTTGAAATTAGGTACTACTAACTTGAAACTGCCATGGCTAAAAGAATAAAACAAGGGAGAGGAGGTCCTTCAAAAGCACTAGCTAGCTAGCTGCACTAGCAAATATTTTATTGTTTTTAAAGCCATTAAATAATGTTGATCAGGAAAGGACTGTTTCAAGCAGGATTCCCAGAACCATGACAACCAGGGCTGTGTATATGCAACTTCCTTACATAACATGAAGTCACTGCCATAGAAACCAAACTACGTCATTAGCTGTCTGTGCTACGCCTGTCTTAAACACAGGCAGTCAAACATCTGTTATGTTCCAGTTTGTACGCTGCACAAAAGATATCCGTATTCATCTGCTTAACCACTGAGCTGGGCTTCACCATTTCATTAGCCATGTATTGCTTTCTAAAGTTCCTGATTTGCTCTTAAAATAAGCACTACAAAATTCAAAGTTCCAATTTATGTGAGATAGGGGATCCTTACAAGATTTGCCCAAATTTCTACCATCCCTCAAAAGTCATTGACACTTGTCAGGCTTTATACATGCAGCTAAAAATCCATACTCATTTTGGAATAGACACAATCTTATTTACTATGTAAGGTAAATTGAGTCTGTTTAAAGTTGTTTATTTCAGACTTTTATATGAAAAAAAATTTTTTGTCCTCTTAACTTAAATGTAGAGCTGCCTAACAGTTTACACAGTGCATATTGCTCAGTTGATAAGATAGATCTTTCTACACAAAGCTTGCTTCTTCAAACTGATTTGTAATATTGAGTCAATTTAGTCAGGTTTTATACATTTCTCATTGGAATGTTTCCTGTAACAGCTGAACACAACAGTTATCTTCCACTAGAAGCCACTCAATAAGGAAAAAAGAAATCAAATAACTTTTATGGAGATGACAAATGTTTACACATTTATTTTGCTACTGCAGATGTATCAACATAATGTGGATAAATATAGGATGGAAATGGACCCTGATTTCCAGCACTCTAACCATTATCTTAAGCTAGTAGAGAGAATGTCATGACCACTGTTTGCTGTAACCTCTTCAGAGCAAATTTATGAAAGAAAGCCCAATCCATAGAAACCTGTTGAAGGCAAGCCTTGAAAGAGACCTCACGCATCAGCACCTCAATATCAAGTTCTATGCAGAGTTAAATATGAAAATCTAATCTAAAGATCATCACTATCTCTGCACTCTGGGGATATTCAGGGCTAAGCAGCAACTGGGCAGTGTCTGAAGACTGCTGCTTTGAACTCAAGACACAAAACCCCATCATGAACTACTTTATTTGGATTGGAATTTAGGGATGGAACCTGGCTGGTAACTCACAAGGATAACAACGGCAAGCCTTCCTGTTACAAGTTGAAATTAAAGATCCTATTCTCAGCATAGGCTACGGAAAACAGAACAAATACTGAAATTCATAGCATAGCTTCACATAATTGTCTGAAGAACAACACACTTTAAGAGTAAAAATTCATATGACAAGTCAAACAGTGTAGAAAATGAGACTTCTATTAAAAACAGTGATGAAAAATTACATACTACGGTATAAAAGGATAAAAGCTGGTATCATACTACTGAATTGTTTGAATGGTGACTGTGATATTGTGGATATACTTGTCCTTCAAAAGGAGAATAAGAAAAGTATTTCCACCCCTGTATAAGCTAAAAAGCTTTAAAAAGTTGTATCCTTTGTATAAAACGTCAGTAGCAAGACAGTATAGAATAACTGTGTGTTAACAGTTTCAGCATTTCTATGCATCACAAGTATTTTTACACATGTATCATGTACACAGACTGCTGGCAATTCTAGATGTTAAAACTGGACCAGTTGTAAAATTTGAAGAGTATAGGTAAAGAATAACGATTACTTTTTTGTAGATACTCAATTTTGAACTGATTGAACTACTATTCCATTCTTTATTCAAAGGCTTTTTCATGAAAAGTTAATCTTGAGGACAGACCTCTCTAGTTTTCAGAGATCCCACCATCTCTTAATTCAGCTATTTTGGAGGGCCTTTGTAAAATGGGATTTATTTTTCCCTTTTAGAAAGCCGAGGAAGAGATCATCTGCAAAAAATGCTAACATTTTCAAAATTAACAGGCAGAAATGGGCTTTCTCCTTGTTTTAAAGCACTACAAATCCAATTAAAATTACTATTCAAACACATAGCAGACAAGATAATTAGAAGAAATTCTTTCCTTCCCCTATCCCTCCAAAAAAAAGAGCATAAATAGCAAATGGCATTTAGCAAATTATTGTCATAATTAGCTTATATAGAACAGACTGTTTCATCAGACAGATATGTTATTTTATTTGACTAAGACATGACTGTCAGTAAATAGCCTTACCTCTGGAAGCAATTCTTGTTTTCATTCAATCTGGCAACTAGTACTTATGTTTCCCTGAAGACAATAGCATGGGGTTTGCTGGTTGCATAAAACTACTAAATACAGACAAATAGTTGTTCTTTATTTTTTTAGTAACTACTGTATCTCAAATTTCAGTAAGGATATGATAACAAAAATACCACCACTGAAAGATCTTACTGAACACATGCCACTGCCTTTATTCCAAAATAGTCTGGTTTTCTCTGATTCATCGATTCTGTATTTAGAAATGCATTCTTTCTTCTTTGGTTTCTGTTGCCTAGTCACATTTCAGAAGTTACTGAACCTACATTAAAAACACAAACAAAACCAACATTTCTTGTGTGAACTAATCTTCCAATATTACTACTCCAGAAAGTAATTAGCCTGAGTAAAAAAATAGTATTAATTAGGTAAATGTAAAAGGAAGTTTTTCCTCTGTATAAAACATGTTCTCAAAATCATTGGACATATTCAAAGTCCAGCACATACACATTTCACTGCAGTGTTTTTGGTCTTTTTTTTATATATATAAATACTACAAGACAATTTGCTCCAGGTATCTAAGAAATTCTTCATGTTTTCTGATTGACTATCTTTTCCTAAAAGTTTTAGCTGCAAAACAGGTAATTTGTACTTTATAAAAATTAACATCTTGGTACAGCTTTACAAATGAATGCAAAACTTGAGTGTAAGTAGTACACCATTGATTTAGGTCCCACCAGAACTGTGTTGCTAAATTAGTCAGCCATGGGCTGAACATAAGTAATCTGAATATTAGCTTGCAAGATACATGAAATGAAGCTTCCTGGCTGTGGAGATTTATTTATCATAATGAAATCTTCCTCTACAACAGCAGTTTGAAATATTATGAAAATTGTTTTCCCATGAACACGGCAAGATGACTACTTAAACTACAGTTTAGCTGATATGGTAGTAACTGAAGATTATCTCAACAGCTTCTCTGTAGTTTCACTTGTGTAAATTATTCTTTGCTTCACCCAGCAGTTCATTGGTGAATGCATTAAAACATGTGCATAAAGTAATCCAGAACGGAACATAAATTATGCTTCATAAATATTAGCTGTCACAGATTTACTGAGAAGTCATTGGGATCACAGACTTCCACTCTTCATTACAGCTCTGTCACATCATATCTTTACTTCTAAATACAAGGCTCTGATACCTGTAACATAATATCCTCAATAATTTGAGGCATTAACAGTATTTTTGTCAATAAAGTAATTAGTCTGCAGGGGGGAAAAGCAGAATCAAAGGATAGCATACATAAAAGTTGGAATTCCCTTCTATTAAAAATAAATTTTAGTACCTGCACACAAATTGCCATAGAACTTAAAAATACATTATTTGTTAACATGAATATCCTCAAGACTGAAACTTTCTGGAAGTATTCCACAACCAGTTCCTTATATATTCCTCTTTAAAGAAATATAAAAAGCTCATTTCCGATTATTTTTCTAATTTGACTCAGTTTTTCAGCTGTGTGACTGTTGTGGTTTAACTGGCAATTATACTTGATGAATTTTGGTCTAATGAGTTTCTCTTACATGGAAGGTGAAGTCAGCTAGGCTGAGCTGACCTAACCTAAACTTGCTAATGGAAAAGTGGGGCAGCTCCTACTACCTTCCCCCAGAACTCTAGTCTAAGCTGCATGGTCCCTTCACCTCCTTTGTACCAGCTCTTCCACTCACTGCTAAGGGAACAAACAGCTCTGCTAACCTGGCAGAAGTTAAGCCTGCCGAGAAGTTAACAGTTTTCTGTCAAATTAGCTAATAAAAACAGTTCAATAAATGATCAGCCATGCAACAGAGCACGGTGCATAAGAAGGGGGAGCTCTGCACAGGTGCAAGCAAATCGTAAGGGGACAACCTGTTATGCTGGAAGCAGCTGAGTATTACTCTTCAGCTTTCTGCACCCTGACACCTTCAAGCTCACTCTGTAACGTATCTAACTATAATATAATCTTCTAAAGTGTTGCAAAACAACATTAAAAAAGGAGAATTTCAAAATCATCAGTAAAAAACTTTTGTAGGAATTTTTGCCTTTTATTTCTGTCAAATTTGGCAGTAATCTGATTTTGAGCATACTGAAACTCTAAAATAGTGTCAGGTAATGCTAAATGATTCAATACCATTTATGGTTTGCAAGTATCTCACCACTTTTTTTTTTTTTAACTCAAGTCTATCAAATCTTATATTCAGCACTTTTATAGTGTAAAAGGTTACTGTACATACCCACTGGCCATTATGCTTATATCAGTCACTCAGTTTGTGAATAAAGTGCTATACACATGCAGAAACATCAAACATAGCTCCACACAGGTCAGATAAGGGTAGCTAAGTAGCCCAGATGACCCTAAGCACCTGGTAAACGTGGCTGAAGCTCTGAAAGACCAAGTACACTCCAGCAACACTATATGCAGATAAAAAGCCCTTGCAAATGCTTGACGCAATACCATCATTCCAATAGAGACAAAGTGGGTCTAAAAGCAGTATCATCATTTCAGGAAAGGGAAAGGTATGTCATGACAAATGCTCCATTTCCTTTAATAATCAAAAATGCATGACTAGATAATGAATACATAAATCCATTATTATCTTACCATATGGTCAGAAGATATCCAGGTGTGAGTTGTACAAGAAAGCCAGCATCTAACTACTAAAGTAATGAATGTTATTCAAGCAGTTGGCCCCTGCAACTTCCAAGAATGCAGCAAGTTGGATTTGGACTACATAATTAGCACTAAGCTATAGTATTCTTTTAGTGCTGTCTTACGAGGAACACCTTGCCGCCATTCTCTTGGTGTTGCTGTGACAGACTGTGATGCTAAATAATTGTGATACTTACAGCATTATTTGTGCATTACAGTACCGTTCTAGAGGCCTGTGTTCAACTCCACTAATCTTACAGTCTGAATTTGGGCATTTCTCATCTCCAGAATGATGAATTTACTCTGCAAATGTTTCCATGCATCTACAAAATCACATACAGAATATCCAACTACAATAATAAAAACTTATCAGAAGGGTCCATGTCTTCCAGAATTACTTACTATAGCTTACACAGCACTTAGTACTTTGTAGAGATGCCAAGCAGTTAAAATAGAACTTGCTCTCTTCTGAAAGAATCAACTGAAAAACTGTAATTAAACTTAATCACCTAGTAAAGAGGTGATTTCTGTTTATTTAATGATCCAATCTCTGTTGACACTTGTAGACTAACAAAGGAAGAGTAATACCAGAAGCATACTTTATTCTCTCATCTGTAGTTACCCACTTTTGCTGGAGTTTGCTGGATTACACCACTGCTCTAGACAGAACTCTGTGCAATCTAAAACAGCATGTCCATTTGATTTACAAAATGAACTTTATGTGCAACAACAGTCCTCTCACTTTCCTCTGACTAAAATTTTAATTAAATGTGGAAAAAAACCATGGGAAACTACAAGCAACAGACCTTCTCATTATCTAACTCAGCTTTTTAAAAAGGCCTGTGAACATACGATCATTGCCTAATATTCCTCTTGCATCATTTTAACTACAGCCTTAAACACAAAAGGAAATGAGACACCTAAATTAACTAGTCCCTTTTCAAGTGTGAAAACTTAAGTAGCATCACACTGGGGAGATTAATCCTTAAACTAGCTGAAAGTTTTTTATAAAGCAAGTTTTCCCACAATACTTATTAAGCATATGACTTAAATAAAAGACTTGCCCTGAATATTTCAGCTCTTTGTAGTAGGAAAAGTATTTTCCTTCTTATATTCATTCTAATATTATTCATAAGACATCAGAAAAGCCATGTTTGTGGCAAAGGTCTTATGCAAAAAATACACCATCTCGATAATTTTTTATGGAAATAATTTTTGTAAATATAACAATTTTGGATAAACAAAAACATGTTTTTTTTAAATATTATGAGTGCAAATTACCTTAACATGCACAGAGTATAAGCAGGGCAATCCTTTTTAATTTGGCATTTTAGTGAATTGAGTTGGTTTTGAAGTGGTCAGATGCTCACAAAGGGGCAGGACCATATAGTTGCACTGGAGAAAGCCTGACCTTTCTCATAAGCAATTAGCTTTTAGATTGGTTCAGCTACATCATAACTGGCAAAATATCTTTGCCATTGTCAGTCATTATTATTGCAATACTAACAGCCCTATTCAGCCAATAGCTGAATGAGTTCACAGCACTTCACCACTATTTCAGGCTACATATATACCTTGCACATTACCAGCATCAAAATGTAACTAATATAATCTCTCTTTTGAAAATGTTTACTTCTGAATTTATACATATTTCTAGTCCACAAGTATGACCTCATCTTAGCATGAAAGTTTAAGTTTAAAGGTTAAGAAAGGTTTGCATAAGCTGATCTCTCAGTTGCATAACTACATGGTTAGTGATAAATTTCCTAAATAAAGGTAGAATCTTAAAAGAATATATAAGACTCCATTTGAAAGGAGGAAGGCTTTAAGGAAGTCCCTGATTTTTTTTCCCCACAATCTTTGCATTTAAAATACACCAAAAAATCATATTTAGAAGACTTACATCGTGTATCTTACTTTTTTTTACCCAGTTAGACAAGGAAAATCCAGACTCTTCAAGGCTATTATCTTACTGGCAACTTGAGGTAAATTTTGGTAATTTTTTATTCTGTAACTATTGTACTGACAGTACTTTAGAGTACTTTTTTTGTAGTCCATCACAAAATTATGAAAATTGTGCCACTAAAGTTAGATTACAAGCACTGCAATCTGTCAACTAGGATAGAACTAGTAGTATCCAGTAACCAAGAGAGTATACTGGGGAATCAGTAAGCAAAAACTAACCACTGAGGTGCATTTAAACATTCTCAGAAATAGAACTTAACTAGCATCCTTAAAGATCAGCTAGAAGAAATTAATTTTTTCTAGTTTTTCTACTGTTCACATCAATCCACCCTGTATTAGCCAGACCTCCTCCTCTATGAATCCATTTAAACATTTTCTTCTAGCACTATTCTGAAGCGTACCTACTAAACTGCCTACAAAGTCCTCTAAGAAGCATTTTATGTGATGCCACCATTCTTACATTTATCATTACAAGGTACAAAGTGCACTTTATTAACTATATAATTCGATTTGGACCATCTGGTCATAATGCTCCTAATGTCCCTTTCCTCCTCCCCTCCCATTAATCCCCATATATCTTTTTTCCAAACATCTTCAATTGGGCAGCAATATCAAAACTTCAGGTTTTGCTCATCCTCCAAAATTTGAGGGCTACTCTGTTTTTCAAGAAATAATTCACATAAGACATTGTACAGAATATTTAATAAATGCACTTTTCTCTCTAGTTTTGTAGACCACTGCAATCAGCTACCCTCATGTTTCAATAAATTCTCAAAAGAAAATAACATAGAAGAACATAGAAGGACTCGGGAACTTTAGTTTGCCACTAATAAGACCAGAACCAACTCATTTAAAACATTTGAATCTAAATTGAAATAATTTTGTCAAGCATCACTGTAGCATCAACATGGATTTGCAAAATGACAAATAGAACAGACATCTAAAACTCCTAATTATAGCACACTTGAGAAAGTACTTTCAAGTCCAGAAAACCCACATAAAATACCTATTCAAAGTCAGAAGTCATGAAGTGTCATTCAAATGTTTAAGCAAAAGCCCTAATATCTACCAACTAAAAATTTTATATTAAAAATAATGCAAGAATTTTAGTTCAGTGTACAGCGATACTTTGTCAGCATACAAAATTAACCGATTGTTTACCTCAGGTAAATTAGTAACAAATTGGACAAGTCAGTCTTAATTTAAACCATCACTACTATAACCATAGTAAAATACACACACAGCCATGTACAGAGTCCTAACAGGTGTTATTAAAACAGTAAAAGTATCAAATACTGGGTGCAGAACAAGAGGCATGTTGACTACAATAAACTATTTTTGAAGCATTACTTGGAATTACACGTACCTAAATTTGTTGGAGAAGCAGCAAGTTCTGTCTCAACTAATAGATACAATCTGTATGACTATAGGACATTTTTCAGTGACTCTATCAATGTTTACAACTATTTTCAAAAAAAACTCTAAGTTACTTCTAATGGCATATGCTGTAGACCTAATAGAGAGGGGAAGAGAATTATCTGCAGTAGTCTGTCTAGCACACTCCACTTTCCAGCTAGAAACATGCAGACTAATTTACACATTACTATTTCTCTTACCTTTCAAAAAACTGGGAACTCAGCCCCTACTTTCAGTTCCCAGACAAGAAAAGGGCAGAGAATGGGAAGAGTTAAAGTCTTCTTTAATTCCCTGTCTCCTCCTTCCATAGCCAAGTTAGTACTTATTAAAAATGGATTTCTACCACCTTGCAGCAGAACATGTAAGCAGTGTTGGCTCACAATATTCTTGTACGGCTAAACTGAGCAAAGAAAATCACTGGGTAGTTCAAGAGTTCTTTTTGTCAAGGCGGAGGAAAGGGATGGAGGGAAGGGTTTATTTTTAATAAACTAAAACCAGGCACTTTTCTGAAACGGAGATAAGTCCTCTAACAAAGCAAGTACAAATATACACATTGCATTCACAGTATTATTGATAGAAGAATTAATTACAATGTATGCAATTGAATTGTTTTATACAAAAAGAACATTCAAACATTTTTGAGAATATTTTAGTATCTCCTTCAAACAGAGCTGCTCCAGCATTAATTCATCCATAAATCATCCAGGTTATAATATTATTTCTTGCCAACTAGCTGGCTTCCACATATGGCATTAACTTGAAACAGAAAAAGAGAGTGCTAAAGCATCACTGTACTTAAATTCAGATTACTAGTTGAATTCAAAGAGGACATACCCACTGCTGGTGCATCATATTCATCCCCAAGTAAAATTTCAGGAGCAGAATACGCAAGAGATCCACAGCTTGTGGTGAGCTTCTTTCCAGGCTGAAATTTGTTGCTGAAGCCAAAATCAGTCAATTTCACAAGTCCTTGTTTTTCAAAGAAGACCACATTCTCTGGTTTTAAGTCTCTGTGAACTACGTGCAGTTTATGGCAGTAGGATATAGCATGAACTATTTGAGCAAAATATTTTTTTGCCAGATCCTCATTCAGACCTTCTTCATGTTTCATGATGTAGTCAAACATATCTCCTCCATCACCCAGCTCTAAGATAAGATAAAGCTTAGTCTGGGTGTCAATCACTTCATACAGCCGGACTATGTTGGGATGCTGCACTAGTTTCATGCATCTAACTTCCTGAAAAAGGTGCCCAGTGGCTAGAGTGTCCAGTTTGGTCTTGTCAATTACTTTTACTGCTACTTTTTCACCAGTAAAGACATGCCGAGCAAGTTTGACCACAGCAAAATGTCCTCTGCCCAAAGTTTTATCCAAGTCATACAATCCGGCAATTTTTCCATCATATCCTCGTTTGAAGCCTGCCATTCTGTTTCAGAAATGAAGTAATATTTAAGCTCTTTGGAAACGTGATCTTTTCATATAAGAGTATCTGATGCAAATAAATAGTCCATCATCACTGCCAAGCATACCTAAAAACTAAAGAGATAAGATTATGGATTTGTATAAAAATAAACAAAATTATCATCCTGTAATTCTCCTAAATTTACATTGGCACATTATTACAGATTACTCACGAAATTATTTGGTTTTTTTTGCAAGGAGTTTGATAAGCCATTCTGTGGTAACCAACAGATTTCTGAAATCACATTATCAGTATTCTGAAGAACGCAAATTTCAACAGTGCAATAATGAAAATTTCTTTGAAATTCACTGGTCTTCATGTTCTTGAGTTAGAAACCTTGCAAGCAACACTTGAAGAAATCGGGGTTATAACGACTGTTAAAATTGGCAAAGCTAAAATCTGTAACTTTTCCAGCTACATTAGAAATCAGCTGAGCAGCACAGAATATTAACAAGAGGAACATCCTTGACTTACTTTTGGTATGTTCCCTCATGTTACAGCATAAAATAGCTCTAATACAAAGTTCTGATGGCATGACTTTGCCATCTCCCTTTTAACAGCTTCCTGTTTAGCAAAGCTCAGACTAACATACAAGACTTAATTTTGTTACTCTAATTAGTTTGAGCATCATCAGTCAATACTGTAATTACAACAAATGAACAAAGCTTTATTGGCTGAAATGAAACATTTGGGTTGGATGTACTCTTAGTGCTAAATAAAATATCTTGTTAAATATTTTGACTGGAGTTATAAAAACTGGTGATAAAAGTTTGCGTGTAGGCTGCATATGTTCAGCAGTCCTGGGAATGAGTCAGGAGAAGGGGAAGAAGAGTGGGAAGAAAGGGGAGAGAACTCAAGAGTTCAGATTATTTGCGATGAACTCTTGCTTACCAGTTAAGCAAACAAGATCCAACTTATAAAATGTTCATATTCAGACCTGGTTTTGAAAGTCTTATGTCCCTTTGCCAATTTTTTTACACACAAAACCTCCCAAAAACTTTTCCTGCATCTTTAACTTAGATTGAGGTATAAAGAAAAATCTGTAGCTATCAAAAAGCTAACCATTTCTCCCACTTTGTGTGCAAAGTAGCTAGAAATATGAAAATTAGATGGCTTATCGCCAACTCAATAAAATAGAGAAAACAAAGCTCTTTAGAATATATTTTCAGTTTCAAAACTGAACTTCAAAAAGAAAATCTTTGAAAAGGAAGCTGGCAAGCAAACAGCCCCTTACATTAGCTATTCTCAAGTTGAAATGTAAGCATTAGATTAAAAACACTCCCTGCTAAACAAGTTATTTCACAGGCAGTGAAACTAATGAACCTGGTTTCATATGGATTCAATTACAAGGTTGGGGGTCCTACGAGGATTCTCTGATGTTTAACAAGCTTACCTTACTGCTTCTCTCAGCTGGAGCCATGGTATAACCTCTTCTCTATCCAGCTGTCTACTTCCACAAACTCCGTGGGAATTCAGTTTGAGACCTCCACCCCTGTAAAATTTGAACGAAATCAATCAAATTCTGAAACCTCGTAACATAGACAAGGAGCAGGCAAGTGTAACAATCGTATAAAGATTGGGGTTTGGGTTTTTGTTTTTCTTTAAAGATAATCATCAAGTTTTTAAAAAATTAATTGGATTTTGTGTTACTGTATCCTTTCATTCTGCTACTAAGCACTACGCTTTAGATGCTTGTCCAAGAACCACTCCACTAAAAGATGCCATAATACCAAATTCGGGGTTGGCATAGCTGCTTTCCAATATATCCCATATTGCTCATCTTAGTTTCCCCTACCAGTCCCAATTAACCATGTAATACGATCCCATTCTTATTCCAGAAAGTACAAAACTAGATTAGAATATGCTACATTAAACCAAACGCCCATGTCAAACACTCTCCTACCTGGTAATTAACCATTACAGGATGCATAGGAAAAAACATAGTACAATGAGAAATGTAACAGTAAATAATGAAACTCTCCTTATCCTTAAGAGATTCAAAAACTTCTTCATATCAGAGGGCAGTGGCTTTATGTTTAATAATGCTTGATGGATTTCACCCCACCCCGCTCTGTGAAACTGGGGAGGTACTTTTAATAAAGCATGTGAATTTTTTAGTATCAAGAACATTCTGCAACAAGGAATTTAACAGCTTAACTATGCGCTGTGAGAAGAACCACTTCCTTTTGTTTGTTTTTAATCTCATGATAATTTGTGCATCTTCTCATTCACTGTCTGTTCCAAAACAAGAACTATCATACTCTATTTACCTTGCTTCAAGCAACTCAGTTTTATTTTAGCTTCCTCCATTCCTAGCTTCAGTTCAATCTTGTTCAAGTCCTAGTCTGGCACTCCTTTTACAGAGGTTATTCCACAGGCTTCAGCATTCTTCTCACCTTTCTCCACACATTTTCTGGTTTGTTTTATACTACTTTCTTAGGCCAATTTGGTGTTTGTTAGTTTTGGGAGGTTTTTTGGTGTTTGTTGTTGGTTGTTTTTTTTTATTGTGGTTTTGATTGTTTGTTGTTTGGGTTTTTTTTACAACTACTAAGCACTGACATAATGTTTTCATGTAATGCTTTATCATAGTCATATAATGTTCCATCATGTTGGCCTAACCCCCAAAATACAGGCTAATGAAAAATAGTCTATGTACACACAGAAACCACCTAACCTTACAAACCTATTTTACCCATAACGCATCCTATAGTCAATACCTTAAGACTAAACTACTTAACAGTTTTAGAACCCTTAAAGTTAAAAAAAAAAATCATAAAACTTTCGTCAGAAAACAGACAGCCATTTCCTATGCCACTGAGGTTACCAACACCACAAACTCCAGCACTCAAGTTTTTATGGGCCATTGCTTTCCTGAATGTTAAGTCAAACCTCAAGATTTACATCTCTATTTGCACGAATTCATCACATCCTACAAATCCGGCCCAGATCATGAAACACCTTTAGTCTCTGAGTAGGAGACATGGCTTTCTGAGAGATTTTCTGCTAAGTCTTGGATTCAAAAACGCCACCTGCAAACAATACAGAGCTTTAATGCATGGCAAAACCCAAGTTTTGTTACTGGTAGAGGTAAGGAAATTGGAAGTAAAAAGGCCTCAGTCAATTTTGACTTAGCTTTTCTGTTTTAAATTCAAGAAGGTTCCATCCCTGGCAGAGCAAAAGGGAGAGCAAACCCAGCCAGATGTAACAGAATGTAACTTGTCTGAATTTAAGTAACAGCAACACTCAGCAGTAAGGAAAGATTTATACTAATTATTTTGTTCACTTGGCACATTCTCAACCATCTTTGTACAAGCTCAACAAGTGATTTATCTCTAAATGACAGAATGCATATAAACATCAACCTGTCAACAAAATTCCAGCAAAATCAGTTATGCTTACACCATGGAGAAATACATCAGACAGTAATCAATAGGATAAAAGCTTACAGAAATGGAAGCTAGACTATGCTTACTAATGTGGCAGCCCATTAGCTGAAATAAAATTCATGCAGATTCATTAACAGTTTAACATAAAGTCTCCACAATAACAGATCAACTAACTTTTAACTCTGTGATTTTAAAATAAATCGCACACACAGTTTAAAGTGAACATACCAAAATCAAGAATTGTTCAGTAGTAGGAAATGGATGCAAAACTGCCATAGTGCATGTAGATATAAACCTTGGTAACTATTTAAATATGCTAAAGGATCACAGTTGCTACACTTCTCAGAGAAGTGGAGGTTTTTTTCTCCATTTCTCTCTAAAGTAGAATTTTGAAAGCATTTAAGAATCAAATGAGTGCAGTTTCACAAAGTTCCAGCTTTCAAGCTGAAGCCTCTTTGTGACCCTTACTTTGCAGTTATCTCCTTAGTTACATCAGTAAAACTATAACTATAAATGGAATCACCCAAAACTTCCAGATTTAACACATCTACTATCATGCTCCAAAACAGGGTTAGTTTTAGTGACAGATCATTTCAGTGATTCAGTTTACAATGTGACCTCTTGAACATTTTTACCAAATGAAGAAGCTGCAAACTGCAGCACACAATCAAAATTTCAGCCAGTCATACTTTGCCAGCAAGCCAAACTACAGCCTGAGGAAAAACATTTAAGAGCCGATTATATGACATAAAATATTTACCTGTCTTTCTTTTAATTCACATTATTTCAAGTCCTTTATAAATTCATTTTTCAGCATTAGAGAGTTCATGTTTTCTAGTTAGCAAGCTTACTAACCATTAGCAGCATTTAATCCACGTGGCTAATTACGGTTTTAAAAATGCAGTTTTCCTTAACCATACCAGAACTCATCTACGCCCCCGACACTCATTTTATGCAATGTAGACATTTACCAGTAAATAGATTCAGAACAGATCCTTCCCTCCATAGAAGCTCATATATCCTATCCCACAACATACTGCAAACAGCGTCTGTAATGGAGAGCTGCAGAAGCTGTTTTGTAGTATCACATGCATCCTATTAGGAGGCTTAACAACAGTACTGTGATTCAAGCATCTCTAGAAGATGGATGAATAGATCTCCGATAGATCTGTTTGGAAAAACAGCACATTTCAGACACACTTCTTTAAGCGATTTATCTCATCCAAAAAGTTTCATTATATTATACACTACATGCAAGACCAACTTAGTTCATCTTACTTTAATGTGTGTATTAGCTTCTTTAGAAAATGAAGCTACAAAGTCCCATTTCAACAAAATGTTATAAAAATATCAACACAAAAACTTCCCTGCATTATCAGGCTAATAGACATAAAAGCTGAAGTAATCTTCACTGGGACCCACCTGTCCACAGACAGCTAACCAGTCCTGTCTCCCTTCACAATAAATGGAGGTTCAGTCAACACAGATAAGAGTCTGAGATAAAACAAATTGCACCCTAAAGCAGATAGCTAAACAGATCAAATGAATCATTTTTTAGAAGCACACATTTTCATTTTCTGTTACAGGAATTTAGGATCACTAGTTCAGTGGATATACACATTATACACATCCACAAGACAGATTAAGTAAGTTTCATCTTGTTTCTCCTCTTTCTCATCTCAGATGAGTAACAACATCTATACCAATTATTTATTTACCAATTATATATTTAGAGAAAGACTTATGTTGCCATTCTTCCTAGAAACAGTAAGCCAAAATTTAACATAAACGGATCTCAGAGGTCCAGAAACAACTTTTTAGTCTGAAAGCAATTACTACAAATCGTTAGAATCTGAAAGCAAACTGAAGGAAATATCAACTAAATGTACAAAGTGTGCAAGTATAATTTTTCAATGTTTTCTAAT
Organism: Tringa solitaria; assembly: GCA_026413425.1. Taxonomy (NCBI): domain Eukaryota; kingdom Metazoa; phylum Chordata; class Aves; order Charadriiformes; family Scolopacidae; genus Tringa; species Tringa solitaria. Next base: position 43,669,042 of record JAOXJM010000012.1, read on the forward strand.
ATTTGCTATCAATTTTTATCTGCTACCCTACTGACAATTGGACCTTCGCAGTCTAATCCACAAGCCTTTAAAAACAGTCTGTTACTAAATAAGACACTACTTATATGTGATGATGTTAGCCCTTCACCCTCATGTCACTCTACTTTCCCCAGGAAGGCTTTTGATCACCTTTCCTCTCATATGAAGAAGAGCCAACATGCCAGGAACAGGTACAAAGTGTTGTAAGAGTGAAGTGTGAAGAACATACACACTTAATGCATACCACATGCCCTGAAAACTAGTCATGACTCAATTCTTCCAGAGTATCTGAAACTTTTTAAGCCTCATACGACCCAACAACCCTTGAATATTCAAGACACAACTTAAAAGCCCAAGAACCTGTGTTCTGCATTTGTTTCCACACAGAGGTGCCACAGTCCAGCAAAGCCTGTCCTCCTCCACCTTCCTGTGACCTAAGTCTTCTCAACTACCATTTAAAGGTATTCAAAGAAACGATGACAATCTATACCTGCCCTACAGCCAAACACTTTGCAGATGCAGCATTCTTGGGGGGGTGGGGACAGCTGTGTTACAACTCAGCCCTTATATACACAATGCTATCTAATGCTTTATTTTCCACTCAGCATGACTGCATCACTGCATACACGCATATCTTCTTCCTCATTGATGACAAACTCTATAAAAGCTCCTACTCCTGACAAGTTCCCCAATAAAACACCACTGTAGATTTTTTTAAAGTTGTACATGCACTTTTATTTTCACATTAGGCCTCACTATCTTTCAGTCAGCATCTACCTCACAGCGTGTTGCTAAATTGTCAAGATGTATCGGCAAATCTCTAGCGTTCAGCATGGCTACACCTAAAATGAAGATGAAAGTTACCAAGTAATTCTGTATTTCAAACATATAAAGAAAAACTAGCCTGCACAATTTAATGGTATTCCCAAGTTTTAAAAATATCTTTTCTGAGCAAAATTCTGAAGGCTGAGAGCTGCCAATTGGCTGAGGAAGTTTTGCCGTTAAACATATGGGAAGCCTGTAGTGAAATGTTAGTGTTTCATGATTTTAGAATGTGTTGCAGGCATCAGAGCTACTGATGCCTAGCCTTAACTCTTCTTAGAATCCAGAAATAAAAACAAAATGCAAAAAGAATGCTTCAACTCTAATGTCCATTATTCAGTGAACAGCCAGCAGCAGAAATATTTGGCAGGCCTATAAACTACAGTTGGCGAAGGGAGGGGTAGTGTTATATATTTGAGAAGAAATAAGTCACTAACATTATCTTGTAACAGAAAATTATGAGAGTCTACATGACTTGAGATCTAACAGCAAGATCTTGAGACAGCTCCAATGTATAAGAAAAATTAAATTTAAAAAATATTAAGCCTAACTCAGGATATCGTCAATTAAAGAACACATTTATTTCTTAGACAAGAAATTCCCAAACTTTTAGACCTACAGAATTGATGACTGCCATCCTATTATCTCAGTCACAGTACAGTCACATCAAACATGGAAGGTTTAAGCTTTCCTCTTTCACATGGGTTTGCAAAGCTGTGGTGAGTGCTTGGCAGAATGCTATTAAAGAGTAATAGTCGAGAATTGTGTTGTAGAAACCCCACTACTTAATATCTTTGTGAGAATCATCTTCAATACAGACAAATGAGAAAACCACCGGATCTGAATTGGTCTTTCAAGGCCCCCCCCCCTTTAAAAATCAAGAATGTATATTTCCTTTTTGTTTCACAACAAGCAGGCGAATGAGGAAAAAAAAATACAGGAGACACTGGAGTAGGTACATATTGCAAAGCAAGAGCAAGACAGTAGTAGTAATACCAAGATTATGATTAGTGACTAGACATCAAAGCTAGTAAGGGGACAGATGTGCTAAGAGTGATCAAACTATGATCCATTGACAACCCAAGATTAGTATTCACTGGCATTGGTTCCAACTGCCTCTAGTTGTGAAGTGCGTTAAAAGCCCAAGACAGTTTCATAACCGTGCTGATAATCGCTGTAGCTCATAAGGCACTTTCCATTTCTAAGAGGAGGTATTACACAAGACAAATGTTATCTGCCCTATGGATTTGAGAACTCAGCAATAGCTTTACACCATCTAAAGCCCTCACACCAGCAATAGCTCCAAAAGCAATAAATTTCACGTTGTCTCTGTTTTCTTCTTGTGCCCACTCTCAAAGTCCAGCATGTAGCTAAACAAATTTAAGAAGTAATACAAACAGACACCATCACATTCACATATTACATGCTTCACCACTTAAGATCTAAAGCTGCTCTTAAAGTATTATTGCAGAGGAAGAGAAGAATACCAGTTCTTCCCAAATGGACATGTCCCCTAAATTGTCTTCTGCAAAGTAGTATGCAATAACATCTTTTAAAAAGGAGTTGCTACAAATTTTGTGATACATGCTAGTAGTCTCTTTTTTGTATCTGTAAATCAGTACAAAACTTGGTTCAGATCCTGTAATGTCATGATATAAAAAAAAAAATAGTTTCAATTGAAACAATCATACTTTGTAGTTCCCACTGAAAGAAAGATTTCTCCTCAGCTACAGGAAATTAACTTGTGTATCTTAGTGACAGACATTCATAAACCTAACCAATCAAGATCGGGTATTAAAGAAGTCTGAAGATCACAGATGAGCTTTTCAGTCAACCATCTTACAAGCAACAGAGATAACTCATGGTAGCTGGACACCCTAGCCCAAAATTATACTTTTCCAAGCTTGATAAGCAGTATCCAAGGAGCTTCTCAAAGGCTTTAATATTCTAAATCTCATCACATTTTCCTTTTTTCTTCCCTTCTCCCTCTTCCCCCTCAGCCCACACCCCTAACCCCCCACCCCCACAAGTAAATAGGAACATAAAACTGATAAAGAAATACTTTGCATATCAGACAGAAGTCATATTATTGTGATTCATGATGGTATCACTACCTTTTAGACGGGACACTACATTGATATTTCCAGAAACTCTACTACAGGAACTCTGCAGAACGCAACTTGGGATTTGTATTCCACCAATCTGAACTCTTTTAGAAGTATCACCTCATCTACTCCATGTTCATGGATTCTCCAAATTGTTTTACTTTTTTCAAATGTCTATTTATTAACACATTATTTTCTCAGGCCAGTCAGTGTAGCAAAGACCACTAACAGAAGTTCTAAACATCCCACCAGTAATCAATGAGCACTTGAGTGTAGCTTAACATTTTAGTAAGTTACCACTGTGGTAACATCTAACATCTTGTTTGTGATTCTGAATTTACACAAAGATGATTTTTATTCCCTAGCAAGGGAGGTGAAAGCATCAAATGCTAGTTCAAATATGAGTATTCAGATGCAAATATGTGTACATAGTGTTTGTACCTATTACAAGCAATAATAATTTCTGTAAAGTTTCTTCAGAATGATCTCCGAGCTCAAGTGTCAGCTTCACTTGTTTAGCAAAACCTCTGGTAACATAAAGCTTAAGTACTAAATTGACTTAAGTTGCCTCTGAGATACTGACATTTTCCATCTAGGACACAAACTACTTAAACCTTAAGGAATAGACTGATTTCAACATACAGTTACTCAGTTTCAACACTTTATCCTCATTTATAGCACCCTAAACTACTTAGGAACTGGCAGACACCTGAAATTCACCATGCTTCAACATGAATGAAAATTATAAAAGTCTAGGCTATCATCTTATCCCTCAAGTAAAGTTGGTTTAAGTCCAGCCAGTAACTAGATAGGAGACCACTGCAGAAAACACAGAATGAAATATGAAGAGTAAAAAACAGTCTATCAAATTCAGTGCAACATTCATGTCCCAACACTGTTGCAGAAGATCACTGTACAACAGAGAAATTCAGCTTTTCAGAAAACAAACATGCTCTGTTTTATATTTCACAAGTGTAAAAACTACACACAACTCTCTCCTCATTAAATTTTTAACATCAGTGACTTAACTTATGGGTACTAGAACTCTGCCAGGTAAGTTATCCCAGAATTGTACATGAATATACGGTTTTTGAAATCCTCTTAAACTCTTACATAATACTGTTATGTGTATTAAAACAACAGCTACTTTACATTATTACAGAAGCTGCAGCATTCCAGTTAAGCGCTTGAAAGTAGTGTGACAAGGAAGATGCACAGAACTCGTAGGTTACTAAAATTAGACGCTTATGCAATTTAATATTACTATATTCACCATAAACTGCAGTTCAGCCCTATATACAAAAGGCAGTGTCCCTGATCTGAACTATGTTTCCTTGGTGTCTCATTTTAAGACATAATTAAAAAACACTATTAACTAGCAAAGGACAGAAGTTCATCAAGAAGTTTTACAGCATTTAAGGGGAATTTTGAAAGCAGACAAAATCCAAGAAAAGAAGTGCACTGTTTCATGAGAGACACATTCTGAGGAAAGAAGCTAGCTGCACCAGGATATTGTGCCCTTGAAAGCAAGGCAGGCAACAAAGAAAGACAAAGGCACTAGTTTGGCATTAGAGTTGCTAGTGGGATAAAAAGGACAATGATACATTGAAGGAGTAGACTGCAAAAGAATTATTCAAGTATGATATCGAAGGCAGAGTTAGAGCCTTAAAAGAGAGTAGGTTGGTCAGAACAGTGCACAAGGAAGATGTCTACTGCAAGTAAAAGAGTATCTGCAGTAGCATATTAACATGCATACTCTTAACATGCTATTTGTTTAAAATAATCATAAAGCAGACTGTATCTACAGCACAACTACCCACACCACTTGGGAATATCAGTTCCTATAGCAAGATGATTCAAGGAACAGCAGTAGCCTGTACAGAAATTTCATTATCCAGAACTCAATCTGTACTTTCTTGCCTCTCAACTGTGTAAAATAAAGAAATAAAAGAACCCAGTTTATCACTAAATCCACTTAAGACATCAGCTTTTCCCTGTTTTTCTTGGAAGCCTCATGTGTGGATCACGAAAATTCTCTTAAAAAGCGCTAGATGAATGTGCCGTCTTAGGTACCTTCCCTAACAGGCACTACTCCAGCATTCAGGTTAGCTGCTTTTCCCAACCACTTGAAAAATCATGCCATCATTCTACCACTTTTCTGGTCACATAGAATATTCAGGAAAAGGGTGAGACAGGACTACACTTTCTCTTCCTTAGCCTTTATTATTAAGCCCTCAAAACTAGATGTTTTCACACACTAGAAGTAAAAAGGGGAGGTAACAGTCTATTTAAGCTAACATTTCAACATGCTTCACAAAATAAAACTGATTGCTTTATGTAGCAATGACTGTTAGTTCTTGTAAGTTTGTTTCAGGTTCCTTCTTTCTAAGGATCAGCAATAGTACAAAAATAACCACCAACTAAATTCCCACTTTCTGTGATATACTTACAGCTATCAAAAAACCCCCACCATTCATTAACCCTGTTCCTAATGGTGCATGCCTTGCAAGAACTACTTAATTCTAACATAATAAACATTTGCCTGTAAACACTTCTATCTAGATTTCATTTCTGAGATTCATTAAACTGGTCCTTCCCCAGAGCCTGAAGATCTAAATATATCCATAATAAACAACTCCAAAAAGCAGCCTATATGACTAAGTAGTGACTGCACTACAGAGGGCAGGCGTAAGCAGATTTGCATGCAATTCATTCATGCTAGATGGCTGTAAATCATACAATACACTTCAGCTGCTCCTGGAACAGCAATGGTACCATTGAGGAAACCACTTCTTTGCATATCTACTCTTAAACAAGCTCTTAAAAACAAGATGATCAGAAACTATCTATGCATAAGCAAAAACCCAAAGCTTTTTATACGCCCATACGCCATGTAAAGCTTTCTCCTTCACAGGTATTCTAGCATCCCTTACCAATAAAAATATCCAATCTGAAAATAGGTCACATTTGTCGCCAACCATCCTCTGGCCAATATAGGCTTTTTCCCTAGTGGATGTTCAATATGTTATTCAGTCTACTTATAAAGAAAAAAAAAAAACAAAAACAAAAACAACCAACCCCAAACACCACACCAAAACCAGCCACACATCTGTCCTTCAGCTATTACCAAGACTGTACATCAACCACAAACATCTTTAAAAGTTATCTTCCATAAATTTAACTAGTGGAGTACTGCCCGAGTGCCAAAACCCACCTAGCAAAAAGCACAAAAACCTTTCTCCAGGACGTCTCTACTTATCTGACCGATTTCTATAGTAATCTAAAGGCAGTAAACTCAACACGATAAACGTATTGACAAAAGCAATACACGTATCGACAAAGAACAAGGGATAGTTGCTTCTGTCAGGGGTTTGCTCCAGCTCAGCGAGCAGAAAAGACGCCAGCTTGTGTTCTACCTGTTGGCTGTGCACCTGGTTCCGAGGGGCAAGATGCAGCGTCATTCCCCCAAAACGCACCCGTGACCGGTCCCACTCTCTAACCACAGAGGGCTTTCGCCTCGCTTGGGGTTTTTGTTTGGTTGGTTTGCTTTTTTTTAAGCAAACGACAGAAAACACGCGGCGGAGTTGGGGAGGGCAGCAGGGCGGCGGAGGGGCAAAGCGGCCGCCGCTTTTCCCGCGGTGACCCCTTGGTTTGGAGAGCGAGGACAGATCCCCGGGACGGAGAGGCAGGGGGCACGGAGAGGCGCGGGGTGAGCCGGCTGTGGGGCGGCGGGGAGCCGGTCCCACGGACGCTGCCTCGGAAGGGGCAAGAGGGCTGGCGTGGGGACAGGCCGGGCTCCGCCGCGCCAGGGGGCACGGGAGGCACCCCCCGGGAGCCCACCGTCCCCGCAGTGACACCCGCTACTCCCACCCTCCCCCCGCCCCTCCTCCCCGCTCCCAAATCCCTCTTCTCCAGCCCCGGGCAGCACCGACACACCGACCTTCGGCGGCCGGGAAACGTCCCCCCACCGCCTCCTCTCAGGCCGAGGCCGCCATTGGGCCGGCCGGGAGGAGCTCGGCGGGCGAGGCCGGCTCCGCGAGAAACGAAAAGGCGAAGGAGGGGGAAGGAAGGAAGGAAGGGAACCCACCACAACCCACCGGGCAGGCCCTGTCCTCGCCGGCCCAGCCCCAGCCGAACCCGGCCCAACCCCGCTGGCAACTTACTGCCTGCAGCAGCAGCGGCGGCGGCGTCTCCTCGGGCCGCCGCGCCCCGCGCCGCCCCCTGCATGGGCAGCACCCGCCGCGACTGCCCTCGGGAGCGGCAGCGGGGACGGGGAGCGCGGCGGGAATGGAGGGAAAGGGTCGAAGAGCCCAGCGGGGAACCCCGGCTGGGCCTCGGTGGGGAAGGGGTCAGCAGCGGCGGCGGCGGCTCCTGCCCCGCGCCTGACTGGCCGGCCGGCTCGCGCTCCACCGGGCCCTGCCGCTGCGGCGACTCCCAGGCGCAACTGACAACAACGGCCGCGGCGGCTCGCGGAGAGCCGTTGGGAGGGGAGGGCGGGGGGGGGGGAGAGGTTGAGGAGGGAGGGAGGCGGGGGCGGGGCGGGGCAACGGACAGCCGCGCGAGCACGCCAGCCCGGCGCCGTTGCGCCTGCGCGGAGGGGAGGCGGTGCCGTTGCCGTCACGGCGGGCCAATGGGGGACGGGAGAGCGCGCTCGGGGGCGGGGCGGAGGGGTGGGGAGGGG
>JAOXJM010000012.1:43683920-43725526 GCA_026413425.1 Tringa solitaria
CTGGAACAGGCTGCCCAGGGAGGTGGTGGAGTCTCCTTCTCTGGAGACATTCAAATCCCGCCTGGACATGTTCCTGTGCAACCTGCTCTGGGTGGACCTGCTTTGGGAGGTGGGTTGGACTAGATGATCTCCAGGGGTCCCTTCCAACCCCTACCATTCTCTGATTCTGTGATTTTCATGGCAAATGTATCTTAGAAAAAGGAAAGAGAAGAAACAGAAATGAGACCTCATAAACTTCTGGTTCATAAGATCTGTCACATAATGTAATGGTTGGAAACTCAAACAACGCAAAATAACATGCTCATTCAGTGCATGATTATTTGAACAGCTAAGAGTTTTAGTACATTTTAGACAATCTTTGTGCTGTTACAGGCAGCTTGGATATGTTCTTTAACATTTGTCCCATTTTACAAAGAGAAACAATATTGGAGCCACATTTTTTTTTAATCTCCAGGTTTAACTCCAAGTGAAAGGCAACCCCAAACATAATTGAATGCAGAACTGTAAATTCCATTTCCATGATTAAACAATGACATTCTCTTGCTCAACCACTGGCAAATAACATTTGTTGTCCATTTACAGCTAGGATCTTAAAAAAAGAAATAGTATGTCACGGTTCCTAATTAGAACATTAATGTGAAAGGTTGCCAGTCTTCAAGATAAATGCACGGATTTCTCTGCGTTCCTGCAGTAGCTATTTTATAGCTGAGATGGATTTGTCGCTGACATCTCTGAAACTATGTCGATGTTTTCTTGAAGTCCTACTGAGCCCATTCCTGCAAACAGTCTGACTGAGAATCAAAGGGAGCAGATTCTTTGAGGACTGAAACTGAGCAAGTTACGTCATGAAGCCACTGTGGTGCTTGTTCTCTGTTCCAGAGAAAGACCAGGATTAGTCTTTCTTTGGACCCACAATAGGAAAATGTATGCTGTTTCAGCTCCCTTCACTCTACCAGTCTGAGGACTGGAGACTCAAGGGAGAAAAACAAAAAAGGGTTGAGGTTTCTTGCTGTCTGATCACTGCCTGCGAAGCAGTATTTGTCCCATGGCACTATAACCACATTCATTGTAGGACTATTTTAGAAAATGATCAAGACTGTTTATTTAGTACTACTATAATGTATAAATGCATCTATATTACTCACAGTGAACATATGCTTTGCTGTATTTTAGTCTCATGTCAATGCAACCCCGTTATTATAACTCAAACCGAGGATTTGACAGACTACTTCAGTCACATCTTGCTCACTGCTCCCACTGTTCACTGTAACATACACCATGTGCCATTTGTAAAATGAACGAGTTCCAGCAGCTGATTCTACTTCATTTAACAGCTGAGCGTGTCTCAGTGTAACATCAAAGGTGTTTTACCTTTTTTTGTTTGGACTAACAAACTTGCTAGCTACCTTATGTAATATTTCTGAAATTATAGCAGATTGTTAGAAATGTGTTTAAAACAGTTATAACTCACTAATATTCAAGCTCTTCAAAAGGCACTATACAATCTTATCAGCAAGAACTAAATACTTTTCTTGAGAAATAAGAGGCACATTCCTTATTTGTTATTTGAACAAAGAAAGGGTAGGGACATTTCTCAACCAATCACCCATTTAAAATGTTTCCAGACGTAATCACACCTGATGGTTTTATACTGAAAAGCATAAATTACTGCAGTGAATTATATTTCATAATGGAGCAAAACAAAAACTACCTAAATGTAGGCTTTTACCATTTGTGAATTGTAATACATTTGGTCATAATATCTTTTCTTTCACATCGATAAAATATAATTGGGGTGCAGCTTGGAGAAGATTTCCTAAAGACATAATTTTCTTAACATTTGTTTTAAATTACTCACTGCATTTTTTAGGTTTTTTTTACTGCTTGTTTTAAAAATACTGGTCTGTTTGTTTTATCATGTCTCAAGGAAACACAAGCATGTACATGTAATAAAACTGTTATGATACTTGTTTGTGCACTTTGCATGCTAGCTGACTAGGCAAGCAATTATGCTAATCTGGCTGCTAAATGTATTTATTACTTGTGCTGGAGTTACAGCCACACCTGTCTGGCCTATCTCATACCAAGACATGGGAGTTCAGGAGCAACAGTGCTGCTTCAATCCATGCAAAACTCTGTAAGAAAGTTCATATGTGGCAGACCCTTTCCGCTCCATACATCCCAGTCCCCAAATATTTGACCTTTAGGACATTTGATCCACAGATTATTGAGAAGTACTCACTGCTGAGTCATAGGCAGCATTTTGAAATCACTATGACTGCTTTTCAGTCTTTGGTGAATCCAGGTGCTTGTGCTACAGGAGTCAGAGAAATGTGACTGGAAAGAAGTTCAATTGTGTTGTGTCTCCCAGAACTGCATGGAAAATTCAACTGTTCTGCCCTTAATGAAAGGTCTTCAGTTCTTGTGGTAAGAGAAAAAGCATCTGAAAAGGCTTAGGAATCACATTGCCAAGGAGGGCAAAAGTAATTGTTTTCTTCTCTTCGCATTCCCCTTGTGGGACACACATAAAGTCTTAGCTCTCTCCTGAGTAGACCCCATGAAGATGGGGTTGGAGGTGCTGGGATACAGAAAAAGAGCAAGTTTCAGGAGAGGCAGTAAGTTGTATTTCCCAATATATGCTAAATTGGTTCCCTTTCTTAAAAGTCAGAGTAAGCAAGGACAAGCATTGAGTTTGTAGGCAATGCCTTTGTAAGCACCTTAGAGGTACAATCTAGTCCTAAGGCCCAGTTTTGTCAGGACTAAATTCCGTGTAAATCTGACTGCTCAGTGTTGACCAGCAGTGGACACAAGTGGATCTGTGCTCAGAGCCTTACTTACATCTCTGGAATAATTACTCGGAAGCCTTTGGGGTGTCAGCCAATGGAAAACAGTAGGCACAGGGATTTATGTGGAATGTAGGCCAGGAGAATCTGGGACTAAGATCAGTATTTAGATTAATTGAAGGTTTATTCACTCTTCTCTCCTGCTTGTTTTGGATAGCTAGCGATCAGTCTTCCCTTTCCTTTAGAGGTCTGAACATTTATGCAACCAGGAACAAATCTATCCCAACCTCCTTTACGCTTTCCACAGTTAGTCCAGCCAACTACACTTTGGAGTTGAATTGCATACCTTCTACCAGTGATGGTCAGAGCGCAACTGAATGGCTGTCAGCAGGCCAAGCTTGCACATACTTTGGAGTGCATCTCTGGTTTCCTAGGGAACCTTTCCCGGGTCCTCCTGCGATGTTCCAAGGCACCCAGGAGACATTTCATTACCGCCACTGTTCATGGTTTTGTACATCCCTAAATAATCAACACATCAAAGGTGCATTTGCATTTTTTATTCTTAAGTTTCTAAAGCAGTACAATGAATTGATGACCGTACAAAGCTGATTGTCCTTCTAGCTGTAAAACTCAAGAGCTTTGCTTGGAAGTTTGAAGTTGAAGCTCTACCTTATTTGTTTCACCTACCCTGCCAGTATGGGCTACTGACCGGTACTGCTGTTTTCCTTATTACATTGACCAGCAGGCCACTGTTGCTACCTGGGGCTTTGCCCTGATTTATTTATCTGCTATTGTTCAGGACTAGTTATTCTTCAAAGGTCCAAATCTCTCTCACAGCCTATATTTCTAATGTCATGCCGCATCTGTTAACAGCTTACCTCTTACCTTCCATGCCCGAAGGCTGAACTTTCTCCAGGGAGTCTTTAACATATATGCAGTATCTTTGCTCAAGAGTTAGCTATTTATTTCTTAAAAGAAAAAGAAGAGGGATAAAAAAAAACATAGGATATTGGCTAAAATTGTTTTAGTAAGCTTTTTCTTCACAACAGAAAATAGAGAGCAAATACTTCTGAGGAAAGCAAAGGTTTAATTAGAAATTTTTTGGTCAGTCTTCATATGCATTCATTCATCTGTCTCTAGAGATGCTGAGACCCCCGTCACAGATGTAGGCTTGATATGCACCTTATCTTCTCTTTTCTACACGTAGTGGTCACAGATGTCTGAATACTACATTTTCCATGGCAGGCTGAGGCTCTAATGCTTTCCCCCTGGAGGAGAGATAAGAGCCAGAACACATGTAGACTGCATTACATTTTCATTTGTAATCAGTGATCCGTAAAGTTTCTAAAAGTTGTTGACACTCATGTGATATATTCTATCTCCATTAGAGGGGTAGTGGACGGGGATACATGGTCAGATACCGTTTTGTTTGCAAAGACCTTCTGTCCTCTTACCAGCCCAGAACTATTCTCCATCACTTCTGTCTCATGTAATGAAATACACAGCCTTATCATTTTCCAGTCTTATTCCTCTTTCTTATCATTCATATTTAATGTATTTCTACCTTCTATTTTGTAGCTATTTACATTTTATTGATTCTTGGGTGCAGTTTACAAGTCAGTGATTTATTATCTTTCACTTCTCTTTGTGCTGACAGGGAACATCGCTATTTTTCTACTTCAGATGTAGTGAGAGATAAAAATATTTGTGGCTGAAACTGATGAAAATATAAAGTATACATTTAAGCCATACTAATTGTTGTTACATGAATTTTTAGAAAAATAGAGAAAAAAAATCATGGTTAAGAGTGACACCCCATTTTTTGCTCACAGAACTTGGTATTACAGCATATGCAATATATGAACTATCACTGTTTAGAAGGTTGTGCAAAGTCTGACACCAGAAAGGACATAAAGAATTGAAGCCAGATTTTTTAAATTTAGGTGCTAGAAGGTAGGTATCCAAGATTTTTGATCCAAGGATGGAATCAAGAGCCTCTGAGTTTAAAAATAGGATACAAGAGCATGAATGCATAGAATTAAAAATGTTTAATTTAACATAAACTGCTGGAAAATGAGCCAAAATATTTTTACTGCACATGATGGGGTCTGGAGCAGCACTGTGACCTGCATCGCTTTCCAAGTGCAGGTGCTGGGCAGGGGGGACGGGCGAGGGGCAGCAGCGTGAATAAAACCTTGGGGGGACATGACATGAGACGGGGACCAGCCGCAGTGGCAGGACACTGCTCACTGATGGCAGCAGAAGGGAGGACTGGTGTTAGAGGTCTGCAACTCCTTCCACACCAGGCATTTCCAGAGCAAGGGTCAGATCTTCCTGGGTGCAGTGTCACTTGTCCTGGCCTTTGCTCCTCTCTGCTTTGTAAATGAGGTATTTTGGGGACAGAATAGGAAAAGTAGGCTGCGGTACTGGAGCTGTGTTAACAATAACCTTTTCTCTGGCTCACCTGACAAGGCTGATGCCATTGAAAACCTCACAGACGGTTGGTGGAGGACGGAGTTCGTGATGAAATGGCTTGGCAGAAATGTTGCCTGGCAGAAGTAACTTATTTGCTTAGGAAAAAAAGTCTTTTCCACTCCTGCCATTTGTTGGTTTGTCACACAGAGGCTTTAGGTGGGTTCCCATTGCACAATCACAAATCAGCAGTTTCTAGGAAGTTTCTCATTTTTGTCTGGCTGGGATGTTGCGACAGAGTATTTTTTCCCCGTAGCGGGCCGTGCTATTGCGAGTCAGTTACTTGTTGCTTCACAGCTAAATTGCTGCAACGTGCGCATCTTTGGGCTACATCTACAGTCAATCCAGGAGCTGTAGGCAGCTACTCTCTTACTAAACAGGGCATTTTACCATGAGAAGCAATCTTACAAGATCAGCTGTTGGTTTTGATGTGAACAGCTTGCACAGGATTTACTTACCACATCCCTTTTTTGCTGTCGAAGAAAAGGATAGAGCGCAGATTGGAGATCAAGATAATGGAAGGACACTTTCTGTGAGGAGCTCTCAGCTTCGGCATTTGCTTGAGGCTGTTTTGGGGCTGCAGGGAGGGGGGTGTTAATGATCAGGACAGGCTGTGAGTCTCTTCTATTTTTCCATGATTTCAGAAAAGATGGGGGTAGACCTGACAGCTTTCCCCAGATCTGTTGTGTTTGGAAAGATTTTTAATAATGTGGCTGAAATGCAGTCCTGTGATCTCCAGCCACTCATCACACACACTGGTGTGGCTCTCACAGGGATTTTATTCCCGGTCCCCACTACACTGGGTCTACAGGATGCTCCCCAGGTGCTCCAGACCTGAGCACATCACAGCACTTGCCTTTTTCTCAGCCTTTCTCACAAGCTCCTTGGTCACAGGCTGTCTCTGTCTTTTCCCTGGAAGAAATGGGACTTCGTGTAGAAATCATATGTCCCAGGACCAAAGCTGTCCTCCTTGGGCTGCTAGGCAACTCAAGCAAATTCCTTCCATGAGGTCGAGTACTGAAAGTGCTCCTGGGTTCCCAGCTCAGCTCTCTGGCCACTGAGGACAGAGGAAACAGAGGCAGATTTTGTGACTATTTCTAAATTAAATGAGCATTCTTGCCTCTGCCTGGGTGGTATTTCCTACTGCCATGGTTGGAGACAGAATATAAGTCTGGACAAAGCATTTCTTGTGTTCTTGAGTTCAACATCTAGCAAAATAAATATACTGGCCTAAGGAGAAAATAACCCCACACAACACCAATAAGCAGCTATACGTATATCTCTGCTAAATTTCCTTATCATTGATAGTGTTTTTTGGGTTTAAGTCTTAAGGCTTCCTGAATACACAAGATCCTCCTCTCTCATTCCTCCCCACAGAGGTTTTTGTACATCCCTTTCTCAGCTGGTCCAGCAGCTGAACCAGATCACTCTGCTCTTCCTCTTTCCTGTCAAGTTCCCCCACGTCTCTGTAAATCTCTCTAAGTCTCTCAGGCTTTGCAGTATTTAAGATCCCAGGTTAATACCTAATCTCTTTGTCCTGCTTCTAGTGGAAGTCTCCTCTTCCAAACATCCTCCCTGCAAACAAACTAGTTTTCCCAAGTCTTGCTGTGCCATTGTCCAGCTTGATGACTTTATCGAAGGAAAAAAACAAACTATGGATGGATGAATTGTCACTGCACCTGACCTAAAAATCTTGCCAGTGCTGTATTTCTAACTGGTGGATAAAAGGGAAAAAAACTAAAGGGTTTTTATGAGTTGTCCAGAACACTGCAATAAGAAGGAACAAACAGAACCCACTAGAAAATAGAGTTCGTACACACCATATGCGATTATTTAAAATAAAAAGAAATGTACCTCCTGGTGCAGTAATCTAAATCTTGTCTGAAGTGACAGCTGTTGAAAGTCAATACTGGTCTGGTTCTAGTAAGGGAAGGGCTCTTCTGGTCATTCAACAACACCCAGTTAAATCCAATACATTTAGCTGCAAATACTTTAAATTGGGCCCATGTGTCTTTTTGTTCAGGCCTTCTTGGAAAGCAGGAAAAATGTGGATTTTAGAGCTAGATGGGAAAAAAAATTAGAAGATTCCTTATGGCATCTCAAGAAGGAAAAAGAAAGAAGGAAATAAATTCAAGGCAATGCTGCTCTGTTGCTGAATGAGGTCACACTTCATGCTGTATGTGGATAAAAGACAAGACAATTTCCCACTTCCCATTTCTGTTCTGTATTGCCAGGTTAATTGTCATTGTGTTCCCCACAAGAGAAGCTTCAGCGGTGGTGCCAAATAAACCAGATTAGTGTTCAGGGGCATTTGCTGGAAGTGATGCCAAATCCATTCTTGATCCTAATTGTATGAAATATGCTCCAATAATTTTCCACAAGGTGAATAAAAATAATGCCAGAACTGCCGCTTTCACTAAAGCTCAATTAGGAGGCATTCACTAATCCCAAGACGTATCATAGCTTCTTCTGTGCAATTATATTCTCCTTTTTATAAGCTGATGTTTACCTAGAGAAGATGAATATCCTAATTTCTGGCAGCAATGTGAGAGTGATATCAGGAGAGAGAGGAAAACATAGACAAGACCTGGCCCATATCCCAACATTAGGCAAACTGACCTTTGGTTTTGATCTCTGCAGACAAGCTGTTGCGTCTGTACAGTTTGAAGCAGTACACATAGGAGACATACACACTCGAATACAATGTACAAAGAAGAAATGAAAAGCCACTTAACTTAGAAAATAAAATCAGATTAAACAAATTATCCTTTGTTAGTCACGGAACATTTCCCATGGTGTACAATACCTTGTTCTGCAATGAATTTCCGATTTCATGATGACTGATTTGCAGCAGCTGACTAAGAAGGAGATATGTGTCAGAAACAGGCACTCACTACCAGCAGTTGCAAATTCGGACTTTTGTTCAAACTATTGAAAATTCATTGTAAAATCGAGAGGCATTCTGCTAGCACTTAAGCACAATGAAATATATTTTGATTGCATTTGAAAAAAAATAATTCCTTTGCAGGTAGAGTTGAAAGAGGATGGACAAACATGTTTACCAAAACAATATGATAGCAGATTATGTTCATAGTCTGTCTTATATAGTCTGTTCATAGTCTTGATTTATATAATAGCATCATCTTTCAGGATTCTTAAAGCATAGAACATCTTTATTTTCCATTTACAAAAAAAACCCCTCAGCTTTCTCAATTTAGAGAATTTTACTAGTATGTGACCTTCCTGTTCTTTCTTCATGCCTTTGCTTTCGTGGAAAGTCTCATGAAGACCAAAGCTAATATTACAGAAATGAATGTTATGTTTCCTGACTTCATTTACCTCTTTCCATTTTTGAAGTTTCTTCCACCTCTAAAACTGCTTGGGAGACCATATTTATTGATTGTCTGATATAGCATCACAGAATCCTACAATATCTCAAGGTGGACAGGACCCATAAGGATCATCGTGTCCAGCTCCCTGCTCTTTGCAGGACTACCTAAAACTAAACCGTATGACTAAGAACCTTGTCTAGACACTCCTTGAACTCCCACAGGCTTGATACCCTGACTACTTCCCTGGGGAGCCTGTTCAGTGATCAACCACCCGCACACTGAAACCTTTTCCTAATGTCCAATCTGATCTTCCCCTGATGCAGCTTCATACCATATGTTTGCAGGATCCTGTTTTGCAGGATCTTATAATGGTTAGTGTACAACAGAGTGAAACCTGACATTTGAAGGGGACAACAAAATTGTTCAGGTGAATTAGTGACTTCATGGTCAATGCATTCATATGCTCATAGCATACTCTCCGCTGCTGTCAGAATTGATCTCTCAACTGCAGCTGATAGTTGCAATGGTATCTCCATAGCTCCATCCTCCCCAGTGGGATAATAGAGTGCATTAAGGAAAAAGCAGATATGCATCTCTCTTCTCTCCATGTACACTGAATTCTGATTATACTCCCCCGTCCCTCTCGCAGGATTTGGCTAAGAGGATGATGCACAATAGCTCGCACCCATTCAAGCTGAAGTGCTTGAGCAGGCTATTGTTTTCCCCTTGGCAAAAATCCAAAACAGATTTCATTAGCGGTTGCTTATCAGGAACAGGGACAGGAAATTATTGTGTCTCTGCTTGGAGACTGGTCCCTGAAATCCAACATGACAGGCAAGCTCTTATACATACACTGCAGAGGTTTACAGCTGCACTATCTCCACATACTCAAAGTGTAAAGACTTTCTGGATCGCTACTACTGGATGGCATAATGGGTTTTGTTCCATTGACTACATTATCTCCCTATACAAACTAGTACCCTTTTTTCCAGGAGTGCTGGGAACTTGCCAGAAAAGCTAAAGAGGTGATAAAAGAGGGTTTAAAAGGTCTCCTGGGTGAAGTCTGAAGGAGATACACAAGAGAGCTAGAGCATAAGGGGAAGAGGCTGAACTGGACTCTAGATCAAGGGATGCAGAGCGCACAGCAGGTACCTCATTTGCCTTCCTTGCCACACGTGGATTCCTAAGGATTTCTAAAGCAGGACAGGGTTGGAGGGGAGCTGCATTTCAGAAAGGGCCTGGGGTCTGGGGAGCTCTTTTGTTTGCTTGCTTTTAATGAGCTGATTTAGGATGCCACATAAAATCTAGCTGTGTTGCTGTATTTCCTCAGTTTTTCTCACAAAATTATACCTGGAATGTAGAAGATAAGGTATATTCATAATCTCTGGTCTGAGTTTGAGGAATCAATACTAGATCTCAAGGGAAATGCAGGCTTCATGGAGGAAGCTGGCAGAGATGGGGTTTGAGGGGAGGCTCTATGATCAACAGGCTGCACCTTACTTCTGTTCAGGGGCTTGTGACACCTGAAAATTCACTGCTAGGAGCCCTGATTTACAGTAATCCAGTGCAGGTCCAGGGCAAGTATGTTTCTAGCCCCTATTTTAACGTATGGATAGAATACATCAGCATAAAGAAAAAAGCCAATGGAAATCTAACCTTGGAAACAGGTCCAGGGCAATTTAACAGCAAGCCTCCACCAGGGTTCCATGCATTGAGAAATGTTCACCATGGGTTAAATCTTGCATCCATCAATATTCTGTTTAGTTAGTTAATGATGGTAGCGCTGTTCCTGGGATCTGGAAAGCATACATGCATAAAAAGCAGTATCAATATGCTGAACGATGGTATTAATGAGCTGGCCAAGAGGAGTTGTTGTGTGCCTCTGTGAATGGCATGATATAACTTGCCTGCGCTGACGGAGTTTCCTGGAGGCGATGCTAGAATCAGGGTAAGGAAACGTATGCAGGCAGTAGCCAAAGCAGTTGCAGTAAGCATGTTCTCCATTGGAGCAAACGCAGGTGATTAATAGAGCTGTAAAATGACCTGGAACAAGGAGACTGCTGTCTCTTTCCAGTGCCAGGAATGAACATTTTCTAGTTGCTGAGATGGAGTGTATATGTCAATTAATTACTATTTTTCAATTAATTGTTACTGCGACATACCTTTCCCTAAAGAAATTCTTGAGCAATACAACCAGAACTCCAACTGGATCTGTCACAGCTGAGATGGTAACTGACTGCATTTGCAATTCCTACTTCCCAGATGTCCCACATTTCTTCAGGTAATGGACAGAAGCAGAAAAAGGGTAATTTGAGATAGACATCTCTGTTCCCAGGTCTCATTGACTGAAACTCAGCTTTTTTCTTATTTTGTCAAATTTGCTCAGTGTGATGCTGATGGGTTTGTTAGCCAGGAGTCCCAGCAGAGCTTGAAAAAACCTGAGTGTTTGCATGGGCTATGTATTTGCAGTGTGATGGGAACTAATGGAGGCTGTCTTTGCAGAGACTTCAGTGGTCACTGGTTGAGATTAAAACACTCCTAATGAGCAGTTCTTGCAGGCCCATTAGAGAAATGGCCTGACAAGAGTAAGCCACTTTTTCATGTTGCAATCACTGTATTCATTTTGCTATCCAGAAAACAGCGCTTTATTTTTCCCTTCAATAGTTGAAGCCTCAGCTTGGATGTTCTATCATATAAATGCAATATTATTCATTTCTGTAAACACACTTTTTCTCTGGAACTTTTTGAGCTACAAATGCAGTCAGTGGGCCAAAATCACACTCTCTTATTGTGTCCTATATACTCCTACTCACAGGACTAGAATTTAGCTTTCTGTACCTTATTCTATTTACTTTGCTACCCTTTTAAAGAGTGGAAGCAAATAACTAATAGACTGAAGTTCCTTGCAGCATACCTGGTAGAAATAACATTTACCACCTTCTAATAAGCACCAGAAGTTGTTGGAATAAAATTAAAGCCTGAAGCACTCTTGGTTTGGTTGTTGCTATTTCAAACTATTTTTGAATCTCCGCTAACCTTGGAAGACTTCTCAGAGGAATGATTGCCTAAATTAGAATATCTATTTCACATGAAATATTGGGAAAGGAGAGGAAGGGTTATATTAGCTATTTCATTAGAACTAACTCTCAGGGTCTGTATCCCAGCCTGCAGCAGAAATGTCAAGAGGAGCAGCTGCTGCAGCACACAAGCCAGCAGAATATTTCCATCTCTGAACAAGGCAAAGGAGGCGGGGGGAGAAGGGGGAAGCTGAGTGAATTGCATAAGATGGGAACATTGTAAAGTAGTGATGAAGGACTGTATGTCAGTAGAGAATGAGCTGAACCCTGTCCATTTCCAGAGATTAGGCGCTATTTTCTTTGCGAAACGTGCAGACCTTTGTTAGTGAAAATGTGCTATTGCTTTTGGGCTTTAGTGCAGTTCCAGCAGAGTACACTGTCCACTTCAACCCTTGTTAATACAAGTCATTATTGGCATAGCTTTTTCTTACCCCTCTATCTTCACTAGATGCCAAATAAGCAAACCTCTTGCCCTATCATGCTACTTTGTGTTACCAAAGAACTCTGCATAAAACTAGAGCAAACAAACTGAAAAGGGCAAAGAGGACAGTCTTTCATGGGTCATTTCTTACACTTCAGTCTCACAACCAACAGCTCCTCGACTAGGTGGGCCATCAGCAATGTCATTAGGATTTATCCTTTCTGTCATATATTTCTTTGCCTGCATAAAGACAGAATCCAGGTCTTCCTGGGAAATATTTTGCCTAGTATTTCTTCAAATATTGCTTAACACTAACACATTGTACTCATAAAGTATGTGAAAGGGCTGGGTTATTGCTATGCCTTTTTAATTGGTGTCAGCATGTTGGGCTGATGTCTCACTGTAAAGCCGTCATGGTAATATGCCAGGCTTTGAAAAAAAAAAAATTAAGAAGAAAAACATTGGCACTTAAAAATGGATGCAGAGCGTATAGCAAACCATGGTGCATACTCACTGCCAATATAGATTTTTTTTCATCCCAATGTCATTCCCCCAGACTTGTGGAAGGATTTGTTAATAAACATCATTCAAAGGGGAGAAAGTAGAGCAATATGCCACTTTGGGTATTTTCACATAGTTCAATGTGACTGAGCTACTGCTTTTCGACAAGCTAGGTTGTGGGTACATGTCTTCTTTTGACTGGCCTAAGGGGTCACCGCCTATAGCTCCTTGCTACTCACCACATCTCCTCTACCCAGATACTCTGTTTGCTGAGGTGGTTGTCTGGGCATTTCATAACCTCTTTGGGACCTGTTTAAACTGATTAGTGTAGTCCCTGTGATGAGAGAGCTTGCCAACTGTTTGCCTGAGCACCGTACCAAGAGGTGTGAGGGAACAGTGGATGCCAGCAGGGAGTCTTTGCCAGAGCTGGGCTGGAAATTTTTTCTTTCAGCTCCGCTGTGGTAGTAAGAGGTAGCACAGGCACAATCTTGCTTCTGAGCTAAGCCACAGTCAGCTCCTAGACCATTGCAGTTGAGAGGGAGAACATTAGAAAACATTACTAGAGGGTCATAATTGCCGTAGATAATTAAACTGTACCTGTAGCCATTTACCACAGCTCAGGCTAGTTTGTGGTGACTCGGTCATGATCAGACAATCTTACTGGTTTTCATTTCCTATTAGGTCTCAGGCCACTTTCTAGGTACATTGACCCTGTGTAAAGTCCTGGTGATTCATGGTTGGATGACTGTAGAAAGGCTTTTATTTTTTATCGAAACTGGAGATACCTGTAATATATCTTCTCTGAGCAATAAATGAATTATGTTATATTCAGTACAAATGTAGAACGGGGAGGGCCATCTCCCAGGGCTCTTTGGCTCTGGTTCCAGATAGTCTTGGGCAACCAAGAGATAGACATTTATTGTCCAAAGAAAGGTCCATAGACCATTAACTTTTCCTATGTGTTACCTGCCTTTTGTGTAGATCAAATTGTTTGCTACTGTAAAATGACTACTGCCTAAATAGATATTAAGGCTTAGAGATTACAATCATTTAGCCTGACTTCCTCATAATGCTCATCCTAATGCTCGTTCCTGCAGTGGAGGAAATTAATCTTTGCTATTAATATTGTCTATTAAAGCTAGAATTCACATCAGTCCTTTTGCAGTCCTTATTAAATAAGGACCCCTGCTGGTCCTTATTAGATAGATGAAGGACCGGAGTGAAGTTCCTTGTTAGTTAAATGAAACCCATGTTTAGCAAAGCTGTTAAATCACAGCTGAAGGCAGACATCTTGATGAATAAATCAGCATTCATGAATAAATAATTGACATGAGTGCTAAAACGGGATTCTCGTTTTCATGCTGTTTCTGTCCTTGGCCAAAAATTGAGACATTCTGTGTGAGTGGCAGTGGTGGCCCTTGTGGTGAAGACAAGTAAGGTCAGGTTTCCAAAGGTGTAGATACAATTCTGGTAAGACGAACAGAAGAATCTGAGCCTGTTGGAGGCTCCAGCTCCTTTGGTTTCAATGGTTCCGATGAGTTAGGGAGCTGGAATGAGCCTACTTGCATGTTTCCCATAGGACATCAAATAATGTGAGTCAGCGCTGCTCTGGGAGAAATTCGCACTTTGATCTGACAGTTAAAGGTTCAGTGTCCCATTACCAGTTCATTGAGGTCTGCTGCCTTTCCCTGTAATTTTGCTGGTTATTCACACCAGTGGAACTTTCATCAGCCACCCGCTTCCCAGGGACAATTAGTTCCCACTTTGCATTACCAATCTTAAGTAGGTTATGAGTCTTGCAGCATTTTGTGTACAAGGACATGAAAAGATTCAAGAACAATGCTTACGGAAGAATCTTTGTGGTTTTGTGAGCGTAGTGGCTCCATTCTACCAGAGAGAGGGGAGGAATCGCATCCAGTTCTCACCTTGCACAGAGCTGACTCCGGTATTTTTTGTCTCCTGCCTAGGCACTACACAGGACCTCTAAGAACCATTCTGGCGTGCCATCTTATTTTGCTAAATATTTAAAATACCTGTGGTTATGGGGAAATGCCAGTTCTGAAATCTGCCACTTTAATAATACAAGTGGTTTTCAGATGCTGGGGATAAGGATGCAGCTGCTCCGAGAGCCCTTAAGAATACCAAAGTGCTGGTATTCTTAAGAGCTGGAGCCAGGCACTTACAATGCACTTGTGTCTTAAAGCCACAGCAAAGGGCAGGAGCTGGTGCCACCCGGGGAATCAAAGGCTGCCATTCGTGCCTGCGCAGAGCGGGCAGACAGAGCCTCTGGAATACCCCAAGTATCAAAACAGAGCTCAGATGGGACTAAAGTGGTGCCAAGTTCTTGTTATCATTGCTGTGGCTTTCCCCTCTCACCTCATGCAATGCTTTTGATAAACATCAGTGCCATTTGCTGTGCATGAAGTGCCAGTGCGTGGTGTAACATGCAATCATCTGCAAAGAGCCAGCAATTTGCTAAAGAATGATGTGAGGGATTCCCCAAGGGGTTTTTTTTTGGACAGCACCCCCACTTTCAATTTTTCTGTGCTGAAAATCATAGCATTTAACAGTCATCAAAGTCCTGGTTTCAGTAAGAAGGCTGTTACCATCTGGATAAAGAGAGCACATTGAAATTTAGGGATTGTTGCTTTTGTGTATGTTGATACTAGTAAAGGAGAACTTCAAGGGGTGATATTTGTGTTACGGCTGTTGGAGGAAGCTCAGTAGTTCTGGAAAGGATGAAAATATGTATTTGAAGAGTGTGAAACAGAGCTTGCAGTGCTAGTGCACTTGCAGAGAGAACAAGCAGGATGGTGTCTATTCCAGGCTGTTTTGGGGTTATGTCTCTAGTCACATGAGCTCCTCACCTCATATAAATTGACCCACCCCTGTCCAAGTCAGTGGAGCTACGCTGATTTACACACATGGGAGGTGTGCTTTGGGTTTGTACAGTATAAGGCTGGTCTCAATTTCGCTGACTCATAACTTCATGAAGTTACCAAATCGGCAAACAAATATTTGCATATTATAAAACCAACAGGCATGTTCTGGAAACAGAGACATTCCTGGAGTCCTGGGGCATGCATCTGCCCAAGCATGTAGCAAGCCAACTATGTGAGGCATATAAAAGCCACTCGCTCACGTCAGGCTGTGAAATATATTAAATAGATCTCATCGTATCACGGCATGTAAAAGGAACAACTACACAGCATCAGACTCAAGAGAAGCTACATAAAATTTATAGGCAATTTTCTAAAAATCCAGTGTTCAGGTGAGACAGGGGGCTAGAAATTTGGGCTATGAGCCATACTGCTGAAGCTAGCAGCAACCTTACTCCATGGCCTCTGTCATCCCACAGCCTCTTCCTCTTCACAACTGTTGCAGTAGCAGAACTTCCCTCAACCGCTTCTGATTCCCCCACCAAATCTTGTTGTCTCCTGCCAAGTGTCCCTGTTTTATTTTATCCTCCCTGGGATAGAACCTGTTATTTGGTGGTTACAGTGTGTATCTAGGACACACATATTCCTACGCTCTTAGAAGAGGAAATTATGCCTGGGATTCCCACTTTGTGGATGAAGCTTCTTGCTGTAAAAAAAAAAAGGGGTGGAAAAGAGTAAGAGTAAATTGTTTCACCTATTTCACAGTTTTGGGGAAGGAATTAACTGGCTACATGTGTGCTGAGAACACTTCCTAGATGAGGTTTAACAGATAACCTGGGCAGAGGAGCCCCTAATTTTGGGCCTACTGTCCTTAGGTATGCAGCATCATGAAAACTGTGAACCCATGGGCCAATGTATCAGTGTCTTTTTTATATATCCTCAGCCATGGGTTTGCTGTAGATGACAATAAAATACAGGTGAATGTGGGACCATAGGAAGACATTTGACTTTATCGTGCTCTGTTTCTAAGTGATGCTAAAGCTGGCTCCAGTATTGCCAGATCCTATTAGTTTAGAGGACTACACCAGCTTTGCAAGACCCTCTTCAACCTTGAGAAGCCACATTTACTGGAGAAGTCTTATGGAGCCTGTGCTTCCCACAAATGCTCCTGATTAGCATTTTAAAGGGCTTTCTACACATTTTTTCTCTTGGGTGTCTCAGCTGAAAATGCTGTTGTTTTGAAGTTGCTTATAGGATTTCTTATAACTTTCTTCAGTTGCTCCAGGATTTTAAAGCTGTGGTGTGTATTTTTCCCGCATCCATTTATTGCTCTGATGGGTTTGGTTTTTTTTATTCCCTCCCCCCTGCATCTCTGACCTACAGATCAGTCATTCTGGACTCTTGTACGCTGGGTTTCAAGGGAGTGATGAAATCTGACAAAAGCTGAAGAACTCCAGGACAAAAGATACATTGACATTTTTGCAGTCACCACTTCCCCCTCCCCACCAAAAAAAAAAAAAAAAGAAAAGAAAAGAAGCCAGTATTTTGCAGTGGAGTCCCAAAGGAAAATCATGCTCACCGAAAAATTCTTGCAGGAAATGCTATTACTCCCCGCATACTTAAAAAGGGAGAAAAATCTCCCTGCTTTTATTAATGTACACACACCCTGGTTCCTCAGTGATTGGTAACAGCATATAATGAGGTTGCAGAATGGCATTTGTTTAAGAGAAAGGTAGGCTAAAGTGGAAGCAGAGTTCACCTTAATCAGCTGTGCAAAACCCCCTCTGACCCAGCTCAGAGGCTGAAGTGCTGGAGGAGGGCAGGAATGCTGTGCATGGCAGGTAATACATTTTGCTCAAGTAATCTCCCTGCCCTGAGCGTTTTCGGGAGCACACATCCACAGCTGATTTCAGCATCTGGCATATAAAGCTGGATAAGTTTTTCCTTGAAATGTTTAAAAAATGTTTTTGAAAATTCTTTTCGTATTCTAACATTTTAACATATTCTAGTCAAAACTGTGCTTTTATAAAACATTTCAAAGGCTTTTTTCCAAGATTTCCATTGACTGCAGCAGGCTTTGGCTCAGACTCTAACTGTACAAAACCTAGGACTATAAATATAGATTCCCAAGGACTTGACTGGAGGGAGTGACAGATGTATAGCTTGACTCTGAGATCTGCCAGGGCAACATTTTCCAGAAGCAAAAAATGAGAATCGTCTCTGTTAAATTTATCCACACTTGGACTTCTTTGGTACGTGCAGGAGGAAATCGCTAGGGAGCCAATGACTTTTTAATCTGCCAGTAGTGTAAAGTTTGTGCACTGTCTTTGCGGCGATACTGTTTATTACGTTCCTTGGGTAAATTTTACCTCTGATGCAAAGTATATAAAACATCTTCACAAGGTAGAAGGGAGGATCAATAGCACGTGGTGAATAACTCTCTTCGGCACCTGCTCAAAGGGTTGCCGTATGCTCTTATGACACAGTTCAGATCTGGGATCCATATGGCTGGTCTTGCTGTCGACAATATGTGTCCCCTGAGGACCTGATCTGGACCCCACTGAAATCAATGGAAAAGCTCCTCTCAACCTCAGTGGCTTTGGAACCAGGCTGAAATGCATTGATCTCCCATTGACGCCCCACCGCCTACCGGAGATTTTCTTGCTCTTGGGACTGGAGAGGAATCCTTTGTTTGGTCTGGCTAACAGTTTGAGAGCAGGGTTATATTTTTTCCTCTGTTTCTATGACCTTTGGGGCTGGAAGTGCATTTTGGACGCAAGCTCTTGGGCAGCAGAGTGCTGTGTTTGCTCCTGCCGTGGCGGGGACGGAAATGTGTGTTTAGAGGGAAGTTTTGATTAAGATCATCAAAGCGTTTCCTTTCTTCAACTCAAACAGACCTGCACAATGCAAGTGCTGCAAGCCAAAAAGCATTACTCAATGCTTTAATCATTAGGAGAGGAGATGAGGATAGAAAGGAATTGCTTATTTTTCAAGGCATACTGGGAGGGAGATGCTCCATACCAGCTTTGTTGGCATGGCCTTTCTGCCAGCGCCTACGCATGCCCTTCACCAGAGACAGGATGCGGGGGGAGACGGGACCTTGGCTTGACCCAGTACTGATGTACTTTTGCTTTTGTCAGTGGTTTGCAGCAATGAGCACCGGAGGCAGTTTGAGCCGACTGGCTGGAGCGCAGGGCTGAGGAACTCATGCGTTCGCTGCCCAGGTTAGCAGGAAGGCCCTGGGCAAATCTCACCATCGCGCCTCCTCTCAGTTTTCCCATCTGTCAAAAGGAATAATAACACTGACCCTGCCTGCTTTGCAAGGGTACCCTTGTGCGGCCTGAGTTGTTTGGGAGCGGGACGGGCTCTGCTGGCTGCCACTGGTCCCACCACAGTTGCTTGATGGTTACTAAGAGGAGACCATGCTAGCTGACGGTAAAGAGCTTCAAAAGTCCCATGCTAACTGATTACACCACAGGGCTTGACATACCGTTGCAAAGCCTGTACTTCAGTTTTTCCTGAGGAGTGAGGGAAAGCAAACACCTCTCTGGAGGGTCCAAGCTCAATCCCCTCCTCCACCATCCCTGAACTGGCTGCTTTCTTCTGCGCTGGTGGGAGGAGAGGCTGGAGGCTGGCAGCGGCCGGCCAGCCGGGAGTTGTTCCAGCAGCGGGGAGCACCCAGCTGGCAGCACGCTGACAGTTTGGAGCTAGAGCATGGTCCCCCAGGGACCACTGCCAGATGGCTGGGATTAGAGTATCCCTCGGGCGGTTTTAGCCCCTGCTGGAACAGTGGAGGGAGCTGGGGCTGGAGCTGAGTGGGACAAAGATGCTTTGCATTGGTTAAGCTGGGAGGGCTTCAGGACAGGAGGGACTGTCGCCTACTGTGTTCCTGAGGCTGTTAGATAGGCTGAGATAAGGGAATAGCTGCCTAGGCAGAGAAAGGACTACTGGTGTCAGAAACTGCATGAATATTGAGTTTGAACTACTGCGTGTGCAAATGTTATTCTTGGATCAGTGATGATTGGCCCTGGAACACATCACAGCAAAGCCATTTTTAAAAGCCCTGGAGATTCATTTACCAAATGTAAGAGTGGTCTAATGAAAAGGTACGTGCTGAAATATCTTCTCCGCTAGCCTCCACTGTGCTGCTATTCATGGTTTTACATGGAGGGAGAAGTTGCTGTGCTGCTCTCTGCTCCTTCTGTGATGAGAGTCAGCCTCGGTTTGCTGGACCTTTGTATGAGGAAGGCAATGGAGTTGCCTGTATGGCCAGCCGGGGCCCCACCTCTGCCTTTCCCCCACCTCAGCTCTGGGCTCCAGTAGCAGTTCATTGGTCCCATATTCAAAAGCCACATCCCACAAACGATGGCCTCTCTTAGGATGCAGCCTGCAGACATACTCTCCATAGCGGTGAAGGCAGCTCCCCGGTTGCTGTGGTGGAGCTTGGTGCTCAACCTGAGTCTGTATCACAGGCAGCTACAATCTAAATGGGTGACTGAAACAATTTGGACCTCTACCTGTGTGACGGGTGGCCAGAAGGAAAGGGCTGGTTTTGGGACTGGGTCCCCGGTTGGCATCCAGAAATTGTTTTGCTGCAGCCTTGCTCTGTAGTGTCAAGCACGCTGTTTACTCACCGAGCTTCCTCTGCCCATCTGCTTGGGCGCAGGGGGTGGAGAAGAAGAAATCTGCTGTTGAAACTCTGGGCTCCCGCAGAGGGTCACAGTTTTCAGATATATACGGTGTTATGTGATGATGAGTATGGATCTGCTAGGGGAGGGAGGAAGGGGGACTAACAGAGCTGAAGCCTTACCCCTCCCAATACTGTCTGTGTGTTTCTGAACCCCATGCCACCATGATGGCCATCTACTTTATGACAGCTCAGTCACAACTATGACCACCATGTTGGGGACTATTAAGTTTCTGGACAGAGAGAGATGAGAAGATGGGCTTAAGGAAAATGTCACAGCTCTTGGCAAAATACCCTGACCTTTTATAGCCAACGCTGATGTGGTGAGTGAAGAAATTGCTTCACTGGAGAAATATGAGTTTTAGGGAGGGGTTTAGGAGGACTGTCAGAAGCAGCATTACACAGAGAAGAAAAACAGGGCTTCCAGATACCAAAGCACAAAAATGAGCGTGGGATAACGAAGGGATGCAATGGCTGGCTGAGAGGTTTTGCAGGGCAAGGAGAGCTTGAGGCACTGGGAAGGTGAAAGGGTTGAAGAGAACAACTTATTCCACAATGGATGTGTTCAGACCCCATTGTAGAGCCTCATAGAGTCTGGGTATCAGTGTACCAGGGGCTTGCAGCTACTCAGGGAAAATAAGTGCTGCATAAATGTAGGATCATTATTCACTCAGCATGTCAACTTGTTTAAATTTCTGTGAAGAGAGCAAGTATATTATGGTATTGTTATCCTATGTGGAGAGTTGTTCGTTTTTAATTATAGTTCGCGAGAAATACCGACTCTTACAGTGTGTCGTCTGTTCAAACAGATATATACATCTTAGGGAAATATATAATAGTGCCATTAAACACTGTTTTTATAAAATGTTAGAACAAAGCGTGCTTGCACGTCTCCTCATATCCAGCAACAAAATGAATGTAGAAGACTAAACATAGAAATGCATCCTACAAATATGTATAACAGCTAACCGTGAGTCAACGTGACAGATCTGTGCAAATCCCTCAGGTATCTGTACATAAATAGATACCCTCACAAGCCAAGGGTGACATTAATGAAAGAGGCAATGTCTCCTCTTTCCTCATTTGCTTCCTCATTCTTCAGAAACCTCTATTCCTGCATTTGGGAAAAGACAATTTAGGGATAAACTGGGAGCTGAAAACCCAATGTGATTCAGGGGGGCTCTTCCTGTCGACCGTGGATGTTATTCACATCACCTCGCTCTGACTGCTGAGAACTGCAGAAAATGAAGTGTGGCCATCATCCTTTGTCCTGCAGGCAGCAATTTTCTGCTTGCCTGTGGGAAATAATCCTCTTTTAATTTAATTATTCATTTTTCAATTATTTAATGCAGTACTCTGGGATAGCAGCAAGGCTTTTGGTTAGTTTTCAAATCTCTGCCACCTCAGACACTGCAGAGCACTGGGATCCAGCTCCCTGGGAGAAGGGATTCGTTGTCTTTGAGCCTCTGCTTTCATTAGGAGGGATATGCTGTCTTCTTTCTCTGGCTCATTCCTCGGAAAGTTTCCATGTATTCTGCCAACCTGCTTAGGTCCCACGGAGGCTTGATTTTGCCTGGCTAAGGCCAATGGCTCTGGACAAGGACAGCTGAATGGGGCACCATGAAGAGTCTGTCAGTGTTTCTCCTGTTGCCAGCAAGGAGGCTCCTTGGAGAGCCCCATGAGCACCCACCCTGCTGCCAGCCCCTGTGTTGGGCTTTAACATTTTCTAGTGCAGGAAAAGCAAATGCTGGCCCTCCATGGAAGCAGTTTACATTGCTCTGTGCTGGCCCCTTGGGCTGTCACGGGGATTGCTTCTGGTATGGCTGCTGTCTTCACTGAGACTCATTTTCCACACTGAGCTGTATCCGTATTTATTCCTGAATGGCATCAGCTCTGATTTGAGGTGCAGGAATTAGCCCTAAAAGATTAGTGCATCAAATATAAAAGATGTCCATACAGTATCGAGGAGGAAGAAGTTCAAAAGAAAAGAGGTCAGTTCTGCTGTCACTTGCGCAGTTTTTGATAGATGTAACTCCATTCATTTCTGGGTAGCTAATTTTGTTTTATGCCAGCATAAGTGAGAGCAGTCAGGCCTTCCTCCTGCAGCAGCTAAAGTGAAAAACATTTCTATTTTTAAAGCTGAAAGCATTTCTTACTTTTATTTATCATGTGTCAGTTTGTTGGCAGTGATGGTGTAAATGACATAGAAAAGTTAAATGAGCTATTTATGGCACAGCTCATGACCCTAATGCTCGCCATCACAACACTCGCCGGGCATTGCTTGGGCAGCAGAACCAAGGAAGCCTGGGTTCCTGGGCAAAGATAAGACTGATGGTGTCCACCTCTTCCACCCCAAAGCTGCTAAAAGGGTCTCTTTCTTCTTTATGGATGTCTGGTTTTGCGCTACTTCTGGATGATTTATATCTCTAAGCTCTCTAGACCTCTGTAAAATTGGATCAAAACTGGGCAAATGATTTAAAAGCTGTTACAGGAATAAGAGGGGAAGAACAGGGAGAAGAAATTGTGAGGTTGCCGAGGTCTCTATTTCCCCAGTAAATGAAACTTAAGAAGGGGGCAAGTGTTTGGTGGGACAGTTTTAAGGACAAGTCCTGGCTCCAATAAACACCTCCCCATGTGTGGAAACCTGCAGAGACATCACCTAGGCTGGTACAGAGTTGGCTGAATAAGAGGGGGAAGAACAGAGCAGCTTGTAACAAGTTCTCACAGGGCCTCCAAAGCCTGGGTTGCTCTCCCTGAACAGCACAGCCCCTGCCACACCAGTGTGGCATGAAGAGCTTCCTTTATTTTGTCTTCATTCACTTTCCTAGTGTCTGGTTTGTGACACAGGAAGGCAGGATGGAGGCCAGGGGTGAGGGCTGCTGATTCCAGCATCCCTATATGCAGGTGGGGACAGTGCAAGGATGACAAGAGATAAGCAACGCAGAACAGGCTTGTGGCTGACCCTCTGTCCTCAGGGGTGACAGCACGCTCTTCCTCTGCTGAATTTGCAGGCTTATTGGAATACAAGATTATACTTCTTCCCCTCTGTGTTGTAGTAAATCCATTGGTAAGGTGTCTCACGGAGACATTTTGTCCCTTCTCACAGGAAGGAAGTTCCCTCCAGCTAGGAAATTTATTCTCTGTAAAATTGAACAGGCGAATAAGATTTCCAGAGGGGGCCTGTGGCTGTAGTAAAGGATTATTGCCAATTTCTTCAGCTGTGCACACAGATCCTGGCACTCAGGTAGCAAAATTTTGTGCACCCAAAACTCCACTACCAGGGGTACACAAATGCCAATTTGTACAAAACTCTCGCCAAGCAATTATTGGTGGTTTTGAGGATGCTCATCTCCTGATGAAGATTTCATTAGATGTCCTGTGAGGCTCCACCATGTTGATTAATGAAGCAAGTCAGTGGTAAACATTAACCTCAGACCACTGTGTTGTTCCCTGAGCTTCCTAGGAAGCTGGTGACCATGGCTCACCTCTCCATCTGCAAGGCAGAGAGAGGGGCTCTTTTTTGTCTCCTTCACAAGAGGGTCATTACACTGATTGCGTTGAAGATTGCAACGTGCTCCAAGTGCTGGGGGAGCCATACAAGTACCGATGGCTGAGACAAATATAAAATGCTATAATTTAAAGGCTCTTGTCTTTCAGTTGCTAATGGCTTAATTAAACAATAACATTTAACAGATGTGCTTTTTCTCCTCCAATAATTCACTCCATCTGTGTCAACATAACTAGGCCCAAATTAGTGCATCAAAATGTAGATGTTAATGTCTTACTTCAGTTTTTATGTATTAATGTACATTTACATATACTTTGTTTCATCTTGTGATGAGATTAATGCCTCCTTAGAAGGCGGTATTGCACGCTATGGAATTTAAAGAGCATGTCTTAGTTTGTAGACTAAGAACAAAAAAGCAAAAAAACAGAGACATATGCAAATACAGATAACTTGAAATGAAGAGAAAATTTGGCACGTGTATATTAAGGGTGTTACATGGTGAACTACAGAACTTGTGGCTCTCTACTCTTTAGGATAGTGAATATTTTGTGATCCTTTGTTTCTGAAGCAATTTTTCTCCTAGCTTCACATACTGAGAAAAAAGCTTGCCTTGCTGCATGTAAAAGCAGATGACATCTGAATCCCTGGATTGGAGGAATGGATAACTTAGGCATATCTGTAGAGAGCTTTGTTGTTTTATGAAATAGCTTCAATAGCATTAGAGATGAATATAGCTCTACTGATTGTTATTATTATTACTTTAAAACACCCTTACCTGTGCTAAATGCTTTCTCAAAGATGCTTGGGAGAGGCCTTGAAGACCTTGCGGGCTGTGACCCAGGTCCTGCAAACCCTCCTGTGTGATTGATACTCCATGCCGAGGCAGTCATATTGCTGGGGCAGCAGAGGTAAGGGCAAGGAGTGCAGTAGTTCCTGCTGGCTCCGTGTTGCCCTGCTTCCTAACACGTACCACCTCTTGCACGCCGCAGTCCCAGCCTGCCTGGTAGTGGGGATGGGATTGCTGTGGGGTGCCGGGCACAGCCTGTGGCTTCCTGCGTGGCTGAGCGACAGGTCCCACCACCAGGCACTCCCAGCCACGCTGTCCCCCAGGGAGTCCGCAGGCTGTCCCAGAGCCAGCTTGGCGTATGGCGAGGCTGATGAGCAAGCACGGCGTGTTCCTCGCTGCTCCTGAGACTGGTCTTACAAGCCGTGCGAACTCCACAGCTGAATCCAACTGGGTGATGCCTGGGCAAGAACACTCCCAGGTCTAGGTCCTTTCTTTCTTTACCATCTGAACAGCTTCTTTTTAATGCTTTTCTATGAATTATTATGAGCCGACTGGGTTACTTGACTTTCCCGTAATTTAATTTGGATTAATTTAATTTTAATCAGTCTGTCTTCTCAGCATCCTATTAACCTTCCAATGAACTCTTCTTATAAGGGGATTGGGGAAGTAGACAGTCTACATCTGTTAAAAAACTAGCCTGCTCTTTGGGTTGCAAAGCACTGGGCAGCAGAATAAGTTGACATGGTCAGAGGAGATCGTGGGTGATGACCCAACCCTGTTAGACCCCAGCCAAACTCACCTAGTGTCCCCCTGGGTCCCCTTGGCCCAGCTCACCCTGGCAGTGGTGTGGAAAGCAGCTAGAGCTGTCTCTGCTGTGAGACTACCAGGCCCTGGCTCAAAAGCATCAGACTTTAGTGATTCTGGCCTTGCCATACTGAACCCAAGGGGACATTGCAGACCCAAAGAAACAGGCAGTCCCTAGTAGGTATAAGATAAATATAGCAGGATGAGAGTTGTATCTGCCTAGTTTTCCTTCCTGTCATACTGCCCAGTTTACCATCTGCTTAAAAAATTCAGACTCTGAACTAAACTCAATAATATACATATATATAACAGTTTGGTCTCCATGTTAGCACCTGCCCAGGTAAATTTTGCTGACAATCAGCCATGCTATCTTCACAGCATTGCCTCAAAGAAAGAGAGCTGAGATTGGCAAGGTGGCAGCAAAACTTGCCCCTGAGCCACCCCCCAGTTTAATATTTTTTCAAATTAAACAGGGTAGGTAATAAGGCAATTTAGCTAAGAAAGGTCTGTGGAAAATGTGATTATTTTGTATTTTTTGTGATCTGTGGGTAATTCCTCACTTATCATTAGGAAGAGAGCAAGGTGGCATCACAGAAGTCAAACATTGCTGTCTTTGCCTCATCCTGACGTGGGAAAATTCCCAGCGACTGTGCCCAGGTTTTGTCTGCTAAGGACTGACATGTTGGTCATTTGAGTTATTCAGAGTCTATTTCATCTCTTTAAAAATAGGTATCCAATGAACGTGTCCATCAGCTATTAAAAGAATAGATATTTCTGCAAATCAGTGGGGCTCTGCCAGTGGTCTCTGGAAAACTCGTATGCCATTTGGCTTAGCTAAATTTGCCTTCAGCCTTGCCAGGATTTCTCTC
Organism: Tringa solitaria; assembly: GCA_026413425.1. Taxonomy (NCBI): domain Eukaryota; kingdom Metazoa; phylum Chordata; class Aves; order Charadriiformes; family Scolopacidae; genus Tringa; species Tringa solitaria. Next base: position 43,710,041 of record JAOXJM010000012.1, read on the forward strand.
TCGCACAAGCAGCTGATGCCTTTGCCACTAAGGCTGTTACACAGCCGTGAACAGGAGGAGAAGGGCTTTGCATTGTCACAAATAGGATGGAGAATCCTTTACTAAACAGCCTTTGTGTTAAGATGCGATCTGCAATCTGATGTTGGGCATGGAGAGATGGATGGGGGACGCATGCCAGTGCCATAGCCCGATGCAGTGGACTGTGGGGACATCTGCACAGGGTCCAGGAGCTGATGAGTTGTCCCAGGGGCGCTCTGACCTGGGTGCTCAGCCCAAGCCTTGGCTGAGCTGAGCACCCTGAGCAGAGTTCCCCCGGGACAACCCATCAGCTCAGCAAGACCACGGCCCCAGGGTATGTTGTGTGATGGAGACAGCCCTGTGTGAGATGTGCAAGGTTTGTCCCCCATCTATGTTACAGAGTGGGCTTAAACACTCAACTGCAGGTACCTGCCTGCACCGCAAGGCCAACCTTAATCTCAAAAGTAAAGTCTTCCCCTGCTTACTAAGGATAGTCGGCTCTGATCCTGCTAACACCCGGGGCTCTGACAGATGGGCTCTGGCAGCCTTAGCTGTGGGGCTCAGGGTGTCATGACCCCCCTGTTTCCCTGTGCCAGGGAACTCCCCAGGCTGCCACAGCAGCTTCCCCGGGTGATGTGCAAGGGCAGTGTTTTAACCACTGCCAGCCACACCAGCAGAGCCTGCTGCTCACTGTGTCCCTCAATGAAGTCACTCCAGGCTCAAGCAGTGTTTTACCCACAAGTGGACATTTTTAGACGGGGACATGGAGAATGCAGTGAAGACATTGTAGTAGAAGGCCTCCCCTTTTGCTAATGACTCCTCTAATACCTGCTCCAGCTCTGCCTGGCTTTGTGACTTCTGTACTGGTTTGTGCACAGAGATCCCCAACATGAATCTCCTGGTGCCATACCACTCTTGGAAGATTAAAGTTCAGTCAAGAAAATGGCAGTGACAGAGCATCAATCTCAAAGTCAGCTCTGTGGAAATTAAGAGCGGTTAGCAAGGACATGGGTTGGGTAACTTTAACTGAACAGCCCCTACAATACACAGACTTAAATTACTAGTGTAATAGCATGCGCGTTAGTCCAAATCTAATTTTTCTGTGGGACTCTTGCCATTGTTGGTGCACAGGATAGAAATCCCATGTGATAGCTACTACTGGGTACAGTATTTTCCCATTTCCCTGTCTTGTCTCTCCCTTACTTTTCAGTCCAATTTCATTCTGTTCTGCCCAAGCAATCCCAAGTCTCATTCAATTTCTCATCAGCTTTCTGTCTATCACCTCCATCACCGCCTGCCTGCTGCCTCCCCAGTCACTCCCGGCATTCGTGGCTGTGACAAGCTTTCCTGAGTCCCTTAGGGATCAGGTGAGCCCATATTAATCTGCTGCAGGCCAAGTAATCCCCCTGGCTAAACCCAGTCACTGGGTGTCTCTTCTTCCACCCACTGGTCTGCATCATCTGTGCCCAGGGTGGCCTACGCAGGTCAGTGGGACAGGCAGGGCCGAGAGAGAAGCAGGTTGGAGCCTGGAGGGATGGAGGACCTCAAATCTCACCCTCTGCCTTAAAATTGCCCACCCTTAAACCAAGCCTGCGTAGACTATGAGCAAACAAAAAGCACTTGTTTGCTGTCTGCAGAAGCGTCTTTCATTCAGGCGGGAGTCATCAAACCACCTTCTGCCATTGCTCACCCCTCCGGTTCAGCAAGGCAGATATCCCTTGGGCATGGCTCAAAGCCACTCTTACCTGTCCAGCCAGGTGTCACCCAACAATTTCTCAGAAGCTTAATTAAACTATAAGCAAATGACTAATCTATTGTGAAGCCAAGCAGTCTCTTCCGTCTCATGGCCACACAGGCAGATTTCAGACCTAGGCCTTCCCTTCCTGCAACCGTGTGTGTGACAAAACCATGTAACTGGGGTTATTTCGCTTGCATACTCGCATGCCAGAGATTAACAATGCATGCGACTCATATACAGCTTTTGTCTGAGAGCAATCGTAGTGTCTAGCCCTCCCTCTCCAAGTGGGAATGGGTTGAAGAGGCTGTCCATTGGCACTGCTTTTTGTGGGATGTGATGAGTCAGGGCCACCTTGGTCCGCCATCTGCACCGTGTCCTCATCTCTTCACATGATCACTCTGAACATCCTCTTGCTCTGTGGTTGTTAACAGGGTGAGAACAGGGAGCTCTGAAGAAACTGTTCCCCTGCTTTTAATCCCGGTATCCATACTGGGACCTGGTCTGGATAGAGACCCCAGAGCCAGGCAGTGGCACAGAGTGGGAAAGTAGCACGAGACTCTGGGAGGATGAAATTATTGGGGAATTCCACCGAATTACTGAAGTTCTTACATGTATCTTAACATATGGTCTTGTTTTCCAAAGGCTTATACCTAGCCTGAATTTGGGAAGATTTTCACAGGAACAGCAGAAGGCACACCCCAAAGGCCTCTTGCACCTGCTAAATTTCACAACTCTGCTCCAAACCACAGAAAAATAGAGCTTGGAAAGGTCATAGATATTTTTAGCCTTCCTTCGTAAAGAAATACATCTACGCAATCATGTTGCTGCTCTCTCCCTTTGCATTCCTTGCTATTACATCGGAATTGTTGGCTGGCCTCAGCCAAATTTGACAGAGGAACGGAAGGTGCAAAGATATTAAGTTCCTACAAGCTTCATGAAAATAGGAATTGGGCGAAGCAGAGATCCCAATAATGCCAGCAACGAGAGGGAAGCAGCAGGTGGGCTCAGGCTTTGCTGGACAACAGATTAAATACCCTCCCTCTGCTTTGGCAATAGGTTCCCTCTAGGATATAGGGGATATATTTTGGTTGTATCATGTGTCAGCACCTCGTAGTCCCTGGGGCCAGAGCTGACGGGCTCATGGGGAAGGATCCACAGCTCTTTATTCCACTTACAAGATGTAGCAGCCAGAAGAGTCACTGTAGTGATGCCCTCAGTGCAGCTTTGCAGATGGTGTTAGGGTGATCTCCTCTCGCTTGGTGATGGTGCTACCTGGGTATAGTCAAATATTTGGGTGAGTTTGTGTTAGATGAAACATCTTCTGTGAACTCTAGAACCTGAGGATTTTACTAGAATATTAGCCAATATTTTAAAAGGGATGCCTGATATTTGAGTACCATAATTTATTTGCATCCCTCTGTGTAAATATGGGCTAATTACTTTCTCACTTTAACTTTAATGACCCCTCGCATTTTATGTGGCATATAACATCCTGAGAGGACATAAAACATGGCACATAAATATGAGGCTATTAAGGCAAAGATTTATTTGTAACATTTGAAGGAAGGATGTTTTGTGCCCAAAAGCAAATCCCCTAGAGATGCTGAATCAGCAGCAGCCCAAAGACGGCAGAACTTTGCCCTCGGCCTCCAGGGATGACCCAGGCGAGCACCTATGTCCCTTGTCCCTGGGGGGCAGTCTGAGTGCAGGAAGCCTGCTGGGAGGCCACGTGTTGAGGTGGAGAATGACTGCAACCCTACCTCCGTAGGGTGTGCAGCGCCTTGAAACCGGGATTAAAGAGAGCTCTGCAACTACAAGGAGTCTTTAATAGAGCAACAAACAGGAGGAGGAAGAACTCGAGAGGCATTCAAATGTCGAGCAGGTCCAGGCTGGCTGATGCAAATGCCCATGGGGCTCTGCCAGGATCTTCTGGGGTATTAAGTTGCAAATAAGGCTCTTACTGGACTAGTTAACCTCACAGACTGGATGTGGGCACGGGTCGCCTGCCTTGTCAACGTCTTCTGGCCCTCAGATGTATGGGTTTATGCTTGGCTCTGCTCAGCTGAGTATTTTTTACTCAGGTGCAGGTTGACAGGTGACACTGATCCGTGATATCCTTTCTTTGTCACTGTGGTATCCCTCAGCATCTGTGTCACCCACAAGCATTATCACCTGTGATATTAAGTTCTCTTCTAAGAAGTTATGTAAAATATTAGCTGTAATGGAGACAAAATAAATGATCCCTGAAGTGGCCTGCATGCAGTGCACACAAGAGGAAATTATTCCTCTTCACAATATATTTTAAGATGTAGACATTAAGCAGCCTGTAGTTGCTTAATTTAATTTAATATTGACACATTGATTTCATGCCATTCTAGTTTCTAAGCCAATGTCACATAGTACCAAGTACCAAGTCCAAAGCTTTTTATCTCTTTCAGCAAAATTTGTCATCTTATCAAAGGCCTCCGGTTAGTTTGAGAAAGTACATTTTATATAAACCAGTGTGGATTTGCATTGGTTTTAGTGACCTCCTTTAGCTCTTAGGGCACTGTGCCAGCTGTTGCATTATTTGGCCTTTACCATATGTCACTTTATTAGTTTGAATCTTAACCCTGTCCTGCAATAGAGCCCTGAAGCAGTTAATGCAAGAGTTGTGGCAGCTTCTATAGAAATTACATTGATAATGTAATCAATTACAGCCAAAGGTTTATTCCATTCCTAATCCAAAAGTAAATGACAAATTTTGAAATTTCCCCAGTATTAAAATTTTACAAGTGTATTTTGGTTTAATTGAATGGTTTTCAATAAAACAATGGATCTGTGATGTTTTAATAAGATCCGAACACTTGGCTTAAGCAAAGAAAACTGTAATTTTATCAAAATCGGTACAAAAGGCATTTCAATTTGTGTAAAAAGTCAATCTCTAATAGAAGAATATTTGGCCAGAACATATTTGATCAGCTATGTGTAGGATGAGTGAGGAGAAGACACACTGCGATGCTTCCCAAATTATCGCCTACCCAAGTCTGATGCCCTGTGAAGCCCTGCCACTTTGAGTGGTGCCCGCTGGCTTTTTTCCTGGTTTGGTTGCACTAAGTCCCACCAAAACAGAAGACAAACTGATAGAGATGTACAGCACTGGCATCCCCTGCTGGGTCTACCCACATACCTGGTGGTCACAGGAAGGGTAAGGGGCTTTTCAAGTCAATTAAAATAGTAAAGGAGATGAGCCTGCACACTCAGTGTTCATAACAACTGAGGAAACATCAGTCTTTCTTTCCTAAGGGAAAGGGGGGAAAGAGGATGACTCAGTTTTCTTGAGCTAACCTTGGTTTATACCACTGGTTTCTACAGCCCCAGAAGCAAGAAATCAACTTTTTAATTTGAGCTATAGCAGTTTATGCGTTTATATCTGGCAGTCAGGGCTCAGCCCCTTGTGTTGCCTGTGGTGGCAGCAGCAATAGGGGCTCAGTGGAAGCACTGATGCCTCAGGGTGGTGAAGAATTCTCAACAGAGCAACCTCTGTGTTTGGATATTAGACATTCCACAAGGAAAAAAAAAAGTCTTAGGATTTTTTTCCTATTTTACCCTCCTCAGCCAAAGGGTAACAATTTTTGTTGCCATAGCTCATGCTGCCTCTGTGGAAGTGGGGAGCTTACCAGGGGGCTGGTGGGGTGTGAGAGGGGGAGCTGGAAGACTTTTGAGGTGCATCCCTGGACCAGATGTTGTACTCCTGTCCACAGGTCCTGATGACCTTTGGCTCAGCTGATGGTTTGTGCCCATAACTGCCACGTCCTCAGTGTGAGCAAGGATTACCTTTTATAATCAGATGTCATGAATGGAGAGTACTTAGTCAAGCTTTTTTGTGTCTGTTGTTCTTATGATAGAGGAAAATATTCTCCCATCTTGTATTTATTAACATTTTGTATGGAGGTAGCATGTCTTAGTCTGTGTCTCTGTGAGAAACAAACACAAAGCTTCCTATTTTCTATTCTTACTAAGGTATAAAGGTATATGGCTAAGTAAGGGAGGCAAAACCCCTTCTGTGTACTCTGGATTATTTTTTTCTTAAAAGCTGCATGCATTTCATCAAATGTCTATTATATTATCGCTCGGCCTGACAGTCTAGATACTCTGTCTCCTTGACAACAGACAACATCCAGTGTGGAGTATCCCACTGTCGCCAGATGCTTCGGGAATCTCACTGCCCCCGCGGGCAAGAGGGCTCAGTCCAGGGCAGCAGGCGAGGAGACTGTTAGCAGGGTGCCTGCAAGGGGAGGGAGGCAGTCCACAGCCAGTCTGCCTTCATCCCTGCTCTGCTCAGCCCCAGATACGACTAAAAAGCCACGAACCACAACAAAATTAACTTTTCTGCTTTTCAAAAATGTGAAAACTCGGTGTGGTGGAAGAATTAATACAGCTAATTAAAGGCAAAGATTACACATTAACAAAGGAAGATAGGCATTTAATTTCCAGCCTTATTGCTTTTCAGACCTGAATATTGGTTCCAAAGGTGGCTGCAGACTTATTTGCCTTTCTATATGTGTATGTACATAATATACATATGTATGATTACAATCTCCTGCCCTGCTTTAATAATATACTTAATTGCTTTCTGGCCCCACCTCAAGCTGCCTAAATTCATTTCACAGGGAAAAGATTATTTGCTGTTGGCCTTTAGCAAATAAATTGCCTGCCATCCTTAATCTGGGTAATAAAAGGTACTGCATCAGCCTGCTCGCAGTTCTGCACGTTGCATCTGCTTCCACGCAAAGTATTACTGACAGCTCTTTTCCTTGTGCCATCTCCAGCAAATGGAGTGAGTAGGTAATGTAAAATGTAAACCCAACAGATTTGCTGAGAGTTGGATTTCTTGTCTTCCATTACTCTGGATGTGACACTAAGTATATTATTTGCATATGACATTTGCATTACATATTACATCTACCATGCTATCTTTTTAAATGCCATGCATTAGAATAAATGATAAATATACAGGTGCAATACTTTGATCAACTCGCATGTTTGCATATATACATACTTACACAGGAAAGCACACAGGCACACACGACACACACTCGTACATCCACACATCTGCAATCACAGAAACCATGGCTATGGTTCACACGGTTCCTGTCAATAGGCTTTTCCCCCAGAGTATTATAAAATGGGGCACAAATTGGAAAGGAAAGAAGGCACATTAAAGAGAAACGGGGACCAGTGTTCAGGTAGGATTTTTGCATCCAAGAAGGAGTTCTGATGTGATATTTTTCATTAAAGGAAGGCAGCAGGAGGCAGGAATTACCAAGGAGGGGGGAAACGTGCAGCCTTTTACTCTTATCACTTTCACCTGGGTGACTGTAGGGATGTAAAAGGTCCATAGTGATACAAATGTCACGGCCAGGCAGTTGCCAGAACATCAGGTGTGAGGACGCAAAGATAAGAAATACATCACATCCTTTAAAAGTAATCTAGTAGGGGGAAGGAGCTCCTGAAGATACTTTAATCTCCTCCTTGGGGAGCAGGCTGTGTGTCTCTGCTTAAGCATTTAGGTGGCTGTGAGTGTCTTTGGTGGAAGCATACAGGGCACTGAAAGCTTCCAAGACTGCTTTTCTTTTTTTTTCTTTTTTTTTTCAATATATCAGGAGGAAGGTGTAGGAGGTAGCATTTTTTACTTAATAAATATCAGACACATTCCACATCCGACTTACCAGAAAATAAGGACAATGCCAGCAAATGTCAACGCAAATTTTGCCAGCCTTTTGTACTGGTTTTGTTCAGCTCCCCATCAAGTGAACAGCCAGAAAGGGCATGAAATTGAGAGGCGGGACGTGGTTGGGACTGGGACACAACATGCAGCAGAGAAAATTGATCAAGGTCAATCCCCAACGTTGGCAGATGCAAAGGAGTACAGGATAGATCATGCATGGGTTTGGTCCTCAACGTACTTCACAGCTGGTCCCCATTTAAAGCCAGGCAGATATGAAAGCATATGGGATATTGCCGGCCTGCCTGGTTCAATGATGGTAAAATATCATTCGTCACTCAAGTGCTGGGGGGTGGGTGGTTTCTTGAAGGCAGGAGGTAAAGGCAGTTCTTAAAGTAATTGAAATACAGGGATGAGCTCAGGGACAGTAGGGCAAGAAGGGAGGTGGGTGCCCAGCAGGGGGGTGCTCCTTCCACTCTTCATGAGAAGGAAGAGCTTCACCCACCCCCCTGCAGCCTGATTTATCTCCTGGGGAGAAACATCCTTTGCCCAGGATGTGAAGTGAGAGATTTCCTCTGTGGTTGCTCCTAAGCCTTCCTCATATATGAGCTCTGTGTTTGCCTTCTGGGTGCTTTTGGGCATGGGCTGAGAAACTGAGGCAGTCATGTTGCTCCTTCTTCACCTGTGCTGTTTTCCAAGATGGGCCAAGCTGTGCCTGCACTGTGGCCGTTTGGTCATGCTGGGACTGGACACGGACAATGTGGAGCTATCAAGGTACTCATGAGCACATCCAGCAGCATCATCCCCATGGCTGAGCATGCATCCAAAGGACAAGGGCGAGACTTCCCGTGTACAGGGCAACACTGTGCATGACATGATAACCTCAGAGCATCCCACTGATGTAGCTCCTCTACCTATATCTCTGCTGCCTTATTGTGAAATGCCTCAGGTAGATAAACATGGCTAGCACTGCATTGCCAGGCAAAAAAAAAGGCAGGCAAAGGTAGGGAGCATCTTCTGCAGGAGGATGGACTGGATCAGCAGGGATGTATTTGCCTGGAAGAGAGATGGCTGCAGGGCAAGGGTGAGCACGCGAGAGGTCTGTGAAAGAAAGGGAAATGGGAAGGAACTTTAATTCCTTCTCACCAGAGTCAAAGTCATAATCTAAATTTATTAGGCAGCAGGTTTAAAAGAAGCAGGGGACAAAAAGGTATTTCAACACTGAGTTGCCCTTTGGAATTGTTGGCACAGGACGGTGTGGGTGCCAGAAGCTTTGTAAAGGGTCAGAAAGCAGCTAGACAAATTCAGGAAAGCAAAATTCTTCAAGGGCTGCTAAACACACGGATGTCACCTCAAGCCGGTGAAGCCGCTGAGCCCCTGTGTGGGATGCACCTTCCTCAGGCCCTCCCTAGACATTGGCTCAGGCTGCTGGGTAGGGGCTGGGGGGGGCTGGCTGCCCAGGGTGGCTGTTTTCTGTTCTTGTAGCCTGCTGTGCTGTTTTGGCATTCCTCCCGAGTGAGTCACCTCGGCTGGCTTTGCCTCCTGGAATTGGACATTGCAAGGGCAGAAGCTGATGGGATCTGGGGTGCTCAGCCCATTGGCCGAACTGGTAAGTGCCCCCCAAGCTACATGAGTCCCACGCTTCAGGGAGGCCTTAGTGTGTTTACATCCTTGCCACACAGGAAGGCTGCAGTGAGTAATTGCGTGCTAATGAACGGGCTGCTTTGCAGATCGCAAGATACCCCAGAATACGTTGCACACATTTGTCACAAGGCTCCTGACTTGTTCTGGCCCTTTCTTGTTCCCACGTCGGGAGTAAGGCAGCCTCGGTTTTGCAATGGAATATTTTGCTCCATGTGAATATCATAAGCAGCAAGGATTAATGGCAGACTTTAAAAAAACCAAATTAAATATGAAATTCAGAGTTTCTCATCTGACACTTTTCAATGCCATTTCATCGCGCAGTTTGATGACACTTAAAAAAAATCTTTCAATAAAACTTTCTGGCATTGCTGCAGCCCAGTGTTTGTCTGGGCTGAGAAACACTGAGGCTACAAGGAACCCTGAGCTTGACTAAGCTCACGGGGACAGAAAAATAGAAAACTTCGTGGCTTGATGCTCATACCTGCAGCCTGCTAACAGCAAGGAAGCTGGTTTTAATTTTACAGGTGCAAATTAAACAGTATGGGAACAAATTGCAAACAAAAAATAAACCACATGGTTGAAACTCCTAAAAATTAATGTGTAGGAAAGGAAAGGAGAGGCAAGGCAGGCTGTGCTGTCTGAGAAGAGGCTCCCCGGAGCCTTTGCTGCAGGAGCCCCCGGAGGCTTCCCCCCGGGGAGGTGCCCACGGATGCTTGCGGGCCAGCCAGGGGCTGGCAAGCTCAAGTTCCCAGCGGCTTTAATTGCGCCGCATCTTGGATTTTCCTCCTTCCTCCCCCTCTTTCTCACAAAGCGAGTCCCTAGGGACAAGCGAGGGGTCACAAAGAGAGGCACACTGCCTTGGCAAGCCCTTGCAGAGCCCTGGAGAGCAGAGGCGGACGAGTGAATCTCTGGACTTTATCTTTCCAGGTACAGCAGCCACATCTGGCCAAGGGCTGGCTGAGGCCATCATTTCAAAAGCATGCTGGAAAGGTAAAGGTGCTGCATGGCATAGCCCTTGCCCCAGGCTCGGCTCTCTTCTCCAGCTGTCTGGGCTGGCATAGCTGGGGGTGGGGGGAGCTCTTGGAGGGGCTGTGCAGGCTCCCATCAGGCAGAGGGGACCCAAGGCAGCGCTGCTTGCTTTGGGAAGGGGAGATGGAGAAGAGGTGGTGGTGGGAAGAAAGCCCAGGCAGCCTCACCAAGGCCACCTGAGTGAGAAGTGGCAAGCGAGGTGGGCTGGGCTGTACCTGTGTGTGGTCACACCATCCCCACAGTCACACGTGTCCTTGACTTAGGGCCCTTGGGACCACCCATGGAGTAGGGCTCTGGTTGCTGGTCACGTTGCTGGGCTACCTGCACTGGATAATTGATCCATTCTTCTGGCCAGAGGCCACAGCACATGAAAGGGGCTGGGTTTACCCTTACCAACTTCATCGAGCGCATGGGAGGCCCAGGGGCTGCTGGCAAGGCAGCTGTGCTCGGGGCACACCGAGGGTTGATGGGCTCCAGCTTTCAAGGGAGGATCATTTGCGCCACTTAGCACTGGGGCTAAGCTTCAACTTCAGAATCTTAAAACCTAAGAAAACATTTTTTCCTTCAGTTTCTGTTGGAGGTGGTCTCAGACTGAAGCCCTGGGCATGCACTACAGCTCAAATCTGCATATGTAAATGCAGATCCGGGGTTCCCAGGCTCCAGCATTACCCAGGGCTGCATCAGCATCCCGAGTGCAGGCATCAGCAATGCCATGAGCACCTGGAGCCAGAGCTGGAGAGCCGCTTGCATCTTGAGTTTCTTTACTTAATTTATTCTTAATGAGAGCTGGAGTTGCCTGTGTGTAAATCACTCTGATTATAGTAGTTTTACTAGAGCACCATCTGCTTTCATGGGACTATGTGGCCATAAAGATAGTTGTTGCCATGAGTGTGTGTGTGTGTGTATATTTACACGGGGTGTACGAGTCAGATAACCTCAGCTCCCTGCCTGCAGCAACCCCCCTGGAGACTATATAATAATCCAAGAAACTCTGAATTTGGAGGCAGTGCACCTCCACACACAGCAGACAAGAGACCCGAATTGTTTGAAGGTGGTGACTGGAGTACTTCTTAAAAGGAGTATCTTTTTCCTGACATCCTTTCCTCATAACAAGGCCAGGTTCTGTGGCATCAGTAGCCTAATCCAGGCAATTTTTCTGCCCTGAAAGACTTCTATTTCAATGCTTTTTAAAGTTACTGGCTTAAAAGAAGGGATAGATATTCTTTCCCCCAGTTTAGGACAGCTTTTTCCTAAAGAAAAAGCTTACTCCAGCCCAGGCAATCAGATTTCTGTTCCTAAAACTGATGTTTGCACCAGGACTGGAGGAGCAGCAGGCGACTGGTGGAAACATTGGGTGCACCCAGGGCTCAGAGCATCCCGAGTGGAGCCAGGCAACATCGGACCTGGTGAGACAAGCGAACCCCAGAGAACACCAGAGACGAAGAACAAAGACCTGATGTTGGAGAGAAGCATTAGAGGAGTAAAGGAATAAATCTGTTAAAAGAGCAAGGATTTGTATATCCAACAGAAATAACATTTCAGACCTGCAATAACACAAAGCATTAAACTGAGCAGAGTGTTCGAGCTGCTAATATATCTCATTGTCATGTTTCTTCTCGGTTTGCTTTGTGCGGAAGGGATGCTGTCAGAGCGCCAAAGCCAAAAATTTCAGGTTTATAAAACAAAACGGTCTTTTTAAATTAATTTTTTTTTCATTATTTCAATAAAATAAAATGCCTGTTGCTTTTTTAAATGCCTCTGGCTGGTCTTGGGAAGAGAAACAAAGCAGGGCTCTCTGACACAGGAGGAGCACAAGGCGTCAATGGCAGCTGTGTGTCCTTGTCTCAGCCAAGCAGGACATGAAGCATGAGTCCACCACCTCAGCTCTGGAAAAAACATTGCATCCTGAAATGTGCTCAGATAAAAACACAACCTAGGTTGAAGGGCAGCTCAGGTGAGGGCAGAGAAAAGGAGTTTGGGGGCTTTCATCCCCTCTCCAGCTTTGGCAGGAGGCCTCTGTGTTTGGTAATATTCTGCATATCTGAAAACGCAACCTCCCTTGCTGAAGAAGTTCAGGGTTATTTTTAGGAGTTTGGGATTGTTTTCTTGTTCCCAAGAGCTCTCTCTAGGACTACAAACAGGAGGCCAGCTGGAAATCTCGGGTTTAAGGTTTGCTTTGGACGGCTAGTTCTTCCCAGAGAGCTGGGGAGGATTTGCCCCAGCCCCTGGTCCCCCAGCAGGGCTGTGACACCAGCAGCAGGGGTGCTGGCCATCCAGGTGCCCGCGTTGCGAGGATGGGGCGTGGGGCCGCTGCTGGTTCAGAGAAGGAGCAGAGATGATGCCCTGGAGCACTATGCCACAGGGAGCTGCGTGGCAGCTATGCCAGCTGGGCTGTGCTTTGGGACGGTGAACTGCTGCTTTCCCTGTCCCCGAAAGGAGCAGGGTGGAAACATCCCCATCTGATCTTCTGTGGCTTTGTCCTGATATGTTTTCTTTATGCTGCATGCTAACAGCGTGCTGGAAGGTGCGGTGTCTGTCACGGGGGCTGGCGTGGACCCGCCGGGGCCGTGCGTGCAGCCTGCACAGCAGCTCAGAGAGATGGTTGCAGCCACGGCCCGTGTGAGCACGGGGGGACAGAAAGCCATGTTCCCCATCTGCACGTCTCACAGCGATTATTTACAACCTTTTGAAGGTCTGAGATTCCAAAGATTCAAAGTCTTTGAATTGGGGCCGAACTTCTGAAAAGCCAGGCACTGCCTCTAGCAGGACTCATGAGCTCGGTGCAGGAGTCACTAGGTGAAGCTTTACAGCTGAGTTGCAAGGAGATAAAACCAGGTCACGGTAATGGTCTCTTCTGGCCTGCATACAGGGAGGGTCAGCCAGCAGGAAAGCACCAGGCTTTGCAGGGAGCAGGATGGAACCGGGCTTGGTAAAACCAGGGCATGGGGGAGGCTGTGCTGCCCTGCAAGGTGGAAACAAGGCTGTCCCTAATGTGGTGCCTCCTCCCAAGGACCCTCCACCAGTTTTGACATCTGGATTGGGATCTGCAGAAGACATTAGAGAAGGGAACTGTGGGACACCATGCAGCATGGACCTCCTTCGCGTTCCTCCTTGACTGAGCTTGGAACTGTGCTTTGCCCATCCCGCACGGCTGACTTGGGGCGTGCAAGGAGAGGGAAGGGAGGGAGGATCTCCAAAAGTCCATTGTGGTGGCCCCCCTTTTACAGCCAATTAATAATGAATCACATTTGAGCAGGCTGCAAACCAAAGGTTATAGCATTGCCAGAGGAGGAAAACCCAGCGGGAGCAGGTGGCAGGAGAGCTGACTCCAGGTACTGTCAGCTACACCGGCTCACAAGCAGATGGCACGGAGAAGGAGGGGCTCTGAATTAGTGAGCTTTGGCTTTATTTTAAGTGGGAGACAAAAGCTCTATGGAAAACTGCCCCAAGGTGCATCCCCGTAGACATGACTTTTCCCCGTGAGTTTCTGCGGGGCTTCACTCAGGTGCGGTGCAGGTTCCAGCTCTGTATTTATCACGCGGGGAGATAAGCCCCGTGCTGCTCGTGCGCTACACCTTCTGCTTCGCGGTTACTACCTGCCAACAACAAGCAGGATGTTTGTTATAAAATAGAGCCATTTTTAGAGCAGGAGGGCGATTGCCGGCCGCCTCCCGGTTATCTTGGGAGAGGCAGGCAGCTGCACCCCAAACCCATCCCTGACCTCCAGGGCAGGCGGTGGGAAGGCGAAGGGGACTTTCCACCTTTAAACTTTTCCATGCAGCGTGCCCAGGTGATTCGCAGCAGTAAAATCTATTCCCAGCGGGGGCCGGGTGAGGACGGAGCCGTCAGGGCTCCCCGGCAGCCCATAGCTGGCATAGCTCAGCCCTGCGGGGAGCGTGCTGCTCCAGCCCCGGATCCTGCGCCCGGCATGCCGTCCCGTGCTCCTTCTCACAGCGTCTGTTTTGTCTATGGACTAATATTTTCCATTCGGTGCATCCAAAAAAAAACCCACAAAAAACAGCCCAACTGGGATGGAGAGTCCTCTGCACCCTGATGCCTTGGGGCTGCAAATATCCCCTCCCTCCCTGGCAAAGACCTACAGCCAGGGCTTTGTGCTCCCCACCACCCCAGGAAGCAGCTCCCACAGCCGGTGATAGCTTTTCTGCCTCCTGCCCCCTCTAATGCTGGCTCCTCGGGGCAGCTGGATGCCGGGAGGAGGGACTATGCTTTGCCCATCTCCGGGCAGATGTCTGAGAACTGTGGTGAAGCGATGCCATGGAGCTGCCAGGCCTCTGTGCTGGTAACTGGGAAAGGTGGTGGAGAACGCAGGCGCCATTCATCCCATGTGTTAAAGTGCAAACTATCTGACTGGGGTTGTGTGCCTCTCTTTAAAATGGCCGGTGGAAAGGAAAGCCATAATCTGAGTCTTGCTTTGGGCTCTTCCGCCTCCTCAGGGCTCTATGCCTTGGCGCATTTTTGGAAAGCGTGGTTTTGCATGAAGGGAGGTTTCCCGACAGGTTCTCCCCCACCATCGGGTTGGAGGAATGGCTCGAGGTGCCAGACAAAACCAGCAGGACGGTGATGGCCTTGCCGAGTGGGAGGGCTGCAGGCGTGCGGCTGCATAGCGCGGCAAGCAGTTTAATAAGGTGCCCGTCCCTCACAGGACCGGCCCCTCAAAGGTGGTGGAGGTGGGAGAAACCCGGGGTGCACAGTGCAGACCCACCATTGCACATCGCCCTTGGCTACAGCACAGCAGCCACCTGTGCCAACCCAGCAAGCAGCCTGTCCCTGCAGCAGGGCATCTGCCCCGGCAGGGCTGGTGGCCAGCTGAAGCAAAAGGCAGTGGCTGTGAAACTCAGGGGCCGACAATGTACTGAGGAGAAGAGGAGAGGAAGAAAGATGAATATGTGCTAGGAAAGCAAAAACTGCCGTGGGGGAGGGATGTTCGTATAAATAAAACTAATTGCCTGGCATGAGGATGGCTCTAGTTTTGCTGTTTATATCTTCTCTTTCCAGGCGGTGCCCATCCCAGTTGCAGGCACAGCGCAGCTTCCTGCAAAAAGCCACGAGCAGATCAGCAGCAATGGGAAAACTTCCCCGGATGCTTCTCCCATGCCTCTGGAAGAGTGGCACGGCACGACCTTGAGACACAAAACAAAGAAGGAGACATGGCTGGGAAGTAAAGCTGGAGCAGTCATCATTTGCACCCCCAGACTTCCCTGTACCCCTTGACTACAAGACTGAGGGGGGATCTGATCAATGCTTAAAAATACTTAAAGGGAGGGTGTCAAGAGAATGGGGCCAGTCTTTTTTCAGTGGTGCCCAGGGATAGGACAAGAGGAAATGGGCA
>JAOXJM010000012.1:43729422-43746578 GCA_026413425.1 Tringa solitaria
GATCTCCGGAGGTCCCTTCCAACCCCATATCATTCTGTGATTCTGTGATTCTGTGTAGCTAACTTTACCTTCAACTGCCTTGGACTCCGTGGGCCAGATATGCATTTATAGAGGGCCAGGGTGGGTAGGTGAAGGCACAATGAAGCATGGCAGTTATAAGCCCATTTCTGGATCCACAAAACCTGTCATGCACCTCTCTGTACCAATACTACAGTCCAGAGGTGAAAGCAGTGGAGCTGCAAGGATTTCACCCAGCCAAAGATCCCTTACAGAGTAGGCAAACCATTGGCAGCTACAGCCAAAATGTCATGTTCCTCTGGGGACACAATTGCTCAAGCTCCAGTGACATTGGGCCATGAGAGGTAACCAGACATGGAGTGGGGTCTGGCAGAAATTACAGCAGAAAGGCAGTAACTGGCAACATGCAGGGGACAAAAGGGAGTCAATGGGTGCAAGAAGCCAGAAAGGAGGCACAGCAACCTCTCCCCCCGTGGTCACTGGCCACCAGTGACATGGACGGTTGGCAGTGTCCATGTCAGGCCATCCAGCTGCATGGCACGAGGGGTACCAGGGCTGAGGAGCAACCCTGCTGCCTCAACCCAGCTTACAGCAGAGTAGTGACGAGTGGTCCCAGGACCCACACCCTCAGTGTATGAGACCTGACAGCTCAGCTAAAGTTCCCTCCACAGACCCTGGCCTGATGAGGTCCAGTTTGACCTCCAGATGAAGCTGTACAGACGCTTGCGTCCTTCCTAAGGCAATGAGGGCCTGGGTGAGGCAGGAATATCCCCATTTCCCTTTTATTGTCCAAATATCCTTTGCCCTGGAGGGGTTGCACAATGCTTGCCTGCCGGGACAGCTGGACAATATCCATCAGCCTGCCTTGGCTGTGCTGCAGGGAATATTTCCAAAAGCAGTCGGGTGACATAGGTGCTCATATCATCTTGCAAGTCAACAGGACTTGTGCTCCTTTGGAAACTTTTACTTCACATAAGCAAAGGCCTTTAAATATTTTTAAAGCCACAGCAAGGGGTACATAAATATTTGGGTATGGTCAGCCCCATTTTAGACAAATAAAACTGCCTACAGGGACCCTCAGAGATGCTCATATCATGCCAAAGATCACTGTGGGGCTGATGCCTCCTCTGAAGTTGGCTTATTTGATCTGTTAGCTGCTCTGATTCCTCTTTCCTCCTCATCTTCAGCCCCTGTAGAGAAAAGTGGTGACATGATTTATAGATGTGTTTCAAGGTATTTGAATATTTCCAGCCAGCTACCTCGTTGCTGCTACCTGCTCTGATGGCTGCTGCGCCAAGGGCTCCATGAATAAAGGCTCAGGACAGATGAATCCTCATCTTCATTCTCAAGAAAGGTTTTAAAAAAATCACCTCCTCCTTCTATTATTTCCTTGTCTTGTTATTTTAATTTTTTCCTCTGTGCAGACAGCAGCATTAAGCCCAGTAGAGAATGAATGAATATCAATGAGATAGGGCAAAGATGGAATATGCAGCAGTTCATTCCCAAACTTCTAATGAAAATGCCCCCAGGGAGGTGGCATTGCAACAGATAACACACACACAAAGACACAAATACACAGACACACACACACTCAAACCCCATTTTTGGAAAACATCCTCATTTACTGAAAATAATCCTATGGGGACAAGTTTCTAAATGTCCATTCAAATTCATGGTGTGCATGCTGTCCCAGCAATGTTCGATAGTGATTGCCTCCTCTCTGGTACAAAGAGAGGGCTGCAACAGCCTGGGAACACTAGAAAGTAAGACTCGGGCTTTGCTGTGAACTCTCAAATCGAGGACTGTTTCTAATTATAAAATGCATTACTCAAGTATTAAAGGAATTGATTCCTTGCTGGCATGGAAAAGCAAAGAGATGCGTTTCCAACGGAGGACACAGAGGGAGAGACAGTGTCTATCCCATCATAAAATGCAGCAGCTAAATCCTCCCTTCAAAACTTCCTGCTTGCCCCTCGTCTGAGCCCAGCCATTTGCCCAGGTTGCCTTTTTGCAGCATCCCCTGCTCTGCAGCTGTGGGGTTGCCCTCACAACTCACCAGTTTTATTGAAAAACAGGAGGGAACCGAGTGTTTTAGAGAGACAGGGACTCAAGCCCAAAGCTGGGGCACAAGACTGGTGTCCTCAGCAGGAGCTGGTGGCTCCCTAGATGATTCCTCTGGCCCACCTGGCTCTCCTCCTTTCTGTAGTTCCCCAAAACAGGGGAACAACAGCTGGGAGTTACAGGACAGATTTCCCTTACAAGGCTGCCCAGGTAGCACCCAGCTCTGGAGGCTTTCGTGGCCTTGGTGAAGAAGAAGTGGCACGGCCCCGGCAAGGGCCAGACCAGAAAGCAGAATTTTCCGTGAAGCTGTGAGCAAAGGAACCCAACTGTGCCCTTCCCCTGACAAAATATTTGCAAAAAAAAAAAAAAAAAAGAAAGCCAGCTTTAAAATAAATTTTTAGTTAAAAGCTTAATAACACAATTTTTGAAAAATGTGAGTGCTAGGCTTTTCACTGCAAAGAAGCTGTTCGCGGTGGAGCAAACACTTTGTGAGTATCACCAGCATGTCTTGCAATGGAAAAAACATTTCCCATGGAGATGTCTGATGCTGGAAACAGACCTTTCTGATGGGGAAGCGTAAATGGAATTGGCTTCTGGTTTCGGTTCTTCACAAGCTGCTGTCCCCACTCCAGGCATCAGGGCAGGGTAATGTCCCAGGAGGGCTCTGCAAGGGCTCGTCACCTCAAAACTCCGCACAGCCACGGTGGGACACGAGGGACAGAAAGTGGGGGTACAGTGCATCCCATTCTGGCAACGCTACCCCCTCAGGAGGTGGGGACATGGGTACTGTCTGCGTGCAGGGCCCCAGGATGCGATGGGGAGGGAAGGCTGGGCGCTGTTGGTTAGCAATGAGCCCACCGGGAGGGGGAAAAATAGCAGCCACGAAGCACAGCAGGGAGGCTTGCCAGCGGCTGGTGCGAGGGGTCAGGACGCAGTAAGACCAGGGGTAAAAGAGCTGCTGGGGGAGGGAGGGCCAGGAAGGGAGCCTGGGGAAGGACGGAGGAGGCTCTGCCAGGGTGGCAGCTCGCACAGACGCTCCTGCCAGCCGGTTGTGCCACTTCCCTCATCCAAACGCTTTCGGCCGTCACATCTGCTCCAAGTGCGAGGCTGGATGTGAGCGTAAATGCAGCTTACTCCTGGGGCTGCAGGCAGAGGAAGAGGAGGCTGCAGGAGCTGGGGGAGCGCAGGAGTGCAGGCAGAGGATGCTCCTCTCTTGTAAAGCAGTCCACATGCTGGTGCTGTAAGGCTGAGAGTCAAACGGCAAGAGGTTGCCACGTTTTGGCAAAAAGCATATTTTTGCAACTAACCAGCGTGGGCTGACTCGTGCTTTGTGTGTAAATGCTTCCCCTCCTCTGACTGTGGTGGCAGCCCTGCTTTGGGGCTGTCTACACCTGGAACAGTTTGAGCATCACTAGTAGCAAACAGCAATATAATTGTTTTTTCTGTCATGACCAAAAACCTCATTTTCCCTTCATCTTCATTCTGAACTATATAATCTCCGGAGAGCCAAGAAGTGTATTTTTTTATTATTTTTTTTTTCGGTACGATAGAAAACTCAATGCTGCCCTCTGTCAGAAATGCAGCAGTACTGGTCTAAAATTGCTTGTCCTTAATTAACAAGTACTATGTGTTCTTTCCGTGGGGCTGCTTTTAACTATAAATCCCCCTCATCACATCTGAGCCTGCTCATAAAGGCGAGGAGGCGATCCAATTGCTTTCCGCTGCATTATTTCATGTGCTAAGCATCTGACGGTGATTAATAATGCACCTCAACTGCTCAGCTATTTACGGTGACAGCTAACCTAAGGATGACTTAATGAAAAGAAGACATATTACTGCCCAGGTTAAAGAAAAAAAAAATAGTGCTGTTGCAAATAATGCTGTTGCTGCTCATGTTTGATGCAGCTTAAGGGAAAGAATACATGGGTGCTCTTTTTAATGCCGATTAACCCAGCGTGCAGGATAACTTCTTGTCTCATGAAGTTGAAAGCAAGCCCCTCACCTGTACTGGGAGAAAGACAACCCCCTCCACCCCAAGTCTGGCCCAGTTCCCCCAGCTGGTGTAGCTGAGTTCCATACTGTGTGGCTGCGTAATATCTGTGTGGTGGTTGTGGTGTCCCACCTGCCTGGGGCACAGGGCTTGTGCTGTCTGGACCTCTGCCCAGGGGTGGGTTTAACACACCAGGAGAAGTAATTGGCTTTAAAGGGATAAATTACAGCTCTTAGCGACATAGCTATCAAAGAAATAGCTAAATCCAGAGCTGTTTGGTCCCAGCACGCTGTGCCGTAGTCTCTTAAGAGCAATCACAAGAAGAGTGCCTTTACAGGGGACACTGGCTGGCTAATTCACCTCTCGGCAGGGGCTGGTGAGATTTACACCTTGCAGACTGACAGATTGCTGCCTGCAATCCCCAGCGAGTGGGATGCATGTTCTGGGCCCCCCACAGCTGCCCACGGAGCACATCTGAGACACCTTTTCCCTGGCATTGTGTCCCGCAGGCACGTGAGTCTCTCTGCAAGCACACGGCAGCTGTGGAGGGGATCAGATGGCCAGAAGGGTGATAAGAGCCTCCCTTCCCCTTGCACCCCAACATGTGTCACCTTTGTGCTCCTGCTGGGGTCACCAACGTGCAGTCCTTTCACCTCCCCACAATGAGATGCTACAGAGGAGCCCACCTTGCCTGCAGCCAAAGCAGGTCTGCCCTTGGGGACCTCTTCGGGCAGCACGGCCACGCTCTCTGGCATGGGCAAGGGAAAGAAGCCTGTGCTTGTAAAACCCCGCATTTGGTCTGGAGCCACAAGCACAAAGCACGGGGACGTGTGGCTTCTCAGGGGGGTGCTGCCCTTGAGAAGGCGCAGAGGTCTTGGGGGGAGTTTTCCCGAGCACCAACTGAAGACGCTGCAGATTTCACTCGGCTTCACAATGAGTCACTGAAACTCGAGAAAGGCAATTCACCGGGGAAATCAAAAGGAGTAATTAAGAGAACATAATAATTAAAAATGTATCCTAAGAGATCCTGTACGTGACATCCACACCAGACGGAGAAGCACGCCTTTACCCACCCCGGGTTACACCAGGTCTGGGGAAAGCGACAGCCACAAAGTCACCATGGTTACAGATGCACAAAACTGAGAGGGATGAGACGTCCTGCTCTGCCACGACCACAGCGTGCATCTTCGAGATGCAACTATTTAATTGACCCTAGATTATGCAATTTAAAAAGAAAGAACACCAGAAAGGCCTAATATATTCAGGGATATAAAAGTAGACAGATTAGAGAAGAGATTTTTAATATATGCACACTCTACAGGGTGTGGGGAGGAATAGATATGATATTATTGGACTGTAAATTGAGGCAGTTATTATGCAGTCCTCATTCTGCGTCTAAAACTTCTGCTTAGATTTGTTTATATCACCTTGTCCTAGAGATGCCTGCATTTAACACACTGATGTATTATGCGTGCATTTGTGTGCATGTGTACTAAGAAGGAGTTGTAATACATTATAAACCCTGTGTATTAATTATCACATGCTAATGCAGCAAATTAACCATACGTTAGTTTCCATCAGAAGCAGATTTCCTTTGCATACTAGGTGCCAGATAGAAACCCATGTGGTCTGATCAGAGTGGAAATGATGGGTGCATAATAACCACCTGAACACACTTTCCATGCTATTTTGCTGACATAAATCCTAGTGATAAAAGCACAAGAAACCACCCAGGTTTTTAATATCACAGTGTTTACTGCCCATGATAAGGAAACTGGATTTCACTGTCTGAATGCATTCCCAAGGGCACACAGATACGCAGACATGGGGTTTGGGTAGTGGTAATAAAATCTAACCTCACTTTTCAGATTTCTTAAGGTGATTTGCTATTTTTCCAAATGCTATCTTCATCTGATGTTGAAGGGCTGCCACAGCAAACTTAGTGGGCACTATCTTGACTCTATGAGCAAGTCTAGAGGCAGGAAGAAGCTGTCTGGAAACACAGTCTGTGTCTACAGTAGGAAATAACCCACCTAAGGGGAGGAGCAGAGCCAGGTCTGGTCTCATGCACTGAAGCTCCCAGTCCACAGGACTGTACTGACCCACCTTTCTTGTCCAGAGGTCACTGGATAACAAGCAACATTTGTGTGGCAGTGAGGAGACTGTTCCTCTCTCCTCGAGCAGGGATACACATGGGAAAAGCAAATGACATATTCATACTGTTTGCACAGATGTGACTCCTAGCTACGATTGAAGGCTTGCTGAAGTGCACGGATGGAGGCACGGCAGCTTCCACTGAGCCACAGCATCAATTGTGTCTCACTTCACAGGAGTGCTCTTCTGAGATGAGGCTGGCTCTCAGCAGATGCAACCGGATAGCTGGCCCTGTTTCTGGGAAGAGGAGGAAACTAAACAGCAGCCTTTTTGCTCAAAAATGTGATCTTTCTTTTCGTTTTCAAAATACAGGTTTGTGAAACACAGTATAAAAGGTAAAACGGTTTTCCTTGGAAGCACTGGGAACACCTGCTCTACAGATAATAATTCATCATAACACAGAGCAACCCGAGTTTCAGACACCGAATTTCAGTAAACCTGTTATAAGTAGTGGTTTGTAGGCAATGAATGTACTGGCAGCATTTGGCTGTAAAGGATTATAACTGCTGGGCTGGTAATAGGACTCAGGCATTACATAAACTCTAATTAGAAAGGGAGTCATTTGCCTACCTGTACATGATTACACCTTAGTTGTGTCACACTGCTCTCTCGGCAAAATTTCCCCGTAAGGAAGGTGACCAGGGTCTGTAATATCTACTGTGACGTGTGTCTGCAAGCGTTTCTGTGTGAGCTGTGCTGCACAGTGCCCCCACAGCTCCCACGCAGCCCCCACATGCAATTCCCTTGGCCTGGACAGGACAATCCATGGGCAGCTGGAACGGGTGCCGACAGTTTAGCTTTCAGCTATGGGACTCTTTCACCCTAAAACCCAAGGTCTTTTCTCCGAATCTGAAGTTTTCTGAGCGGTTACTTTCCTCTGTGCTACCCAGTCGTTTAATTGCCTGGAGCACTAAGCTGCCTGTCTGTGCTCCTCACATAGGTTCTTGCTGCTTGTATCAGCCCCCCCGTTGCCTTTGCCAGCTATTTGAGACATCGCTTTCCCCTTGAATTGTTCAAATATCAGTAGGGGGCATCATTGTCTGTGGCTGCCTACTCTCAGAGTGCTGCCTGTGATTCCTTATTTTATTCTAATGAAGACTGTGTCTGTGAACAGATTGTGTGGTGGCTAGAGAACTAAGCTCACTTTGGTGGGTAATCCTACCAGGAGTTAATAATCCTGGTGCCAAAGCCACAGCTGAGGGGCTGGGACCATAACTGTCATACTCACTATCTATTTGAAGAAATGATCTGTAGCATAAATGTATCTGTAATCACCCCATCAGCAGAACCAGATGTTTATAGCTCAGCCGAGTTATGTGTGCACCTTCTTTGCTACGTTAAATACCACTATGTGTCATAAGAAGGAACAGAAAAAGAGGAATATTGTCTACTGCAAGTCAGATGCAAAGATGGGAACATGTCTCCAGGTTTCCATGAAAAAGAGTGGCATTTTGCAATTTTACTTTTATAACACTCAGATTTTTAAAAGAGCCCAGATCCCATTCACCTCCAAATTTTCGCAATGTGTCAGCACTCAGTGTCTCTCCTCTGGCCAGATTTTCTTTCACTGATCTTTGACTTTGGAACTAATAAAGTCATCGCTGAGCATGACCTACAGCAGTGCTCTGACATGAGCTTGTGCTTGTACTCTGGATCCAATTTACTGCCGTGCAGAGGAGCTAGCAGAGGGATCTATGTGCTGCTAACACCCTGAAAATAGGACTTACAGAGTCCCTTTGCATACTTTGGCCTTGAGACCACTAAGGGGGGTGAATTTCAGCTTAAAATTGGACTTCATCTTCAAGCTAAAATGTGATTTTCATGCCTGGGCTTTACTTACTAAAGACTTCTATTACAGCCCTGGGACAAAAGTGCTAATCCAATAGCTTTCATCTTTCTAGAGTCTCTGTCTCATCTCACTCCCCAGTCACATTTTGGGTAGAAGGGTATGCTGCAAACAAGGCTGAACAGATGGCCCAGTGCCTCTTTAAACAATTGTGTATTTAGCCACCATGAGAGATCTGGAATTATTTTTATTGCATAGCCTTCTCCATGGAATAAGTCAGTCATTTGCCCCAAGAAGGAGCAAAGACTCCTCCTTTCCTCCATCGCAGCTGCAGTACTAGGGTGAGACCCATCAGATCAGCACCACACACAATGAAGTGCAAAGATTACACTGTCCCTTACAGTGGAACATGGCTGGGGACACCAGCCTCATCTACAGCAGCACGGGAATCGCCATCAGGAGTAACCCCTCAGGCCATATCCTTTGGTGCTTTTCCCAAAAAAGGCCTGGGACCATGAGGGCTGGCCTCTTCTCAATGTAACGTTGCTGGTGAACGTTAACTTCCAGCTGTTCCAGCTCTCCATATGGCAGTAGCTTATTTCAGACCAATAATAAAGGAAGCCAATGATAAAGACTGGGTAATACTAGAAAGCTGCAAACAATTCATGCATTTAAATCAAGCTCAAGTGAAAGAAGCATTTCCAAAGTATTGGTTTGCATATTTACTGTATTGTATATATCCCATACCCAGATTTACTAATTCCAGACAGCATTCTTGCCTGTGAAGCACAGTAATTCAGTAATTGCAATTACACTTGCTAAAGAAGTCCAGCACTTTGTCTTAAACAACCCAAATGCCTTTTGCCAAGCTCACCTGCAAGGAACTATTTTGGATGAAATGTCTGAGAAGTCATGACAGGCGCCTGGGCTGACTTCAGCGTAAGCATGCCTTCGAGTGACGCATCCGTTTTGCATGTGGAAAAGAAGATTAAAGCTCTTTCACCACTGGATGCTCTTCCATGAGCTAATCGCAGTGCCAACGTGCAGATGTTCTTTTGATACGACCTTTTTTATACCCCACACAGCGGGCTGTTTAGGTTTTCTGTGAAGGAAATGGAAAGAGACCCAGTGGGTGCCTGAAGTACTGAGTGTTTGTTATTATCCACCTCACTCATCATAGCATCATGTGAGTCCATCTGCCTGTGATTTCTTTTTTTTTGAACGTCTATTGCAGTCACCAGGAGTTGCCACCGCAGCGGTGCTGCCTGTGGAAAATAAAGGGATCGAGGAGAGCGGACAGGTTTAACATCTACAATTTAAATCCAAACGGCACAAAAGGAAGAGCTCGATTTTCTGTATCACTCCGGGTGTGAAGCAGAAGGTGACCCCATGGAAACAGTTTTAATAATACAAATGAGACGGGCCGTGCCACGCGTAAGTGAGGGAGGCAGGGGAAGGCATCTGCAGGTTCACAGGGGGATGTAGCTGCAGGGAGAGAGAGCGGCTTCAGCCAGAGATGATTTTTGTGTCACACAAAGCGCCGGCGGGGAGGGCCGGGGCAGGCTCACAGACAGGGATGCTTTGCAAGAGGGGGGAAATGATGCTGTCTGAGAGACTGTCTGCCTTCCTGTGAGATGAATGCAAGGAGCCAAACTCCCTGCCTAGAATACAGGCAAATGTTACATGGTTTTGTCTACAAGGGGGGAAAAAAAGATCACAGAAAAATTTACAAAAAATGAAGAAAGAAAAGAAAAAGAGCGGGCAGGTTGCTGTCTCCTTGGAGACTCCCCATCCATCCTAAAACAAGGAGTAATGATTTTAAACTGAAAGAGGGTAGATTTAGACCAGATATAAGGAAGAAATTTTTTGCAATGAGAGTGGTGAAACACTGGAACAGGTTGCCCAGAGAGGTGGGTAAATGCCTGTTCAAGGTCAGGTTGGACGGGGCTCTGAGCAACCTGAACTAGTCGAAGATGTCCCTGCTCATTGCAGGGGGTTGGACTAGATGGCCTTTATAGGTCCCTTCCAACCCAAACTGCTCTATGATTCTTTGATCCCATGTATAAATCCTCTGGTAAGCAGAGAAATGCTGAATTCATGTTACAACCTTGAGGTCCTGTGTTCCCAGTGAAGTGGAGCCTTATTCTTTGTCTTGTTTTCATTTATTTTGCCATGCTAGTTAAAAATTGAGGTCCTAGCAACATATTTCCCGGGGCAGGCAGGCAGACTCCAACAGGAGGAGCCAGCTTTAATAACAAAACAGGTGTTTGCTGGTTGTAGCCCTCCCAATTCACTATTTTCTTAGATTTCTGCAATACCTAGGGATGCTAACGAGGAGGTCACAGTTCCAGTAAGCTGTGTGCAAGTTCACAGGGGACAAATATTCCCACTTCAAAGCAATGCTATGCAAGGATTGGCAGTGGCCATGCTTGCCTTCTGGCTGGACTGGATCCAGATCACCTAGCAAAGCTGGATAGCTAGTTTCCCTTCCCAGTCATGATCTGGCTTTCAGAAAAGGAGACAGAGAGCACATTTGCTTCATGGTCACTTTGGGCACCTGAGAAGAAAGATCTGAACCCTTTCAGCATGGAGACAGCCAGTCCAGCCTTCTCTATGGATGAGACCTGCCAGAGGAGTGGTGGGAAAAGGGTGAATCTACCAGCACTTGCCCAGGAGGCAGGCAACAGGCATCACTGAGCAGAGAAATTGGCCATAACTCACCCTCGCTCAGTTTTGGGAACCACAATGTTTGTGATCCCATCAGAACACCTGACAAATTTCTGAAAATGAAAGTAATCCATCTGAAGGAAAACCAGGGTGAAAAGCAAGGAGGTTTTTAGCCGTTGGATTTGATGTTTCCCATTGTTTTTCAGAATGGACACGGCTCTCAGCTGCAGCCAGTGGAAAGCTGCAGTCTTGGAAAGGAGTATAACACCTCCTTACTTTCATAGCTATGTGTCATTAAAGAAAAGGGACAAAAGTTGGGCTGTGCATTTGTACACCGAGACAAAACTCACATCATACAAAAAGCAGGTAGAAAGAGCAACTGGCTGGACTGCTGTCACAGCTCAACCATCAAGTAAAGCAGGAAGGGTTATCTTCTGTGTCCTTTGCTATGGAGGTGTAAGACATAAAATTGTTTTCCTTGCCTCTGAAACGACTTCCTAAAAATAGGATATGCACCCCCAAAGCCGTATGTGGATGAAGGACATCATAGTTCATTGGAGATGCAGATGGGATTCAGAGAGAGGATGATCTGCAGGACAAACACTCTTTAAAGAAAAAATCAAAATCCTGTCCCATGTGCTGGCTCAATAGCAATGTCAATGATCACTCAGGATTTCAGATGGGTGACCTGGAAGAGATGACTGAAGAGAGACTCTCTAAAGGACTGCTCATCTCACTGAATTTCAGATATCAGCAGGTTAAATTTCAGCATCTGAGCTAACTAGTGACATGGTCACCTGCTCAAATTATGCATCCTAAAATATATTCTAGCCACAAGCTACCAGATATTTTCCTGAGAGGTACAGATGGATACTTGGGAGTCACAACACAGGCTATTAAAAAAAAAAAAAAAAAGAAAAGGAAAGCAAATATTCTGCTAACCACAAGTTGGCAGAAAACACTGTTAAAAATCCTGTCCCCAAGGATCTCATGAATAAAGGAAAGAAGATCTTTGGAGAGAGATGGAGCATGTGAAAGCCATGGTGGACCACATCTTTATTTCTTATCACCAGCCTTTATCACTCTTTTATTTTGTTACAAACAGTTGCACGTAGAAAAAAAAAGGAAACCACTCAAAGTGAAAACTTTGTTCTGTTATTTTACTAAAGAACAAATGCCATTTCAAGTTACCGCTTGCTGATGTTAGCTTTGTTTCTGGAACAGTAGCAGGAAGCCGTGTGGTACTGAAACCCAGCTGATACATCACCCTGGCACTTCTATCAGTACCATGTAAGTGGTATTTTATTTAGTTTACAAAGTCAGGTGCTTACAGTTTGGCAAAGGCAGATCTGCAGCCTTAATCCATCCTCTTGTGATTACAGATTGGAATCAGCCTTAACGCACGCATAGTTTACAGAAAGAGGCAGAAGGAATAGATGGGGCATATTATAAAAAAAAAAAAAAGAAAGGCTAACTGATAAATTATATTTCATGATATATAAATAAGAAGGTAAGACCAGCTATGTCAGGCCAAATCAAAGATCAAATTTATGCAGTCACAGTTCAGGTTGCAACGGTCCAGTGAATACACAGATACGTTGCACATTTTTAGTAATGTGTCTTACCAACAGCAATTCTTATGGAAGCAGGGCACAGTTCCATGTTAGAGGGATTCCTGCCAGCAAGGATGGGAGGATGAAAGAAGCTGTGGTGATAGAAGCCCCTCTTTATGGAGAGCAGCAGAGAGTCAAGACACACAGGGCTGTGGAAGCTAAGTCAGACAACCCAGAGGCAGGAACATCATCATTTACAAGGGTCATTCTCAATGACAGGGAAACCAGGCACTGAAGTTGGAGGGCTTGTAACGACAAGAGGTGGTTAGCAGATCTCATCTCCATCCCACATGGAAGAAGAGTGACTAAATGTATTGGATTCCCTCTGTGTTCAAGTGATCCCCCCTCTCATGCCCCATCAGTAGCAATGGCAACCATCACCCCTGCCACTTCCAAAACCACCTCTGGGTTGGACATTGGTCAGTGCAGAAGGGAACTTGTCTCTTAGGACCCGTGGAATGCTTCTCACGGGATCTGGGCCCATGCTTTCCCATTTTCTACCAGACAGCTCTCCACCTCAGCAGTTAAATGTGTGATGGCGTTGTCATCTCAAACGGGCGGACTACAGAACACCAGGAACAGCAGACCATCATCAATTCAGTCGCTGAATGACACGAGGTACTAAGAGTGATGAATCTTTCCTACCCGGACAAGAAATGATTGATTTGAATAATTGCCCGAGAATATTCACATGACACTCGAACACAGTTGCTGTCATGATTACCAATGTCTCTGTTCCTCACAGCAAGCCTATAATTGGCAGGAGTGTCTCAGATAATTTATACAGCAACAAGATTTTCACACTTTCCCAGTTCTGGATAGTTGCTAATATTTCATGAGACAGTCACTTTATCATACAAGAGAGCTTTCACGAGATTTTGGCACATCTATTGATGCCGACTGTCACTGAATTTCTCCATTTTCCTGTCTTTTTTATTCTTTGTCACTAGTAACTACCTATTCCTCCTTTGTATTCTGGAGGTTTATATTTAGTCACGGTATTAGATTAGTGCAAGCCTTTTTCTGTATTTAAGAGGAACATCTACTTAAAGTCCGTATATAAATCTCTCTACAATCCTGTTACAAGAGAAAATTCCTTGTTTCTCAAGTCCCTCAGTATCTTGCCTGCACCATGTTGTTAAATAAATGAATGGCCAAATAAATAAGGTGCTTGCTTCTCTAACTCTCCTGCATTCCAAACTAAGCAGACCACTCCAAAACCAAGTCGAAGTTGCCGCCACTCCACGAGGAGCTAGAGAAGAGCTACCCTCTGTGTTGCTTTGCTGCCTCTCCAGCAGGGATTGCTGCGCTCAGAGGGGTCCGATGGCTGGGGCAGAAAGCAATTGGTGCCCTGGCTGTGGGACTGGCAACTCTTAGCACCACCATGAAACTATTGGATAGCTTTAACTGACATCCTTTAAAGTTTTTTCAATATCTCTTTCTATAGAATGTTTGATTACCTGTTTAACAGCACATGAGCTCTTTTCACCTTATTTTACCTGCAACAAGAGAAACAAAACCTTCACCTTCCTCGGCAACAGCAGCAATTACCCAGCTCTTGGGCTGGAGGAGTGGAACACTGGGATCAGAGCTGCGCTTTCGGAACACCGAGTGCCCTTGCTGCCTCCTAGACACGAGTCACTTCAGTGGCAGCGTTGCTCAGCAGCGGATTTTTTTTAATTTCTTTTTTTTTACTCTTGCATGTGTTCAACATCAGCATGTGAAAAATTGATAGCAGGGGGTAGGTACTGATCACGATACAGCTATTACTGGCTGTCAGGTACTCCAGAGAGTGGGGGCGCTGGTTGCATTTTCCAAATGAGAGACAATTTAATAAAATCTTGCTCTTCGGAGGCAACAAAAGCGTCTATCCCCCCCAAACGAATTCATACACCTGAGGTAGAATGATACGAGTATCATTCTTCAGTGAATCATTTTAGCATTATTTCTTTAGTGAATTACATGAATTTGTGAGAGAGGTGTGAGGCATGTAGCACTTTCAAAATCCCTTGTTCAGCTCTCTCTGCTGCCCGCATTTAGAACATGCTGAGCTGATGTGCAGAGGGTTACATCCTGCCTCTCATCCCAGATGGCTTCACTGACAGTTTTTGGCTGAAACGGCGCTCTTTGGTCGGATGGTCAGACATCAGCATGCTCCATGGATGTGGCTTGTTACCTTTTACAAGACTTGAATCACTGGTGCCCAGCTGGTTCTGCGTACTGGCTGGTCGGCCCACAAGTTCTGCTGAGCTGTGACTACACCACAGGCAGACTGGCACGTCCCTCAGGCATGCGTGCCCCCCCTCCATCCCCACCTAACACAATTTACAAAGCTGGCATTTAAAAAAAAAACTCTGGGTGGCTCAATCCCAGCAAGCTCCTGCCAACGGCTTGTGTGGATGCTTCTGCCTCTCCTGGTGTAGAAAGGTTAACAGCACCGGTGCCCACCAAACACTCGTTGGCGCAGCGCACACAGGCGTAGTGCAAACCAAAGGAGAGCAGAGGCATTAGGCAAACAGACAAAAAAAGCTGAGGCAACACCACACAGAAGCACACCACAAAGAAGCTGGTGGATCTAGTTGACTTCAGCTGAATGAGGCTTGAAGCGCTGCCGTCCAGCGTGTTGATGCTCATGAGCAGGCACATCAGCGGCTCTGCTGGATGGGAGCCGCTTCCAGGATCGAGCCCTCTGATGTCTTCTCAACCGAAGTGGTGGCACATGCAAAGGGAGCTACTACCCAAGCGCAGAAGTTGAGCTGAGGGTGTATGAGGTGGAAACATTTCAATATTTGCTTGGGGTTGGAGCTCTGTCTGTTGGGCTGCAAAATGTGGAACAACAGTTCTAGCTCCTAATTGTGAGACCGCCCTCTGCCCGTGTCTCTAAAAGCTGGTCTATTCCCTGAACAGACACATCAGAAGTGATTAAGGCAAGGTACCGTGTTGAAACTGGAGTTTGGGCCAGGCCTCTAGCTGCCATTACACCAACTGAGAGTGTCTTATAGGTCCCATGTCCTATCTACCAGCCTTGTGCAGACGTCTCGTGCAACCCAAACTGTCTAAAACCTATGTCTGGGCACCTGAAGTGACTGTCTCCACCATTAGCCTATTCACACTGCTTTCACCAGGTATCCCCTGTAAAACCTTGTATTAAGGAAAACGCTCCCCTACCCCTTACAGGCGGTAGACTCAAACAGATGTGGGTCTACAAACTTGTTACTCCAGGAATAACGAATGAACTATTTTGCATGAAAAGTTTATCACGTTATGCTCTTTTCCCATTGCAGGTTATTCTGAAGTAGACATGACAATAAATCACCGCAATCCAATGAATATTTCATAGAAAGGCGTTTCAGCTTATGGGTGTTTTCAACGATTATGTCTGTGTCTTTGGCCATTCATCGTCTGTGATACGTGACTGGCCACTTAATTCAAATTACTGTAATGTCTGGCTTTTTGACTGGTTCATTAAATATTTCATAACAAGGAGGAAAAGTAGCACTGCAGATGACATTTATGTGAATATGCAAACAGGTATTCATGAAATCTCAGTCAAGATTTCTACTCGCAAATGCTTTGGGAAAATTAATAGAGATGTCTAAACATTGTTGAAAAAAGTAGCGACTTTTTATTCCAACAAATGTTAATGAAAATGGTGACAATTATGATTATTTTGCACTGTTGCTCTTGTTATAAGGATGCGGGTCCAGCATTCTGAAGTCTCTCTAAGGCTGGAGTATAACTCACAAACCTAATGGGAAATAGAGTAGATGGGATCTCTTGCAATGGATTTCATTAGTGTAATAGTTCTTGAACAAACTGAGGAAAGCAAATTTTGGAAGCCTGATATTGGCCTGATCAGTCCAAGGGAGCTAAACACTAAAATTCATAGAGACCGTAACGAAATTAAATTTAGAGTAGCAATGAGCATTTCTGAAAAACCTCAGTTCTCGTGTGTACCTCATAATGCAAGTTAGTTCTTCGGATCATTAGCTACAAAATCTGCAGGACAGAAAAAGAGGCTGGAGGAAGGAATACTGAGCTATTAAGTTTTATTTCCCCAAAATGCCTATCCACTTTTCAGGGGCAAACATTACAACAGTTAAAGTTTTACATTAATTTCCTGCACACATGCTTAGCAACCCTGTCACTCTGGCAGCATTTAATTATGCATACAAACACCATTTAACGTGAAAGATGCAACCAAACCATTAATTGTCCTTCTCATTGACAGAGAGCCCTGCACGGGCGTGGGAATGGAAAGCTCCCACGAGAAATCAAAAGCCTCAGTGAAGTGAATGAATAAAAGCCTCGCTGATTTTGGGAGGGGCTGGCTCCAGCAGAGGTGCCGTACGCATGTTTCTCCACGTCCTTGGCCCATTTGACCTCTCATGTCAGGCTCAGGATGTCCTCGGTGACTCAGGATGTCCCCGGTGACTTACTCAAGCTGGAATAATCTCAGGGCTCCTCTGGTGAAGCCTGACCTTACAAGACCTCCATCCCGCAAACGTGACCCACTGCTGCTGTTGCACTTTCCTTGCAGGGGAGAACCTTCCACCAGTGAAGATGCAGGTGCCTGCTGTCTGTTGGGTTTTCCTGGCAGATTGGAAGCCATGTGCTCACAAGGATGGTTGCCCTCAGCTTCAACGTGTATATTCTGAGAAGAAGAAATCAAGTAGCTGGGGACCACGGGCAGCGAGGAAGGAGGCTCTCGGGCAGAGGAGAGCTGAGGGTCAGGGAGGGATCCTGAGGGGCTGCGGACGGCCAGCATGGGAGGGCAGTGGGAGGACAGCAGGAGAATCACAGAATGATACAGGGTTAGAAGGGACCTCTGGAGATCATCTAGTCCAACCCCCCTGCCAAAGCAGGT
>JAOXJM010000012.1:43747073-43764407 GCA_026413425.1 Tringa solitaria
CCCGGGCCGGGCTCCCTCAGGGGACGGTTGGCGGGGCCCGGCGGTTGCCGCCGCCTCTTTTCTGAAGGGAAAGTGGGTGAAGGGGAGGCGGGGAGGACCCGGGGGGCGGGGGGGGGCGCGATGCGTGTCGCGGTCGGCGGTGGCTCCGCGGTGGGGAGCGGGCGGGAGGTGGGGGTAACTCACGGAACTCCCCCCCAGGGTTGGCACCTTGGAGATGGAAACCTTTCTTCTCCAGAGCCGGGGTTGTCCGGCCCGGTACGCCGTGAGGGTTAGCTCTTGTCGGCAGCAAACCCGCCCCGCAGAAAGGCTGTTCAATTAAAACTCTAATAACCTCCCTAGAGGTCACAGGCGCTGCCGGTTTCAAGCCTACCAGGGCAAGTAAAGGTGTAATTATGTTCTCCTGACAGTTTTCCTGGTTGGCTGAATGCCTTGGGAACCCCCCCCTAGACACCTGCCTTCGGCTCTTGGAAAGCTTAGCAGTCCCTGTGAATTTGGCCCCGGTGGATACGGATGCTGAATTTCTCTCATCCTGCCCCTTTTAATTATTGCGTGCTGACTCAGCATGCTGGAAAAGTTTCTCTTGCGTAGGTCAGCTCCGGACGCGTTGCACATGCATGTTCTGAGGTCAGGTTTACCAGTGTGCCTGCTTCCTTCCAGCCCCTCTCAATTAACCCGGTGTTTAAATGGGCTATTAAAATAATGGCTGCTGCTTTAATAAAAAAAAAAAAAAAACAAACCAAACAAAAAAACCCTGAAGAGGTACACTCCTCTCTGGTGAGAATAGTGACTGTGTCTGAACAACTGGTAAAGGCAAAGGAACATATTGGTGTTTTCACACCAGTACCGTAGTTGGATAACTATTGACAAATGCTGACTTTTAAATGGTGACTGCTGATTCAGAGGAATCTGTTGACTCTGGTAATAAAACAGTAACGGCTCCCTTTAACAGCGATCGTGAAACACTTGAATTGATTGGCGTGTTAGCTCAAGCCTTGACTTAGCTGAGAACCAGAAGACCTCTTATTCTCTGGATCGACCTTCTCCCCCAGATAAACCTAATGTATGCTAAACACATCTACTGTAAGACAGGGTGTTTATTTTGCAATGTCATTTTCAAAAACGTGGTGGATAGCAAACGTGTGAACTAGATACAGGAAACCTGCTTTGCAGTCTGCTTTTCTGCAAGAGCGTGTTTTGAACGGTTTATGGTTGCAAGGTGGCGGTTTTACTTGGAGTCTCACTTTTGTGTTTTAATTAGCTGTCATCAGAGCTGAAGTTCAGTCTCCGACACTTGTGAAGCATTCCATGAACATGCACTCTTAGGTACCTGGTTAATGTTTTGGGACTAATTACCTGGAACCCTTTCCCTATTAAGCAATGTACAAAATGAATTGACTATATGGAAATCTTTTTCCAGTTAAATTTCCAATCTCCTGAGTCGCATCTCACTGAGAATTTACTGTGGTTTGCTTCAATCCTCTGAAAATTGGGTATTCTCATGCCCCTTATTCTGACACCCTTCTCTTATAAATTGTTGCTTTAAGCTCTTCTGTAAGTGCTGCTTGTTTAAATGGTTCCCGATGACAGCAGCCCACATTTAGTTACTGTTCCCCAGAGTTTTTAACAGATTTATAACTGACCTGTGCTCCAATATAGCAAGGTCTTCAGGAGGTGTTTTAAAACATAGCGGCTTAAAGATCCTCCACTAGTTAAACTATCATTTTATTCAAATAAATGGAGCCATAGATGACTTCTCTCAGCAGAAGACCTGCTTTCTATTTAAAATGGCTTTTCCAACTGGAGCGTAGCTAGGCTGAGAAGGAGCAGATTTTTCTAGGAAGTAGTGGGAGGCAGGAAGAATCATGAAAAAGAAGGTGGCGCAGAGGAGAGCGTTAAGCCACAGAGCTGGAACCAGATCAGAAGGTCTCAGCTGTGCAGGCAAAATTTTGCCTTCTCACAACCGTATCTTCACTTGTTATCCAAGACGGTCACAGAATTCAGTTTTGTGGTTCAGATCGATAGGTAGAATGGGTCCGTGGATCCATAAAGCTTGGGAAGGAGTGGTCTAGGAAGGGTTAGTGGAGTTTTGGGGAAGACGGGTGGCACTTCACCTGTTTTGCTAGCCACCTTCTTGGGGAAGCCAGTGACTGTGCCAAAGGGACTTGCACAGCCGGCACAGAGTGCTGCCTGAGGGTTAGCGTGGGTCAGAGGTTCTGCTGTGCTGGGTGAATGCATAACATGGGATCCTCTTCCTTCTCCTTTCTTTTAGGTCTACACCCTCTTCCTTCACCTTCTGTGTAGGACGTGTTCCCTCCTCTGCCATCAGCACGCTGCCTGCTCTGACGCCGTTCTGCCTCCTTAACCCTGCCAACATCTCTCCCTGTCCTGCCAGTGAACCGGTAGGTGTGAGGTGGTGGAAGAAAATAGGTTTTTTTGTTTGCCCTCCAAGCTTGCAGACCAGGCCTGGCAGTGCCGGCGGCGGAAAGGCGGCCGCTTGCATTCGGTGATGTTAGACAGCCCTCGACTCCGCTGCGCTCGGAGCAAGCTGAGAGCCGGGCATTGAACTCAGCGTGGTGGAATTTAAACTGTGAGTTTTCAAAGCCAATTACTGGACGCAGTCTGTGTCTGACAAGCTTCAGTTTCATTAGCTGCCTCCCAGGAGCATCGAGCTGCGTGGCTCACCTTTGCAGAGATCAGATTCTCCTCTGCGATGCCATTAGGTGTTTTTAAAAATAGCTTCATCAGTCCACTTTAAAAGAGCTGGTCTGCTCTGATAACAGTGCCTGCTGGTGCTTTTCCAGATAAGGAACTTGTCACTTTTCCTCCTGTCATACATGCAGCTTCTGCCCTATTTAGAATACAGTTTAAAAAAAGACTACAAAGTAACCACCAGTCTTGTGTAAAGATTTATCTGTTTGCTTTAGGAACAACTGAACTCTCCTTATTTAACGGGTTTGGACAGGATTGGTTTATGAAGAGTATAGGATCAAACTAAACGCAGAGTTGAAGGTATTACTTCTTATATCTGTGTCTTGAGGAAATCTGTATCTTAAGATCTCTTGTATAACAAAGTGACAACAGGCCAAAGATCTCCTTTTTTTTTCCTTTTGGTCCAAATTAGAAGTTCATTAGCTTTTAAAAGGCTCTGACGTACTACTTTGTGTGTGTGTAATCTATATTTTCATACGATGGTGGGAAGCAACAAGGTGAAGTAGTATAAAAACAATTTCAATCTGTTATTGAGGGTCTGAAAAGTAGTTGTGTGCTTGTGCACACCAGGAGTATCACAGGGAAACTGCAATTGCATGACATACCTAGTAATTCATTTTATAATGGTGTATGCAGTAACAATGTTCTAATTTACTCATTTCTTTGATGCTTTGTGAGCAGATGCTATTATTAAAAAGGTCTATTAATTATGTGGAAGTTTCATAATGGCTGATTGCTGGGGGATGGGAAGAGATTGGCAAAGTGAGGCTCCTGACTGCTCTCAAAAGAGGGACAACCCTCTGCAGCTTCGTTTGTAATCTACGAGCCTCTTAGAAATCCTTGCTCAAGAATATTCACTGGTGTCCTCGGTGTAAATCTGGAACTTTTTGATTGCATTTAATTAATCGAACTGTGCCCCATGAACCGGCCACATACTATTACAGGGGAAAAAAGCACTGGGGAGGTCATGGCTTATTGTAGAAGCCAGTGCACCATGCATTTTCCCAGTAAAGCCCTTTACTCTTTACCTCTTTCTTTCTTGCTTCTCAGTTCCTTTCCTTTTTCCTTTCTCTGTTTCTGCCTCTTTCACCATGCCTTTGACTTAGGTCTATTCATGTACTTTAATCACCTGCCTAAATGTTTGCAGCATAGGATGTAAGTACCTATTTGCACCGTAACATCAAAGGATCACATTTCAAAATTACAACTTTTCCTTTGAACAAGAAGAAAAAAATGTTTCTGGTTGCTATGGTGACGAGTGCTACATAAATGCCTATAAATAAATAAGTAAACAGCTGATTCTTGGACTTCGATTAGCAGTATTTTTGCTTTTCTAATGAGATACAGATATCAAAATGGGAGATGACATTTTACCAATTTTATTAAATACATATGATTCTTATACCTTCCATTTTACAGTATTTCTGCTATGAACAATTTAATAGTAAGTTGTTTATTTTTCTTGCAGTAGAAAGTTGGTGTTTTGAAAAATCATAGTCTAGTATTTATAGAAAATCTTTTAGATGCCAAAAGGCACTCCACTAAAAAGTTGGTGTCCTTTTTAAGTTTAATCAGAACACACATTTTGAGCTAAATGCCTGTTTTTCTTATCTCTAAGAGACTATTGTGTGCTGTCACAACATTTACATTCCAGTCAAAAGTGTCTGTAAATGTAATTATGTTCCTCTGCAGTATTTGAAACCCCACTGGTACACAACAGCAAAATTTGAAAACATCACTGACTTTTTCTTTTATGTTAAAATGACAGAGGCGGAGTAAAAAATTGGATATTCGTTGAAGTTTGAGGAGGAGGGGAGAGTTCACTTTTTTGTAAGCCTTTTGTTCTCAGGTCCATGAAGTAAAAGTAGCTTCTTCTCTGTGCTAAAGGTGATAATGATAATGAACTGCTTCTTCAGAAGTCTGTGAGTAGCCATCAGCCATTGCTAAAAAAAGCTCTTTTCATTAGTAATCTCTGGAGCCCAGTCCACTCACTTGCAGTTTCTGAAGGTGACTGCAGCCCAGTTCTCCACCAGTGCCCTGGAATATTTCCCCTCACAGATGTTTCTCGCTCAGGAATGGGTGCTCTTGGTTTAACAGCAAAGGAGGGTTTATAACGGAAGGAACTTTCCTTAGGGGAAGGAAAATAGTTGTTTATAATATACGGAAATACTCCATTATTAAAGGCTCAATCTATTTTCTTAGTGCAAACTGATTTTGTCATAGTGGCCCAGAAAGAGATTTCTTCAGTCCTGAGCTGTGTAGTTCGGCTTGTGCACTGGCAGAGGGTGGATCTGCTTTCCAGCACAATCACAGCTTTGTATTCAAAGAAGATGTCAGATTTCCAAAGAACTTTGAAGCGCTATCCTGTCCTGTTAAATGTTTGGTAAAATAACACTGTGTTATTCACAATCTTCATTCCCTCTGTGCATTCAGATTCACATCTACTTGCTTTACTGATTTAAAATACATTTGACTAAATGCCTTTTACTTCAAAGCATGTGTAATTGAGAGGACAAGGATACATGGTATTTTTTTCCAGCTACACACAATTACTTTTCACAGAGCAAAACAGCTACTGAAGGTAGGGGCAGAACAGGAGCAAGGAATGGTGTCCCTGAAGGTCTCGCTTGAGCAGCGGCAGCCCATGCAGGTTTGATTTATGTTTCATAGGCTTGTCACTTTTGTCCCAGCCGGGCTGCTGCTATGGTCAGGCTGGGATGCTCGCCTGAAGAACAGTGACAGCTTCAGTGTTTTCCTGGCAGTGAATTAACTCCCGAGCTGTCTCTTATCCTGGTGTTTTGTGCCGTGGGAACTGTGCTGACCTCCCAGAGGGTAGCACAGAGTCCTGACGCTGCCCCTGTGCCTGCCCCAGCACTGTGTTT
The DNA here is from genome assembly GCA_026413425.1 of Tringa solitaria. Lineage (NCBI taxonomy): Eukaryota > Metazoa > Chordata > Aves > Charadriiformes > Scolopacidae > Tringa > Tringa solitaria. The sequence continues at coordinate 43,752,665 of JAOXJM010000012.1, forward strand.
TGTGTGGGCTTGAGGCCAGAATTGGGAGCAGGTTGTGCTCTGTACCTGCTGGAAGGTGGTTTGAGCTTTGCGTGTATCAAAGGCAGTTTTACCTGCATTGAGGTTAGGCCTGGACAGTCAGCATTTGACCTACAGGTCTCAGCTGCCTTCCCAGGATTGTATGGCTGACAGTGGACAAGGCAGTGACTCCCTAAAAAGGCCATTTCAAAGGCTGATGAGGTTTGTAGGCAATCTGAACCCAAACAGAACCTGTGCCACCTACAAGAGCAACAGGGAGTCTCCAAAGTGCTCCAAGTTTGCAGCTACTCCTCGGACTAACAGCTTGGGCTTGGTGTACCTGGAGATCATGTTGATGTTTGAGCAGAACCAGGCTCCAGAGTCATTGAGAGAGAGTTTTCTCAATTGGAAAGCACTGTTATTACTGGCACACGCTGTCTTTTAAAGGAGTGGCATCTTTATTTAGAAGCCTTTTCCTAGGGTAGGAGGATGAAATACACATATTGATATTAATGACAGGACGAGCTGGTGAGGACAAGAGGTGATGTGTGTGTCTCCTTTTCTGGCATGGACAGGACAAAGGGTGAAACAGTGCATGCATATAGCAATTTTTTTCTTCTTCAAAAGTTCTGTTTTTCTGTGGGGTTTTTTTCTTTCCTTTCCTTTCCTTTTTTTTTTTTTTTTTTTTTTAATGGATGGATATGATCCAGGACCATCTGGTGGAATTTGCCGTTGTCACATCTAGGTTTTCTGATGTATTGCCTGTCAAGTCATATTGTATGTTCAGATGAGTTTCTCATATGATGTGCTGACAACTACTGACAACCCTGAGATGGGAAGTTGGAAGCTTGGGGGAAAGAGAAGGGGAGCAGAGTTAGCCTTAAAAATATAACCTTGATTGCTCTTGATTGGTGGGATTTCATTTCTGGTACCTATGGTTGGCTTTTCGGTAAAGAAATGTGAATGAGTGAACTTTAAACCAAGTGCGTTAAAGTGCACCTAAGGTACTGTAATTAAACTTGGAGGGTTTGTAGTCCACTCCTAGTTTTGTCATTATTTTTTTTTCTCTTTGACTCTGGATTCCTCACTTAATCTTTCTCTGTCCTTAACTCTCATCTGTAGACACTCACACTTATTTAAATTGCAGCCTTTCTTTCCTCCCTTACTCTTCAATCTTTCCCCAGTCCCTCTTTAGGAAGCAGATCTCAAAATGCTTCTGGTTTTATTAGGATGCTACTAGGTATCCTAATAATCGTAGTATCCCAGTATCCTAGGCATAAATCCTGATATCATAATAATTCTGTAGTAAAATGAACTAAGATTTTTAGCAAATTAGTACTAACCTTTGCAGACAGATCACGTGTGTGAAAGCAACAAGCAACTCTGAAGTAACTACAGTAATTCTTTTCTTGCTGGTTTAATACTCAGATAATTAATTAAAGCAGGTTTTTTTGATGTAGAGGTCCTCAGTGCAATTGCATTTCTTTACACATTGACAACGATAATGGTGTACTTTATAAACCAGAATCCAAACAAGCTGTAGAGAGTTCAGTTTTGTTCCTCATTTTTTTCTGGATAATTTGAAGCCCCAAGTAGCAATTAGGCTGGTGACAAGAAAAATTTCGCAACTTGTTATCGTTCTTCATTTTTTAATTGGCTGGATCAGTAAAGTGATTTGTGTTTGAACTTTAAAGGTTCTTTGTTTATATAATACTGGTAGAAAGCATAGTACAGGTACTTAGGATTGGGTTGGAAGGAAGCTTGTATGTAAGCAGAGATGGGATTGCGCTGCAAAGGCACATTCCAGGTGTGGTTCTGAATGCAGAGTCTCCCCCCTCTCCCTCTGAAAGCCATGGTGGTTATACTGGGCCTCCTGTTAATTAAATGCTGCCTAAACGTTGATGAAGTTGGAAGTCGCCCTTGGAAAGGAAAAAAACTTTCTTCCCTGGGAGTTTGACGCTGGAGATGACAGTCCCCAAGCTCAGAGGACTCCTGTTGCAGTTTGCTAAGGGAGAAGCTGGGAAGCATTTACTTGCCTCTACTTACTCCTGTGTGTCCTCGGTGCTGGCCTGGGGACTGCGGGTGGCCCCAGTAGGGAGATGTAGGGAGATGTTGTGTTACCCTGACCAGGCCAGTACAGCCTGGAAAAAGTAACCACTGTTTCCTACTCGGATCTTCTGCAGTTCCATGCTTTGTGAGTGTCAGATAAGGAGACCTGGAAATGATCCAGCTCCTGTGCTGTTGCAGGGGAGGGACTGGGGTTTGCAAGGGTCAGTGTTGAGGGTACAGCAGCTCTCCCGAGGTGGTGGTGGGTTGTGTTGCATAGAGCACTGTTCTCTTACTGATCAAGCATCAGCTCGGCTATTGTGGACTTTGGAGGAAACCCCATAGATGGAATATGGCCACATTCTCTGCCTGTAGCATGTTTGATAGCACTGCAGGGAAGCGAGGCTGGTCTTCAGTCCTTAAACACGTTAAATTAACTCTGGGTGAGCTTGCTGGGAAAAGGGTAATAAAGCAGGTTGGAAATGGGATGTGTGTGCTCAAGCACATGCAGTGGGCTTAATACTCTTCCTGCAGGCACGTGGCTGGGGAGCAGCCAGGTCTTGGAGCACACTGTGCTGTTCATTAAACATATCGCAGTTCAGAGATGTAGCCAAAATCACTTGTCCAGGCATAAAAGATAAAGTCAGATTACAAAGGAGAGCAATCCCATCAGGAGAAACTTTAGAGAGGAGCTGGGCACAGTCTAGCTTAATGCTAGACTAGGCTATGTAGGGTGTGTACTAGCCAGCACCCTCTCAGGTGTTGCCTGAGTCCATTGCAGCAAAAATTTCACCTTCTGATAGCGGAGACTGATGAAGATCTTGACCCATCTACTTCTTGTTTCAGGCAGAGGCAGCTGTTGAATGGATCTGCAGTGTGATTGACGTTGTGTGGTGCTTCATCTTTATTTCATGTGACGAGGAGGTGGGAGGGTGGAGATTACTTGAAGTGCCTGGCTAGAGACAGAACGTAATTTATCAGTGTTCGTTTGTCTGGAGGGATACACAGCCCATATATAATTTAGAAACATGTTAAAAAATAGGGAGCTGTTGTCTTTTAAAGTCAGTGAGCACTCAAGTCTGTTGGTTTAAAGTCTTGTTTCTGTGACACATAAATGTGCTGCTATGCATTTCATATTTATAGTGTGTATACAGTATAAGTCATATGTCTAAAGTGAACCTAGAAGGTGTGTATAAATAGTAGTGATAAAGCTAAGCCCTTCATAAACTCAGACTAATGTGTATTTTCCATATTTAAGATGAAATACCTGGTACAACATACGGATTTATTCTAGTCAGTTCTTCTGAGATCATATTTAATAAAGGTGTTCTTTTCATGTGTGATCTACAAGTGAAATTTTTGTTTGTTTGTCTCGTGCAGCAAGTATCCTTTCCCCCCCACTTTCTTCCTTCTCCCTTTGCGTCTTTTTTTCCCTTCTTCTGATTCAAGCCTGGTAATGATATGCTATAGCTAAATTATCAGAATGGGAAAAGGGGTATCGGTGTCTTTTGCCTTGCTGTTGAGAAACCTGTATTTTTGTTTTCTGCAGCATAATAAGCAAGAATGAGCAGGTTGTTACCATCCTTTGTCCCAGCCAGATTGATAAATTACATGACCTGGAAAGTTTAAAGATGTGTAAGAATGCAAATCCATGGTCCACAAGGATGTGTGGTTGAATGTACTGATCCAGCCAGGAATTAAGCACGTGCTTAAATCTAAGCACAAGCGTTGCTTCCATTGGGTGTATCTGCCTGGCACCACACTGCGTGGTAAGCAAAGCTCTTGCTTTGAAAGGAGGATTGATTCGGTTTAGTGACTTGAAATAGGAAAAGGAAATGATCCTTTCCAGTCACCTGGAAGAGCAATCTGTGAGTAGTGCAGATGTTACTCTTCCCTGTTACTGTGCTTGACTCTGTGGTGTGAACTGATGTAGACAGAAACCCTAATGGTCTGGCGTTTTCTACCTCACAGTGCACATATCCACTTCCCCTCCTTGGTTTTCTCATTCTGCCCGTGTCTGCTAACCATGAGCAGAAGAACACCTTCTCTGTAGTAGGTGGTACATTAGCACGATGCCTCTGCCTGGAAGGGATTAAGCATTAGAAGAGACTGAGGATGTTACAAGGGAGTATGTAACTTTTCCTCCCTTGCACACAGGGAAATGTGTAGAAATGTTCAATAAATTACAATTGAACCCCTTCCCCTCCTGGGTATAAAAGCTTTTAGACCAAAGCTCTGTACACTGGCTTGCTCCTCACCAGCCTGAGAGAGAAACCTCTTGGAAAAGTGGCTAAAGGAGGACTGGTTGGGTTATTTTCTGGCTGCTAATGGCAGTGGGCAGTAGGCAGAGTGATCTAGGTCTTTTCTTCATCTGGTCCTTACTCTGGTTGTCCTTTAGTGGAAGCGCTCTTTTTGGCTCTGTTTTCTTTCCTCTACTTTAGTTCATTTTCATGCCACATTGCTTGCTCCTTTGAATTCAATGGCATATGTGCTTTCTGAGGAAGCAATGTGTTCTCTGCTCTGAGTGCTCCTGGTGGTGTGAAGTCATCTCTCCCCTTCTTGCTGGATTTGAGCTTGCATTCTAACTGGGAGGGGAGATGCCATGGAAATGTTTTTACTGGGCTTTTTGGTGCTGAATTAGATGTCATCCCTCTTGCGTCCTTGAGACTCTAAAAGAGAGATAGGAGCGAAGTTTCCCTGATTTATAGCATCGTTCATTTTCACTGATTTACTTCCAACTGGTCCCACAGCATTGCAGCTGGCACTGCAATTCTCACATCCATCTCTTGTGTTTTAGGTGATTTTGTTTACTTCATACAGTGCAATGAGGTCTCAGGATTATAAATTCCTTGGTGCTTTATTGATAAACACAGATCAAAAAAATAATCTCCCAGTCTGTTGGTTTTTTTTTCTCTGGAGCAGTCTTTGAAGGTTGCACATTCTTCTGCTATATATACTTTGCCCAAGTGTGTCTCCTTTTTGTTCTTTATTCCCTTCATACTTGTTTCTTTTCTTTTTTTCCTTTTCAGTCCCATGTTTTATATATTCGTTTGCTTTGCTTTATTTATGTTTGAGAAGAGATATATTTGAGTTTAAGTACAGTTGGCTATTTGGACTTAACTTTGAAGTTTTCTTAAGAAATGCTTTGTAAGCAAAGGGCTCAATAATTTGCCCCTTCAGCTCTTAAAGCTTTTACCACCAACAGCTGAAAAGTTGCACTAACTTTTCCCATCCTGCCTGCACCTTTCATTGCCATTTGACTGTCTCACGCACCAAAGCTTGATTTATCATACCTACGAGAGGCTGTTCTGCACAGTTACATCTGAACCAACTCATGTTTCCCTTTTCCATTGTAAAATATTTTGCCTTTTCCGTTCAAAACATACATGCAAGTGGCCTCCTCTCTTATAAAACTGAAACAGAGATCTAGATAGTTAGTGACTCCTGCAGAGTTGCATCCAGGAGCTCCTTCTTCACCTGCTAGATGTTCCGAAGACCGCACACGTGTGAAAAGGGGCCAAGGGGCATTTTGATGTTAAACAAAGATTGCTTGGTTCTCGTGTGGAGATTAGGATTAAAGATAAGAGGAGTAAGAGTTTATTTGATAATGGATTTTTTTTTGTATTTGTGAAAAAGTGTTTTTTGTACCATTCAGCTTACTTGCCAAAGTTCAACTGAGAAAATGCAATTCTCAATAAAAATGGTTTCATTTTTTGGTTGCAAAGATTTCTTTGTATGTGGTGTTTGTTTCCTTTCCATCTTTTTTTACTGATTTACCTCAACAATTTGATTACATGTGTATTTTTGCTCTTGAGAGCCAGTGGGTGTGATACAATCTCTGTTTTAAACGGTTGTCATGTAATTAGCAGGGAAAGATGTCTCTAAATCCTGATCTGCCTGCTTCTTTGTTCAAGGAGCAAAGAGGAGCTGAATTCTGGGATTTGGGCCCTTGATTGGAAGTCCTTGTGTAAATTTGGCATTAGGCTACTTCTGTTTCAGAGAACCATCTCTTTCTTTGTCTTAGAGCTGTGTCGATGCTAGGACCGTGCTTGCATGAAGCCAAGGAATTATGAGTTTCCTAGTCATGCTCGATGTACCTCTTGTATGAAGTGGACTTGCACACAGATCTTTCTTACTCATCATTATGCTCTCTGCTACAGCAATCAGTAGACCATATAGTTTTTAAAAGATTCCTTTGTGAAGTTTTGTGGCTAGCACTGAAAAATAACCTTTACTTTTCCTTTTCAGAGCTTCCTGTCTTCAAAACTAGCCTGTTTGGGGCTGTTCTGCTACATTCTTCTCAAAGTCATGCTGTGAGTCTTCCATTGCTTTTGGAGCTAAAATGTCACCCGTTATTCCTTGTCCCATTGTTGCATACTTTTGTCTGAGTAACACTTATTCTTGACAATTTGGTTCCCTTCAGTGGTGTACTAGTGTGAATGGGTTTTGTTCTGAGCATGGTACCCAACTGAGAGTTTAGACCCTTATTTCTTTAAGCTCAGAAACCCGTGTGTAGTTTTAAGCTGTATGTGAATTTTGGACCACTGGTGACCAATGAAACATCTAAGCACAGCCTGAGTAAAATACCTTGACGATTGCAAATGCCTTGAAGGAATTTGAAATCATCTGTCTCTTTCCCCTCTTTTGTCACAGAAAATGTCCTCCTTAATTTGGGTGTAGGGGCTGTGCTCCCTGTTGTGAAGAGGAATGCTTTGTATCATCAGTGACTCCCTGGATGCCATGGGGCTTTGCATTTGCTTCTGGCAGGCAGACAGTCAAATGTAGTTACAGGATGACCACAGTCCATTGCACGGGGCAGTCACTGATGAACCTTTAACGCACTGGAAATGAGTTACCTGTGAATTGCTTTGTGTCTTAGTTTGCTGTTGGTTTCCCTTCTCCCAGCTGGCCACCTGTAATGTAAATTGAGTGGGATGTTGATGATTTGTGAATTTAAATCCTTTTGCACTGGCAAGATTAGTTTCCGGTGTTTGCTCGGAGGGCAGATGAGCCTCTCACCCATGCCTGTATGGACAAAGAACCCTCGCCAGAAAGGTGTGTCACACTGGTTTCATGACCTTTTCTTTTTTTTGCACTGACTCTCCACATCCTAAACTCACTTGCATGAGTCAAGCCAGACTCAGGCTGTTCCTGCTGTTGTGAATTTATTTCAGTTTTGTTGTGAACCATATGTATTTTTTTGCTTATCTTTCACAGTGGATGGGAGGAGTGGAGGGAGGGAAGGAGAGGAGGAGTGGAAAATAAAAAGGTGCACAATGATTAATTTGCTGTGTAATTTCCTCTTTTAGAAGTAAAATAGGTTATCAGACCTTTAAGCACATAGATGAAATACTGTCCTTTCTAAGAGACACTCTGGTTGTCGTGCTGAGGCAGTCACTTACTCAGCACTAAAACTATATGACCAGATTAATTTTGAGGAGACATGAGGTGGTTTCCTGTGCGTGTGCATTTTTACTGCCTTTAGCTAAGTTAGGGCCCTTGGTGCTTATCCCTTTTTAATGATTTGTTCTTACCCCTGCTCCTTGCTTCTGGCTGTTTGTTCTTTACTACTTAGGTTATTACTCATGTTCATGCAGAGACCTGAGAGTTAATAGAAAATGAAGATTGGAGTTGTTCTCCCCTTCCCTTCTCCTGTAAGGTTATCTGGGACAGCTTCACACACATTTATATATGGCTTTGCAGCTTCTTGGCTTCTGACTGTGTTACGATTGTGTCAAAGATATAAAACTAAAGCTGGGAAAGTAGAAGCTCATTGAAATTAATTTCTTTAAATTTATAAAGCCACTGATTAATCATCTTTTAATGCAGGTATAAACTTAAGAGCAGTATATAGTCCATATAATTAATTGTAATCTTCTATATGAATTTTGTAGTAGTCATGCATACATATCATATACCTACATGTATATATTTAGCACAGAGGTCACAAAGTCATGTTATTATTCAAAAAGTTCTCTAGTCCTTGCTTAATTTATGTGCATGTCTTTGTCCCTTTGGAACACAGCACTCTTAGGTACATGCTTGTCTTTAAGCATTGAATATATTCAATCAAATTAGAGAAGAAGGGTTTTATAAATGTATATTTTAGTTTTTATTCTAGTATATTTCATCACCTTGATGGTAAAGAAACAGGGATTATTTTGTGTAACCTTAAGTCTCTTAGCAAGATGGCTGTTTTCTAGTCAGTCTCCAGCCTCTTACTTGGGTGCCCTCTCCTTTCAGATACTTGCTGCATTGATACAGGTGCAGATTTGAGTCTTCGTAGTTGCAAGAGGAGCTTTTTGTGGCTGTAGCTTTATGTAGCTGTAGCTTTAATCCCTTTGCCTGAGAAGAAAGGTTACCTCAGCAGACTGTTCCTGTTAGCCTCCAGGACTGATTCTAAGCACATCATTCTGCCGTGGAGAGGGTGGACTTGGATGAGTGAAGGCAGAAAGGTTCTGCCTGGGATGATAGACGTCCTCCATCTCTGACCCCTCCAGGCTTGGGATGGGCCTCACTGCCTATGGCCAATATATGTGTGTATTTAGTGTTGCCTTTTCTCCAAGGTCACAAAAACCTTCCTCTTTGAGGATGATGGGTGTGACAACACATATGTTTTTACTATGGCTCATCTTGGGAATTCTTTGCCAAATGATAGGGTTCAGACCTGCTCCAACCCTCCCTGTGCTTCAGTAATGCTCCGGGGCTTTCATAATGGCTAGATGGGGGAATGGCTGCATCAGCAGCAATGCTAGCAGAAGTCTAGAGGTGGGGGAAGCAAATCCTGATGCATGTTGCTGCCTGCAGTGCCCTTGATGTTTTGAAATACTGTGTGAAATAGCTGAAAGACCACTCTTCTTGGCTTTGCAGATATCTGCACATGGATCCAGAGCTGTACATAATGAATGGGGCAGATGTTTTTAAGTGCAGCTGTTTTAAACAGCAGTTGGTTTATTGGGCTGATGTTGCTCTTCTCTCGGTGACAGTTGGGTTACACTTCAGTTATTTGAAGAGATTCTCATTGCCAAATACTTGACTCAGCATTTGACTCAACAGAGGCAGCAAATCTTGCCAGTGGGAAGGAAGGGAACAGAAATGAGCTGCTGTAGCAGGGTTGGGTAAAGAATCTCCCATCATCCAAGGGACAGCAGTGAATAGCAACTATGTCAGTAGGTTTGCAGGTGTTTCCCTCCTGACAGATACTTTCTGCTTTTTCTCTAAAACTTTGTCCCTCTTGTGTGTATTAAATGTCATATCAGCTATTTATGGGGCTGTTGTAATCTCCACAGAGGGGGTGTGAGAAGGAGGGCTGTAGGAAAATAATGCATTGATTTATTGGTGGGATTTATGGGGCAAAAATTAACCACCTTATTTTTTATTACTATTCAAATAAATATAAAAGCAAGTCTTTTACAAAAAAAAAAAAAACAAACCTCAAAGCAGGCTTGAACCTCTTCATCTTGCTGCTGTGCCCTTGATAAATATGCCTAGATTCAATAGTCCTTCCATGAATTTTCAAGCTGCTAAGGGCATGAAGAAGTTCTTCCTAGCTATTGAACTGTAAATTGTTGCACATGACACCTGGAGGAGTTGGAATGGTTTTGTACAAGTAACTCAGTATATTCATCACACTTTCCCTATTGCATACAGTGGTTCACATTGAAGCTGAGAGAGATGATTCATATTGCTTTCTTCTCTTCCCCCTGTCAGTAGCAGTGGTAGTCCTTAGAGCAACATTTGAAACAGTAAATGCCTGGCCCACAGCCATGCGTTACTACTGCTCTGCTGGGCCCTCTGATGATACTGTAATCAGATGAGAGACAAGATAAGAATTGTTCTTTTCCACGGGGAAAGTCAGACTAGGGTATTTAAGTACTAATTCAAAAACATTTTTAAAGAAGTGTTTAAATTGGCCAGCAGACATTTTTCAGTCCTATGGCCTGTGCTGTCAGGAAACACCCTTTTTTCTGCTCCAGTATAAGTTATTTTAGATGATTCTTGAGACCTTAACGCTCTGTTCTGAATTTTCATGTGAATATTAGCACCCCTGGGATATGCTGCCAACCCAGAATGTGGATGTTTTGTGCTCCTTTAGCTTCAGTCTAAGTGGTTATGCTAGAGGCAGGGGGTACCAAATAATCATAGAATAGTTTCGCTTGGAAGGGACCTTTAAAAGTCATCTAGCCCCACCTCCCTGCAATAAGCAGGGACACCTTCAAGTAGATGGGGTTGCTCAGAGCCTCATCCAACCTGACCTTGAATGTTTCCAGGGATGGGGCATCTACCACCTCTCTGGGTAACCTGTGCCAGTGTTTCACCACCCTCATTCTAAAAAAAGGTCTTCCTTATATCTAGTCTAAATCTACCCTCTTTTAGTTTAAAACCGTTTCCCCTTGTCCTGTTGCAACAAGTCCTGCTGAAAAGTTTGTCTTGTCTTTCTTATAAGCCCCCTTTAAGCACTGGAAGGCTGCAATAAGGTCTCCCCAGAGCCGCCTTTTCTCCAGGTTGAATGACCCCAACCCTCAGCCTTTTTTCATAGGAGAGGTGTTCCATCCCTCTGATCATTTTTGTGGCTCTCCTCCGGACTTGCTCCAACAGGTCCATGTCTTTCCTGTGCTGAGGGCTCCAGGACTGGATGCAGTTCTCCAGGTGGGGTGTCACCAGAGCACAACAGAGGGGTAGAATCACCTCCCTTGATCTGCTGGCCAGGCTTCTTTTGATGCAGGCCAGGATGCGGTTGGCCTTCTGGGCTACAAGTGCATGTTGTCAGCTCATGTCCAACTTGTCATCCACCAGTACCTGCAAGTACTGCTTGGGGGCTGCCCTCAATCCCTTCATCCCCCAGCCTGTATGGATACTGGGGGTTGTCCTGATCCAGGTGTACGACCTTGCACTTGGCCTTGTCAAACCTCATGAGGTTCACATGGGCCCACTTCTTGAGCTTGTCCAGGTCCCTTTGGATGGCATCCTGTCCCTCAGGCATGTCAACCGCACCACTCAGCTTGGTGTTTGCAAACTTGTAGAGGGTGCGCTCAATCCCACTGTGTATGTCATTGATGAAGATATTAAATAGTAATGATTCCAGTATGGAACCCTGAGGGACACCACTTGTCCAGATGAAGATCAGTGACATTGAGCCATTGACCTCTAGCCTCTGGATATGACCACCCAACCAATTCCTCATCCACTGAACAGTCCATCGATCAAGTCAGTATCTCTCCAGTGTAGAGAGCAGAATGTTGTGGGGGACTATGTCAGAAGCCTTGCAGAAGTCCAGATAGACATGCGAGGCTATTCCTTTGTCCACTGATGCAGTCACTCTTTCATTGAGGGCCGCTAGGTCGGTCAGGCAGGACTTGCCCTTGATAAAGCCGTGCTGGCTGTCTCAAATGTCCTCCCTGTCCTCCATGTGCTTTACCGTAACTTCTAGGAGGATCTGTTCCACGATCTTCCCAGGCACAGAGGTGAGGCTGAAGGGTTGGTAGTTCCTAGGGTCCTTCTTTCTACCCCTTTTGAGAATGGGTGCAATCTTTCCCTTTTTCCTGCCACCAGGGATATCATGGAGGGTGGCTTGGCAACTACATCAGCCGATTCCTTCAAGACTCTGGGATGTACATATACTATATACATATATATAATATACGTAATCATGGAATCATAGAATGGTTAGAGTTGGAAGGGACCTTAAAGATCATCTAGT
>JAOXJM010000012.1:43770549-43780733 GCA_026413425.1 Tringa solitaria
CCCCATAAGCACAGCTGGAAGGCGTCCAGTAACCACCAATATTCTACTGTTTGTATTGAAGGTATGTTTGCGGTAAGAACCATTGCAGAGCCTCAGCCTCCTTGGTTGCAGTCTTTTATAAAACAACTTACAGTTTTGCTTTCTGTTCCTGTGTTATGCTAAACCATAGAAACTGAAGATAAACGTTATTTTGATTACAACTGTCTATAGATACCTAAACAACCTAAAAAAACCCAGTGTGGATTTAAAAAAAAATAAAATTACGTTTTGATTTTATTTTTTCTGAATAAAGTTCTATATTTAAAATTCCACTTGAAGCTACAGAGTTAAGGTATTTTTATTTTTCATATCCCCCTTTTGTACCAGGCTTCATTAATTATATTTGTATTTTAAACTGCTGGGTTTGCTTCCTTCAAGAATCTGCTCTTTTGCTGTTTAAAAAGTCAGCACTTCTGCACTTGGCTGGTTTTTACAAAGAAAATGTTCCAGTATATCAGTCATTCAGTGTACCATCCTTTCTTTAATGTGATATGTACTGTGAAAGATATATGTATCTCATTAAACAAATACAGTGAATAAGTGGAGATTGACTTGCTTGTAGTTCTGTGGGAATCTGTGACAGAGATGAGAATAAAAGCCAGTTCTTGGCTGCTGAATCCTAACTCCCCCTCCTTCCAATCGGGAAAGTTGCCTTCTAGCAACTTCTGCTTTGAGCATGAATGAAGTAGATATTTAAATCTGCATGTATTACATATACTGCATCCTTAGCTAAGCCTCTTGCATGAGGGATGGGAGAAAGAACAGAAGACATTTTGCAGGGGGAGTGTGAAATGCCATGTTTGCACGCTTTACTTTTCCTGTGTGGCTCCTGGAAATCCAGCCTAGCAAGAGACGGATATGGGGGTAGGGAGTGCTAATGGGGAAAACGTCCTTGAGGAAGGAACATCAGCTCCCCACCTTCCCACCGTGTTGCCGTAACACAAAGGGTCAGGGTCCCCTGCCCATTTCCTGCCCGTGCAGCTCTGCCCCAACTCCTTCCCTGTCCTGTGGCAGGAGCAGCCCCACTCTGCTTCCAGTTGTGCCGTATTTCTGGCAACTGGGGACCCTTCTGCTTGGACACCACTGCCACGACTGGCCGGGTCTGTGGGGAACTGGTCAGCTGGGCCAAACCCAGGTTAGCCTCCACGTAGAGGCAATTCTCTCTCTGCACAGAGTGGTGATGCTTTCTGGAAACATGTGTCCTTTGTGCTTCTTTTTTTTTTTTTTTCCATTTTGTGAGGGGTTTTTAGCCTGCTGTAGCTCTGAAAAACTGAGCGTTGGCTTGGAAAGTGTTTGGGCAGTTGGTAACAAAAGCTTGGCAATGTCTAAGTAGACAAAAGCAGCACTTCTCATTTTGTTTATACCTGCAGGAGTAGGTGGTCCCTTTTTAGATGTGCTGCTCACATGAGGTGTGAACCTTGTTCTCCCTAATCAAGCTCTTGTTTTGTTCCTCTGGCATTCTTAGTAGTGTGTGTTTGTGTCTTTTTTTGGTTTGTTTGTTTTTCTGTTGTGTGGACTTTGTAACTTTTTTCCCAATTTCATACCTAGATTGTAATTTTTTTAATGGATAAGAGATTTAAAACATTGTCCATCATGTTAATAGCTTTAAAGTAGTGATTCATCCCACCCTAGTTTCACAATTGAAAAAAGGACAACAGAATTTCTTTCTTAAAGGACTGTTTTAATTCATTTATGCCATCTGCCTATTAGTAGAAATTCATATCTCCCATCCCACCCACTCTGATCTCCTCGACATGTTAACAAGAGATGAAGAACAGCTTCTCCATCAATGCTTCCTATTGCTTTCCTACTTCTGAGGATGTTTGAAACATTAGGTGACCAGCAGCTAACACAGAGAAGGTGCTACTGTGTCCAGACTTCCATGAGAGTACTACGGACCTGCAAAGGTGCTTAAGGTCTGTGCCAGAGGTGCACCAGATGCATGCTCCTGAAGTCTTTACCTGCTCACCAGCAATCGGTGCTAGTTAGAGCAGCAGTATCTGGGCCGAGAGGATGAAGCGCTGACCCTTTTGCTAAGTTAGTGAGGGTGGAAGAAAAGAACGGGGTAAGCTCTTCGTGCCTGTGATCTCTTCTGGAAAAAGAGGAAAAATAGGCTGACCAAAAATAGAACCCCTCCTTACAGGCTCTTGGCCTCTGGAGTGCGTCCGTTGTGGCTGACCTGCAAACCTCAGGACACAAATTTATCTCCCTTGCAAAGTCTGGAGCTGCCCCTGTGCCGATGTGTTTGTTGAGCCCCCCTGCTTTGACCGTGCAGCGCCGTAGGTCAGCTGCCCCGCTGCCCTTTCAGCATGGATGCCGGGGAAATCTGCCATTTCTGTCTCCCTCTCTCACTCCTGCTCCTCCCCTGCAGCCCCCTCCTCTCGGGACTCCTCAAGGGCACATCCTGTCCCCTCCTATGGGGCATCGTTGCCCTCTGCCAGCTTGGCAACAAGAAGCTCTGTGCCGCTTTTCCATGCACCTCTCTTCCGGCTGGGCTCTCCGTATCAGCTGTCACGTCTTCCCTGCTGAAGGATGGTGCTTTAGCATTTCAAAGCAGAGAGTAAGGAAAAAAAAAAGTCAGTCCATGCGATTTCCTTGGTAACTGGGGTGTATTTCTCACATGGAGCAAAGCTGTGGTTATCCCAGTGTCACTGGGAAGTGAGAGGGTGGATGAGTGCGGTGGGAATTGGGGGGGATAGTCTTTGGGCAACTAGGGCTGTGAACGGCCTGGATGCTGACCTAGATGTAGAAAGGAACAGCACAGAGTCCTCTGCTCTGAAGGAAAGGAGCTGTGACTGGCCTGCCACTTCTGCAAGTGGTTTTTAGTTCTTAAGATGTTCTCTGACACCGTGGGAGGGGATTGGCAGCTCTAGACCCATTTTGCAAGGGTGATTTAGTAACGAAAGTTTCTTTTATTGTGAAGCATCTTTCTGCAGGTGGAAGACTAAATGCTTTCACCTATTTCAGAGTTACTTGCTGCCTTCTGGAATAGTTTCCCATCCTGGGACTACTACTGCCGACAGCACGTAACGACTGACCTCAGCTTGGGGGGCTGAGGAACCAGAGGACCTGCAGAGTGATCGCTTGCCTTTAGCCCCATGGTGCAGCCTCTCCCACATCTTTAAAAGCAAACAGCAAGATGGTTTGTTACTATCTATGTTCTGTCACTCTTTGAAGGACCAAAGATTATAGTTCTTTAAGGTCTGTGTTCAGTGAAAGCGTCAAAAAAAAAGGTGGATGATAAAATGTGCGAAAAAAGGCAAAGAATCAAGACTGTTCCCTGCGTACCTGTGAAATTCTCCTGTCAGTTCTGCCTGTGACACCCTTTCCTGTCCACATCCCCTGTTTCTGTCAAAAGCAGCTTTCAGCCAAGTAGCATGAACCAGGATTTACGAATTGGCATGAAGGAATGAAGATGGATTCCTTTAGCATTGCTAGCTTTTAACATTCATTTCTGACACCCGGTTGGCTAAAGCACATGCACTCACTTCAGCTAAGTGTGGGGAAATGAAAGAGCTGCAGCGAGAGAAGAGATGGAGGAGGGCCTTGCAGGTGATTTTTATTTAAAAGCTGAGTTGTTCATTTGCAGCCATTTAGTGGGTATTGCTGTAGCAGAGTCTGAAATGAAAACTGCTAACCTCTGGATGTTGGCCGCATCCATCAGGCTGCGTCTCTGAAGTGCCTCTTATGCCCTTCCCTTGGGGCGAGAGGGGAGACAACAAATCAGTCGGGGGTGAAACATTAGAACAGGCTGTTTCCAAGGAGGCCTGTTCAGCTCAGGGGGTTTATAATGGTTGGCGGATCTCTCCACTGTTGAGATGCTCCTGAAATGCAGGTTGTATCAGTGGTGTTTTTATGGACTGCTGGCTTTTGGTGCCTTTGAAACACCCACACATACACACTCTCCCCACCCTACTGGAATAATAAAGAGGCCGTGTGGTTTTGCCCCTCTGTCAGGTTCTTGCAAGTTGCGTTTACTCACAATACCCATTTAAAGTGGTTGCTTGTGGCAGAGGACTTCATTGTTAAAGATCTTGTTCTTGTACTGGCTAGCAGGCTTTCCATGTGTCTGCTTGGGCTTGGTCTTTTTCCTTGGTGATGCTGCTGAAGTAATTTAAAGTGTTCACAAGATGAGAGCTCTGTAGTAGAGAGGCATCTTTCAAAGATAGTGCAGAAGTAAAATGAAGCTTTGGAAATTTGGTACCAACAAAATAACTTAAGATCTGTCCCCATTAAAATTTTCTTTTCCTGAAAACTGGTTTAGTTGCATTAGCAGAGCCGAACTGAATGATGTACCACTGTCCCCAGTAGGTTTCCATTCAAGTTGTCCATGGAACAGCCATTGCTCAGAGTTGCAAAGCCATCAGGAGCAGCAGTCATCCCCTGTTAGAGAGAAGGAAACACTGAGAGGTGATGTGACAGCCATCATTTGTCTGTGCAGGGTGTCTGTGGCACCTGAGGCGAGACCAGGTCTACATTGATATGGTGGAAACGAAGGCTGAGTGCTACGAAATAGCTTATTGTAGTCCTTCATACCTTTATTCCTAGAGACTGGCTGAAGGGATGATTAAGTATTAGGAATGAGATAGATAAACATTTGGGGGGAGTGGTTTTGGGAGAGCCAATCCTGCCCTGGTAATTAGATGACCACTCTGGTACCCTTCCCATTTCCTTTTCCATGGCTGAAATCAAAACACCACTTTTTTCATTTCCTGCTTGCTTTTAGGGAGTTGCTAAATGAGGTGGTTTTTCAGACCACTTGCCAAAGGAGGTGAACTTCGTTTCTGTTCCATTTGAGTAGCTAGAGCTGCTCTGAAATTGAAATGAATTTGTTGCTCGGATCCCCAGAGACCATCTCTTGAATCTGTGTGGCTTACAGCTAGCACTCGTTTCTTTGGCATTATACAGTCTCCCACGCACCTTCGGTTCTTCCGAAGACAGGGCTGTTGGGATCTCAGAAGCTGTAGGGATCCCTTCTAACTTCATTGAATTCCATGAATAATTCTCCATTCATTTCCAAGCTCCACGAGCCAGATTGCAGGATCAAGCTTTTAGGCTGCATTCTCTCTTTCTAAAGGAATTCCCTTGACAGTAGAGAAGGTGTTTGTATTGGTCCTAAATATGCCTTGCTGTCTTCCTCCACTCCGGCATGTAAGAACAAGCATGTCTGGGTTAAAATGCTGAGGAACTATTGTTTGGGATGTCAGAGCGCGTTCTTGAGACGTTGCTTTTTTTCCTCTCCCTCCAAACTTGCATCAAAGGGAGTTTAAGTTGCTACCTTTAAAAACTGCAGTTAGAAGCAGTCTAATGGAGTATATACCAATCAGAAATTTCCCTTCCTATAGTTCCCCTTGAGTCATGGCTGTAATTGTTTACAGCCTGACTAGCAGTGAACCTTGGTGCATAATGAAAATTGGAGCCCATAAATACTGTAGTTGAATCAATATCTCAATTGAAGTTCACAGTTGAAAATATAATCAATACCCTGATATAAGCCAGTAGTGTTTCTACATAGAAAGAAAACAGTGGCAGGATCTCTCCCATAAGGGGAAAAAGAAACAGGGAGGCCTTGGAGCAGCACAGGAGAGATTCTCAGTTTGGGATGGGAAAACACCAACGCTGGAAACACTTCAAATGTATGACCTTGCCATTTGTATAAGGGTTGGCTGTGCTGGTACAAGTCAGACTCTCGCTAAATGAAGGTTTGATTGTTTTAATGAAACATCAGTTCCTCGCATAAAGAGCGGAGCTATCCTCACTCTCATGCCAATATTTCTTTTGGAAGACGATGGCAGCTCCTAGCCTTTGATCCTGGATTGCAGCCAAAGAAACGACTGAGTGACTTGGGAGTCTCCCACAGGGCAGTCCG
Organism: Tringa solitaria; assembly: GCA_026413425.1. Lineage (NCBI taxonomy): Eukaryota > Metazoa > Chordata > Aves > Charadriiformes > Scolopacidae > Tringa > Tringa solitaria. The sequence goes on from JAOXJM010000012.1 coordinate 43,776,458, forward strand.
TAGACCTGCAAGTCTTTCCCCCACCCCCTAATAAAATTAAATTCAATGTTATGTTCACCAGTTCACATTTAATATTGGAATGGAGAGTAGCAAAATCTATACTTGGCAATGCTTCTTGTACCATCACTGTCTGCACAGCAAAGGCGAGAGGCAGAGCTGAGTACTCGTGGCCAAGTGAAAGGCCTGTGGCAGATCAAGAGAAGGAGCTGGGTCTCTCAAGTCCTGTGTGAGCAGCCCAGTGATTGTAGCGCTGTCTTTCTTCTCTGTTGGACTGGTCTGCAAAAAGCAGAGTGAGCCAAGGTCCCAGGGAATCTACCTTTTTTTCTGACAAAGCTTTGTAGAGCTCATCCTCAAACTCTTTTACTTTGCTTCTCCAAAAGGGTAGAAATGAAAACAAGAGGAAGCCATCCTATAGAGCAGCTCCCAGTTCTGTTTGCTTTATTTTTTTTACAGTTTTGGGTAGTGCTTTGGCACTCTTTTTTTTTTTCTTTCCGTTCATTCCCTGGAAGGGGGAAAAAGTTGCTGAAAAAAGCCTAAACTCTCTTGATTAGTCTATAAAATATGATTTGTGGTGAAGCTGTAAAGCGGATGTTTAAATGATTCCTTTCCTGGTTTATTTTCCACAGGTCTTTGCCCTCGCCATGTCAAGGAGTGTTAATGATGTGTTCCCTCTCCACTGCATTCCCCACCTGTCATCTTGCTAGGATCTAACTACAGAATGAACATAGCAGCTGTGTTTAATGCCCTGCTCGTGTCTGTCCTCGCTGCTGTGCTGTGGAAGTACATCAAACTGCGAGAGCATGTCTTCATGGTTGAAGAGGAGTTGGTCCTCACCCGTCAGTCTCAGGAGCTCTCTCAGGTTCAGATCGACTACCATGCAGCTCTCCAGGCACTGGTGGAGGACGGTACCAGGATGGTGTGCACCGGCAGGATGCACACCGACCGCGTCTGCCGCTTCGAGTCCCTCTGCTACTCTACTGAGGCTGAGGAGTTTGTCTACTTTCACAGCAACTCCTCGGTCATGCTGCCCAACCTGGGCTCCCGGAGGTTCCAGCCGGCTCTGCTCGACCTCTCCTCAGTGGAAGATCACAACACCCAGTACTTCAACTTTGTGGAGCTGCCAGCTGCTGCGCTGAAATTTATGCCAAAGCCGGTCTTTGTGCCTGATGTGGCGCTCATCGCTAACAGGTTCAACCCAGACAACCTGATGCACGTCTTTCATGACGACCTCCTCCCCATTTATTACACCATGCAGCAGTTCTCCGATTTAGATCTGGAGACACGGCTCTTCTTCATGGAAGGATGGAGTGAAGGTGTTCACTTTGACCTCTATAAGTTACTGAGTAACAAGCAGCCACTCCTCAGGGAGCAGCTTAAAACCCTGGGCAGGCTCCTCTGCTTTACCAAATCATACGTGGGACTGTCCAAAATCACCACCTGGTACCAGTATGGATTTGTCCAGCCACAAGGGCCGAAGGCAAACATCTTGGTTTCTGGTAACGAGATCAGGCAGTTCACCAAATTCATGATGCAGAAGCTGAACATCAGCTTGGAGGAAAGCTCCAGTGAGGAGTACATCGTAGTGTTCAGTCGAACAATCAACAGACTTATCCTAAATGAGGCAGAACTAATCCTGGCTCTTGCTCAGGAGTTTCAGATGAAAACAATTACTGTCTCTCTGGAGGAGCATTCATTTTCTGACATCGTCCGGTTGATCAGCAATGCGTCCATGCTGGTCAGCATGCATGGGGCCCAATTAGTCATGTCTCTCTTCCTGCCAAGAGGTGCCACAGTGGTGGAGCTCTTTCCTTATGCCATCAACCCTGAACACTATACTCCTTACAAAACCCTGGCAACCCTTCCTGGCATGGACCTGCAGTATATTGCCTGGCAGAACACCGACAGGGAAGACACCGTCACCTACCCGGACAGACCTTGGGATCAGGGTGGAATTGCTCATCTGGACAAAGCTGAGCAAGAACGCATCATTAAGAGCACAGAGGTGCCGCGCCACCTCTGCTGCCGCAACCCCGAGTGGCTGTTCCGTGCCTACCAGGACACGAAGGTGAACATCCCTTCTCTCATCCACGTCATCAGGCAGACTGTGAAGTCTAAGCCCGGAGGCAAGAGGCAGAAGTGGTCTGGCAGCCTCTACCCCGGCAAAGTGAGGGATGCCAAGTGTCAAGCCTCCGTCCAGGGCACGAGCGAAGCTAAACTTGCCGTGTCCTGGCAGATCCCCTGGAACCTGAAGTATCTCAAGGTCAGAGAAGTGAAATATGAAGTGTGGATACAAGAGCAAGGAGAAAACACTTACATGCCTTATATATTGTCCCATCAGAATCACACCTTCTCAGAAAACATTAAGCCCTTCACAATATACCTGGTGTGGATACGCTGCATCTTCAACAAAAATCTCCTGGGACCTTTTGCAGATGTGCTCTTGTGTAGTACATAACCTGTTGCGCTACCTGTACAGCTCTGCCCTGCTCTCCACTCCATCTGTGGTTTAAAACTTCTTGTCTCGTAGTTTGTAGAGGGCTGAAGAGGACTACACTGTACCAGTGCCTAAGTGTCCATTTTATTGCACTCCACGTGTGTTCTTTAAATGGTATTTATTTCCAGTGAGTGTTTTAAAAAAACAACAAACCTCTGTGTTCTTCAGAGCAACTTCCAGAGGTTAAATTATATGCTGAATTCATGTAACTGAAAACAGAATGGAAGTGAATTGTGTGTATCTTGGTCGTGATTTAAATTCGTTTCTATCGTGTGGTGAGTATTTAAGCACAGCGTTAAACCGCAGTTAATTCCATGGCTAGATGGGCAGTTCTCATCAGCTTTTTTACTGTAAGTTATTTTTTTCAAAAATTCTGACTGTAACTTTGAGTTCAAGATTTGGTACAAGAGCCTTCATTAAACTGCTGTAAACCTCCTCGGTATTTTTTTGCTTTTTATTATCTGTCAAAATTGTTAGTGTGACAGATTTATCTATTGCTATGATAAAATGTGTATGCAGGTAGCTTTTTATTTTTCATATTTTGGCTGAAAAGAATGAGACTACAGTGTCAGCTTCATGTTTACAATCGGATTTTACTGCACCCCAATAGCAAAAGGCTGGAATAGCAGATGGGAGATAGGAGGGATGGAGTGGATAAAATAATTTACTGTGGTTTAAGATGTTTTCATTTTGTGAGTTATGTACAGGTCTGTGTGGAAGAAAGGGGATGGTATGGAAGAGGTGATGGGGGAGAGATTGCATTTAAAGCTATCTGCTGAAGAAGATCCTTTTTTTGGTGTTTGATCAGAATAATCTGTTGATAAGAGCTGCTAACGGGTACGTGCTTGGCTAAGTTATAGGCAGGTGTTCGCAAAGGGAAGCTCTCTGGGCACAGGTTTTCCTGGATGTTGGTGGGAGGAAGCAGAGTCGGGCAGGGGACAGGTAGGTGGGTACCATGGCATTGGGCTGGACAGAGCATGTGTCAGGGGTCAGGCTGATGACACTCACACCTCTGTTGCTCCAATGGAGTAGTTTATTCTGGACTTACACTCATCTTCCCTGAAATCAGAATCTGGCTTCATTGGAGGAGTGGCAAGCTTACTCTTCAATCCTGATCCTGCGCAGTTCTCCTTTAGGAGGGGACCCTAAACAGTGCTGCCTCTGAAAAACAGCTCTGTGTGAAAAGTACAGCTCTTGGGGAAGAGAGGAAAAAAGAGGCAGGAGCGTGAGATGTTTGCCTGGTAGATGTTGGCATCCTCCATGGTTTATAACCAGTGTTAAAGCAACAGGAAAAGTGCTTTCTCCTCTCCCTCCCTGGTCCCCACCCTCCTCCTGAGGTCTGGATGGTCTGGAAAGACAACCGCATCCTGGGCTGCATCAAAAGAAGCGTGGCCAGCAGCTTGGGGCAGGTGATGTTACCTCTCTGCTCTGCTTTGGTGAGACCCCACCTGGAATACTGTGTTCAGCTTTGGAGTCCTTAGAACAGGAAGGACATGAACATGTTGGGGTGGGTGCAGAGGAGGGCCACAAAGATGATCAGAGGGCTTTAGCACCTCTCCTATGAAGACAGGCTGAGAGTTGGGATTGTTCAGACTGGAGAAGAGAAGGCTCTGGGAAGACCTTACAGCAGCCTTCCAGTACCTAAAGGAGGCCTACAGGAGAGATGGGAAAGGCACCCTTTAACAGGGAGTGCAGCAATAGGATGAGGGGCAACAGTTTTAAGCTGAAAGAGGGGAGATTTAGATTAGATACTAGGAAGAAATTCTTTCCTGTGAGGGTGGT
>JAOXJM010000012.1:43783531-43812065 GCA_026413425.1 Tringa solitaria
CTGAAAAAGTAAAATTACTGAACAGAAAATTAGTTCTGTTTTACCTCAAACCAGGGAACTTTTAATAGTCTCTTGGCAGGACAGGCTATCGGCACCCTCTGTGAGGATTTTAAACCCTTGTTCCAGTCAGGAACTGCCCTCTGCGAGATGGAGAGCAGCTTAGAGGTGGGTGTCCTGAGCCTGCTCCCTCAGCTGGGTGCAGCATGAGGACATCTCTGACCAATCCAGACTGGTCACCTGGTGCAGGTTTTACACCCCCAGAGAGTGACTGGAGATACTTAATCAAAATACTGAGGGTTTGCAGAGTTCAAATTGAGATTTTTCTGCCTCCTTCTTCTCTCCTCCCCTGATTCTTTTGGGCAAATCCTTTCCTTGAGGAAGTAATAATTCTTCATGGCAATAATTTTGGACTTTTAAGAGCTGCTGTGGAGGGAAGGAAAATAAAAAGGAAGCCCTTTAAAAGACAACTTAGGAAATACAGACCATTTCTTAGAAGACTTCAGTGAGAAATAATGCAATGTGCCTTTTTTGGCTTCATCACCTCAGTGTCTAACAACTAAATATGTTACTCAAAGTAAAAGTATGACAGGAATATTTGCCAAGGCTGTCTACCAATTTTTTTATCTTTTTTTTTTTTCTTTCTTCCATTTCAGGCCACCTTTTTGCCCCTGTCTCTAAGGCTCTCTGCACCCACCACTCTGGGATGTGTGGATGCTTTTCCCGAGACACTAGCATCTCACAGGACCCAAATTAAATTAAGGCATTTTGGAAATGATTTCTTTTAGGACACTGCACGCTGTCGGTGTAGACGGCTTGGAGGCAGAGACACCTTCACTGCAGGTGGGCTGGCAAGAGCTCTGACCTGAGCCTTTAACCTCTTTGGGACAGAAGCTGGTCCATCTGCACAGCAAGGAGGTTGTTGCTCTCCAGGATCCCTGGGTGGAAGGGAGTTTGTAAGTACAACCTCATTTAATTTATGTTAAACAAAAGGGTGACTTCAGCGTCTTTATTGCTGTATCTCATCTGCTGAGCTATATAAATAGCAGACTTATTTCTACAATATTTTTGCTTCTGGTGTCTGTGCGGTGGAAGGCAGGGTAGGTTTAGTGGATAGAAGAGCACTTAATTTTTCCCTGCTGGACTTGGGGTAGGCACACTCTTGGAATGACTTTCAATGTGATGACTGACAGTCCATCTGTGCTGTGGGTGGTATGAGAAGCATCACCATCTGCATCTGTGTGAGGCACATCACTGTCCTTATGTAAGAGATGTCACCTCCCCCAGCACGTCCCCCCCCAGGGGGGCTTGAGCCAACCCCTCTGCCAGCACGGGGCTGGCTGCGAGGCAGCAAACCCGTGTGAATCTACACTGACTGAGGGCCTGGCCCTCCTTATCACCCTCTCAAAAGCGTCCCTTCAGAACATGCTGATTACTAAATTAATTGTTGGCACGTTCAAACAGATAAACCGAATAGCCTCCTGTTTGCTCGAAATAACTTGGCAGCAGTCGTCTCCTTTAAATGCTGCTTAGTCCCGCCATTTGAAAATGTGTTGCCTTTAAAATTTAATTGAGTTTCCCTTTGTTCGGTGTTTATTCAAACAGCTCCCTCGAATTGCCTGATTCACCTTCTGGGTTAGCCCTGTTCCTGTATGCATAATGTAGCACCTACAGACCTGCCTACCCAGTTCAGCGTCTCTCCTCTCTCTCCTAGAGACTCCCTGTTCTTTTGTTCTTCCTTCCTTGGGTGTGATTCTGGCTATAGCAGTCGCCCCTCCAGCTCAGCCAGCGTGGGGGCAAGGTGGATGGAGGTGGGTCAGCCTGTAGACACACTGTCACTGCCAACAACGTTGTTTTCTCACTGCGTGTGGATTTCCCACAGTGTTTTTCTGTGGACGTTTCTATCGGTGTGACATTTCTGTGGTGAAACGTCAATCCACCTGCAAAAACTTGCCAGATCCCCGTTTCCATCCACGAACAGGTACTAAGACAGCAGTTGCTGCACTGACCCTGATAGATCTCTTGTTTTGGGGTGATTTCACCAATATTGCAAAAACCAGAGCTGAATACTGGCCTTTCCCTGCCCTTCAGGCCCAGGCGGTCAGGTCTGCTTGCGTTCAGGGCAGGAGTGTCCCCACGGGCTCCTTGGAGGGTGGCAGTGCCTTGCCAGCAGATACAAGTCGCAGGCTTGGGCAAATGCAAAGCTGTGCCCACTGCCCGGCGGCTCCTCCAGCCCCTGGGACCTGCCTGGGGGCAGAGAGGAGCAGGGGCCGGGGGCTGCCAACCCCGCAGAGCCCCACATCTCTGTCCCACCCAGGTGCAACCAGGTCTGGGTTGGCTGGAGGCATCTCTCTCTCTGTTTTGCTTTTCCTGACGTAGCTACCACCATACGGGCATGGCGTGGAGCTCTGCAGGTTGGCTGGGGCAGCCTCTTCACCTCATTCGCCCCCACCTTTTGATGGGCAATGCCAATTTCTACTCATTTGCGAAAGCTTTAATAGTCCCAGCTCCATGTCTAGGGCCGGGAAGCAGAGGCTCAGGCTGCTGTTCAAGCTGACTAGCAGGGCAGGGGGACCGGTGGCCATCTGGGCAACGCTTTCATGAAATGTGCTTGGGTTTTTATGGGATTCTCAGTGTAAGAGGCATGGAGGAGAGGGAGGTGGCGCCTGGGGCACTGCTGGGTGGAGTGAGTTACTGGAGAGGCTCCTGTTTTTCAGGTGAGGCCAATGGAGGACTGTGGGTCCAAGCCAGTGGTTGTAGCTGGGGATCCCAAGATTTGCTGTTTGTGCAAGCCCTCTTCCCAGCCTGCTCCTCTGCTTCTAGCATTTGTATTACCTTCTCCCTTACTTTGTTCTTTTTACTCCCTTTTCTGTAGGTTCCATCTTCTGTTTTGCCATCAGAAGGTGGAAAATTTGAGCTGGATTTTGGGCAAGGGGCATCAGGAGTGAGAGCTCCATGGGAAAGCACCGGCATGTCTCCGGCTATGGCCAGGGAGCCCCTGACAGTACTGCTTGTGCAGCCCGATGGAAAATGTGTGCAGGCCCTCTATATTTCATAAACATCTTTTTATTTCATCATTTTCTTCTGATAGAGAAAGGTGCTTTCCTCCACGCATGAATACCTTTCTGTTTCAGAGCCAGACAGTCGTGAAAAATCGCTTTCCTTCCTTCTTCTTCCTTCAAGTTCCTCCCCCAGGATTATGATGGTGCTTCAGAGGAGTAATTTGAAATGCATTTTGCTTGAGAGGGAGAACAGGATTCAATTTGGGAACATTGTCTGTGAGTGAGGGTTTGCAGGTGCTTTGGGTTCTTGTTCTTTTCCCACCTCCTGGTTGCTAAATTTTGGGTAGGAGGTGACTCTGCAAGACGTCCTCTGGTTTATGGTGCTGCCTGGAAGATGCTGTCTCCTTGGAGAAGAAGGACAAGGAGACATCGCTGCTGCAGCTCCAAGGGGCCAGATGCTACAGTCGCACATCCCAGCTGCTTCTGAGAGAAACGCTTTGTTTCTTTGGCATTTTTTTCCTCCCTCCCACAGCAAAAAAGCTCTGTTAGGGCGACAAACACTTTTTAATTGAAAAATCTAGATTCCAGTGCTAGGTTCCCATTCAAAACTAGTTTTGAAACAATTTTCAGCAATTCTTTAGGGGTTAGAGGATGGTTTCTGACTAAATAGTGGTCTCTTTAGACCATTTTCCTTTTCCCAGACTAGAGGAAAGGCTGAGAAACTGGTGGGGCTGACCTGAGTGTTCCTGCCTGCCTTCCTCCATTTGGTAGAAATCTCAGGTCAGCCTTTCCCAAAAAGAGAAGTGTGCTGCAAAGCTTGGGCACAGGCACGTGGGCAGAAAGAAAACTACCAAAGAGCAGTTGGCACCATTCTCTGCATTGTGTTCCCCCTCTAGGAGCCATCACCTTTCAGAGGAAGGACCTAATTTAAGCGTGTTCCTGTCCAAAAAGCTAGGATTTCTTATGGCCCAGGCTAGGGACGTCTCTAGCCAGCGGCTTGTGGTTACTATAGCAGTGGTGTAGGTGCGGGTGGCAGGTATATAATGTCAGGCTGTTGATGGACACAGCTGCCCATGTGGTTTTTCCCAAGGTGAGGACCACTGGGTCTTACCCTGCTCCTGCTTGGCTCATCCTCATCCCTTAACAAGCGAGAGCAGGGCGTATGGGTGGCCCGTTTGATTCATCCTCACCAGATGAGGCTGCCGAGGTAAGCACCGCACACAAACAAGCCATCTGAGGATTTTGGCTCTGCTTTCTCAGTTCTCTTTCATAGCAGTAACATTTTAGCGGGGGGGAAATTAAAAAAAAAAACACCAAAATGACTCACACGAAGCAGTAGTACAGCTCGGTTTCTGCTGCTCCAGGCCAGATAAGCCATTTACCGGGAAATGCTCTCTGCTTGGTGGAAATGAAAAGAACCTCTTAAAGCAAATCCCATATAATCTGTAGGAAAATATTACCACCATCGGGTGATCAACAGTTTCAGGAGGAAGCAAACATGTCTAAACCCAACCAGGTGCAGCCAATGCATCCAACTGCAGCTCCAGGGAGCTTTTCCCTCTTTTTTTCCCTGTTCTGGTTTGATAGCTTTTTTCATACCCTTTGCCTTCATGTAAACAACCACATGGGTTGCAGAGGAATAAACAAAAATCAGGCCCTTGAATGCAATTGCTTACTGGGAAAAAGACCAAAGCAGAGAGCCGTGAAATACGTGGTGTTGGAGGCAGAGCCAGGTTTGCTGGGGCTGTGAAACAGGGGGGCTCCTGCTGCCTGGGCTGCCCTGGGAGCCTACTTATCTTAACACAGATTTACAGCAGAGGAAGGAATCTGTAAGTGGCTGTAAAAGGGAACCATTTATTGCTTAACTCTGAAGCTCCCCGACTTGCGGGGGAGCCAGTCCATTGCCACAGAATCAAAACAGACAGAAAACGCGGGGTTTTTAGCCTGACCTTTTACAACTTTGCAAAGAAACGCTCTGAAAATACAAACTGGCCATAAATGCAAACTAACCATAAACTGGCAGCTTGAAGCAGAGGCAACAAGAAGCATAAAACCCGTGCCATCTATTTTAATAGGTTTTGTCCATTTCCATTTAAAGAGTTTAAATAACCACCCCCGGGACCTCTAGCGGAAGCACCCACCTGATGTGCAGCCCAGTGCTCCAGCTACCAAGAGCTCCAGGTATTTTGGACCTCAGTGTTTGGTGTTTCCCTTAATGTCCCGCCTACTGAAAGCCACCGCCTCGCAGCCCGCCAAGCAACGAGGCTCCAGGCTGCTTCGTTGAGATTAATTTAGTCACTGGAGACCAGGCATCGCTGAGAGCTAGCTGCCCATCATTCGCTTGGAGGTGTGGCTCAGGGTAATTAATTTCCCAATTTAGCTAAGGCGGCAGCTCACACCCTGCCAGTCTTGGAGGCCAAGTGTAACAGCAGGGCTTCAAAGGAAAACGATGCTGCTGGTGGGCTTGCTGTTTCCCCATTATCTAAGCTGCCTCCGTGGTGATGCTCCAGGGTCGTGGTCAGCACGTGGGGGTGGTTTTCATCCAGCATCCCCCCCCTCGAGCCCCCCGGGCCACCTCGTCCCTGAGCCATGAGCTGTTTTCTCCTCAGTTAACTCGGCGCGACAGTTCCAGCTGGTCCCAAGCCATCGTAATTAACGCCGCGTCTTTCCCATTTCCCTCCAGCTTTCAGACTCGTGCCCAGACTCCTGCCAGCTCTCGTCAGCCACCCCCCCCACCCCGGTGCCAGCAGAGCCCCAGCAGGCAGGGGGAAGGACCAAGGGGGCTGCCAGGAGACAGGGGCAAAAAAGGAGAGTAGCCCTGGGGCAGGGGCTCAGAGAGGGATGCCCTTGGACAACTCCAGGAGGCTGATCCCCAGGTTCCATGTTGCAGATGCCCGAGCAGCCAGGGAGAGCAGCACACTCCACCCGTCGCTGGAAAACGTGATGCTTTGGGGCTGGGCTTCTGCCAAGCAGCTTCTTCGTGGTCTGCTCCTCTGCTTCCTCCTCCTTTGACCAAACCAAGCAAGCTGGCTCTGGGCCTGATCAAAGGGGAATCAAGGCACCATGAATTCGTAGTGACGCGTGGTCAGACAATGTGCGCACTCTCCTTTCTGCTGTGCAAAATGGCATGTGTGCCCCAACTGAGCACAGCACCTAACCCCCTTCCACCACCCCTCTGAGCCTGCTTTGAGACCACCTGGGACTGTGAGTCCTGGGTAACCACTTTGCACAGCCCGGCTGCACCCCAGGAGCCCACAAAGATTCAAGGCCAGGGTGGGACTGGTGCGTCACTCCCCACCTCAAATGTAGGATTCAAGTTTACTCTTGATACCAGAAGTCTCTCTGCATTTGGTGGCAACTTCCCTGTCCTTCCAACACTGGTTGCTGGTCAAGTCGAAGGGCTGTGGGACGCTGCAAACAATAAGCAGCACATCCCATGGCTGTGCTGGCCTTGCTCTCCTCCATTTATCAGAGTCATTTCCTTCTCAAGGTGTGAGATTCAGGGTCTCCATTCAGAGAGGGGACCTCTACCAGACGAGATGGTTGTCTCATAGGGGCCACACATATCCCCCTCTACTCTTCATCTTTGCTTTTTTTCCTCCTGTCTTGAGTGACCGCTCAATGAATAGCAAAGGGAACCTGCCAAAGGGCTTCACTTATGGGGACCATAAAAGAAATTGTGGAGCAGGTACTGTGTTCTGCCCATATACTGCTGAAATGTAAAGATTTTCCAAAGTCATGCTGCACCTGGAGCTGAGAACTGCTCAATGACTTCTCTGCAGGAAATCAAAGACCTCATTTTTAACTACCAGCTTTTAGATGAAGCATTTTGATCCACCTGAAGGCAAAAGGGAAAGAGCAAGCCCTCCAAACCCCACCTCTTCCCAGGTGAATTGGGAAAGCAGTGGTGATATTCTCCCATTGGGAGCAGCTGGCATTTCTACATCATGTTCAATGCTTGGATTTAAGGATAACTTTGGTATCATATTGCTGGGATTTTATTGGGGTTGAAAGGCAGAGCTTGTGAGTGTTTTATTAGCTCTTCCTTTACCCTTGAAGAGAACATCTATTGTTTATTAGTATAAGAGAAGTATGATGGATATATTGAGTTCTTGTTTAATAACTTCCCCCAATGTGCCCATGCAGCAGCAGCTTAATCCCAGCACAGGGTCCTCTCTGGAGCAGGAGGGGATCCCAAAACCATAGGAATGTGTTTGGACATCTCCCTCCCTCTCACTAGGCAAAAGCAGGAGAAACCTGTGGCAGGAGTGGTGGCAGAGGAGCTGTGGACACAGGTGGAGGGGGGTTGCCCTGCAGGGTGACCAGCAGCAGGGCAAAATGCAATCATGTCAAATAATTAGTCAAATAATTTTGACTAATAGCTGACTATGCAAACAAAAAACAAAATACCAAAAACCTTTGTCTAGGTCTCCTCATGGATAATTCACAAGCAGAAATAAATTGTTTGCTGGCAACAGATCGCCTTGTTCTTTTATCTCATGTACCTTGTGTGTGTTGCCATATTAAAAGCAACATGAAAACGTAGTTGTCTGCATGTGCTCGGTACAGGCATCTCCATAAAATCCAAGGAAAATGAGCTGTGAAGAGCCAGAAAGCTCTTAAAAAAGGAATTCTTTACAGAGGGGAAAAAATTCCGCATTAAAAAGTCATCCAGCAGATACTTCTTCTCTCAGGCTAGTTATGTTTTAAAATTTATTTGTTATGGGAGGGGTGGAGCCAGAGCCAAGCTGTTAATCCAAACCAGAGGGAGAGCATTCAGCTTAGAAATATTTTCAGACCTGCCAAACCTCCTCCAACATGTAGAAAAGCTGTTTCCCAACTCGTGTGGTTGGTTGTAGCTCTGTTCTGCGTCTCAAGGGACCTATGATTTTTTTTATTTCTCAGAAGGGTTTAATCTTTAAATTCTCTTCCTTTGCAGAGGGAAATAGAAAGGAGAAATGACAATGCTTGTGAGTAGGGCCATGAGTGAAGGATCTCACAGACAGGTGAAGGATCTCATGGAGGGGTGTAGGACAAAGCCAGCATCGGTGATGGCTCCCTGGTCTCCGATAAGGTTGTGCTGCGGTCACCCTGGCAGGCTCCCTTGCTACAGGATTGCTCTGGGCTTTCAGCTGCAGCTGGAGATCAGAGCTCGGAAACAAAACCTACCTCCGTTCGACTCCTCAGCAAACCCTGTGAAGTCCTCCTGGCTTCTGACCCCAGGCCACCAGCTTTGCCCCTTCCTCTGTTCGGGATCCAGCTCCTTCACCCATACTAGCTGAGAAGGAGAGGCTGAGCAGAGGCTGGTTGCTTCTCTCCAAAGCACTGTCTCCAGCTCCAGGGTCTTCTGCCAGCCCGTCAGAGCCTTGGGGCCAGGAGACCTCAGTGACAGTCACAAGGCCAGGCAGGGACTGCTGTCCCCACACTGAGAGGAGCATAAGGCTGCCCTGCCAGATAACCCATGGCATGGTGGACGGACCCCTGCACCTCTGAAGGGAAGCTGAGCTCCAGGACCTTGCTCACCTGTTGTGTAGTGCTGCTGGGGGAGCACAGCATCCTCCTGCACCTGATGAGCTGCATCCGAGGTGTTGCATGGCTCCTAACACCAATGGTCCTGGGAAACCCCCAGAGGTGGCTCTCTGATGGCCCCAGTGTTCTCCAGACACCACATAGTCTTACCTGGAAATGTGTGCAACAGCTTAGTCCCAACATCTTCTTAACTGAGGCTGGACTGAGCATCTGGGTCGGGAATAAGGATTTTGAGGGAAGAGCAGGGCTAAAGAAGACTAATAGGGCTTGAATGGACATGTTTATTGAGGTTTTTAATTTGTTTGATCCACCTGGCAGAGCTGTAGCAGGCTCATTAGAACCCAGCTCAATAATGGGTTTACTCCACAGTCTCCTTCAGTCCTCTGAAAAGGGGGTGTCCCACCTTCTCCCCCCCTCCCCAGTCCTGCCTCCGCCAGCCTCTCTCCTCTCCCACCCCACCACAGGTGCTCCACGGTTACCCAAACCAGGGACACCTTACGGAAAGAGGCCTGAGCCACGTCCTCAAAATGGGGTTGGAAACGGGCTCCTAACTCCAGGCTTGCAGATGTCACAGTGGGGCTGCAGCTGCAGAAACAGGACCCGAGGTAATGGCCGAAGGCCTGAACTGCTAACTCCTGCCTGCAGCTCTCGACTTCTTCCTTACATCACTGCTGGCTCTAGTTAAGGCCTTTTTGAGTTTTTTTAGGGTGAACCTGGTGCAAAACTGCCAGGAGCTAACGGTAATCATTTTTGACAGCTATCACAGAGAGTGTCCTGAGCCAAGATGAAGGTTTTATTCCTTATATCAGCTCCCCAACCACTAGCTGTACAACAGAGGTGGTGGGGTTTTTTTAACAGGTTAAGTTAATGATTTTGAAAATAATTATTCATGACACATCTGTTGGTAAAGGTGCCTTGCCAGGGTGCTGGTGGAATAACCGATCAACTCTTTATGGGAAAGAAGGGGAGTATTTTCTTCTCCTGTCCAATATCTGAGTGCTGATTAAGATGCATCCCAGTGCTGCACAGGGCTTGCACAGTCGGGGCAGTCCGTGAACCAGCAGAGGCTGGGCTGTCCCCATCACCTGTGTAACACAGAACCCTTCATTAGCACATTTTTTACAAACTTGCTTTGACGCCCTTAGTTCCGGAAGTTGCTCATCGAACACCTCATACCAGACTTGTGAGCCCTGCCCAGACCTTCAGAGAGCTCCATCATGAGCACCTCTATGGAAACATCCTACACAACAACTCTCTGAGGGGTGTGTGTTGGTGGGGGGAGGCATTTCTTTAAATGATTCCCCATTAAATGGCTTCCATACAAGCCATACTGCCTTTGTGCCCTCCACCCAATCAAGTTAATTAACATTTGGCCCAGCTGTAACTGCTGCTGACCTGCAGAGGTGGGGAAAACGATGTCATGCACAATGAACTGCCCCCACCTGTGTGAACCAAGGGAGCAGGGTTGCTTCTGCAGCACATCAGAAGGTGCTAATGTGATTCACCTTTCTTCTTCTGTACCCTTTCAAAAGCTTAGACTCTCATGTTGTTGGATAAAAAAAAAATAGTGGGTTGGATCATTGTAACCATTAGGTTTTTCTCAGTTTTTTTTTTCTTCTGTCTTGTGCATCATTCTCTTCTTTGCTGGAGTTTTGGGTTTTGATGAGCTGACAGGAATTGACTCATCCCCAGGACACGACCGAGCTAACCACCCTCTTGTGGTTTCACGATGCTTGGTTTGGAAGGATGCATTTCTCTCGTGTAAGGTGGCAGAGGGAGCCATCCCGCCTGGCAAATCCCCAGGGTGAGGACGGAGGAGAAGCAGCAGAGGTTTCTCTCAAAGCTTCCAGCAGGTAACACTGGGCTGTGTCTGCTCGGCCCCCATGGGTACCTCTGGGGGGATCAAAACTCGGCCGTGCTGACTAGTAAAGAAACACGTCTTTAAATAATAAAATAATGTTTTAATGCTTATAAATAATGAATAAATAACCATGCTAAGCTCTTTTTTGATAAATAAGTCCATAGAGGCTGTGGATAAGAGAGCTGCATTCCCCATGGGCAGGCTGTGATCAGCCTTGTCGTTTGTGCTTGGGGCGTACTGCCTTTTTAATAAACCAATATGATTTAATGGTATTGTTTTCATACAGGGAAGAAAACAAATTATTGATTCTTCGCTCACAGAAGCAGCTTTGCAGCCTCCCTGTAATACCAGCAATGATTTTTCAATATATAATGACTGAAAAAAAAGGATAAGGACAGTTCACTGTACTTTTGAGCATCCTTGGCAGCACATTTTATTAATACAGGAGTGTACCGATTGCCTTATAGAATTGTGTAAGGGCTGTATGAGATCAGACAAAGTCTGACCTTGTACTATTTCTCCCCCTGGCTCTCTCCTCCACTGCCCACTCTAACCTACCACAGCATCCAGCAGCCCTCGAAACACATTCATTATCCTCCGGGCGAGCCCATGGCCGGTGTGGACCAGCCCTCTGACAGTGCCCGAGGAGATGACAACACCGACAGCGGCATCTCTGCCAGCTGTTGCTTTGGTTCTCATGAAACAAAACCCCATCTCAGAGGTGCCTCTGTTTGTCCTGGCTCGAAGGTGTCCTCCATCACGGGAGGATGCTGCGGTGTGAGAGTGGCGGGGAGAGGTGTCAGCCGGGAGATGAAAACCACATCAGCACTTACCTGATTAACACAGGCACGCCCTGAGCCACATCCCACCGTCAGCCAGGAAAGCTATGAGAGGGGGAGAAATTGAATTTCAGTCTCTTCAGTAGGAAGCTGGAGCCCTAATCACTAACCCGTCTCAGAAATGTAAATTTTGCAGAGTAGCTCCTGCAGACCTGTTTTGCAGCACACAGCGGGAGGCAGCCCTCTCCCCGAGATGATTAAAATCTGATTTACAAGGCATGCTGGACAGGTGGCATCTGGTTTTGCAGTCAGTGGCCCCTATGGAATAAAAGAGGCGAATTTCAAGGCCGTAGCTCTGCAAAGACAGAGAAATTAATTTATTGCCCACGTCGCTTCAGGTGCCTGTATTAACATCCTCCGCTCCCACCGCGCCGGGGCTCGAATCCACCAGCCCGGCAGGTACCTGCTTTCTCCCCTTTTTTCTGCCTCTTGACACCCAAATGTTCTCTATTTCCCAGCCCTTCCACTGGCCCCTGTCCCCTTGCCATCGGGCAGGGGCAGGGAAGTGACAACGCTACAGGCATAAAAAAAAAAGGCAGTCTTTACCGAGAACAATCAAAATGCCTCAAGAAGACGAGATGGATTTTTGGAAGAGCATGTGTGAAAACATCACTGGGTGGGAGAGGCAGGGAAGGACTGAGCAGCCTCTCCCTCAGCACAGCCCGGGGCAGGCTGGAGCAGAGCCCCGGGGAGCAAAGCCAAGCTGCCAGCACAGAAATACCCGTGTCTGGGGGGGCTTTCCACCTTTTATTGTGCCTCTTGAACAGTGATCAGTCTTGAGAAGTCCCTGCCCAGCCAAAGCAGAGGCAGCTCCCACACCTGGTGCTTGTTTCCCATTTCTAGAAGAGGAAGAGAAATGGGTCTAGAGCATGAGTCTTATGAGAAGTGACTGAGGGAACTGGGGTGGTTTAGCCTGGAGAAAAGGAGGCTGAGGGAGACCTTATTGCTCTCTACCTGAAAGGAGGTTGTAGAGGGGTGGGTGTTGGTTTCTTCTCCCAATTAACAAGCGATGGACAAGAGGACATGGTTTCAGGTTGCGCCAGGGGAGGTTTAGGATGGATATTAGGAACAATTTCCTCACTGAAAAGGTTGTCAGGCACTGGAGCAGGCTGCTCAGGGAAGTGGTGGGGTCACCATCCCTGAAGGTATTTAAAAGATGGGTAGAGGTGGTGTTTAGGGACATGGGTTAGTGGTGGTTTTGGCAGTGTTAGGTTAATGGTTGGACTTGATGATCTTAAGGATCCCTTCCAACCTAGACAATTCAATGAAATAAAGGCAGGGAAGAGACTGCAGTGGGTATTGTGTGCCGGCACAGTGCTCCCAGAATGTCATCCAGCTCTTCCCAGCTGCCTCCAAACCTCCTCGGCACATAAAAAATACTCACTTGCCATGCGCTACAGCAGCGAGGAATTTAAAAAGTGTCCTCACACAGGGACAGGGCAGGAGCCTGGGTTTTGCCTGGTGATGGAAGGGGGGGGTCTCATCACTGCAGGGACCACAACAGAGGCCTCTGACTCAGGTTTCTCATCTTCTGCTAAAAATAGCAGCCTTCTCCAGGGGAGGGTGAGTCTCTGAGGACACCTCAATATCACAAATGATAAGCTCAGATGTGTTACCCCAATACTTTCTTCTTATGTATCTTCTCACACAGGCTGCCTGCTCTCAGCCCTCTGTTCTTTCCTTTTCCTTCTTTTCTTTCTTTTTCCAAGTCCCTTCAAAGGAAGATTAAGCAGCAGGACTTTCTGATGTCCTAATCCTCCCTTTGTGGAGGCAGAAAGCAGGACAAATATCGCCTCATCGCTGCTATCAAAAGGCTTATTTGAACACAGTCACGGTACATGGCTCCCAGGTGGTGCCGGCGTCTCCATGGAGCTTTGGTGATGTGGAGGCTGGTGGCACTGCTGTGTCCCAAACTGCCCTTCCCAAACAGGGCTGGCCCCCACATCACCTGGGGTGGGGGGTAGCTCAGTGGGCAGGGTGAACCTCATCTCCCCCATGAGTTACCTCCTCTCCCTGTATAACCCTGGGCAGGAACCCACCGGTTGATTTGATCCCTCCACAGCTATTGCCGGCCTCAGCCTCAATTTCTGGCTGACTGGAGGCCGATGAGGGAGGCTGCATTTCTCCATCAGCATTGTCTCTCAGCTGCCCTGAGCCCAAGTCTCTGAAGTCTTAAAAGCTGTTTGCTGAGGAACATCTTTTGGTTAGGAGTGGAACAGAGACAAATCCGCCAAAGACCACGGGGAGGCAGTTTGGAGAGGGAAAACTCCCCCTGTTTGGAAGAGGATGCTTATGCCTTTGGCTTGCCCTGTTTACAAACCAGTGGGTTTCAAAGCCCCAAAGCTCGGCATTGCTTTATCTGCTGGTTGGCAGCACAAAGCTCTAAGAGCTGTATCATTTAAAAATCCAACCCAAGGACAACAGCAAGGTCTATTTGAAAAATCTGGATGTTTAGGAGTTCTCGGGAACAGAGATAATCTTACCAAAACACCAGGTATCCAAAATAGCTGTAGGGCACAAGTTCTCTTGACCTTCACACCATTTGAGGCCTTCAATCCAAAAAGAGCCATAAAGATGTCCCTTGCAGAGACCTGAGAGGTGAGCCAACATAGCCCCACAATGGCTGATCAACTAGAGAAAAACAAATGCCCAGGTGACCATGGAGATGTCCACACCCAGATGCAGTCAAAGCCTCAGTTTTACCTCCATCCTTTCATTAATGGTGCCTGGTTTGGGGGATCATCCTTACCCTTCATTTGCAAGCTCGGAGGGACTAAACCCTCCTTGCCCATGGTGGTCTGTACTACAGGAAAAAGAGGCACAGCATGTATGAGCAGGCATGATAGGCAGGTCAAGTTTAGGAGACCTCATCCTCCAGAGCTATTTTGGGCAGTATTTGGATATATTTGGAAGCCTGGTAGGAAGTTCTGGTAGGATCATCAGTGCTCCCGAGAACGTGTAAACTTCAGGACTTTTGGACTGGCCTCACAGTTGTTGCTGGGATGGGTTTTTAAATTATGAGAGCCATTCCTGCACCTCTGCACAGTTGACACGGTGCATTTTAAACACTGTGCAGGGAGGAAAGGTTGATTTCTCCTGTGGCTGCCAAGCGCCTGGGTCCACACTCGGGTGGGCAGAGCCCCGTCTGCTGCTGTGTGTCGCCTTCCAAGCGGCCATCCTGCTCCATCCTGCTTCCCGACGCTCCTGGCCTGGGGCAGCGCACTGCAGCAACTCCTGAAAATCTGGGTTTTAATTGGAAAGAGACAGTAACAGAGGGGAAAAAGGTGGTGGTGGGATATACAGGACAGCTGGGCGGATTAGGCTGCAAGGGAATTAGGGAATTACTGATGCTCCAGCAGCTTGAAATTCGCTGATGCGGAGATAAAACTTTTAAGATGCTGTTGGCAAATGCAGGGAGAAGGCAGCCTGTCGAGCCAATGCCACCTGCTGGAGACAGATTCACGGCACCCATTAAACCGGCATTTCTTAGTCGTCCTTGCACCCAAAATCCCTCTTCTGCAGCTTGAAAACCTGAGCTGGTGCTGGGGGGAGGCAGAGACTTCAGACACCTGCAGGCACAGCCCCTCCACCATCTCAGTGAAGGTTTCCTTTCCCCCAGGTTCCTGGTCTCATTTCACCCATTTGCCTAATCTGACAGGTAATTATCATTCCAGAGGTAATTGCTGGAGGAGCCATATGGGATCCATAAACTACTAATGCTGGGGGATTTTTCTGAAGAATCAAAAGACCGGATAAGCCCTATATATTATTGTTGTTGTTATTGGTATGATTATCACTGCTGTAATAGAAGCCAAAATCGGCTTCTATTTTTTAATTAGGTTGTGGAACCCTTTACTGCTGCACAGACACAGAGACAAGGTTATATTTCCTGAAACAGTTACAGTCTAAGAGGTTTTTAATTGGGAGGAAATAATATGTTCACAGGCTCTAATGAGAGAGTTACAGAATAAACCCAGACCTAAAGGGAGGGAAGGAGGAGGGAGATAGGGAGATGAAGCCTCGGTGCAGAGACTCCCCCCTGATGAAGGGACAATTTGGGGAGCAGCCACTGCCAGGGCAGTGGATTTGTTGCGGGGGCAGGGAGCGGGGGGCTGAGCGCTTCTGCATGCACATACATGTCGGTTATCTAATAAGCCATTTCTTAAGCTCCAGTGATACCACTACTTATATCATAAATTCAGTGATCTTCCCTTTTACTGGTCATTAATCTGCTTCGTTTCCTGACAATTTTATACTCTTTTGATAAACTGTTTGTCAAACCGCTTGGAAGAAACAACGTCGAAAGCTGTACCTTAGGCGTTCACCCAACTAATGAAGAAAATCCATCACAAGGAGAGTTTATCTATTGCTTTGCTGGATGTAAATAAAACATCAGGCTAATTTACTTCCATTAATCTTAAGGGCTGTTGCTACAATGGTAGTCCTATGTTAGAGTGGAGTTTTTTTCCCGTTTCCACGTAAATATTTAAGCAAGTACTGAAAGCACAAATAAATTGCTTTCTAAAAGCCAGGTTGTTTTTATATCCAGTGATTTAACAATAAATTTGGATTTACTTGCTAGCTCTTACCTTTCAGGCAGCAGCCAGCCCATGCTCCCCCCCACAGGCACAGGGATGCTTGGGTGGGTTTTGCCGAGCATCTTGTGGGGTCTTCAAGTGCCAGCCCTGAGTGTCACCCCACTGGTGCCAAACCCACAAAAATAAGTTTATCATAGAAAATACGACACATTCACAGCTGGAGCAAACCAAACCTGATACTACATGGTAAAGGCTGGTACGGCCAGGGCAGTCCATGGGATTTCTCCAAAGGGCTGTACCCACAGTTCAGAGCCTGTGCACTTTTCTGGCTACACAGACAAGCCTATAAGAAAAAAATGACTAATTAGAGGAGACTAATGATCAGTCTCAGCAAGATCATGGCTTTTGCTCCTCTCATTTATCCATCCAAGGCTCCTTGCTAATTCAAGAGCAATTTTTATTCACATGCCTGAGTGTTTATAGACATTTCCACACGTGTTTAGCCAGCGATCTTACATGTTACAAATAAAGAAATGCAAAATACCCTAGAAAAGTCCCCACTACCTTGTGCAATGTCAAGGGCAAGCAGATGCAACCGAGGCAAAAGCTGCTGTTCCAGCAGAGCCAAGACAACAGCTTTGGTCACCACACAGTGTCCCACCTTCCTCTTGCTTCTTGCTGAGAACTTGGCTTACGTGGGATGAAAACCTCTCTTTTAATGAAATTTCCAATTTTAATGAGAAAAACAAGACTATGACTGATGCCACACATCCTAACTAATGCTCTTTTTACCATGTAGCATATTTTCACAGCATATTTTCTGGATGTAATTATGTTACATTTAGTTTCTCTCCGTTATTCATGTAAGGCTGTGACTGGGCATGGCTTTCCACAGGACCCAGGATGAGGTATGTCGTTCTCCTCCATGCTTTCATGCTAAGCTCACCTCCTGATAAAGAAATCCCAGGAGCCAGGCTTTAGCTGGGCTTCCTCAACAGGCATCCATCCCATGGTGCAGAAAATGGGGTGGTAGCTCATGGGGTGGAGAGAGAGCCGGGGGAAAGGCTTTCTCTGCCTGACTGGAGGGCAGGACTCCAGGAAGATGCTGCCAGCGCTCTGGATGCTCTTGAGCGCCGATGCTTTCTGAGAGCACTCAAGGCTTGTTGAAGCCTTGCTTCATCTTCTCTTAAGCAAGAAGAAAAAGGAAAAAAAGGTAATTGCCTTTTGGGTGTTAAAATATCCTCTTGCAGGCTCTAAAACTGACATGGTGGTGAGAGGGATGGAGCAGGAAAGCCACCAGTGCCCACCTTTTCTGCCTCTCCCACTGCATGGGTGGCCATGTTCTCCATAGCTATGGCATTGGGGCAGCAGCTCTCTGACAGAGCCCATCCCTGGATTTTTTTCTGCCCGTTTGTTTGCTTTTGAGTTATCTCTCAGCTGTGACACTGGAGGGCCTGCCTGGCTGGGATGCTGCTGTGCCCCATCACAGTGGGCTGCTGGGCAAGAGCATACGGAGGTGACAGGAGTGGGATGGGCTCAGCTGGAGGTGCCAGCACGCTCAGAAAGAGTTTTGCACTCGATTGCCTTCTGCTGAAATAGCCTGGCATTTTTGTTAGAAGATATTCCTGCGAGTTTTGGAAAGCATTTCGCACAGCCGTGCCTAAGAGCAGCGCTTTTTGCAAGCGGCAAAGCCCGGGGTAGGTTGGAGTTTTAAACCCCTGACAGCTAAAGGAGAGATTGCAAGCGAGAGATTGAAACCTTCAGATCCCACATTGGAAATGCACTTTGACAGCCCCAGCACCATGGATCACCTCCTCCATGGGGGGACAGAGAGCTCAGCTCGGGCAGCTTGTCCCTGCTTAATCCACTTAGAAAGCTCCCCTCTGCTTTCCCCCCGCGCCACTCCAGCCTGGGACATTTTGGAAGCAGTGCGGGCATCATCAAAGAGCCCAGTGGAAGCCACCTAAAGGCTCCCAGTGACTTTCCCCAGCCTTTGAGCAGTGCCTCTCACTGCTTCTTTAACCCTTCCCAGGGTCCCTGTAGACTGTTCAACCTGTCCAAGCCTCCGGTTTTCAAAGCTGCTGCAGCAGGGGGGTGGAGGGGTGAAGGCACCCAAAAATCTCATGGAAAATTTGAGACCCCATACTGAGACCATTATTTGATAACAGTTGCCTTTCTCAAGCAGTTGTGGGTTGTTTCAGGAGATATCTCCTCCTCCTTTTTCCCACTCTCCATGATCCCGTCTCCTTCTCTAGGACGTCCTACAAGGTAGGTGGGAACATCTTTTGGAGAGCCAAGCACCTGCACACAGTTTCTCATCTCCCACGCTGAGGGGGTGAGGGACATCCACCGCCGCTGGGATTTGCAGGACAGGCACACCATGCTGGCCAGAGGTTGGTTCAGTGTGGTGAGTCCTCAAACACCGTCAGGTTGTGCTCCTGGATGTACCTCAGCAGGATGCGTGCCCGCCTGTTGATGGTCTGCAGCAGGGGTCTCAGGCCCTTGGCGCCACCTTGGCTCTCCCAGAGCTCCTGGTCCACACGCAGTGACTCCAGCAGCAGGCTCTGCAACCTGCCCGACCGCAGCATGGCCACCGCCGCCGCCGGGAAGCTGCAGCAGAGGAGAGAGGGAAGGAAGAGGTTACCAGGGGAAGGTGGAACAGGGAGGAGGGGAGCAGCCGAGCAAAGGCCACCCCCCTGCTTGAAGGAGAAATGCATGTCCACCCAGAGGAACAGGAGATGAGGAACCTCCTGCTTAAAACTCCGTGAGCTTGCACAACAGCTCCATCAGAAACGGATCCTAACGAGCTTCAAGTCAAGGGACTGATAACGTGCCAAACGCCCGATGGGTAATGATGCAAGAAATGCTGAAATACCTGATTATTGGTTAGTTTTGTGCAGCTGCCAATTAGAGAGGGGAAAATAGGCTTTGAAGACTACCATCAGCTACCCAGAGCAGGATGAAGACCCAGTTTCAGGGCAGGGGCACGTGTAATGGGTTTGTGAGCCCACTCATCTCCTGGGTGGGAGGTGGCTCCACTTCACAAGGGTGCATAGATGGGGAGGCCAGGAGAGACACAAAGTACAGACAAGGCTTCAGTCCACCCCACATATACAAGCTCAGCCCTCACCCAGCACGTGTCCCCCCCCCCAGGAGGGTGCCCATCACTCTTCCTACCTCTCTATGCCTTGCAGGAGCCTGAAGTTGAGCTTCTCCTCAGGGTGTTGTGGCCTGCCTGCGTTGTCAATGAACACCAGGCGGGAGGGTGAGCTCTTCCGGACCTGCCAGTGGGATGGGAAGAAGTTTGCTTATTGTGAGGAATCACCAGTTTGGGAGTTTTGGCTGTTTTTTTAATGTATTGAGAAATCCTGAGAGCATCTGTGAGCCAGCAGCTGCCAAAGCCCAGGTCCCTCCATGCTGGGGTGCACCTCCCACCAAGGACCACACATCACCGTCCCCCTTGCTGCCACCTCAGCCCTGTAAGGACCTCCTTCATCTTAGCCCCAGAGCAGCCCTTGGGCAGCGGGGGAACGTACCAGAATGTGGACCAGGACCAGCTCCGCTGGGTTTCGGCACTTCTCGTGGAGCCTCTCCTCCACACAGGGGTCAGAGGGATCGGGCTGAAACCCACAGCAGTAACGGTCCAGGCGGTCATGAACCTGTGGGAGACATTTGGGGACCTTAGCGGGGACAGGCACCTGGGGTGGAATGGTCCAGTTGTGAACTTTGCTTGCTCAGAGGAAAATAAAAACTTTCTAAGGATCCTGAGTAGACATGAAATGGAAAAGCTGCATATACCAGTGAGTGAGAGAGAGCCAGGGAACATCCAAAAGCTGAGCTGACTTGCAAAACCCCCTTGGCTTGGAGAAGAGACTGACAAAGGTGATGGTGACAGGCTTTCCTGCTGAACCTCAGACACCTTCTGTGCCTGGTACCTCCACACCCCGTATTTGCACAGAGCAAACAGATCGTGCTTCCAGCTGAAACCAAGGGAAGATGTACACAGCCATGAATGTAAAAAAAAAAACAAAACAAAAAACAAAAAAACCCAAAAGCACCCAAGGAAACCTTAGTTTTAAAACCTCAAAACGAGAGGGTTTTTTGGGGGGCTGAGTCTCGGTGCACCGGATGATGGTTTCATCTGGCTCCCAGCTCATATATGCCCTTTCATCCATCCCTACTGGCAACCTGAGCAGCTCTCAATGGAAAGAAGATGAATGGAAAAAGATTGGCAAGGGAAAAAGCAATCTGTGCATTACACAGAGCATGCCTGACATTTAAGTTAGGCCACAGTGACTAGTTTTAACTAGATTTGTGTTTAATTATTTGCAGGCACTGCTAAGGCTCTGTGCTGTCAAGGCTGCCAAGCTCCCCCGCTTCCCACCCCAAATCCCTGCAGAAACCCTTGGTGCTGCTTGGCAGCTTCCAGTGTTTCACCCACACCCTCAGAGTGAGGACGGACTTTTAAAAGATACAAATCTCTGCCAGACCTGGCTTCAGTAGCCCTGCCTCAGTATTCATGAAGCTTCCTCAGCTTTGTCAGAAGAAGCCAGCGCATCCCCCTGCGGTGGCCTGTGGGGCAGATGGGACCTCACTGGCTGTTGGCAGCCCTCCCCACGGCTCCATTTACGACATTACAGCAAAAATAAAACCCATATATGCATATAAAAATCTGCTTTAAATATAGATATATAAAATAAATACATTTTCTGGTTGCAGCACAAAGGCATCTATCTTGCTCACTTGCTCGGGGTTGCTGATGCTGGCCCAGGAGCCAGGGCTCAGGGTGCAGAGAGGCTCCTGGAGCTGCCAATAGGGCTGGAGCAGGTCTCAGACACAAAGTTTGATGTCCATTGCCATCATATTAAAAATCCTTTGAGAAACAAGATGAGTCCCACACCGGAGCTCCTTAACAAACCCCTCTCTTTCCTGGTGTTTAATGAAGGACTCAGATCAGCATTTCTCCACTGGGACACTTACCAGTTAAACGTGATAAAGTGTCTTTTGACACAAAACACGTTGAAATGAAAGAAAATGTCACATTTCCTCCATGTACTTCCTCGGTCTACGTACTGGAAAGCTCAACACACCAGTTTCTCTCACCTGCCACATTGTTTTCCAGGCTGCACAGAAGGTGAAGACAACCTGAGTTGACTTACAGAGACTTTAAATGCATTCAGGCCTCCATTCACACAAGCACCTGTGAAACCGAGGCGTATCAATGCCAGACCCATGGAGATGTGAGGTGGAGGCTGGATCTGGTGCCCAGGTGGAGCCCCAGAAGATGGACCAGCTGGTTGTGGAGATGCTGAGAGTGCCTCTGACATGTTGATGAACCCTCCTTTCCCCTGGCCCTCCCCAGGTTATTTATACTAATATCTCCTCACCAAAACCTAAATGGCGCTAATGAGTGAGGCACTAGGTCTTACTGCTAGAACACAAATATGTGAGCCACACCTTCTCCCATCCAAGCTGAAGCCCCCTGAGAAGCTCCCCTTCAGCCCTTCTTTGGTCCCACACAAAGGTCGGCCACCCCAGAGCATCCCCTTAGGTCTAACAGGGCTTCCCAGCCATGACTCATCCTCGGATGGCTTCACCTGAGGAAAGCTGCCTTGCTGTCCTCCCAGCTGGGAAGGAGGTGCCACAGGGTAGGGACATGGCTGCAGGACTTCAGAGTGATTGTATTTTTGGCTCTTTTTAAAGTATAGGGCACAGCCATCAGCAGCTGCTCCCTTTCCACCAGGCTTGTCACTTTGCCCCCAGTAAAGCTTTGCACCAGGAGGGGTATTCCCTTATGGCAAACACCACGAGAAACCAATATAGAAGAAGCCCAGTTTAAAAGCTAATTGAAGAAAACAACAAAGATGAAATCTCGTACATGCCAATCTACAGCAGGGCTTAAAGCTCACATCTTCTCATTCCCCAGAAAGGGCTGTGAGAGGCTAAAGCCATTTCTGAAGGATGCTATTTCACTTTTATAACATCCTGCTGACTTGGTGCCTCTTCACCTTTATGTGGCTTTTCTGCATGGGAGGATCCCATTGGAGTAATTCAGGAAAACCTGCAGAGTGCCCTTGGATTTATCATTGTGCTGCTTTGGACCTCCGAGGGAAAGTCTGCCTAAAACTAGATACTTTCTCCTGGAGACTCAACCTTTCCATTGCACTCGAATGCATTTTGGCCGGGGGAAGGGAAGGGGGTTGGTTAATCTTCCCATTTCTCTGGCTGTTTCAGCTAAAATATTTCCAAGCCCAGCCAGGACTGCTCCTCCCCTGCCAGCCGCAGTCCGAGGTTATAAAGATTAATGGTCAGGCTTTGCCAAAAAAAAAAGAGAGAATAATGAGAACATATACTTTAATAGTCTCTTTTCTTTCTTTCTTTCTTTGCTTCTTTCTTTTTTTTATTTTAGTACTTGCCCTTTCAGGCTGTTTCCCCATGTCTGATAACCAAAGCTCCAGCCCCAAGGTTCCTAAACAGGCTTTTTTCCATAGGAACCACTTTTTCCTCCTCACAGCTGCCCCTCTAAGAAATGATAACTCCCTGGGACGCTGTTGTAATCCCTCGTAGCAGCAAGGTATGGTTTTCCAGGCAGAAGATTAAGCACGGTTAATGCCGAGGAGGAGCAAAGCAGTGTCGTGTGAAGGGGCAGGGTTCCTGATTTCCAGCGCCAGCAGCGCCTCCCCAGAGCTGGGTCCCATGGGGCTGATGCAGAACATGCTGCTTGTCCCTAGGAATGCCCTGCCCCAAGCTGCTGCCATCACCCTCGTGGAGCCAACAGAGCCACGTCGGTGGGAAGCTCGCCCACCTGAGCTTCCCTGCAAGCCCAGAAGCCAAACTGCTTCTCCACAGAGCTCCCCTGCTCCCCATTAGCTAATGAGTGAAAATACAGCCCAGTAACCCTCAGCCTATGCAACCCTGCAGAGGAGAAAGAGACCAAAATCAGACAAAGCAGGTGCAGGTGGACCACAGCGGCACAGCCGGTGGGACAGGCAGTCTCCATTGCTCCAGCCCTACCTGGAGGAGAAAGTCAAAGAGGGCCAGACGGCTCCACTCGCCACGTGGGATGCTGGAGCAGGGACCGTCCCCAGCTGCCAGTGTCGATCTATAGGGACGCAGCATCTCCTGGTACTGCAGCCACCTCAGGGCGCAGGAGTTCTGGTCGTTGTTGGCATCCTCCAGGTGCTGGAGGTCAGGTGCCCACCAGATGATGGGTCGCAGGGAGCCATTGGTGTAGCTGTAGGGCAGTAGGTGGCTGGTGAAGCGCCGGGCCACAGCAGGCAGGCTGCGGTTCAGCCCCAGGACCCTGTCCAGGTGGAAAGCCAGCACCTCGTAGAGGTCCCCAGGGCGCTTGATGAGCCCACAGCGTCCATCCTGGCAGTCCTCCTCCAGGCTGACTCGTGAGGTGTCCCCCTCAACATCCCCCACGGCCTGCAGCTCCACTCGCAAGACTTGTCCATGGGCTGGGATGCGGGTTTTGGAGACCACCCGCCCGTTGGCCAGCAGCCGCATCTTCTGGAGGTCATCACTGGAGAACCATGGGGGAGCCTCCCCAGCCACCCCTCGTCGTTGCCTCCTGCCCCGGCTGGGCTGCTGGTCCTGCTGCAGGTGTGCAGGGAGTGCGGGGGGACTTCTGCCGTGGGCTCGTCCTCCAGAGAGGGGACTGGCCACCTCCTGCCAAGGGCCTGGCGGGGGGGATGCTGGCGGAAGGTGGGGGGACCGGTCTGGCGATGGGGGCAGGCAGGCTATGGCCAGCAGGGTCAGGGCCAGCAGCACCCCAAGGGCCATCGGGGCAGGAGGCTTCATCCCCGTCCTTCGCCATGGTCGCTGGGCCTGCAGGGAAAGAAAGGGAGAGTGTTACCGGGGGTCCCCATGGGGTGCTATGGCTGGGGATCCCCCAGACCTGTGTGCCCCCTGCCCCAGGCAGAGCTCTCAATAAGCTCAAAGGTGTTTGCTTTGGAGGAGCAGACCCACATCTGCTTGTGTGATCCCTGGGAAAGGTATTCCCCAAGTGCCTGCTGCCTCCATGGCACTGTAGCAGGAGAGGTACGGCTGGTGGCACGATTTGTGCCAGAAATTATCCACAGTCCCTTCAGAAGCCAGTCAGAGCAAAGGCTGACCCACCACTGATGTGGCTGTGTCTGCAGCACTGAGGTACTGAATCACCTTATGGAAGATGAATTCTTCATGCTCAAATATTTTGATTTAAAGATTCAGGAAACAAATAAAGAATAAAAAAATAGGCCAAAGCAGAGCAAACTCCTGGATGGAGACAAATGTTTTCCAGTTCCTACGAGGTTTTTACCTTCAGACCTTACTCTGGACATTCTCAGTGGCTCCTACCTGGGTTGCACACCCAGCCTGTAGCCCAGATCTCCGTGCCCTTGTTTGGAGGACATCCCAACACGTGCTGACACACAGCTTCTGGAGCTCTGCCCACCTCTGCACCTGGCAAAAGCAAGGCACCTCCAAGTGCCCATTGGGGGCTGTGAGAGCCTGTGTTTAAAAAGGATGCAAACTGCTGTATCTGAAACCTAAAACATTCTCATTCCCAGCACTAAGAAACTGCCTTTAGACGGGTACTACCAAGTTTTCATGTATATATATCTTTAAACACACAGCTTTCCCCCTGCCTCTTTTAGTCATACTTTCTACTCTGAAGGGACTTATAAAAATTATATAGGCTGGAAAGGCAATTACGAGCAAATACTGTGCAAGTCTCCCCATATTGCCAAGCCAGCGTATCTCCGCTTTGGCCTCGAGCAATCCTGCAAGCACGGCGCTGGCTCTGCCCTGAGCTCAGCACCTTCCCGGTCAGGGTGAGGTGTGAGGAGGTGAGGGGCAGCACCGGGAGGTCCTCCCATCCCCATCCCCATCCCCATCCCCAGGCCACACTGCCCCCATGCCATGTTCATCCGGCATTGGGTGGTCTAACACGCTTCCAGGGGCTGGAGAGGCAAAAGACACCTCGGTGCCGCTTCTCCGCTTCACAACAGGCATTTCCAAGTGGCTCGAGCCCATGCTGGAAGTCGAGGCAACATTCGAGTGGATACAGGATTTTTTTGCAATTATTTGTCTTGGAAGCACCAGTATATCCGTGGCAGACACAGCAGGACAATATATTGCCAAGGAAGGGATAAGAGACTGTTTATAAGAGGAAAAGCTTGGAAAAAAAAAAAAAGAGCTAAAAAGCTGGAGGGGAGGGGGAGTGGTGAGAGCCAGCAGCCAGAATGATTTCCAGAAAGCAGTTGGGCGAGCAGAAACATTTCCAGCCACGGGGCTTTTAGGACCTCAGGCTCCGCCGGCTGCAGGGACCCACCACCGGCACAATTCCTGCCCCAGGAGCTGCCCCAGGTGACCCCAGTGTGTGAGCCTCTTCACAAGCTTGATCCAGCACCATCCTAAAATCCACCAGGCTTCGTGGCCTCACCGCGGGGCGGTTGTCTCAGTCAGCCCTGTGGTGAGGAGCCACATCTCTCCCAAAGACACTGCATCAACCGAGGCAGATGGGAAGAGCTGCAAAGCCACCAACTCGCTGGCAGCAGCCGTGGGGGCTTCCCTTCAAGCTCTCCCTCTCAAGGAACTGAGCAGACTTAATGCAACTTATAAGAGGTAGCTGTGGTGCATTTGGAGTGATTCAGCTTTACAGCTCTCCTTTAATTTCTTCTCTCCTAGAAATACAACGTAGTGCAGCAAAATACAGCTGCTGGGCTTGCTCACACATGGCTTACACTGGCCTCTGCGGGAGCCAGGACTGTCCGGTGTGGGGCTTTGGGATCTGTCAGGGGACCCCTTGTTTTAACTCTTCCTTAAAGCCCCAGAGCAAAAAGGAGATAGTCTAGGGTGAGACTGGTCAGAGAGTGATGTCCTGTCCTAATTCACTGGTGGGGTTATTCAAGGCTTGGTACCAACTGTCCCAGGCACCATACTACATGGCTACATCATTGCCTTAGGCACCTTTCCGGGCAGGATACGCCTGAGCAGCCCTGGGGGGCAGCAGGACTTCTCGCAACTGGCTGGTTGTGATGCCTCCTCAGTTCTCTGCCACTTGGATGTGACAATGACTTGCTGCAGTCCCACAGCCAACACCACCTAACACAGGCGGCACTCGAGCTCAGCTACCCCAAACCTCCATGCCCTGGATTTCAAGCAAGTCCTGCAAAGTACAGACACATGCTTATTCCCAAACACCCACAACCCAGGTCTGGCGTGCTGAGCAACAGTTTAGGGGAGGTGCAAAGTCTAAATCATAGTTTAACCATAGTAAAATTAATGCTGTAGCACAAAAAAGCCAGACGCCAATACCCTGATATCCAAACTCCTTTCAAGTCATCACTGTAAGCGTCGCAGTACGCCCCTCCAACCTCCAAGTACACTGAATGAACTGCAATGACATCTATGGAGTTAATCCTGATGGACAGGATTAACTGTAAATCTCCATACTCCCATCTGCATCCAGCTGAGTTCCCTTCCCAATCCATGTTTTCCTGGGCAACTTTTCCCAGCACCTCCCCTATCCCACCCCACTCTCACCAACACCCCCCTCTAACCCTCTCCTGCACAGTGGGTTTGCAGGGTGATCATTCTTGTTATCACCCTGACAATAACTCTTTGGCCACTTACACCAAACCTGGGTGTGCAACAAGCCTGGCTGCCAAAAAATCCAAATATCCTGGTGGGGTGCATGCAGGAGCCATTTGGAGAATCTTTGATATATGTCAGGAAAAATCCTTTTTAAGCCACAGCTGGAGAGCAGTGGATGCCAAATGGATGGCAATGATTGCTGGTTTTTAATGTCAAGTCAGTTTACAGACCAAGCGGTTAAAGCATCATTACTGTCCAAACCCACTTTGTCTTCCCTGTAGCGAGCTTGGGTTTGGGCTCTTTCTTTCCCACCCCAAGCTTGAAATCCTGCGCTGTAAATCTGGGCGAGGGCCACCACAGGCTCCCTTCCCCAGCCCCGTTCAGGGTTTCCCTGCCACATCGACAATAAAAAGAAAAGAGAAAAGTGCAAGTACAGCGCAAGTGTTATTTCTGGCAGTCTGTATTGCATATTTAATAATAACATTGCAGAAATAATACTGTATTTACAAGCCCGGGGTAAATACTTTTCCAAAGAGGCTTTCTCTGAGCCCGTGCTGTAAAAAAAACCACTGCAGTTTAAGCTATGGCTTTGATTCAGCCTGAAATGCAAACCATACATACAACTCTGCTTTGCCAGTCTGACATAGTGACAGCACAGCACATCTTCTCCAGAAATTAGGTCCATATCCCAGGGGGCAAGCTACAGGCAAAACCCATAAAAAGGCTTAAAAGAGGTACTGCTTGTTCCAGGATGCCAATAAGTAAAAAACATATATCCTCACTCATCTGAGAGAAATACAGCACGACCCAGGCTCCCAAAGGCATGGAGAGCCTGTGTAGCATGGCCACTCAGGGATAAAACTTTCTAAGTGTGCTTGGGAGGGTTTTATCCTTGACATTATATTCCCGGGACGCTCGAACCTTGGCAGAATTTGAAGCAGAGAAGCCTGTTTTCAATTTCTTTGCAAAGTGCATCAAATTGGCTTTGTCGAGCTTGAAAGAAAAGGAAAACAAACCCCAAAGTTCATTATTTAAAAATGTAAGAAACAGCCCTAAAACCAGAAAGATACCATGGAAATATGTGGCCTTTAAAAGCAGGTTTCATCCCTGTTTTCCTCTGGCATCTAAAAGAGTGCTCCTGCCCCTGCACTGCCACAGCCAGGCCCCTCCAGCAGCAGATCCCACTGTCCCAAAGAGGTGTCCAAGGGAGCCAGGATGGCTCGGCTGTGGCCATGCCCCTCTCAGCTGCCTGCCCACCCCAGGCTCCCGAGACGAGAGGATTTTGTCACAGGCCACCAGCGAGCAGGTTAAAAGCAGATATGTGCTCTTATCTGGAGCTACACCATGCGTTTTGCAGAGCGGGGGTGTATATTTTGCAGAGGGGGTGCAACACACGGAGCTGTACTTGCCCTCCCAGCACCCTGCTCGCCGCCCGCCCGATGAACCGCAGAACCACCCGGGCAGCAGGAGATGCAACCCACCGTGACCAGTTTTAACAAAGACTGCTTGAAAAGCAACTGGGAAACCTCCTCTGGCTGCCCACTGCCTCCGGGAACATCTCCAGAGCCTTGTGCCCAACACGTGGCTCTCGAGACAGCCCCCGGTGTGTCGGGGGGAGAGGCTGAGAGCAGGTACGTCAACCAGATCCAGGAGGGGAACAGCCCATTTTGACAAAAAAACAGGAGTTTTTTTAGCTTGAAAGGGGATGGCACATGGGCTAAGCTCACTGCTGGGACCCATAGCCGTGCTGAGAACATGGAAGGAAACCAAACCCCTCCATCCCTGGAGTGATTCTGGGCGAGCCTGAGCAGAAGGAAATCCTTGGCAGCGTCCGCCACCCATCATTCAAGTGCTTAAGTGCCTTCCTATATCATCCTGCTCGGGGAAGATAGATGGCTTGCAGAGTGGGAATTTACTAAAGACAGCTATTAAATTATGACTGCCAGCCTGGAAGGCAGCTCCGGCTCAGAGCAGGGTGCTGAGCTCACCCTGCACAGATGGCCCCAGGGGGAAACCGCTATGGTCCCCCCATATATGTGTCCCACCACCACCCACCCACACCTGCACTGCCGTGGGGCATGAAGAAAGGAAAGCCCTTCAGATGGCCTCATGGTCCCTCAAAGTAGCAATAATTCACTGAATTTCACTGAATTTTTAGAGTTGGAAGGGACCATAGAGACCATCTAG
>JAOXJM010000012.1:43837477-43862544 GCA_026413425.1 Tringa solitaria
CTCCAGGGATGGGGCATCCACAGCTTCTCTGGGCAACCTGTTCCAGTGTCTCACTGCCCTCACAGGAAAGAATACCTCATCTACAGAAGAGGAACGTGAATTGGGATGGCGGTGGCACAGAGGGACAGGCAGCAGTGCTCCATCGGCAGCCTCAGGCAGTGCTGTGCCAGTGCTGCCATCACGGAGGAGGCGCAGGCACGCTGCCTGTTCCTTCTGTTCTTGGACCCTGTTCTCTCCCAGCTCCAGAGGCAAGTGCACAGGGCAGCTCTGGCTCCATTGCTCAGCACCTGTTGCCACACGAATGGCATCTCCTAGAGAGCTAAGGCGCAGCACCAAGGACCTTTCCAGCCTCGAGCAAAGTGGCAGAGATGGCGTGTCAGGTGGAGAGACATCCCATGCCAAAGAGCACCTTTACCCTCCCCCTGCTGCTGAGGGGAGGGGAGGCAGGGGGCGAGGGGCCCTGCGGAACATCAGGGCACGGCAGAAAAGGTGCCTGGGCAAGCATCAGCTCACTGAGCTGGCTTTGAGGGACACACGGCGAGATGCCGACACACACACACGGATCGCGTTTTGCAGGATTTTCACTCCCTTTAAACATCAGCCAAAGCATTTGGTATGAAAAGAGGAGCTTTGAGAGCAGCAAAGCATAAGCAAAACATAAGCAAAAAAAGCACTACTGGGAAATAGGTCTGACCTTCAGCAGTGGAATGAAACATCCTCATTTCGCTGTCTAAAGCATATTGTTTGTACAGTTTTGCTTTTATAATAAAAGACAGCAAGTAAAAAACCACACTTAAGCCATTTTAAATGGGGCAGATGTTTTATGCAAGTGCCCAGGGAATGGATCATTATAACGTTACTGAGCACTAAACTCCATCAGGAATTTCTGAAGGCCCCATCCAGAATAGCATTAGAGTGATATTAATTTACTGTGCTTTGCAACAGTAACATATTAATACATGTATTACACCACTTATTTTTAAACAATATGTTCTAGGTCAAGTCAGTAGAAGGCAACGGCTTTGGGATTCTTCCATTTTGCGGTGCGGTCTTCATTTTCTTCATTTGATCTAACACTACTCTCCAGTGCTACTTAGGAGGAAGGGACGTTTCCTAAAATCTTGGCCTTTTTAAGGACCTTTGCGTGTTTTGTGGAACGGGTACTCCAATGGCACTAGTGACTGCACTGAGGATGCAGGAGGTAAGAGTTGCATCAGTTCTACATAGCTGCAACTTGCACGCATTTCTGCATCTGTTAAGATCATAAAAAGCCAAGTACCAAACTTGGGCAGTGCCTTAACATCAAACACTGAAAAAAAGTCAGGACTTAAAGCTTAAAAACATTTTCTCCCATGAATACACTTTTAAAAACATACACTAGGTTGACATGGCAGTGAACCATAGAGGCCCTACAAAGTGTCAGTGCCCCTCAATGAAACATTAACAGTATTTAGAAGCTGTTTATGTATATTTTAAATAAATAAATAAATGAAGGAGTGGCTTGGTTTTAACCACCAGGGTTTCCTTGCTGAGAATATGGATTCTGGAGATAATGAGTGTCATCAGCTCCAGAATCTCGCACATCAGTTTCACAACATGCAAATTTCCATCCCTTAGGAAAGCATTTCAGAGACGTCCTATCCCTCTTGTAAGAATAACTTCTCTACCAGGATGAAAATACTGGTAGTGGGGAAACATTAATAAGAAATAAAAAGCATACCTGGCTTAACTTTTCACAAATTAATTTTATTAATCTTCATAAGCAGGCAATAAAAAGTATAAAATTATAAATAACCTGCTGTTCTCCTCACTGGCTCTCCCAGAGACCTGTTCAGGTCTAGGTGACAGGACAATGTTACACCCATGGACCAGGTTCTGGCTCACACCTGGGGGAGGATTTAGCTGCGGTTACTGAAGCGATCACCTGCCCTCCAGTAGCAACCACTACGGCTGCGGGGAGCCACGCTGGCTGTTCATCCCAGCCTGGCCATGGTTTTTTACTGAACTGCAGCCACAGTCCTGGCTTGGAAGAAGCAGCTGCCTGGCCAGAAGTTCACTATTTGCAGCTTTCCCAGCTGCAATTGACAGGAGACAGTTAAGACTGAGCAGGTGGATATCCTGGTGATACAGGAGGGAGATTATAGACATAGAGAGAAGAGAGAACTACTGAAAAAGGAAAACAGAAGGTGATTCACGGAGGGAAGGCACCCTTTGATCAGATACTGGCTCCATCTGAGTACTCCTGGAAGTCCAAATGATTCTTGAACAGATTTACTTGTTCTTTAGCTGCCAACTCTAAGGAAACTGACTTCCAAGCATGTTCCATTTGTGCAAAACCACATCTGAATGGTGCTGCCATTCACATACAAAGCAAAACAAAGGTTTTGTAGGCAAGTAAATATTCCAGAATACCATTTTTCACAGAAATTTGGCAAGTGAAGAAAACATTTCAATGCTCCCATCTAACTGCCTTTTTTAACTCTTAACTGCATTTCCAGGCCCATCACCCAACAGACAAAGCTTTTATCTCATGCCGACCTCTGTAATGTCCATGCATTCTGAAGTAAATGTTACGTTTTATTAGATGCAATTTGGGTGCCACAGAGCACTTCATCATCTTGTAAAACCTTCTGCCTTGTTTTAAGCACTGCTATTCCAGTAAGACTGACAGGGCAGAGTAGTATAACAACAGAGAAGGAACAAAGCCCTCACTGCTGCTCCTCTTGAAAAAATCACGAATGTTTTTTCTTTTTTTTCCTTTTTTCTATTGAAAAACATATTTAGTTCCTTTCAACTCATCTATCAGTCTGTGAAAAACTAAGGAAAAGAAAACCCCAACCCCACAGCCAAACCTGAAAGCAAGAAGGTTACGCAGAAACAAAAGACAAGGTATTATTCATGGGTAAAAATACTGGCTGCTGTTCTGCTACCTCACAACCTAACCAACACAGGAATAGATTAAGTTGGGACAGGAAACACATTACGTGCCAGTAGAACTCATAATCCAACGTTAACTTGACTTTTGAGTGTATGCATCAACAAGATCTCTCACACGCGCAACACCTGCGTGGAAACCACTACCCAGGTGGCCTCACAGGCTTTAGCTCGTTTGCCATATCTGGTATCTATGGCAATCTCCCTCTTAGTTCTTACTTAGTTCTTACTTTCTCACACTGAAAAACTCTGTGCTTGAAGTGAGTAACCATTCAGAGAGGAAAGATGCAAACAAGGGAAACTACACACAGAAGGCAGCAATCCTCAGATGATGGAGAGGGAGGAAAAGTATTAAAGTGACTGGCAGTAGCTATTTGTGGGACATTTGGGAAAATACAGAGGTCCATGTAGGTACTGAATCTGGGCAAAAGGAAGTGGTAGAAGGGGAGAAGTGAAGCTGAGATGGTCTTTTCTCCTCTTGCAGGCCCTGAAAAGTACAACAATCCCTTCTTTCTGGTAACTCTAAGGCCCTTTAGATGTATTCCCCGTGCAGCTTCACAGACCACGTCACAGCAATAAGAGGAATAAGTTAAGAGGAATTAACAGAAGCAGTGGACAAAGGGAAGAGATGGCAGATGTGGCAGGAGGCTTTTTCAAGGGTTATTTCAGAAGGCAGTTGAAGGAAAGCAAAGCTCTACAAAAGACAGGCCTATAAAAGGGCACTGACCATGAAGAACTCCTTGAGCAGTGGGTAAAATTGTAGTATTTCAATGATTTCAGGGAATGAGAATTTTGGTGAGGAATGCCTGGACTTTCAAGGAAGTCAGCTCTCTGCAGCAGCACTTGCAGGAAAGCTCTGGAGTTAATGTGTCTGGCAGAATCATCTGCTCGGTAGATGCCAGTGCTGCTGAAGGAACACCGAGGCCAGGACAGTGGAAAGGCCAAACAAGGCACTACTGCCGTGATTGCTCCTCCAGCACTACGTTCCCAAACCCACTACAGAAAGGGAGTTCTGCCAGCCTGCAGGCTGGCTTCTGTTCCTCTAGGCCTTGAATGAAGGGTGTAACACATTAATGCTTCAGAAGATCCCAGGTCTGAGACTCTATCCAGACAGTTGAAATAATATGTACACAAGTCAGTACTGACTGCAATTGTCTGAGATCAACACAAACGTGGGGAATACAGGTCAGCGTTTCACTATAAGAACCTACAAAAAATATTTCTGTGGAAGTTAAAGGGAAGGACACTGAAAACTCTAGTGGTTTGTGGAGGTAACTATGAGACACTGAAATTTAGATTCAGTTACTAAAACATGAAAGCATTTTGTTCCACCTTCAAAGAAAGTACTTTGTACCACAGCAGAGGCTTTGAGATCTCCATGGTACCAAAAGATCAGTTTTAAAACAGGCTGAGAGGTGTTGGCAGTTTATTACACCTTTATGTGGTGAGGATCAATCAATTTTGAACAGCAATAAAAACATTTCTACCCCAGCTGCTCCTTTCACATCATTACCTACTGCTTGTTCCGGTTTCAGAAATTAGATTATTCGGGGGCTTTTAGTGTCAGCACTGCACACAAGAACAACTGCCATCTTCCCACCTCCCACAATTCCTACTGACTTGCTTAATTTTATCTTAAACAACAGCTGCCATGATCAAATCTGTCACCACTTGAGTTCTCCAGTTAGCGCAGAGTTAGTGAACAAAAAAATAATACATACCTGGCAGGAAAAGGCTGTTAATCCCTTACCAAGCAAAGTGACATATCTGCCCACGTTTTCTTTGCTGCAGACTTGACAAAATAGTTCTACAGAAACAACTGCCAAAATATTTCAAAAGCACTCCAGTTCACCACATCACAGATTTCTTTGTATCTCTGCTGTATTTATACTTCTGGTCTTTCTGCCTGTCTTTACTTCGTCCTCCATTTTCAAAAAAATAAAGTCCTACTTAACTTAATAGCGGTATAAAACTTTTGGTTTGTCTCCTGTAAAGTTCACTCATTCTGGAATAAATACACGTTCAACACGACTGATGTTCTTCTGATTACGTGATACCATACACAAGTAAACAAGAAAGAGAAGGCACAACAATGCCGTAGCTGTGAGGAAGACGAGGAGCCCAGCAAACAGAGAAGGTTTCAGAGGTAACTGGATCAACTTGCTTTCTGCTGGAATCATGTTTGTGAGGCTTAACATGTAACCAAGTGACCACGCTATACTGCTGTTACCAACCTGAAATAAAAGACAGAAGAGTTAATCCTACTCTCATGGACTTTTCAGTCAAAGAAAAGAGGTTCCAAAAGCTCAACTGCTGATGCTGGCAACTGCCTTTAATGTTAGCAAGGAGAAAACTTTAATGGAGTATACAAAGAAGACACCGTTTAATTTTAAATTAAACTTTTTTTTTTTTAAAGTTCCAGAGCCAAACCCTAGGATGCTATTTAGTTCAAGCAAACATGAGACCCCACAAAGACTTCCACTGACATGGACAAAGAGTAAGCCAGGGTAGTAAGTCCCCCAGCTATTTATCATCTTTTGTTCCATGGTTGGTTTTGTGCCTGCAAATGAATTAGCACTAGGCTATTCCATTTAAAAAATAAACATAAGTGGAAAATTACTTAGGAGCAGGTGAAACTAAAGCAAAGGGGTTATGTCTGTATTTGCTCCACAGTCCTCATGCTTTGCCATCTTCCCCAAATTCTAATTTGAGCAGAGTTTATCAATTTTTCACTGCCTTTTTCATTGAATCATCATCCTGCCACTTGATAAGCACAGGATCAAAGGGAGAAGATAGAGCGTCCCTTGTCCTCCTCTCACACTCCTAGGCTCCAATAACTGTTTGCCTATTTATATAAAACATATAAATACACATCATTGCCTCCTACAAATCAAATTACAATTAAAAAATATCTATTGTTAAACAGAGTGAAAAAATAAGGGGGGATATTTCAAGAGAAATCAGTGGAACTCACTAAACTAGCCTAGAGGGTCAGCTACAAGACAGGTATTTGGTTTACAATCAAATAGGTTGCTTTCTTTATCAATTTCAAGTCACTCCAGGTAGTTCTAGGGTATACTACAGGACAGATAAAGCTGAAGTTGTGTTCTTCTACAACTAACCAGCTCTCCCAAACTCATCTGGTTTTCCATCTTTATTACAGGTCATCCTACTCTGCTACTACGGAGTTTGCCTGAATTGCTGTCCCTTTAAGTACTTTGCTTAAATTTAGGAACCCCTTTGTTAATAACCCCCTTGGTTAATCTTGGATGAAGTTGATGAATGAACTTTATTATTTAATGTCTTTAGTTAACAGTTTTAAGTAGTCATGCACTGGTTGTAGGTGTTCCGGGCACATCACTGCCTACAGCAAGCCACTACTTCAACAAACTGAGGCAAGGTTTAAAACACAATTGTTTGGACCTTTCTTAAGAGTTCTTTAAAAGAATCTAGGAAACATCTGCAAGAAATCCTCCAACCCCTGCAACCCAGCTGAAATTGCTACTGAGGCTTGAAAAATGGCTTTGTCTTGTGCCAAACATTTGACAGTCATTTACAAAGGCTGTTAATGATCATTGTATTTTTTGCACACTGCTGCATCTTTTGTGTCCTTCTAAACTTCTTTGGATTAAAATAACAGTAAAAAGAAATTATTGTTGCTCACCTCCTTTTGAAAATGTATCTGTGGCCAAGTTTCTGCATCAAAGTTGTAACCACGTACAAGCAAGTAATAAATGAAATTAGCTGAAAAGCAGTAGGATCTAGCATATAATTCTTCAAATTTAGGCAGCATAAAGTGGAGCTGAAAGCAAAAGTTTTTTAAAAAAAACATGTAAATTGTGAAAAACAAATGCTTTTGGTTTTTATAACTACAGAATACTTTGGATTCTAATTAGAATTTATTAGCATTTATCAGAAACACCAAGTAAAGTTGTGGACAACTAGATATGGAGATTTAGAAAAATAAAGACCCTGACGGTGATACAGCTTATGTGGTTAAAAATAAAAAGACATAAAAAACTGGACATAAAAGATTGAGAATGCTACGGTTCCTAAATTTTACATGTCATCTTTAGAGCAGGGTTAAAACTGTGGTAGTAAACCACAGCCACACATCTCTTTAAGAGGATCACATAGAGAGTCAACCTCGCATGTGGCAGTCAGCTATCAAGTGATGATGTCAGGTCACACAGGAAGTGCTAGCAAAAAAAGGAATGCAAACAGGGAACCAGTTTGGTGATCTGAGGTACCTTCCTGCAAATTTATAATAGGTCTGTCAGTGTTTTAGGTTCACACTAACAGAGCTGAGCTCAGAACAGGGCATAAGGAATATTGCAGGACTAGAAAAATACAGAGTTAAACCTCCATTAAATAAAGATGCCTGCAAGTTACACAGAATGTGTTACATCACAAAACCACCCTTTGGATGTCAATTGTGACCTGGGATGCTCACTTGAATCATGAATATCAGTTGGAATTCACAGACCCAAGCAAAGTGCTTTGATCTCCCAGACTGATCCAAAAGTGCTGTTGTGAGTCCCAGTGGTTGCAAGAAGATGAGGATGTGAATATCACAGCATACACATACAGACAGATCAAGCAAGCTGGAAAAATGAAGAACTGCTGGGTAAAAGCTGTTTGGGAAAAGGTCATGGTTGCCAGCTGGGGACAATAT
Organism: Tringa solitaria; assembly: GCA_026413425.1. Lineage (NCBI taxonomy): Eukaryota > Metazoa > Chordata > Aves > Charadriiformes > Scolopacidae > Tringa > Tringa solitaria. The sequence goes on from JAOXJM010000012.1 coordinate 43,845,087, forward strand.
GCTTTACTTGTTTTTCTTAGCATAAGTAATAGCAAAAAATACAAGACTATAACTTTCCCTCAGATGAACTCTGGGAGGACAATAATAAAATAAAAAAACCAATTTCCCTTCCACCAGTAAAAAATTTTCAGGCAGCAGTGCTAACTGCCTCATCAGCTCCAACTACACTGCATCAGCTCTGTGCCAGTGCACTCACAGGTAACGTAGGATAAAAAAGTACTAACTGCTTTGAATATACAGTGATAATCCTGATAATACGTGCGATTGAAGTGTGCTCTGCAGTCTAGCAGAGTTTTGTTTTAAAATTTAAACTGACCTGTTCTATCAGCCTTCTAAAAAATTCCATCAGGGCTATATCCAATCCTGTGAAATGCATAAATTTACACCTACATCTATTCAGTTGCAACATCCCTTACTATCTTTGTGACATCTCAGCTGTACAAGGCTCTAAGATAACAAGAGGAAAATGCTCACACTGCTTGACCACATTTCAATAGACGCCAGAAGCTCAGAATCACGAGGAATTAAATATCCAAAGCTACTCCAAGTTTTAAGCTGCTAGAAACACTCCATGGTTTGAAGCACAGTGGGAGAACAAGCATCGAGGTTGGAACAGACCTCCTGAAAAGTTCTGAATACTTGTCCGGTCCATATCTTTTTTATGTCTCCCTTTTACAGGTACAAAAGAAAAAAAAAAACCCCAACCCACTTACCTGTGCCCAGCTCTGAGAACAGAAAAACCACATACTTGAATTGAAGTCAGCTAGGGAGAAGTGCTCAGATAAATTCAAAGCATTAATTGTATAGTAGAATCCTGAGAAAGCCTACAGAAAAGGATAGATGACAGGCCTGTTAGTTTCAGAACTACAGAAACCAAAAGCAAGCAAGCTCAAAAAGAAATGCTGTGTTTGCAAACCTACCACAAAATTCCCTTTAACTTTTGGCTGATGGATTCCATCAAATGGACAGTCTTCACTGCCTCTGCACGCAGTGGAGTTAAACAATAAAGAAACCATCTCCTGGCACAGACCTGGGTCTCCTGTTCCATGAAAGTTCACAAGCTGGTTTGGGTAATAATTTGCTGGTCTCAGAGACTGTGTACAAAGGCTGCCAGAGAAGTACTTCATTGTTAACACAGTATTATAGTTCTGAGGGTAACATGGATTATACACATTGGAACTGCTGTTTGATTTCTGAAAAACAAAAACCAAAAACTCCAAAACAATAAAGGCTGCTCAAAAGCAAGAAAAAACTAATTTGATATTAACTACAGGAATCTTTTTAAATCACATATGCATGTATTTTTGTTCTCTTTTCTGTCATGGCTGATCAACATGGCTTATCATTGTAATTCATAGAAACCCCTTTCTCAAAAAAAAAAAGTCATCGGCAAAGTCTAGTTGGACCTTTTTGTCAAATGGTATGAAACTCCCACCAATTTTTAACAAACATGAAGATCTTTGTATGAAACAGAAGTGCATTTGTCTACAAAGCACAGCAGAGGTCTTATCAGGGTCTCTAAACCCCACCAAAGGGAAGCAAACACCTGCTCAGACAATCGCTGAACACCTGGAAGAACAACATAGCAAAGGGTTTTAAACAGACCTGGAGCAGCAATGCTAAAAGCCTTTTCTCAGCTTCATCTCTCCCGTAGCACTGGAAGCTGTGAGTGTAGACATTGTAGTTGTAACCATACAAATTCACTCGCAAGGTGCTATTGACATTCTCCTGAGATTCCTCTGGGATAAATGAAATTTGAGTGGAAGCTCCTCCAAGATCCAGTGCACCCACAGTCTCTTTTCTGTAAGGATGGACCCATGTCCTCCAAAGGTTTCTCTACATGTAAAAATAAAACCAAGATTAAATAGAAATATCATCTGCTTGTTCTCTCTTCAAGCTTTTCTACTCTTTACTTAACTTTTTGAGACTTTCTCCCTCTTTGCCCTACACCGTTTCAAAAAAAAAATCTTAGCTCTGAGGAAAAGATACAGATATTTTTTACATAAGAGGGATCTACTTTCACAGAGTGAAATGATCTTGAAAGACGGAAAGAGGAATGCACAATAGCTTTCAATTCAGAGGAGAGTACTATGATCAAAGCACACGACTAGCCAGATCAGTGTTTGTACTAGAATGCAGGGAACTGAAGTTCAGGTACCCATGAGATCCTGAACTAATCTGGATGGAAATAGTACAAAGATTTGCTTGTTTTGAGGCAAGAAGAATTATTAAAGGAATAGAATATTAAGAGATCACATAGAAAAAGAGAGTGAAAATAGAGCAAAAAACCACAGAAAAGTCAAATGAAGCTCCATCAAAGTCTAAAGAATAAGGACTCCTAATCTGCTTCTTCACTGAAACTGCAGTGGCAATAAACCTGATCCATTCCACTGGCATTTTCCCTATTACCCAAAATATCCCTCAAATTCTGTATCTGATCTACACAGTCACAGTGCAGAATATGGAGTTTGGATAAGTATCTATCTCAATATTTACTGCAGTATTATTTACTGACCATGATGATATGAATGTATACACAAGAAGGGAAAAGAAAATTTACAGGCTAGCAAATATACTCAAAAGAAAATTCTACAGTGAAATATTGCCATTAACAGCCCCTAGCACAATTTGACTCTTAGCCCATTGTCACAAGAATGGTGAAAAGTTTCTCTTTCTTACTAGTGACATTGCACATGTAGGTCTTCACACAACTCTGTACTAAACTGGCTTCACAGCAACTTGCAGTGCCTTCAGTAGCCCTTATGAATCTGCCATATGGAAGTTGGTATTCGGATTACTAAAATTCATGTGGTACAAGACTGACACCGCCCTGAAGTTCATTACATCATTTTTGTTGCATGAAATGCAAACAATGAGAAAAAACTCTTCCATAACATGTGATTCCAATAACATTTTTCTTAACTTTGCAAGAGAAAACATGTTCACCATGAGCTATCGCTCAGATCACCATCAGCTAATTCCCGCTTATTAATTGCCATGATCTAGCAGGAACCATTCAGCCAGGACAGCTAACAATACTCAGGGGTTTGGCCAAAATTTCTTTCAGCCTAGGGAGAGTGTCTGGAAGAAGTGCAGTTAATACTAAGGGGAGCACACAGCTACCATGAATGTAGATGAGCAGTTGCTGATCACCTTGGTACAGCTTTTACTGGAAATGAAATTATACCAAATATCTATATATAAAAAGGCATCTTCCAACACATTTGACTCCCTCTGCTGTGAGGCTCCTGCATGACACTAGTCTGAGTTCAAGGACAGCATTAGTGTATATATTGGTATCACTTTGTCCGCATAAGACATTTGGTATCACAGCCCACTGCTCATAGCCTGCAGCTTTTCAGCAGTGCTGGAATGAATTGTGTATGAGTGTTTTCTTCATCAGCTGAAGCACTTTTGGACACAGCACCTTCACTGCTTCAAACAGTCTTGTCTGCTTAAGACAAGTGAGTCAACACTGCCAAACAATCTGGAGACCTCTAAGTTGTGCAGATCCTTTACCAGCAGAGCTGCAGGGAAAGCAACCATCTGAGGAAGCCACAGAAAAGCAGAAGAAAATATCTTTATTTGGCACCACTGTCAAGGCAATCAACACCTATCAACACTTAACATACCAATGCATTTAAGAGCAGTGCAACTTCTGTTTCTAAGTAAGGCATCCGATGTCGTTTAGGGAAGAGCTCTGTTTCATGAATCAACAATATACCTTTGCTGTATCACATTCCTGTAACATAATATTTTTTGATTTCTGTTTGCTTTGTTCTATTACTGCCAGAAAAAGGCCTTGTTACATATTTTGGTGCAAAATGGAAATTATAACAATGAGCTTTTAGCAGGTATGTCTTCTCAAACTTCTCATTTATAAGAAAGAAAAAGTGAAAAGAAAAGCATGCAGTTTTTTCCACACACCTCTAAGAAATTGCCCATTAAGTAGTTGGCCGTTATCCATCCATACACCCCTTCCTCTGTCCCAGTTATGATCTGCGCACCCCTAAATTCAAAAGGTTGTGCTCTGAAGTAGTTTTGAACGCTTGCAAGGACTTCACTGGCTGCTGTTTCATTTTGCAACCTAAGCAATTCACAAAACATGAGACACTGAGCATCTGGAAAGGCAATTTCATGTTTATTGTTCACTGACTAGCAATTCAAGAAAACTCCTACAAGCATCTAATAAAAAATAGACATTGTTTCCCTAAAGGGGAAGCTTATGATAGGGAACAGCCAAGTATCCAGCACTGTTTCAGCAAGCAATGCCCCCACTATGTACAAACTTCACTCTTTTATAATGTAAGTTCATGGGTGTTTTGTTTCTTACACGTATTTTTCTTTTTAGTGAACTGAGTACTTATATGACAGCTGTTGGTTATAGCAGTCCTGGAGCTTTTCTTCCCCCTCTGTTTAGCCGCAGAACAAATGTAAAAAGCCAGTTTGTCCCAGGGCTAAAGCCACAGACAGACCCCAAAAGCCACAATGCACCACAGTCGTACTCGTAAAAGTCTGCAGCATCTAGCTTTAATCTGCCCTTGCTGCCTATGGATACACACCAACATCTTTTTACAGGACACTGAATTTTAAGACAGATATGGAAGAGAAAATTACACTCTTGCCTTCTCCAGAATAAAGTAAGCCTTTCTTTTCAATATGGCATAACAGAGGATTTTTATACAGCCCCGCTTTCCCTATGAAAAAAAAGTTAATTAAATTAAATTGGCTGGGCTTTCGATATGGACAATTTCCAATGAATAAAATTGTATCCAGTACATTTTTCACATTCTGTTTTCACAGCCAGCCACGCTGGTACGCATACAGAGGAGTTCAAGTTTCTGCCATACCTCAGTAGTCTCATGCCAGCTGTAGCTCCCAGATAAACAGAAGTGTTTTTATGCAGATGAACTGGTATTCTCTCCTTGACTTTATTCAGACAGTCATCAAAGGGTTTGACAAGAGCTCCAGGGCTACTCTCATAGCTGGATATACCAGGGCCTAAAAGAGAACAAGTAGATTGATTTCATTCTGCTTTGCCAACTACAAATTAGCCCAATTAGCAAACAGGTGTTAAGAAAAAGAGATTTCCCCCTTCCCTCCTGTAATTGCAAATAAGGACAGGATGGTTGAAAACTGAGTGTTTGAAGAATAAACAATGTAATGGCTGTCTCAGCTGCATGAGACAGAGAAGATACTTGTAAACTGCTTGCCTGTATTTCTGTTTGTATACATATATACCTGTAGCTAGAATGAGATATCCAGTATAACCATATAACAGCATAATGACAGCAGTGCTATATTCATGAGGAAAATAGGTTTACTCATGGCAGATGCTGTAGAAAACTGCATGTCTAACGGATGCAGGATTTCTCTATCTGTTGAAGTATAGAAAAACCCTCCTTCCACAACCTAAGACAAAAACTTCCTAAACTGTTGTGGACACCATGGCACCTCTACAGCTCACTGCTCTCAACTGAAAAGAAAATAAAGAAGCTTCTGCAAGGAATTGCTGGTGAAATTTCAAGATATACACAAATGGCTCTTGAAGTCATAGAGGTAGAAGTCTAGGCTGATGCACAAGCTACTAAGTACTTCTCACCTTTCCAAATTTCCAAAGTCTTCAAATAAAAGGAATGCTGCATAAGGCATAACTATTTGAAGAATTAACTTCAAAGTCCTTCCTCCCTTGCTCAACACTTTAAGGACCAGCAGGACCTTAACTTGTTCAGGCTCAACTTGAGTGGAAATAAAAACATTGCTTACTAAAATTCCCTAGGCGAGGAAGTTGCACAGGGAGAAACCCAGGTATTCCATCTAGTTCTCTGTAACAGCCATCTCTCTCAGAACCTGCCCCCAAGCTAAGCAAAAGGTGGCTCCTACAGAGTTAAAAATGAGAAACCATTTATGTTCAGCCACATTGCATTGATAAAAACAGGAGAAAAAAATATGTAAAAAAAAAAAAAAAGACCTCACACGCCACCACTCCCTTTTCCACTGTATGAACTTAAACATGAACATTACCACTTCATCATTAGATATTCACAGCCCTGGTTTGGAATAAGACTTTCTAAAAGTCTAAAGTCTAGCACAGGCAAGCCTGAAGCTGGAAGGAAAGCTGTTAACCAGAAGAAAACAGAGCAGTAACTGCTGTTTTACATCTCCCAGTGTTCAGACAGAGCAGGTCGCAAGGCAGTGACCATTATGTTGTGGACAACTGCCTGCTTTTCCGATGTTTAGAGCCTGACCAGGACAGATTAACCGCACTGTATAGAAAGGGGTTTGATTTGGGGCTGGCTCCTACACACAGGAGCAGAGGTACCTAATAAAGGCAGAAATTAAATTGTTCAAAACCCCCACAGAACTTACAGAGTAGTTCATCATTTGACTTTTAGTTTCAGTAGGTATGTGAAAGTCTGCCTCTCAGTATGCCCAAAACCATCTCTCAATTTAAATGCTTAAGGCTATGGTTAAGAGGATCCCTACAGAGCCACTGACAGATGTGTTCACCACTGTCCCCCACAGCTTAGTTGGGGACTTCTCCCATGAGCCCTCCATCTCCTCCAGCGCAGGGTCACCCAAGATTAGAGCTATGAACCCTGGTGGTTTTGTACACTGGAGGATGAAGAGTACTTTGGTTGACCATGGCTAAGGCCCCTCTGGACCTAAACAGTTCACAGCAATTTGGACTGGTTTTTGGTTTTCAATTTTTTACATTCCCCAGAGGTAAAACAAAATCTAAAACCATTAAAACAAATTCACAAAGTACTCCCCTCTCATTTTCCGAGGAGAAGAATAACACCAGAATTCCTAAAGGCAACATTCCTAATGAGTCAAGACATGAGCTAGCAGAGCGCACCCCCACCTCGGCAGGTTAGCCACCATTCCTGCAGTCTCTAAGGTCACACCATCAGGCACATGACAATGTGTTACTCCTGTGCACATTACGCTTCCTTTCCTTTCCTTGTTCTAAATTTGCTAGGACTGTCCACACATATATTTAATGCTGAAGATAGAAATGTTGGTGCTGATAAGAAACCATTGCCTTCTATTCATCTCCTAGTTACTCAAGGACCTCTATGGCTACATCTCCAGCATCTGCTTGCAGACACAAAGAGGGATGCAGGATTTCGCTTGATCATGACTGAGAGAGAAGGAAAAATTCTCCTTGAACTCCACAGTCAACGAAATCTACACTGAGACTTCCTGAGTTGCCCCACCTTCTTCTCTTATCTAACTTGCAAACCCAAACCACTACATTAAACAAAGCAATACTGCTGAATTCAGTATCTTAGAGAATAATCTAAAGCTTCTTTGACTCAGAGTAGCAGAATTTACGAAGTTTGGCTTCCTGCAGAAATCTCTTATGGACTAGCTACTGTTTAATAATGTCCAACTCCTGTAGCATAGCTGGCACCCATTTTTTGCTTCCATCAAAATTAATGGCTAAGATCAAACAAGGGTTAGATGCCCATTCTTCTAAAAGACTTTTTATCCCAAGCTATTTAAAAACATATTTTATACCTTCCTTTTAAAAGAAATTATTTCAGGGCACAAGGACTAAGCATTTACAAGGCCTGATTCTCTGTAGATCAAATTCTGTCTCAGCCATCATGCACTGCAATGAAGTAAATCAAACTTAGCTACAATTCCCTATCTCTGTTGCAAATTAGAGCACCCTGCTGTATGAGTAGGAGAAGAACTGATGCTGACAGATATAGAAATAGTCTTAGCAGTTCTTGCTCCCCAGCACTGACAAGGGAACATAATGGGGAAAAAAACAGTATAGGCTTCCAGATAACCTCTTTTTGTAGCCTAGAAAGAAATAAGGAACTTCCATTTGAACTCACCTTTCACATTGCACTTGAAGGTTTGGCTTACTACTCCCGTGTCATTTTCTTTTTCTGCTGGCCATTCATAGACATAGACTGTAGTCCGAGAGGATCCAGCATCAAAGACTATTCCATACTGGAGAGAAAAAAATAATAAATGACACAAACAGTGACAACGTAAAGGCCCATATGCAGCTGTACTTCTATACACCATCAAACACTTTAGAAAATGTATGCGTAGTATATTTACAAGGGAGATTAATTCTAGTGTTAGGCATTTAGGCATGAACCCAGCAGCCAAGCACAGAACGAAGCTGGCTGCAAAACAAAGAACATACTACTATCTTCAATAATTAATTCAGTGGGGATGGAGAATGCTCATCTCCTTTCAGCACCAGGTTCAAAATCCACACTGACATAGATAGCACTGTGTCAGGATCTGATTTTGCAGCCAGTTCCCATTATCCCAACTACACTCCTTGGATACTGAAAGGTTTGATACCTAACCACAGGCTTTAGATTCAAGGATGCACAAGGGATCCATAAAGCTACCAGCAAAGAGGTAAAGTACGTAATAGTCCACAGTGAGAATGATGTAACAAGTCTGGTTCTTTTCTAATTGCCCCATAAACCTCTCCCTTTGAGTGGTTTAGGCAGTCCACCTGAGGGCTTCTCACTGAAAACAGGCAGTGACAGAACGTGAGACAACAAAGAGGGAAAGAGAATCAATATTTCCCCATGTTTATTTATGAAATAAATGAGAAATATTTAAGTGACTTGCCCCAGGGCCACTTGGACTGGTTCCTCCATCCCATTTCATTGCTCACCAGACCAGTCTTTCCCCCTTCCTGTCTTTTATGGCAGCAGAAAACTGTAGCAACTGGGAAAGCAAACTGCATGAAGGGAAGAAAACTGCTATTTTGCTTGTCCTCTTTATGATCACTGAAAGTACTTGCAGCTGTCCCCCTCTTCCAAAGTCATGTAACTGGCAGGAATCACACAGTGTAGGGTTCATTTATTTTATTTCTTTCTTTTTTTTTTTTTCTTTTAAAAAAGACAGATACCCAGGAGCCTGACAACACTGAAAAATGAGAACAAAGAAGTAAGAGGCCCTGCAGCAGGCCGAGAAATTTCAACCCACTGGTTCCCTGGGGAGCCTCAAGTCTGACCAAGAAATATCACTGCTTCATGTGGCAAACCATTCAGCTTCCACACCTCATTAGTTCCCAGCTTTCACTGTAATCCTACAAACTCCTGGCCCCTAAAGAACTATCAGCAGTACCAGCCTAGTCTGTTTCCTAGATAATGAAAATTTAATTTCTATTTATCAAGACAATATTTACCCTGATCAACTAAAAGGTGAAAGGCTCCACAGATACTATCAAACCACTATGCCACCATGTTCCTTCCATTCAAGTAACTACTTTAGCAAAGATATTTTGGGTGGATTCCCCCTCCTTTAAAGGGAGATGAGTGCTCTGAAGACACACAATACAGTAACGATCAACCTGCTCAAGGGCTATTAATTAAACCTATTCTTGGTCACATCAAAGTGCCAACCATAAGCTTTTAACTTAGCTACTTTTGGAGCTAACTATCATGCCCAAGTAGAGCTGGAAGATAATGGAAGCATTTTCACCTCAGCTAACTGGGGGGCTTTTTGACCTACTTCCAGCCTCCTTCGTGAAAGTAACAGGTTTCCATCTCAAACAGCAGTGGTACACTTTTCTGCACCAATGTGCTCCTATTTTTCCTATACAGCTTCTTGTTTCCTTTAAAAGAGATACTGATTTTTGAAAAGGACTCTTGGGCCCTTTTCAGGGTGACTCCTGAAGGTCCTCAGAACTTGTGAGAGTTCACCCTGTGTGAACTGGCCCGTGCAGTCTCATAAAGCAGTGATCAGTGAGAAGTGTGCTAGAGTTAGGATTAAGATTAATCTTTACTTAAAAAAACAGAAATGGTAGAAGATGCGGCTCAACCTGGTGCCTAAGACAAACTGGTTGAATTAATATTCTCCAGTGAAGTTACATTTCTGTCCAAGTCGCAAGTCAGATCATCTCTGGCTGCCCTCTAAGGACTAGCAATGCCTTCCTGCTTTGAAATGCACCGCATGGGACTGACAGCACAGGCAAACCCTGATGCTGGGCTAGCAGCTATTAAAGAACAGGAACACTTTTTCTCCTTTCTCTTCTCTCTACTTCAACTTTCCCACTGGTAAAGGACAGAGGGAAGGGAGAAGGAAAATAAAGTTACTTAAAGGAAAATGCTTATTTTGGGGTTTACTGTTTCCCAATGTACCTCCAGCACTTTAAAACATCAATGGCATAGCAGATAATTTATCTCTTGTGCCACAAAGGAATGAACCTGGATGCTCTCAATGTGCATCCTGGGAAAGAGCTATTATGCCACAGATAACACAAACTCTAGTTATCCTTCAGTATCCCACCTGTCTTTGGTTTCATGGAGAAGAGTCAGAAGAAGAACAAGACCATTTACAACGAGTAAGTCTGTTTTCACCATGTTAGTGACATAGTTAATCAAATGCTAACTTCAGGACACTTCCATCTCCAGGCTCCATCATATCAAATAAGTACTGGAGGGTTTCACACTGGCAGACCAAGGTCCTCCCTACGCTCCTGAAGAATTACTTCTTGCGAGTAGTAACCATTCACTGAGGACTACTCAGGAAACATACAGTCCTCCATATCAACTGGGATTTTCTGCATCAGCAGACTTACAGGCCCCTAAAAATATCAAAGCTAAGGCACCAAGAAGAAGAAGTGCCAGTCTTCCTCCAGAACCAGCCATGAAGCCTTTGTGATTCAGAAAGCAGACCTCCCACCTAAGCCAGCTCCAGATAGTCAAGGTGGGTCCGATGTTTGCTCAAAGACTAAGGTAGACAATTTTATCATTCTGAATGTGAAAAAGAATTAATAACAAACACAAGTGATGGGTACGCTGTCTTTTAAATAGTGGCTTCAGCCTGCATGTTAGTCCAGTCTTGCCCTGCATGAAAATCAGCAGAATTTAAGGCTGCTGCAAGCAGAGATCCAGGGCACAACAGGAAGTACACTTGAGGCACTGTCCTCCCATGCAAGATCCCAGCACACACACCCTGCCACACCACAGAAACGCATTACACTGGTATCAAAATACAGTTTTATCTCATTGCCTGAATCATACACCACCAAATGATTCAGACAAAGCCAAAGGGGTTTATAATCCCATGAAGTGTAATAGGACATTAGCCTATCAGTATGTCAACTATCCAGTTAAATATGTAAGCAGAGGGAAAGGTAGAAAGGACTTCAAAGAAGGAACTGACAAGGCTTGCATGCTTGTAGCCATCATGGGGAAAAAACAGGGAACTCAAAATGCCAGACTGCACAGCTTCCCTAGAAGGCCAATTTCTACAGCTTTGTCCTCAGTTGTGTGCATTGCTCACTGAAGAATGCACATACATATTCCAGCAGCACAAGGCAAAGCCTGAATTCCAGAGTATTTCAGTTTGCCTTTTCCAGTTTGCTCTGCCCCTCCTCATGAAGCTACTTTGCTTCTGTAATATCCAGCAAGTCCCAACACGTAGTAAATCATGAAGTGCACACTTATAACCCAAATGCTTTTGATACACAGGAGCAGTTTCCAAAGACTTAAGCATTAACTTCCTACCTGTACTTGGGGGCAGAACATAAAGTCCAGGTATTTCCCACTTCAAAATTATTTTAAAATTACTTCCAACCTCTGGCAAAAATAAAAAAGCAGTGGCATATTCTCCTTGTTTAGCCTTTCAGTCTCGAAGAACACACTGTGTGATAGTCATCAGAGACAGAGAATTAAGGAATGCTTTTCCTGCTTTACCGTTGACTCTGTGACCTTGACCAACTCTCTTTTTCTCTCACATTCAGCCTTCCCATGACAAAGATGTGATCAAACATTAATTTATGGCTGTAAGCTCATTTGTATCACCCCATAAACATTAGTTTAGAAAGGAACATTATTAAATATAGTTCATAACATTGTTCTCCTTCCTTACGTGTTCTATGACTTACCTTAAGCCCTGGGGAGAGGATCTGTTGCTGATTTATCTGAATCACTGCAATAGCAATAACAAGAACTATGCTTAGAAGAAGAAACACTTGGGCAACTACACTTGGGGTTCTGGTGAGCATCCTGAAACAAGGAAAAGGGAAACACTTAAGGAATGCGAAAGGACTCAGTAATTCTGTCTTACGGCCTGAAGCCCTGAATCAGTTGACACTCCTTGTAAAATCTCAGTTTATCAACTAGATTACACTACAAAAATTTTGTGATCTCCTCAAGAACTGCCCGGTGTTTTGCTACCACTAACTTTTTATTGTCTAGAAGGGGTGTGTCCATATTGTCATGCTAATGAATACTAGATTTCACCCTCAGGTGCCAGCCTGCTCATTTCCAACAGTGCCTACAAGTAGATGCACGCTCACCATCTCCCACTGCCTTAGGAAGCCAGAGCAATGGGCAGGCTGAGGCTAGTGCACACTCAGTGATCCCAGGTACGCACAGACACAGCCAGGCAGACACAATGCTGGCAGCTGCTAACTACAGCTGGGTGGTTTTGCCACAGATGCAAGGTCAGTGTCTATAATAAACACAGGCTGCTTCAGCAAGAAACAGAGGTTTTAAGAACATTAAAGCAGGCATCTTTCTTCTAACTGCTGATGTGTTCATGAAGTAGCTTTGCGTCTATGTGTGTGTATATTAATGTGGAGCCTATTATTACCACTCTGCACTACACACAAAATATACTTTTTAACTCACAGATCTTGCCATGAGAAGTTACTAAATCTGTGTAAATCTAAAGTGCAGCTATGTTAGACAAACCCAAAGATGACCTCTCAAAAGGTTTTCTACAATTCAAATGTGTTTTAGGTTTCCTGCAATTTCTGTTTGTCTTTTATTTTTGCATGTCTCTGGCCAGACAGTTTTTCACCCAAAAGGCCTTTCACAACCTCCAAGTATTGACAATCCCCATACCAAAAATTCTTATGCTCCACAGGCGTTGAGGAGCAAAGAGGTGGCTGGTGAGAGATGGTAAGCTTAGAAGTTTCAGGGGAACACAAAAATGAGACCTTTTCCTGCCTTTCTCATTTGTAGAAACCAGTTATTTTTGGCATAGAAATATCAAGCTAGCCTGGCATGATCTATCCTGATTCCCAGCTCCTAGTTCTTCTGTAGTCATGGTGGAGCATGACCAGCACCTGTTCAGGGCTGCCCTACTGTTTCACCAAGTGCCAATGCTAATCTGTGCTAAGGAAGAGGAGCTAAAAGGTGGTCTACAGCCCATGGCCCCAGCACACCGGGTCAGCCCTGCTGTACCTGCAACACATGGTCTTCTTAGCTCCAACCAGAGCCAGAGGGCTGAGGCAGAAAGCAGAAACGCTTCCTCACACAGTTTCCATATACTAAACCCCATGGGTTCTTCAGCCTGTGCACCCACCCATCCGTGTTCACATCCATGTTCATTCAACATCATGTGTTCACATTCAGAAGAGACGCAAGTTATTTGCTTTGTTCTGGGACTACCTTCACTTTGAGCTTTGCCCACTGCTGCTGCTTTCCTTGTCTTCTGATTTCTGTTGTGAAATCCAAGTCAGACTGGCTTTTGGAAACTCTTCATTTCAGCCTGACACATCTCACTTGCAGAATGTAACTATGTAACTTTTTTTTTTTTTTTTTTTTTTAAACACTCATTAACCCTCTTTTCTAAATCCATATGGCCTCCTTGCATACTGCCAATCTACTCTTTCAATACTTTATTTGCTTGGCTTGGTAATAGCTTTAATCAACCAGCTACATTGATGATTTATTTACTGCTGTCCATTGCTTTACTATGCTGAGGCATTCAAACATCATGTACGCAGTGCATAAATGACAGAATGAAATCTTATTTTTTCTATTGAAAAGTATGTTAACACCTAAGATGAATTCTCACTGTAACCTGTGGATGATGTCAGGGCATACTAATTAGAAGCATTTACAGAAATAAATTCATTTTTCAAAAGAGACAGCAGATTTTAACTATACGTTTACGAATAACCATCTGGATAAAACATTTGTCTTTAAGGGGAGAAAAAAACATTTAGCTTTCAAAACTGTACACAGAGTTATCTAGAATTGTAAAGTGACTGAAAGAGAATTGCATTTGCTGGCAACCTAATATATACCAGTCAGTCCTGGATCAAAGCACTAACGTTCAGCACTGGAAAAAATAAGCCATCATCAAAGAAAAAAAAAAACTCAGGGCAAATGACTGTTTGAAAAACTAAAGCATTACTAAAGAGCAAAGCAATAACCACTATTATACTATTAATACTTAAGAACACCCATGGCGACTGCTGCAATATTTTCTGCTATATCCATTCATAAAGTGGGAATTAAAATCTTAGTTTGTTGAATTTCTCCTGTGCTTCCCTGGTATCGGGATTTGTCTTCATCAGAGATGATTTATCTTTTCAAAAATCTTTTCTGACAGGGAGCATATCAGGTAAGGGAGCATCTCTTAAGACATTCCTCACACAATCTTGTCAATTCAGGACAATTTCATCAGAGAATAATCCGCAAATCCTGATTTAAGCAACAGCCTCTGTGTCAGAAGGACATCTTACACCCCGTGCCCGCTTGAAGTCATCACAGAGCTGCCACCTTTGCCATCTGAATTGTGCAAGGCACTGCAAGATTTCACGTAACTGGATCAGACACACAGGTCTGTATTTACTTCTAGCTACACTTACCTAAGACTGACACACATACCAAGGCAATACTGTCCTACTTAACCATTCACTCAAATCTGCAGAGATACCAGAGAGGAAATCACTGACTCTGTAGTTTAAACAGAGTTGTAAGTAACTCTACCTAACACTGCACGCTTGCTGGCAAAAAGACAAATAAAAGGAAATTTTAATTAAGTAAATTAAGTTTTCAGTATCTAAAAGCAGTTGCACTGCATTATTAAAACACCACCAACCTGAAGCAAGAAACAGCATAAATATGTATTTTCCTCACCCAGCTCAGTACACTGAGCCACACAGGAGTGTACTGAAGGATCATTTTCTACACCTTTCTTCAAGCACAAAGAGAACCTGCCTGCAAAGGGAAATGGACTAAACTTCACGCCACTGATATTTTGAATTTAACTAGGTTAATTACACATCTGCATGAATGCCACTGCGTATTACATGTTGAAATTCCTTTTCCCAAGTTACTTGAAACATCAAACCCGCTTCTTTTAGGTACTAACCTGTTTGTTCATAGGGTGGATGGACAAGCACCATAAATATACCTTCTTCACGCTACAACCAGAGAGATACAAACACATTAGCATTTATCTTAGAAGAGTCCTACAGGTGAGTGTTTTTCAAGTCCTGGAAGAAAAAAAGAAAAAGAAAAAAAAAAAAAACCAACAAACCCAAACACCAAAACCCCAACACCCAGAGCACTTCAAACCCCCCACAATGAAAACCCGTGAGGAGGCTTCACAGGCCTTCTGCCTGAGGAGAAATCCAGTAAAAACAAGCACACGGACCCAAAATTAGGGGCCGAACCTCAGCGCCTTCCCGCCGCCGCCCCGGCTGAGAGAGCTTCACGCAACGACTGGGATTTGCGAGAACGCACAAAGTTTTCCCTTCAAAAAGCACCCTGCCGAGAGAGGGAGCGACGCCCGCTCCCACCCACCCCACCGGCTGCAGCGGCACCGCGACCCCCGCCCCCCAGCCCGGCCCCACCGCCGCATCCCCACCTGCCTCCCGCAGCCGCGGCCACCGGCTCCGTCCCGGGCTGAGGAGACACGGGAGAGGGCGCACCCGCGGGAGCTTCGGCGGGGGATTTCCTGGAGAGTCACCGGGCGGCTGCTCGCCCCCTGCTCCCAAACGGATAAACAACTTGCAGGTGAAAATTCCGGATGAACGGATTGGAGCGGGGGAAGAAGATCGGCGGTGACTCGGCGCATCCGAGGCGTTACCGGCCCGGGGGATGGGGAGGGGAGCGGGGGCGAGGCTGTGCCGAGCCGGGGGTGCCGTCGGGGGGCAGAGGAGGGCGCAGGAAGGGAGGTCCCGGGGCGCAGTCCCTTCCTGTCAGCCCGGGCCCTGCGCCGCCGCTGGCGGAGGGGCTCCGGCGGGCAGGGTGCGGGGTCAGGGGGTGCCGGGGCCGGCCACCCCCCTGCGAAAACCCCCGCAACGCGGGGGGTGTCCCCGCAGCTCCTTCGCCCCTCCGCCAGCTGCCCCCCCTCCTCCCGGAAACGCACATCTGGCTTTGCCCGCCGCCGGTCCAGCAGGATGCTGCTGGCTGGCCCCGGACCATTCTCCTCCGCTTCCCTTCCAAAGCGAAGGCAGAAAGAGGGTTTTGTCAAGAGATGACACTGTGGGTGAAAGAATGGTATAGAAATTAGAGGCCTTCCAGCCTCAGGGCTACCTTTCCATTGAAGTCCAAGTGTCCTGGCATCACATGTAGTTTTGCTGGAGCTCTTGCCAAACCTAAGACTGCTCAGGGGAGCTGGCACGTACCCAGAAACATACCTAAAAGCAACGTCACCTGAGATACTCCTCCCGTCACCTGTCCGACCTGTGCGATCAGCTACAGCCCAGGATGAGCCTGCGAGGGTGGGTTTGCTGGAGACACGAGCTGTGGAATCACAGAGAGACACTTCAGCCACTTCGCCACCGTTTGCTCATTGTTCCAGGATACAGATACACATACTGTAAAAAAACCAAATGCACCTATTTGATTCCTTTTCTCATCATGATCTTGATGAATTACAGTATCTGTTTTTCTGAATAAAGAAAGGAGAGCAAGAAACCAGCTGAAGCCTTGTGAGCCATCTGTAAGCATCCTTCCACAGTCGTCTCATTTGGGGAGCGGCGGTAATTTCCCATTTTTGATGACAACACCTTACTAAGGCTGGTTTAAGGATGATCTTGGTGGATCAGTTCAGCTATTTCTAGCACATCCCTCCTGCTGCCATGTGGCATCTTTTTCTTCTCCCATCCAAGTGTATTTAATGTTTTAATACACAAGTGTATTTGTTTTAGTGCTGTGCAGAATCTCTCTCCGATGACCGTTTCAAACAACAAGTGAGATGGATTGCTTACCCCACAGAAAAGCACATTCTTTTTGCTACCATCAAACATAAACGTTTTGAAATAAAAAATAAAAACATTGACACCCACTTCAATCAGTCGTACAACTAAACCCCTACCACCAGTGACTAAAATTTAAGCTTGCAAAGAAAGCAGACCCTAACTTCTATATCACCTACTTCTGTAAAAACAGACATCAGAGATTCTTTTTCTTTCTGCACCATTCCCAAGAGCTGGGCTTCCCAAGAGCACAAGCTGCTTTATTTTTGCGACATTTATTGCCACGCTGAAGCCACAATAGCAGCATAAGTGATATGGGCTATAAAATCTTCCAGCTGCTTCAACTTCCAGAACACTGGTCCTGAATCACAGAATCACAGAATATTCACCGTTGGAAGGGACCTTTGAGATCATCGAGTCCAAACACAAAAGAAAAAAAAAACCAAAACCAAAAATATACCACACCCACCCACAAACAGACACAAACCAACAATCTCAGGCACTAGAGCATGCCCT
>JAOXJM010000012.1:43875999-43889231 GCA_026413425.1 Tringa solitaria
GAGGATGTTATGGGAGACAGCGTCAAAAGCCTTGCTGAAGTCAAGGTAGATGACACCTGCTGCTCTCCCCTCATCCAGCCATCTAGTTATAACATCACAGAAGACTATCAGATTGGTCAAGCATGATTTACCCTTGGTAAATCTGTGTTGACCGCTTCCAATAACTTCTTTATCTTCAATGTATTTGGAGATGACATCCAGAACAAGTCATTCCACTATTTTCCCAGGGACAAAGGAGAGACTAATTGGCCTGTATTAAATTAAACTGGATAGTAATTACTTTGCTTGTTTAAATGTGCCCTTTAAAAACTGAGTATCATCATTGTCATCGGGCTGGTGAGTGCTTATAAAATACTTCTCTTTTTTGCTGTTGCTGGCCAGAGGGAGCTCCTGGGGGCTCCAACATTCACATCCATTGCTGCTCAGATCTACTTCTGTCAAGAGCCAGATGTCCCTGGGCAGCAGAGAAGCAGCAAGCACCATACATGCAGGAACAGAGAAAGCCCCAGGAAACCTGAGGAGAAGGAAGCCCAGTGACCAAATAAAATTCTCCTCGTCAGTAGGTCAATCTGGAAACAGCAAGACAAGAATGTCGTCTCCACAAGGAGGCAAGTACGCAAGTCCTGGTGTAAAGTCAGCTTGTGGCTTCAACCACCTGGGCCATGCAACTGCAGCTCACGTGAGATTATTTGGGTGGCATCCCTGACCTTCACACCCTGCGCCTGGAGCAGGCACCTGAGCAGTGGAGGACCATAGCTTGTCCCTGTCATCCTCCCTGCCATCTTTGACCCAACTGATGACCACAGAGCTGGGAGGGCAGAGGGGGAGGATGCCAGCCACTTCCAGTGAGTCACCCTCTTGCTCCTCTTGCAGGAAAGGGAGTAATACTGTTTTCACGCTCTCCCCTGCTTATACCCTGGCTTGCACCTCCTCCATGAGGTGCAAACCAGCCTTTCCTTAGGTAACACCAGTCTGCAGTCAGTGGGAGTTTGAGTGGAAATGAAGTAACAATCCAGATTTGGGCTATAGCTGAGGGAAAACAACTTCATCCTCATGAGAGTTTGCTTATCACCACATTTTCATATTAGCAGGCTATTTAAAGCATAAGAGAAAACATCTCTCTTCAGCTCAGCTCTGGTATCTTTGTGTTCCAGCCAAGGACTGCCTGATAAAGACTCAGTATTTTTCCATTAATTAAGATACTTTAATTAGTTGGGACAGCTAATTTATATTAGCTCTAAGAATAGGCATAGCTCTCAATAGAGCAGAGGACAATGACTGCAGTTAATTCAGAATAGTCTGAGGGAAAGCACTGCTTTAGGAAAGGCATTCAACCAGGTAGACCAAGGTATTGTTGAATGCACAGCTTGTCACTTTAATGCATCAGTTTTGATTTTTTTGATTTAATTTTTTTGCAGAGAGTGCTTGTTGGTCCTTTCTGGAGTTACAGTCCCAGTTTTTTACCCTGTGATGTGATCCCAACTGGATTTTTGCCTGGACAAAAAAGATACTTTTGACAACCCGGTATTACCTTCATACAACATCAGAACTAGGAAGAACGCACCAGCTACGTCTTTCCAATAATGGCATCCTGCATTTCCCCCAGCTCTGAAACAGTCAGGCCATTAGCACTTCTTTCCATTACTGGAAATGCCTGCCTTTTACCACACTGAGGGACTAAGCCGTGTGAAAAACCAACACACTGACGGCACATACCAGGGTTGGCTCACCCAGCTCGTTAGTGCATGGAACAGGGGTGGAAGATGAGATCAAAAAGTCTATAAAGGAGCAGAAGATCCAGAACTGATGCTATAGAAGATCACCTAGTTCCTGAATCAGACATGGGCAAAGAGCCTTTCCAAGGAGGCAAGCTGGACTAGGGGTGCAGAAAACAATCAGATATATTTTCTTTGTTTGCACAAGCACACTTCTATTAACAAAGAAGGGAAATGGGGAAAATGAGGTGCAAATTTTGATCAGTCATTGTGATTATTCTAGCAATGGCTTTGCATTTTAAACTCCCTGCTGTCTTTACCACTGCAGGAAGAACTTGTTTTGCAGCAGGTAAGGCCGTTTGCAGGTGCAGACAAATCTATAGATTACTGTTCTCTGTAGTGACACATGCCAGTAGGCTGGCTTGTGGAAGCATTTTGACCCTAGATACAAAAAAACCAAAGTGTTCACTGAAAAGTGAAATGTTATAGCTAACCAAAACCTGCCAGAGTCAGGATAGAGTCCTTATCACTGGCACAGATGTGCAGGTAACAGCAGCCTCCAAACCCAAGAAACAGCTATTTTAGATGTAGCAGCAACTTCTCATCCTTATACAAACAGCTGCAGTTGGACATTGTTGGAAAGGTCACACTTTGCTTGCCTTTTCCCCACACTGACATGAATCCTTCACATCAGATGTGAAGCAGGATCCCAAAACAGCAACTTAGACCTCTTAAGACTACCCTTCTTTTTTCCCCAGGAAATATCACTTTGAGCTTAATAAACTCATCACCCTGTCCTAACAGAAGCATAGGTTCTGCAGGACACGCATGTAAAACAGAAGACAGCAGATTAGATTAGATTCTGCAGATCAGCTGATCCGTTTTCCTCCAGGGAGCACATCAGAACAGGGATATAAAAATACACTTGGCAAAAGTCTCCATGGGGTTAACCACCCTTCATTCAAATACAAGTATTGCATTCCCCAATCTCCACCCTGTCAAACATTGTAAATCCCTATCAGCCCTATATGAGGTACCTCACTCACCACTTGAAGAACCCCAAAGAGCTGGCCAGCATCAACGCGAAGCCGACATTTTTTCAACAGATTTTTCAGTTCATCAGTTTTCTAGGAAATCTGGATTTGTTTGGAGGTTTCTTTGTTGGTTTGTATGGGGTTTTTTTAGCTCTTGTGTTTTAAAAAGGTAACCTGTTAAAAAACCTGATTGCTACTAAATACACCAGGTAGGCCTCTTCAAGCAAACAATTAAACAATTACAACAGAAGATACTGAAATAAGGTTTCTGTGATATGATGGGATTGATTTAAGAGGGTTACAGGAAGCTGGAGCCTGCTGTTCTGTGACAAACAATTTCCCTGAGAAAACCCAGTAAGTGAAACCTAATCACATAATGGAATTGCTCTTGAAATATCACTAGCTCCAGGGTTTGGAAATCAGCAGCCCCCAATGACCTTGCATTTAACATCTTTATTCATGATCTAGGAAAAAAAAAAGGGTAAACAGCATAAAGGATAAATCAGTAGACAAGGGCCTTCAACTGAAGCAGAGGCTGGCAGTGACAGGTTTCTTTAGTTGACGGGGAACTCAAATGGAAAGAGATCTGATTAGAGAACTCAAGCAAGATGTTATGGACTACATCAAAACCCGAGTCTGAGAAGTCATTTAAGGGCAGGACAGAATGGAGGGATGTAAAAAGGGAGAGCAAGGCAAGCAGAAGCAGAGTGAAAATTGAGCTTATTGATGTGATTTGGGGTTATACGAGAAGTACGCATTGTGCCCACCTGAATCTAAAAGGACTAGAAGCCCTTTGCTTCTCAAACACCACTGCACTCAAACATCAGCCCAGATCACCAAGATCAGTGGAAGTGCAAGTTGTGCCTTCCCACCCACTTCATATTGAAAAGTGAAAGTGGCTACAGCACTCATCACATGCCATCCCCTGGGACCACTGGTAACACCAGTCAGGGGCAAGCAGGAAGGAAAGCCTGCTTCTCTCCATGAAAACCAAAGGGTGCTTGGGGCCCCATAGAGTCCGGTAACAGCTGTGGTTCCAGAAGGGACTGATTTTTTTCACAAGTCAACATGAGGACCAGGAAATGCCAGGACCCTGTTCCCTAGGACACAGAAAACTGTGCCTAGAAGATGAGGAAAACCACGGAGGCTACACTGTGGAAACCTTAAGCTTGAATTCCATGGCCAAAACTGAAGGGGTAACTATTACGCTTAAAACAACTAGAAAATCTCTGTTCAGTGCTAAATAACACCATAGGGTGCTCACCCCTCCCAGAGGGTACATGGGCTGGAGAAAGAACCAACTTTTCCCATGTACGGCAGAATGAGGAGATGGTGAAAGATGCCACAGCCTTCCCAAGCAGCAGCTTTCCATCTACATCCCTCCCTCCCTGCATAACAACGCTGATGGAAAACTGAAACTTAGACCAGGGTGAGTGGTACCTATGGTTTTCCACTGTCAGGGGTTTTCCAGCATCCCCCTTACTGGAGAGTGAGGAAAGGCTGCTGTCCCAGATATAGCCTGTGGGAAAATCCTGAGATGGACAAAATGAGAAGTGTCTGTTTCGGCTTTTCCTGCAAATTATGCCCTGCCTTTCAGCCGCCCTGTATTCCCCACGGAGCGAGAGTGGCACCTGGTGGTCACAACCCCCCTTGCACCGGCCACAAACTGTTTTTTTTATTACTATTTTTTGGAATGCTCGGTACAGTGGAAATGACAGGGGGGCACTTCTTATAAAGCAGTCCTGATTAACTAGATCAGTGACAACTGCTGGCTCCAATTATTCCTGTAACCCACTATTTTTTGACAGCCCTCGTCGTGCAAGTAGCACTTTTTCACAATCTGTCATTGCAGCACGACGCTGCACAAGCTTCCCTACCCACATCATTATGCTCCTGGGAGTGAGAAGGAAGAAATGAGGACCTGTCCTAGCTTTCTGAAAACATTATTGTTTTTTTCCTGACTGCTTAAAAAAAGTGAAGTTCAGGACTTTCTATCTGGGCAGAGACAAAATAAGCCTGTTTCCAATCAGCCACCAAATTCGCATCCCCTGAAATGCTTAGGGCCACATGGGCCTTGGAAGAAAATGTTGTTATTCTCCTTCTGTCTACCTCTGAGACATTCTGTGCCTCAGCAGGACACGACTTCTATAACTCCCTGCACTCTGCAATCCCTGTGAATAATAGATGTGCTCTGACGCAGAACTTCTGCCAGGGGTGCTCCTCACATCACTGACTTGTCTGGCAAACTGAATTTTTGGTGCAGAAGGGCTCTGTCTGAGTCATGAATAGAAAAACAAGTACACACAAAGCACCGAACCTGACATAGCCTGTTTTTAGTGAATTCAGATCTTGCCTCTGAGTGATTTTTGTACGTCTGGAGCGTGAGTGCTTCATTAGAGATCTGAGACTGTACCCTTACCTCTGACAAACAAACTCCTACTGGAAGTTTTTCTGCAGCTGGGCCACTGTCTCTCTCCTGGGCAGCATCTTTGCTGCCTAAGAGCAGCTGTTTGCCTTTCCCTTTCTGAGACTTATTTGTTGCCCAGGTGCCCCCCTTTGCTAACATTCACAGGAATATATAGTCTCAGAGGTTGGTACCTCTCTGCAGGTGTGGTAGAAGCTGCCTGACGTGTTCAGCAGTCACTAGGATGGGCAGTGAAGGATGCACACCCAGTGGCATAGGCACATGGTGTGATAGCATGAGCTGCACTTCCTTAGGAAAACAAGACTACAAGGTCTGGGGGTGCATGAAACAAAATCCAGCTCTTCACAGCTGCAGTTCTGCAAGGAAATTATGAACGTGAAGATGAAGCAACTGCCACGAAGCAAAAGCCATTGGGGCTGGATTCCCTATGTGCCACGCTCACCTTCCCACGCTCACCATAACTGCACCCCTAGAGGGATATCCACCACTTTGGCATTGCATCAGCACAGGCAGCAAACAAAGAAAGGGTGACTTTTATGTGAGCACCTCAATCAATTTTAATGAAGAGTGGGATCTGCGGGTACAGCCTGAGGACAGCTTCACTGGCTTTTTTACCCAAGAGACATTCGAGGTAACAGAAATGCAATAGTACGTGACACATCTCTGATGTATCCTGGAGGATTCACCTGGTGAAGAAAGCAAAGAAGTACTAGCATCCCTCCCTCTGGCAAGTTTTTTCTCCTGTCCTACTCCGAGGGTTGCATCCCTGATGCAATGGCAGAGGCTGTGGAATAAAGAAGTAAATGAGTGGAGAGAGGTGGTAGGCAAAGCAGAGCGCGCCATCACTGGGAGCAAGTGCTAAGAATATAGTCATTCGAAGACAACAACGTAGGAGTGCAAGATGGAAAGAAAAACAGCTTTGAGAGACAAAGACTTCATTTTTTCTTGCTCCTCCTTGAGATCTGCCCACAGATGGCAGAGGAGCATTAATATTCTTGCCCCATCTTCTCCAGAGATACAGAGCTTGTCCTCTGGCTGCTCTCTTCCCTTTCTGGTTTGCAATCATATGACTGGAGCAAGGAAAACAATCCCAACTCCCTAAGCACCACCAAGTCCTGTGCAGATGAACTGGACCGGGTCTTGCCACCAGTTCAAAGATCTGCTTACACAGAAGAGTGTAAGTGTGAGCTACAGTGTGAGCTCAAACTGCTGTTGTCACACCAATGCAATGCTGGGGCTCGATCACTTTTCCTGACATGCAGGGATTTTTCTGCTGTAGCTTATGTCGTGCTGAAATGAGTTTAAAACAAGTGGGAAAAAAAGTGCTAGTTTTATTCCACAACAAAAACATCCACACAGGCAACCAGCCGAGTGGAAGGACTGAATTAAATTTATCAGTAATTGCTAAAACGTCTCTGCCAGGAATCTCTCAGTGGGGACTTGTGCCATGTTTCACAGGGTCTGTGCAGAACTAGGAGAAGCTGTACAACCAGGGCCTGTTTTAGCATCTGTGTCACACGCCTCTGCCACAAGGCTAGCCCTGAGCATGCAAACGGGGAATTGCTACTGCCTTTCTCCATCCCAGTACCTCCCAGGCCAAAGCTGCCCTCAGAGCTCAAGAAGGACGACGGTGGTGCTTCTGGGAAAGCATGTGGCCACCAGGCATGTTCCTGCACAGTGGCTGGAGCTATGTGACATCTTTCACAGGCTGAAGATTAGCAGCACAGAAATGGTTACAGACACGGCAGTGGAAGAGAAGTATCAACCCACTTCATGTGAAATGCATTGCAGGGTTCAAATGTAAAGCCATAGGGTGAATACAAGACTGGAAAATACCATTCGGAACTGAATTTATTTGATCATTTTCCTGTGCTGAAAGAGAACAAAAGGAGGAAGAAAACAAGAGTGCTCCCAGCCTACAGAAGGTAAAAGGACAGTAAGAAACCCAACTAACATTAAACCATAATGGCAGAGCTGCCTAGACAGCAGGATACATCCCTTTCATCTGCCAGTCTACGTTCAACAGTCATAACACCCACAGGGGAAAAAAAACTCTCAAGTGCTTGACAGCCTGGAGAGACAACCTGCTTAGTGTTTGCTGAGACACAGGTCCCCACCGGAGGAGGACGGCAATGCGAACTGGTCCTCTGAAAGGAGCAATTGCTTCTGCAGTGGGAGATGCTAATGCACCCTGAGACAACAGACCACAGAAACGTCACACTGACAAAATTCTCTTGACACAGCAAACTAAGAGATTTCAGTAACAAGGGAAACTATTTTGACAAAATCTCCTGTAACCATTTGCTTTGTATCACTAGAGAATCGTTATCATTCAGAAGAGCTTTACAGTAAGAGAAGTAAAACACTAAGTCATAGGAAAGAAGCCAGATTTTGAATTTACTTACAAAGATGAGCAGAAATTCATCATCAAGCTGTTCCCACTGTACACTCATATACAAGATAAAAAACTGGGTCCCAGCTACAGCCTGTGCTGTACAACCCAGTATTCTTCCTCTGAAAACTGATTTAACATTTGGCAAGATTTTCAAACGAATTGCTGAAGTCACACTCACAAGTACCTGTAGTTCTGTGAGCAGAGCAGATATCCTCACACAAGCCAAAGTGACTAAGGCCAGCTGTGTACACCAGCATCTGTTTGTAAAAACGCTCTGCCACTCTTCATGTGTCCAGATTTCACACACGTCATTTTTTTAGCTTTTTTTTTTTTCCTTAGATAGATCATTACGTTTTGCCCCTCCAAGATTTAGAAGGAGCTCAGATGGGAAGAAGCCTGTCACAGCCTGTCTGTACAGACCTGGGCTCCAGGAGGTACATGCAAGACATAGATACACACTCTCCTCTTTCTAATATCTGATCTGGGGGAGGGATTCATATGGCTGTCCTTTGCCTTTGCTATTTCCTCCACTCCGAATAGCACCCATCATGCAGTGACATCTCAGGAGGAGGCAGCAGCCAGGGAGAACTTGGAACTGCCCCAGGAAGGGCCCAAAAATTGCTTTGGCATTGGCCAGAGCAAAAAAAACCCCAAGCATTTACATGCACAGATCCAGCCACTTCAACAGCTCATCTCTCTTGCACATGCTATTTGCAGAAACACGCAAAAATAAGAATTGCAAAGTGAACGATGGATTATATTCCTTCTGGCAAGCGGGGTTATGAGCCCCACGGGCCAGTGGCTATTCTGTGAGGCAGGGCAGGGAAGGAGGCTGGATTTCTGTAGGACATCATGGTCCCTGTTTTGTAGGGAAGGAACAAGCACTGCAACACCATGAGACACTGTAAAATCATTTGCATTCATTTGCATGAACATGAAATCTCTGCAGACCCATAGATCTAACACACCGTATTAAGAAGCTACCACCAGCTGTAACCTTCTTGCAGCAAAAAAAAAGTATCATTTCAATGAAATACTAATTGCAGAGCACGTCCTACTATGGGTCCTCAGGGAGGAGAGAAAAGCTGTGGGGAGGACTGCACACGTGGTTCATTTGCATCACTTGCCCTTATTATTCCTCCAGGTTCTTTTTTTTTTCTTCAATATTAATTAAAGCTCATGCTGTGACAACCATGGGGCGAAGAGAGAGTGATGGGGAGGCACACTGAGTGACTGGCAGACATTTCAGCAGGTTTAACTCATCCCACTACACCTTATTTTTTCCTGATTTGCTATTGTTTTGCTAAAAACCTAAGTAGGATAGGCTCAAGAATATCCTGTATCTAGGGATAAAAAAAAAGATGGAAACAAATTCCTGTTTTCTCTGCATAAATAATGCTGTTGATTCCCTTCACAGACAATGCACAAACAGCTGTGCATATGCAGAGCTTTCGCCCATGTTCGGGAAGCTCCCACACAGGAGGACTCCTGACTGCTTACTCTGCGCAGGTTTTGTGGTTACATCCAACAGCAAACAATGCCTCCAAATTGTTTGGGGCTTCAAAGAGGCTAACACAGGTCTCATGTCAGCAGCTCTGGAGACAGCCTGTGACTTCAGAACTAATTTAACTTCAGAAAAACCCAGGGTATCATTTAACACCTTCCCCTCCAGGAAAGTTAATTGACAACCTGAAAAGGTTGAGAACCAGCGGAAGCATGAAATCTAGTAGTACCACCAAAGCCCTGCAGGTTTCTACTCAAATTGCAACAGGAAAGGTCCTCTCACCCTCCACATTCTTTTTTCAATTGGAAATTTGGTTTCAAAGCAAGGTCTGCCCACAGCGCCCAAGTATCTCCTAAGCACATACAGCCACTTAGTCACAATTTGGGTGTACATCAGCAGAAAGGCTTGCAAAGCTTTCCCTTCAGACCAGATTTGCTTTTCTTCAGTGCTTGCCTCACCCTCAGGCTGGACAAACTGCTGCCAATGGCACCAGTGAGACTCAATCTGGGGTCTCTTCAAGGGTCATACCTGCAGCACGTCTTAGCAGGCCTGCATGGGGCTTTCTGTCCCTTTCCTGGCTCGTGGCAGATGCATTTTTCTTCCATCTCAGGCCTGAAAGTATAAAAACAAAGAGCAATCTAAGCTGTGCCACCTCACAGTGTTAAAGTGAGAAGCTACAGACAATTCAGAGGCTGATTCCTAATGAGCACCAAGACTGGCCTTTGTGGTTTCAGATTAGCAATGAAAACCTAGTTTTTCTGACAATAGGTTTCAGAGTTAACATTCCCTCTTTAAAGTATGCTTTGCATGCTCTGCAGACTCAGGAGGCCTCATTTTTATGAGCTGCTCAGTGCTCTGCAGTAGACATTGGCCATTTCACTGCCCACTGACTCAGAGCACACTGTGCACATCTGGGCGCTCTATCAATTATAGCTTTAATTAAGGCTTTAATAAAAAAGGGCTTAATAAAAGCTGTTGGGAATAGAGGTTTATATTTTCCAAACAGTTTAAAGCCCAAGCTTATGGTGACACAGACCCACACTGTCAGTGCTGGCTCTCCCAATTCAACTGTCGTGTCTGTCACCCTCATGAATAGTTGAGAGGCTCAAGGTGCTGTTTCTGAACTGCCATGGGCTGTGCTGGGGAAGAAATGGGCTTCAGAAGTGCAAATTGATTGACTCAGTTCAATTAAAAATTAATCTAAACACCACAAATCAAGGTTTTACTTCAATAGCATTTGAATTATCATTATGCTGTATCTAGAATAGGCCAAACCAACTTACACCACACACACCAAAACCACGCTCCTGGAAACACTGGCTACTGCTACTTGGTCATAGAACAGGATTGGTATTTAGTAAAGACTCTGAAAAATGGAAAGCTCAACACATTTTAATTTGAAAATGCCTTTTTGAGTGATTAAATACTTGAAATTGCAAGTGCCAGTGTTTTAAACTAATTCTTGTCCCCTAAGTTTAACCGTAATTTTGCTAAGGAAGGCTTTCACATGCACAAACCCAACTGAGATTGGGGAGTCGGTCTCCTCATTTGTCAATCATAAGACTTTGAAAAGGACACGAGTTTAAGGGCTTCTCCTTGTTAAAAAATATACATGCTTTTTGAATGAAAAATCATCAAAATGGTTGTTGAAATTCTGGGTGTTGAGAAAAAAATGGCAATTCTTGTGCAGAATGTCCAAAGTTTCAATAATGTAAAAAGTGTTACAAAAGGCTGGTTGGGGATTGTTGGTATTTTTTTTTTGGAAGAAGGTCATTTTGAGATTGAAAAAGTAACAATTGCTATATGCTTCGTTCCAATTCCTACATGAGATTTTTTCTGTTTGAAAGAAAAGTCAAGTTCAGCTCACAAGGGACACCTCACAGCAAACCCGAACAGGCAGTTCAGCATGCACCAATGCCTGGAAAACCTGCTCTCCGGCACGCTTGGTCCCTGGGGCTGGCTGATTTTGGGGTACATGAAGCTGTGAGCTTTAGTCAAAAGCCAGGGGCCCTCCAGAAGCCTCTCCCATGGGTTCCCCACCATCTCACAGCTACCTCCGCCTGCTTTCTTCAAAGCGGAAGAAACTTATGTCTGAAAGCTTATTTTCTGTCACCTCTGGTTGAAATTAGCCAACAGTCCAGAAGCTGTTGGTCAAGGAGTGAGATTCACTTTTCCTTGTGAACTTTGCATTTGCTTAGGGAAAGGGGACTAAAAGCATATATACCACAAGCAATTTTCAGCTACCTGCTGTCAAGTAAGACTGAGGAACTCTTGCTATATAATCCTATGACCCATGTAAGAAGTGAAAACGGTGTTCCCCTCTTGCCCTAAAATATTTATTCCTATGTAAGAAAAAAACCCCAATCTCTAAAAATAGAAAACTGCTAGTCATGAAGGATCAGAACCACATCACTTCATGTGTTATATGATGAATCTAAGTTTGCTCACACCTGTAAGGAAAACCAAAGCAGGGATTCAAATAGAGTGGTGCACACGTCATTGAAGGAAGGAGATGGGTCAGCTCTCCCACTCCCTGCTTTTCCCTCCATATTCCCGGGTGAGGATGTGCCCACAGACCAGGCACTGTGCTGCCAGGGATCCTGTGCCAAATCCTGCATGAGCTGCCCCCGCTCAGGAAGCTGATGTGGGCTGAGGGCTACTGTAAAAGCATTAATGCATGGCCCCTCACCATTAATTGTTACACTGTTGTTAATTACAGCCTTCCATGGCTGTTTTGCTGTAATATACATACATATTATATGTATGTACATTGCTTCAGTGGCTTACGCTTAGGGGTATCTAGTGATAAGGCCTGTTCCCACCTCATTCCAGCACCGCTTATGTCAGGGAAAGAGAGGAACTGCCTCTGTGCGTGGGTCTGCAGTCCCACCTGCCCACCCGCCAGCACCTTCTCGCCTTTTGCTCCTGCACGTTCCCAGCTGGGACCAGCGGCACTATTTTACCTCTGGCGGAAGGCACTGCGGCATGCAGGGCTCCCGCTCCCCGACACACCAAACGCCACCTCCCGCGGTGCCGGGCCCAGCCTGACTCCCTCCTCCCGCCTCGGAGGAGGAGAGCAACCCACCGCCCCTACATCACCGCCTGACGCTTGCGGGAAGGCGTTCCCCGCCGCTCTACGCGGAAGTCGGTGCGAAGCCCCTCCCAGGCAGCCGCCAGCGGGAGGGGGGCGTTAAAGGAGCGGGACCGGCAGCGGGAGCGGGCCGATGGAGCCGTGCGGGGACGGCTGGTTCCTGTACTACGCGTACGGCAGCAACCTGCTGCGGGAGCGGCTGCTGCTGCGCAACCCCTCGGCGTCGCTCTGCGCCCTGGCACGCCTGCAGGTGCGTGGCGCGGTGCTGCCGCGGGTTGGGGAGCGGGGGCCCTAAGTCCGCTTGGAACCACGCATGGGCCCGGCGCTGCTGGAGGCCGGCCGGTCCCTCCTGGCCGTAGCGCGGTTTAGACGGGGAGGGAGGAGGGGATATCGTCATCCCTGAGGTCATGGCGTGACGCTGTCGGGGCTGCCCACCGCCAAAAAAAGTGTTTGCCTTAGTCCCACCGCTGGGGTTTTGATCTCCGGGGGAATTTGACCCAGTCTGCGAGGCCCCCAGGCAAGACCCCGCGTGTAGAGTTATGAACCTGAACACGTTAAGCGGCAGGCGCGCAGTTGGATTTATGGGGCGAGTTCCTGGCAGTTTGAAAAGGATGATCCTTCATTAAAATAAATAAATAAAAATCAGAACTCCTCCTTGCCCTCTGCCACGCTGGTTACAAGCGAGGAGCCCTCCCCGTGCTGCCTGTCGGGAGGGATGCCAGCTGTCACCCAGCGCTGCCCCACGGCAGCGACACCTCCCCGGCCCCGGCAGTTCCCCCCTGCCCGGGGTTGTTAAATGTTACCCTGTCAACTTGGCTGTATTAAGCTGCTGATGTACAGATGTGCACAGCTGGGAGGAGCCTTGGAGGAGCAGAGCATTTACTAATAGCACTTAAGGATGACCTGAATTTCACTGAATTTCACTAAATTTTTAGAGTTGGAAGGGACCATAGAGACCATCTAGTCCAACTCCCCTGCCAAAGCAGGATTGCCCAGAGCATGTTAGAGCTTGTTGCTCAGGACGGCATCCAGGCGGGTCTTGAAAATCTCCAGAGAAGGGGACTCCAC
>JAOXJM010000012.1:43889331-43899548 GCA_026413425.1 Tringa solitaria
CTCATGAGGTTCTTCCTTGCCCAGCTCTCCAGCCTGTCCAGGTCTCGCTGGATGGTGGCACGGCCCCCTGGGGTGTCAGCCACCCCTCCCAGTTTGGTATCATCAGGTTCTCTAGGGGTAAGTGGCAGGAAACTATCTATGTTGGAGCGTATGAAGAAGTTCCAAAAACTTGTTATTAATAAACTCCCTATACTCAGATAACTTGGTGTCTCCTGGGACAATCAGCCTGGCAACTGATGCCTGCTCCTGTAAAGTGTGAGGTGCTTACAGGTACCGCTGAGAAGCCAAACCTGCCAAGAGCCCAGCACCTTGCAGGATCAAACCTTGGAGGTGAGGAAAGCAGTAGTGTCACAGCACTTACCTTTGGCTAAAAGCAAGCCCTGTGCTTCAGCTCTCCGTTTGCGTTTCAGGTAGGTTTTCAGGGTACACAATACAACCTCTTGCCAGGCTGCAGGTTAGCTGGAAGTCAGGCTGTAGCTTTTCTAGGTGGCCTTCAATTCGTTGCTGTGCTCCCTGCTGACACCGGGCGGCTGCGCTCCCTGGCTTCACGCTGGAAAACCACCGATGCAAAGGTTGGAGCTGATTTCTGTTGCTTGCTCTACGGTAGGAAAAAAAAAAAAAAGAAGGGAAAATAGCCTGTAAACAGAGTACTTTGGGTGCTAAACTAGTATATGAAATTGACTTCCCTTTGGTTTGTTAATCTTCAGTCAAAAGCTGTGAGAAATGGGATGTGTAACAAGCACAGAAAGAGCATTACACTGGCACGTAGAAGAAGGGCCAAAGACCAAGCTCTTGACCCAAGAAAGTGTCAAGTGTGTTTGTTCTCTCTTCCCTGCAATGCCTGCTGCCGTTGCCCATGTGCCATAACACGGGGTTTCCTGCTTCCAGCACTGGAGCTAACTGCGCTACAGAAATAGCCTATAGAATGTAGGGTCTCCGTTGCCCTTTTTGGGTGATACCTGATGTTTTTATACACCTCCTTGCAGGTATTCGGTGCAGGTCAGGTCCAAGGAAATGAAAGTGGAAGAATAAAATAAAAATTGGTGTTTGGTTTTCTTTTTTTTCCTAGGCTGCTGTGAGGGTACTTGTCTCTATGGGAGTATTTCCCTGGGGCTGCCCTGCAAACACTTGTCCACATCTATAACTTCAGGCTTCTACTTGACTGGACTGTTTATTTGTGTGCCAATTACTCAGGTTTGAGTGTCTGCAGGGTCCAGCCAGAGACCTCCTCACACAGTAATCCAGACATTGCAAAGCAGTTTTGCAGCAGCTCATCAAATGGTTGTCTGGTTTACTTAAGACACACACTGGTGTGTCTTAAGCAAACTTTTTTTTTTCTAGTGAAAGTAGTTTAATGGGGAAGGAAGATGACTCTATTGATGGAGTAAACTGTTTGGCTTTACCAGACCGCTGATGATATCACACGCAAAAAATAAATTTGATGAGTGTTCTGATCAGTGCTATTCTTCTGTGGGTGAGTCTTCAACTGCTCAACTTTTACAACTTTTTCCCTATGTCTGCTAGGACATATGACAAGAAGGTAACAGGTCTCAGAAAATTAATATTAATCTGTACGTGCATATATTTCAAATCAAAACTATCTAACAGCTTAAAGAGGGGGATCATGAGAAATAAGCAAAGCTGTGGGGTTGTATAGGTTTGGGTTTTATTTTTGTTGCTTTTTTTAATCCTTTTTGCCTTTGCCAGATTTTGTTGCTGTGCTTAAGCAGGTAGTCTTTCTTAAAGTTTGTGGTTTTTTTTTTTCCTTTCCTTTCTTACTTCTAGGGAAGGATCCACAAATTGGCTAACAAGTAGGAGAGGAAACTGAGTGTATGGAGTCAGATGGGAAATTACTGTGGAAAAATGCAAGAACCCATTATTCTCTTTTGGCTAGAAAGTAATAGTTGATATTACTTACAAGAAAAAGAGAGAGATGATTTCTAAAAAAAACATTTCAACTTGCAAAAAACTATATAAACTCACACAAGGAGGCATACACCTTGACTTAAAAATACCGAAGAATGTTCCAGTTGAGTGATGAGGTGGCACAGAACACTGGAAAATATATGGGATGATATTTTAGAATTGGGCAATTCTATTAGTGCATGAAGACAAGACCCAAAGCTCACCATCTTGGAGGTTTCTTTACCCTGCTATTTTCCTGGATCCTGCATAGTAGCATTTAAGTTTTCGGCAGCACCAAAAGCTACAGAGGAATGGGCACCAGGTAGGCATGTCTTTGGAGGAACGAGAAGGCGGCAGTACTCAGTTCCCTCTTTCATGGCGCTCCTCAGCCGAGGGACCTTCATAATTTCCAAAGAGAAGCACATCTGCAATCCTGTCACTGCTGACTTGGACAGAAGTCAAGCTGACGTTTCTTCAGCCCTGCTGTTATTTACTGCAGAACTGGGTACCTGTGCTCCTTTAGAAAGGCTACCTCCACTTTATTCTCACCGCTAGAAATTGTTAGCTAATGTTTAGGCCAGCCTACTAAGAGGTGTGGATGGTGATCCAGGTCTCCACAGTCCAAGACTTTTACCAACAGTGCTGTCTGCCAGACCTTTCTTCCCTTCATCCCAAGGCTCCCATTTCTCATGGAGAGTTGGAAAAGACTGACTTCAGCCCCTCGTAAGATGGGAGCTGGATCAGATCCCGCCTGTCTGTTCCTCCTTCTGTGACTCCACTACTTGTGGATTCTCCCTTTAGCTGCCCCTTTCATACCAAGAACAGCCAACAGCCCTTAAGTGGAAATTGATTCTTTGCATTGGTTTCATTTGCAGGATTTTAAGCTCGAGTTTGGCCATCATCAAGGCAGGACAAGTTCTGTCTGGCATGGAGGTACAGCTACCATTGTTCAGAGCCCTGGAGACGAAGTATGGGGAATAGTGTGGAGAATGA
The DNA here is from genome assembly GCA_026413425.1 of Tringa solitaria. Classification (NCBI taxonomy): domain Eukaryota; kingdom Metazoa; phylum Chordata; class Aves; order Charadriiformes; family Scolopacidae; genus Tringa; species Tringa solitaria. Next base: position 43,892,230 of record JAOXJM010000012.1, read on the forward strand.
ACACTAGCAATTTAAGTTCACTGGATAAGTAGGTGACTTAACTTTTGCTGTCTTCTATTACTTTAGAGAGCAATTGAAAAGCAGTAGTTAATTTTTGGTAAAGAGCTGTGTGGAAGCTTTGGTCTTGGAATCAAGAAGATGCTTTGGAATTTAATATGTGAATTTCACTTCACAGTATGTGTATTGACTTCTAATACATTTGTGATTAAAATGGCTTTGTTCTCAAGGTAAAGCAACTTAGGGGTATTTTAACAGGGTGTGGAGCTTGATATGGAGTCGATACACTGGTTGGGCTCCTTTTTTTAACCCCTGTCCTCATGATGTCCTGTCCCTTAAATGACTGTAAACTCTGTATTTGTCCTGTGGCACTTTTCCCATTGCTTTAGGGAGAGTTTCCTTTGAGACTGATGTCAATTTCTGTCTCTATACATCTGTAGACTCCAGTTGTGCTGCAAAAGGAAGGGATGAGGACAAGACTTTGCAGAAGACAACAAGAACTTTAACACAGGCAAAGGGACCTTTTGAGGAGGTTATTTTGCATGTCTTCTAAGGACTCAAACTTTTGTGAACTTGAGGTAGATCCAAGCAGAGAGCTGGGGTGGTTTTATTTCTCCCTTTAAATGAGAGAGGCTGCCTGCACCATTACAGTGCACAGTGCAGAATGGTTTGCCTGTGCCTGATAATTAAGACAACTTTGGCTGGTGTCATGTGCTTATTGCAGCTCTTGGGATGCACCTGCACAGCATAGTGTTTCTGGTACACAAAATTGTTTGTTCAGAGCCATTCATCACTGTCAATTAATTCCAGCAGAAATCTGGGCTAGTGAAGCTAAGGAACCCACTGAAAGCGTTAAATTAATACAGTTCTCCTGCCTCTAGTACTGTTGCAATTTTGGTTATGGCTGCATCGTGCTGTGTAGACATATCCTTATAACCTTGGCCACGAGACCTGGAAGGTCTAACTTGCCTACAGTGAACCTGAACTGTAACAGAAGCTGTTGCCCAAGTTCTGTTAGCCCATCATGGGAATGGGCACTCAGCACTCTCATGTCCTGATTGGGAGTGTTGGTCCCAAGCAGGAGGGCATCTAGCTGGTATGCTTCTGGCTGGGGAGAGCTTCCCACATCCCTGCTTTATGATCTCCCGAGTTGCCCCTTTATTTTTTACACTAGCATTTACCTCCTGCACCCCTGTCCACTGACCTTTACCATGCTTTCCTAGAGTGCAAACTTCACAAGTATAAAGATCCTGCGTGACAGCATCTGCTTTGATAATAGCACTATGTTTCCCCCCACAATGGGGACAGTATTTTGTATTTTGGCTTCTAGAAGTGTTGTTTACATACTGTAGAATTGGATATCCCTGGCATCTGTTTCTCTGGGGATAAAATTTAATGCTGGCTAAGACGCTAGGGACTTGAGTGCTGTAACATCACCAAAAACTGCAGGATGGACACTAGCTTTAAAGATTGCTCTTTCCCAGCTGCCACATTGATGCCACGAAGGTGACATGGAAATGGAAGGAAATAGAATGTGTTCTTGGGTTTTACAGTGACAGTTGACAGTGTTCTTCTAAGAATTGCTATTAACCAACTCAGGTGAGCTTGCCTGTGTTTCCACTGAAATTATTGGGATTCTTTAGCTGTGTGCAAGCAGATATATTTTTAAGTTCTCAACTAAGTTATTTCCTGGAATTGCCATGTATCAAGAAAAAAAATATTTTGCAATTTGCCCCACTCCCCTCCTTGTTTTTCCCCCCAGTCTGGATAAAGTCTGTGCTTTGCTAGAAGCAGAGGAGGGAACGTATAATTGATGTGGCATGTAGTTAGTTGAAATACTAGTAAAACAATGTAATATATAGAAAGCAAATATGGGAGGGGAATCTTTTGCTTAAATTGCTGAACTCTTTGGCTTCAAATGCATTTTTGTGGTGTTTCATGGTCAGATATTTTCTTTGTCTTCTGTACTTCACAAATCTATAAGGTACAGACTAAATCATGACATTTCCTTATATATCCTAACAATGGATGTAACTTAACTATAATGTTTTTCTTGCTATCTCACACCCTTGTGACTTATTTTGCAGTCTGTTGGCCTTGAATCTGCAGTTGGCTTCCAGTTTCTACTTGCACTTAACCTAGTTACTCACATTACATGTCCCGTGTTATGTATGTGAAGTAACTTGAAATGGTAGTCTTTGAAAGAAAGATAAGTTGTCAAGATGATGTTTTGATGAGCAGTGTTAAAACCCATGTTACCACTCTTATCTAAAGCGTATCTAAAGTTAATTGTGCTATAAAGTCTGTCTTGTATTGCTTAAGCTTCTCATTTACTTCTTACTGTTTCTTGAGGCTTTTATCAGTGGCTGAATGTTAATGGTTAAAACAACAAGTAGCCTCATTTTTGAGTTTGGTTTTGTTTTCCTAAGACAGCATGATTTTGCTAACAACGATATTAACAAAATGGATGTTGCCCTGATCTAGCTCATTGTCGCTGTACACGTCTTGTGCAAATTAAAGGGTGTCTGGGATTTTTAATTGGAATGTGCATCGAAAGATTTGTGTGAATTTCCCCTTATTCAAACACAACACAATGGGCAAGATAAAGCTTTGCAATTGTTTCATTATCTGAGAGGAAGGTAATGAGCGATATGTGCCTGGCTCATTAATTCTGGTAATCTTGGTTATGTTTCTCTTGTAGATTACCAGATTTGTACAGTAATAAATTCACAAGGAATATTCTCTTTCTAACTTTGCAAGTTAATCACTAGTCGTCTTTCTTACAGAGCTGATATGATAAAAGTGAATGTTGCTGCTTCTTTGGAAAGCTATTTTTGGATATGAAACGACTTAGCAAAAAAAGTACTGGAATATGTTTTTCTCTGTTTTAAGTCTGTTAACAGCGCAGACCAGTTGTCCTGCCTTGAATTCTGTTATAATAAATGCATATGTTTAATTGCACAATTAGTTTCAAAGATGCATCAGCTACTTGGCATGAAAGGAATGTCTGTTCCTTTACAGGCAAGAGGGAGTTGAAGATGGCATTTATGTCCCAATAGAAGTCAATGTCCACACTGAAGCTGGAAAGGTACTGACCTGTCGAAGTTATCAGATGAAGGACTATGTCTGTGGTCCCCCTTCTCCTCAATATAAAAAGGTAGGTGTTGCACTGTAATTTTGGAAAGAATGCACAGAAATATATAATGCAGTACTTCTGTCCTGTTTAATAAGTACTTTATTTACAGTGAACAGAAGACATGAGTAACTCTAATGTAAAGGTGTAATGTAATCCTTGTGCAATGTAATAGTGTAATGATGCTCACAGAAGATTTCTAGCTCTTAAAGGCCTATTAAATCAGTTTTATTTTTTGACTTAGTTATGCCTTACATGAAGCCTCTTTTTAACTCATGAATTAGTTATGACTGACCCAAGGATTCCTGAAGGATGTTGTTTACATATATGCAGGAATTGTCTGTTTGAAAAATTAATGTACTCCATTAAAAGGACAGAGGGAAGCTTCTTTTGGGAGAATACAACACCTGGCTTGTAGTCTCAAGGACACGGATTATCCCTACTGTCTTATGAAATACCTTACTGCCATTTAATACAGGAGTCCACCTGCCTCCTTTTACCAGGTGCATCATCAGCACACCGCAGGACTTCCAGCAACACTGCAGTGTGCTGCAGGGTTCCCACTCGATGGCTGGTGAGGCAGAGGTGTTTCAACCCTGTTCTGCAACACACTGACTCTGTAGAGACCCGTGATGCAGTCACACAGCAGGCCTGACCTGCTTAGCTTGTGAGATCTGACGCGGGCCTAGCCTCGAGTGGCATGACTGCATGTCTGGAATTGTGCAGTTATTAGCAATTGCAGATAGACATCACTGTGACACGTTGACTTTTTTTTCTACCGAAAGCAAAGAAACAAGGCTTGAGCTTGTTAAATGCCAAGTGTGCAGCCTTCTCTTAACCGAGGAACTTGCTCCCATGAATCAGCTTCCACGAGCATAGCTCAGGCCAGCTGCTGCAAGACTTCTGAAGAGAGAGCTTGCTTAGAAAGCAGGCTTTGCTACTTCACAAACCTCCTCTCTGTCTTCATTCTTCCTGTCAAGACAGATCTTTAGGGCTTTTCAAGCAGCTAATACATAGTCTGCTGCTGCGTGTCAGTTCTCACTAGTATGCTGTAAGAGCAGACTTCCAATATTGGCAACTTTATCTAGTTAAATATTCCCTCCTCCTGTTGTCAGGGTCAGTTGTTAGTTCTCTGCTTCCCTCCTGTCCCCAGCTTTTCTTTGTTTAAGTTAACCAGGCAGGAGAGCTAAAAATTTGGTACAGGTCAGTGCATGTGCACACAGTGATCTCCATCCATCTACTGTTGTGTACTTCTTGTGGCAAAGTTCATCCTTTCTAGACACCTCATCCTTGAATTTCTCGGCCGTTGATTGCACGAAAGAGTATTTACAATAGTGTCAGCCTTTTAAGTCTGCATTTTTTATCAGAGCTTGCTGGTGTCTCTTTCAAGCCTTCTCATTTCCTCTCTCACTTACTTTCTCTTGCACCAATACCTAAGTTTATTTTGTATGTAGAAGGAAAGCTGCAGTAGGAAACTAAGGAATCTGTGCTTTTTCACTAAGCTAAGTATCTGTTTCTGTTACTCTGTAACCTGTCTACTACAGCCATGCTGTTGTGCTCTGGATTTTAACAGTTTAATTTTAAAAATAACTTCAATAATATGTGCAGTTTCTCACTGAGATGTGATACTAAGGCTGGCTAAAGGCATAAAAAGCAGTTTTCTTCCTTCCTGGGAGAAAGAATGGAATACTTGAATAACAGCTTAATTGTGCAGTCTTGTGCATATTACTAGCATTTCGGAATCTTAAGGGTATGCCTTGGTAGTTACAAACCTTTTCAGAGTAATTCTGTTTATGCTATTAAGGTCTTCAGTAGTCCTCTAGAAGCCTTTGACTATCTTTAAGTACAAATGGCATTATTTCAGGATTAATTCTCTTGTTAAGTGCTTCTTCTTATATGAGTAAACATTTGGAGGGGTCTGTCTTTTGTAACACTATTATTGAAGGTTCTTTTTTTCCCCTTTTTATTTTAGGTTATCTGCATGGGTGCAGAACAGAATGGCTTGCCAACTGACTATCAGAAGAAATTAGAAGCTATTGAAACTAATGATTATGCAGGACCAGTGCCAATCATGGAAGAGATTGAAGCTGCTATTAAAGCAAAGAAAATAAAATCTGCATAGAATACCTCTGCACTTGTTTGGCCATTCACCTTGATTTAGATACCTCTCCTCACCATGCTGATCAGCAGTTTCTTTATTTATCAAGAAAAGATGAGTTTGCTGTGCATCTACAGTAAGCCATTAGACATAATTTGCAGTCTGAAGACATGCTGACATTGGTAACTTCTTCACTTTGTATGTATAGCTTGAGTACATACTGAAGTTTTTGCAGATTTAGAAATTATCTTTCCGTAATTGTCATGCAGTGCTGCATGCAAATTTGTGTTTTGTGTCCCGTTTCCTGACCTTTTCAAAGGAGAAAGGCCGTCTTGATGGGTATTGACATCTGTTGCCTTCGGAGAAATATGGGCCCTTCTGAGGACCAGGCCCTTTGTTCTTAAACATTGTGTACAAAATTACCAAGAATTTCAAAGATTTGGTTTTGATGCAAAGTAGACTCAAAACCCTAAACCAAGACTAAACTTTTCCCTTTGCTGCTTCTCTTAATGGTTTAAAGCTCAACCTATCTGAAGCTAAGAAGTTCCTCTTTCTGTTTTTATAGTTAACAGAGAAAGAAAAGTAATACTTTTTCTTAACCATCTCCATGTTTTTAAGTGTTAGTCCAAAAGGCAACCCAGGCCTGAGGACAACATTCAGCAAAGGATCTCATTCAAACCACAATGGCCACCTCCTTTCTATGTCTAATAATCATCATAGCTGAACTGGTTATACAGCCAACAGATTTTTAAATAATTTGTTTTAGTTAGATAATTCCCAAGTTTTTTCAGCAACAAGCCAGTAAAAAAGGTTGTTTATCTAGGCCTTGGTCACATGTCCTATGAAATCAGGAAGTCTCCTGTGAATCCTAGTGCATTTGTTTCGTGGTTTGGTTTGTCTATTAAACCCCAAACAGACTTGACCTCTTTTCCTTCCCCCTCCAGCTTTGACAATCTCCTGTAAAACTGGAAGGTCATGTAAGGTTTACAGTACTTCTCTTTATGGTACTTGGCAACCTCCATAGTTAGTCTGTGGGGGACAAGGAAAAATTGACAACCTGAAAGACGTCAAACAACTGAACTTTGTTTTATCTTCTGTATCATGTATATTTTTTTTCTCATGATGTACAGAGGGGTGTAAAATATAATCAGTGTCACTGTGTGACTGCTTAGATAAACAAATGACAAAGTAACAGACTTACCATGTCTTTTCTGCATAAAATTTTTCTATAGACTTCTGCCAGGGATGTATAGGTGCTGTCCTGATGTCCTACGCCCGTTTCCAGAGCCGGGCATGGTGACTGCAGTAAAACACGGTACTTCCTCTATTAGCACTGTCTAGTCTGAAACAGAGTAAATAAAACTATGATTACCGAACCTCTCCTCTGTCTGTTCAATGCATGCTTCAAGAAATACCAGTGTTGCTTATCCAAGAGAAAGCTGGCCATGTGGAAACGTAGCTGGAACTTCTGTGGGCTACCTGCATTTTAATGGCTGTAATTTTGGTATGGGGGGCAAAACTATGCACCAACATGCTCCTTGACAACAGCACCGCTTATTTTACTTTATACTTACCAGGGCTTTTGAACGTTTGAAGAGGTATTTTGCTGTTGCCAGAAGAAAATAGAAAACAACACCCTGACAGCCTCCTAGGAGGGAGCTGACAGGAGGTACTCGATGCCTCCTGTTGAGAAAAATGGCGGGTGCTCCTGAGGGCTGGGGGTCCTGCCGCGGCAGAGATTTTCCCCCGGCTCCTCTCAGGAAAGGAGGCCTTCCGCCATGCCGGTGTGGGGAGGGAAAGGCGGTGTTCGTGAAGAAGGCGGCCTTCGGCCATGCCCCGGTGGGGAGGAGAGCCCGTCGGTGGGGCGGGAGCTCCTTCCCGGGGGTGGGGGGAAGCACCCGTGGGCCGGCCGCCGCCCCGCTCCTCCCCTCGCCTCCGTCCCTTCAGCCGCCGCGGTGAGTGCAGGGGAAGGGCCAGGGGCGGAGGAGGGTCGCTGGGCCGCTGCCCGCCTCGCTCGCCACCCGCAAGCGGTGGCTGTCTGTGTCGGGGGCGGCCGCCAGGTCGTGAGGGGTGGGCGGCGCGGGGGGGACG
>JAOXJM010000012.1:43899648-43915338 GCA_026413425.1 Tringa solitaria
GGGGGTGGGGGGGGGGGCGGGCGGGAAGGGGGTGTTCGGGCAGCGGGTCGGCGCCTGGCGAGGGCTGGGAGTCAAAAGTTTCTGCTTTTTGTAAGCCCAAGTTTCTCTGCTACCGGGGGAAGGGGCAGCGCCTCGCCGGCTCCCGCTGGCGCCTGCCTCTCGGTGAGCTTCTGGCGCTCCCGCAGTCGAAACAATTTAGGGGCTTTTTGATGCTTCTTCGGCCGGGGCCCCTCCCGCCTGCGGGGCGGTGTTGGCGGCCTTAGGCTGAGGGCGAGGAGCGGGGCCCCTAGAGCTCCTCCGTGAGGGAAACGGCGCCTTCCTTCAAAATGCGGCAACGCCACCAAGAATAAATACCGTCCCGCATGCCGGCCAGTGGTGGCGTTACCCTGAGAGTCGTTGGGGAAGGGTGACGAGGTCCCGAAGGGCGGAGGAGGTGGGAGGGAAGCATCTGCCTCCATCTCCCCTCCGTCCGCCCCGGCAGCCGTGGGGCCCGGGCCCGCCTCGCCTGTCCCATGGGCGGAGGATAAAACAACAGGGAGAAAAAGCGCTATTTACTTGCCATAAACCTGACTGAAGGTCCATATTCATGCAGGAGTCGTTTAGGCCTCGGTGCTTCGCTCGCTTAACAAGAAAGAAACTGTAATTAGAGAGGGAGGCAGGAGTGTTTTGCCCGGACAGAGTTGGTGCCCCATGGCGGTGGGGAGGCCACGGCATGGCATGGTGTGGCAAGGCATGGCATGGTGGGAGGGGTGGTCTTCCTCCACGCCAGTGCGCCGGTGGCATCAGCAGTTCATCCTCTGCCTCACCTTGGTAGGTGGGCAGTCCTGGCACAGGACCCCATTGGGATGGGTGGAGGGAGGGAGGGAGGGAGGGATGGATGGGCAGGCACAACTGAGGGGTGGCAGTAGCTAATTAGGTTTGCTTTCGAGGGCCAGCAGAAAGCTTGGGAGGTGGAATTAGGAGAGCTGCGAATATGCAATGTCAATGGCAACTTTGTAGAACTCACTGCTGGTTGAATATGAAAATAGTAAATTATAGTAGAAAAACAGTTCCATTCTTTAGATATAACAGTAAATTGTTCCCCTCCTCCATCTCTAAAATAAAAAAACCCCAAAGATCTCTCTGATAGAAGAAAATGTCTTTGCTTTTTAGTAGTGGTTCCTTCTTATTTATTAAATGTTTTCTTAAAATGAGTTACCAAGAAGCCACATAAAATCTTTTTGACAGGGATTTGTTAATTAATCCAAACATCAAATGTAGAGCTCCATTTGTTTGAAGTTAGTTATTTTGGAAATGAGGCAGCAAAACCTGTGAGGGATATGAGTATTTCTGTAAAAGCCTGTGCCTTTTAAACAAAAGCTTGTCAGTTTACCAGGTGGAGGCAGAAATAATTTCTTCTGTGTTCTTTTATACTTGCTGCTCTTCAAACAACTCGGGATGGCTACAAAAGCTTATGCTACAGTCAAAGGCGGAGTAGGGAGGGGAGAGGGTGGAAAATCACTGAAAGATGCTGATCGCTGTGACCCCAGAGCAACGCAAAATCACGAGTTGTAATTGATTTACACTAGTCTGATGTTAATGTATGGCTCCTGGGGCATTTATTGACATATGTAGCATTGATGATGATAGTTACACAGAGATTGTAAACTGGGTTATGGTGGATGTGTTTTAACTCACAGATACAGAATATCACTGAAGGTCAGTACAGTACCAATGCACTGTTTGTGCCATAAAAATAAAAGGCTATTTTTTTAATATCTCTGTGATGCAAATGTGTTGTATCACTTCTCATCAAAACATGCAGACTTTTTATGGGTATGTGTCCATGTGCTATTAATCTCTACACATGTTTTACTGTTCTTGAACTATGTAAAATAGTTGAAGTTCTTTTAAAAGTGAGAGCTGCTGTGTGAAAATATGTTCCTACTTGTTTGCTCTAGTCAAAGACTCACTGCTGTGGCACACATGACATAAGATGTGGAAAATCAGTCTCTTTTCTGTCTCTCCCAGTAATAGCAAAAAATTGAGTTTACACTGGCATGACTGAGTCTAGATTACCATTATTAATGAAAAAGCATGTCAAAGTCTCCAGTTCTCTTGCTGTAATGACTCTGCAGTGGGGTGACTGGCACTGTAAAATAGCTTTTCTCAGGAAACAAAAAATTGGAGACACAAAGGGCACAGATTTTCATGTGAAATGGAGCACTATTTTCGCACAGCCACCTCTCAAATATAATTGCGTTTTGAATAGTACGGACAGAAGCTATGGCGACAGGGGCTCCACTAGCCCTGGGCTGGCACTGAGGTTTGTGTGCATGCTTCACTGTTGTCCTGACAGAGCTGGTCACTAGGTCCTGTGAAAATCCAGCTGCTAGTAGCTAGGTATGTGGCATAGGACTTTTTGTCCCAGGCAATTTAGAGGAACAGTTTTTTTCTCCATACAAAAAACTCCATTCTTGGGTACTTGGGTGAACTTGTAGTTTGAGTACTTGGGTGAACTCCGTAGTTTACCCAAAAGTGGAGATGGTTTTTAGCTATTCTTTAAGATCCTGTGGCCCCTTTATGTACAGTATTTACATTTGGTAAGACCTTGTTGTGATAAACCAGCACATTCTTCACTGCCAGAGGACTTCCAGTACTGGAAGTTGAACAGGCAGTTTTGTTAGAAGAAGAGCAAGGAGATCTTAGTGAAAAGAGGATCTGAGAAGGGCAGGGCTAGGAAAGATATAAATGTATACATGGTTGCACAATGCTGAGAATAGAGGGAAGTCGGAAGAACCACTAGATAAAAGTGCCAGTGCCTTCATGTGGAGGCCATCAGTGCTGTTGCAGCTTACTGACATGGATTATATAAAACCATGCTGTAAGCACTGATACTTTTACTGTACCCCTTACTATGACAAATTTCATTTCCCTTTTTAATTTCCCTCCTTATCCCTGGCCTGATCCTTATCGTGCTGCTTCTTTGTTATTCTCAGTTATGCAGGCTTATGATGTGCATCTCTTGCCAGACTTGCTGTTGCTTCTCACATCCCTTTGATCCCTGTTGACACTTCATTTGGCCAAAGCCTTGTCTTCTGTCTCTTCTTTGCCTGTACAACTGATGGGTGAGCACTCTGCTCTCTGGTTCTTTTTAATTCCTGGTAGTCTGGTTTCTGTCGTCTTCACTTGACCAAAGCTGCTATCCTCCAGATGGCTAACTGAATTTCCTCTCCAACATCATTGGCAGGCTTTTCAGTAAGTCATGGTTTTTTATTTTTCCTCTCAGGAACAAGAAATCTATTCTGTTCCCAGATAGGAAGCTTTTCCCCACAAGCATCTCTCCTGTTGTCTCCCCACACTAGATTCCTGCATTGCCCAGGTATCTCTCGTCTCTCTCATTCCTAGTTAGGTGTTCTGCTGTTTCATCTACTGTGTCAGTAGATGCTTGAAAAATCTTTCCCCTTCTCCCCATGTACCTACCTTTCTGTGTATAAACCTCAATGCTAATGTTCATTTCTCTAAATAAATATGTTCACAAACCATTGCTGTTAGAACAGGTAAAATCTCTTTATCATAACTTAGTGTTTTACAAAGGATTGTAAGATCCTTAAGGTGTCTTTCAGGAAAATAATTTTATTCATTAAACTTTTTAGAAATGAGGCACTGCTTCTCAACAGTGGATGGCTTCAGACCTTGGTCAGTGCACTGAGGTGTCTCACATTAATGTATGCCTCAGTCTTTTCTAACAGCATTTCCATGACTGATGCCACATGGGTCCCTAGAATTGCAATGGAATCCTGCATCTGGAGTGCCCAAGATAAGGCAAAGAACACTATATGCACTCTAGCAAGCAAATGCTTTCAACGCGTATTTACGAGCTGCATAAACATTTACCTTTAAACATACCAGATGTGTAACCTAGCATTGTAAAACTAACAGATTCTTGTAAAAAGAGACTTAGTACTTTGTAACCCTGGGATCTCTCACTGAAAGACTCATCTTAAAGCACAGTGGGAGCTGGGACTCTTTCCAGAAAGAGAGATGATGGACTTGCAGATAAGTTGGAGACCTCATGATGTGAACATATTGGCCTAGTGTTTAAAACAAGAACAACTGCCTCCAGCAAAACAGAATTGTGTATGTCAGAATCTTATGGACAGTGTATTTCTCTGAGAGAACAAGCACATTTCTCATGCCGATCAGGACTTTTAGGTGGTGTTGCAGCTAGAACTGCTACTGTAGAATTTTTTTTGTGTTTACTTTAGTCTGAGTAGGACTTGAAGTTTCTTCCTATAGCTGATACACTTTGCTACAAACTACACATGGCAGGAAGTCTTTCTGTTCCAGCACAGTTTAAAGTGTTCAGCTGCTCATCTGATGTGACATTTTCTTAGTCTATGGATGGTAGAAATTTCCATTTTTTTATATTAAAAGAGATTGATGGAAATCACTGTTTTCTCCAGTACTGGTTGGTGTGTGGTTTTTGCCTTAAAGTTAATATTGGCACTGAAAATATCACCGAGTACGTCATCATGCATAGAACTCATATTGCCAGCTCTGACTTACCTGCTCAGTGTTTTTGCTCTTTCTCCTTTTCTCCCCTGATGCTTACCCTTACTTCATATTCTTTTTCAATTGCTCACTTATTTCTCCACTCTCTTGCAGGTCACCCTCTGTGAAAGGGAACGTGCTCTCTCCTGCAGTATATGTACGCACACCCCTTTCGGCAGCAACCAGGCTCTGTACTGACTTGCACTTGGGTGCAGGTAGGCATCTTTGAGACATCCTGATCCTTCCATATTTTCCATCTTCCTGTCCTTTTGCTTTATTTCTTCTTTCTCTTCTTATCCTCTTCGTAGATGGATCTGAAAGAGTTAAGAAAATACTGATGTTTGTTTTATACACATGACAACACTTTGGCTCATTATTATGGTTTCGTGGATGTTTGTCTCAGTTCTTGGAACAAAGTAGGAAGAAAGAAAATGAATTAGGATCACCAAATGTCCTAGAATAACCAAAGCAAGCAGGGAACGTTGGGTAGATGCAGTATCTTGAAAGAAAAGGATTAATGTTCCTATTACATGTGTTTTAAAGTGACTCTATCTCTTTAACTAAAAGCTTGCAAAAACTTTAGAGTAAATGATGTTTTCAATATTGTTTGGTCTTCATGATAGACTTCAATTATGGAATGAGCTTTCTTGAACAAAGAGATGTGCCAGTGTGGCTTCTAGGAAGCTGAGTGACTCAGAAGTCAGCCTCTTCATCTGGTGGGTCATGTGAATGGCATGATGAAAGGTTGATTTGTCTGAGTAGATGCAGTCACTTACTCATGTGGTAGGAAAGTCAGATCACTTGGTTACATTCCCTTTCGTTGAAAGAGTTTTGCAGTTTGGGAGCTGGCTGTGATCCAAAACGCTCGTGCTGGGGATTCACCTGGTCTCAGCCTTTAGAGGGCTCAAGCCTTAATGCAGTTATCCGCATCTCTGTGGGTCAGCCACTCCAAGTTAGGACCTATTGGTCTCCTGACATCAGAGGAGCTAAGCTGGTTTGCCCTGTGGTTTTAAGTGCAGATAGTTAGTATCGCTAAAATGCAGTAGGATAAATCGTGTCTTCCTCCAGTGCCAAGCAGGAGAAGCTACACTGATGCAGAGCCGCAGCTTCTGGTATGGAAAACCCGTAGAAATGAGTTTGCTCCAGTAGCAGGTCACCTAGAAGAATCTGTGAGCTGGCAGGGCTCGGTTATAGCTTGTCAGGGAAGTGCTAAGGAGCATTTGGAAAGTTTGCCAGCGCTGTAAACATGTTGGGAAATTGTGAGAGTCATGTAGCAGCAGAGCTGGCACCTTTACAGAGTTGTTGAAGAAGAGCTTTGTGTTTTGTTTTTATTAGTATGACTGTAATCCAAATCTAAGAACATTCTTCCAAATATGACCTGCTGAAGCAACAGTACATTTTACCTGTTACTGCAGGATACCAGTAATTTGTGTTGATTGTGCAAATTCTCGTTGTCTATGGGGAGGTGATTCAGTTGTGATCCTGCAAAAAATCTGCTTTTTGCATGGGGAATCATATGTGCAAGGTTCATACCTAAATAGTACCTAAATTAACTTTTGTTGAATTGTAATTACAATATAACTTCATGCCTGCTATGTGGTATATTAACTGCAATTAAAAAAAAAACACCCTTGAGTAATACAATAGAGAGCAGTTTAATCCTGATTCCTACTGCCTTATGCCTTGTAAATAAAAATGGGAATAAATGGCCATCTAAAAAGAGCTCTCAAGAGCTGGTATAAAGAATGAGGGCATACACAGCATATATATTTGTAGACAAGAAGAGGGTATTCCTGCTAAAGAGTACAGTTTCTAAGCATTTCTACAGCAATGAGAGGGTTTCCTGAGGCCGTAACTCTCTGAGTTAATGATCACGTTGTGTACATACAGAGGCTGAGGTCAGGTGTTCAAACCTAAGTGTTTGCACTGGCTTTTAAATTGATATCTTCGTTACAAGCTGTGTTGTGTGCAATCTCTTCCCTTTATGAAGACTGAGTTGGGTTGGATGCCCCATCCAGTAACGAATATGAATTGTCATGCCATCTTCCAGGCCTAGTGCATCATATGAGGAAAGAGTCTGGGAATTCAGTTATTCTGTGCAATTCCTGCTCAAGGAGAGGTCCAGATTTTTTGTGTGAATTACTAGAGATGGGACCCTGTATATTTACAAATACTCATTTCAGTCCTTTCTGTAACATTTTTATTTTTCAGATTCTGTAAAAATGTATTTTTTAATTTTTATGGTTACTTACCTGAATTTGATAAGCTTAACCAAATTAAACCAACGCAATGATATTTTCCCTGTTACATAAGCTGCCTGAACCAATAGCTTTAGGACATGTGCCCCTAAGTGGTGTATTAGCTCTGAAATCTGCAGCAGTGTTTTCACTGTCAGCATCATCTTACTCTTGGCTTTCTTAACAGAAGCATCTGATCAGTGGTTTTCCCACAGTCTCGCTACCGCCTCTCAAACCTGGAGCCCTGAAGCTGGGCCCCTTCTCCTAGTTCAGCTACAACTGTCTCAGAGTTCACAAGGCCTCGCTTACGGGGACAATTATCGTATTGGCAACACTTTCTACAGGGTCTGCTGTTGAAACAAAGAAAAAGCAAAGCGGATTGCAACTATAAATTAATTCCTCCTACAAAATTAATTGCTGTGAAATATAATTTTATTCAGTTTATTTCCTTGTCCAGATATGTTTGGACAGATGCCCTGCTTTGTCTCTTGAAACATGAAAAGCTAATAAAAAATATTAAATTATGCACTAAGAACAGGCAGTTAATAAAGCAGATGCCAGTGGTGTTGGTTGAGGCAAGCTACAGGAAAGTACTGGTACAGAAGGGAGACTGCCTGCTGTAGATTATTAATTTTCCAAAACTTGAACAAATAAATGGAGGTACCTGAGAAAGAAACTTTATTAAAAAGTTAGCCATGACATTATACAAAGGTTGGAAGTATTCTTTGATGGTTAATTGAGGGATGTATCTGCATATGATAAGGTTTAAATTGAGGTTCTATACAATTACTTTTTACAGGTTCGGTATGTGAAGAACAGATTGCTTGTTTCCTCAAAGTTAACTCCAAGCTGACTTCTCATTGCAAATGGACAGCTTGTCAAAGATGAGGCTAGGTGGAGCAGCTCCTTACTGTCTCAACTATGGAAGGCCAACTTTGTGCTAATGTGGAGATTTCTGTGGAAAAACCTCCAGGAGCAAGTCCTCCATCCTTCATTGCGTTGCTGAAGATATACCGAGAACTTCTGGTCAGTAGAATCCGAAACACACAGTGTCTGATTGACAACTTGATTAAGAATGACTACTTCTCCACTGAAGATGCAGAGATTGTTGTCCAATTTCCAACTCAAGCAGATAAGGTATTCTTTTTATTTCCTTAGCCAGTGAAAACTTTTTGTTACTTTCAGTTTATCACTGGGGTTTATGGGCTTTATCTGGCAATTTTATGTCTAGTGTCTCTTCTAATCTTTGTTGTTTTGGAATTTTCCTATCCTGTTCCTTCTGGACAAGTGTCTCCTGCACATCTCTTTCCAGCATGGCTGGCACTGCTTGTAATGACCCATGGCAGCTGTAAGAACAATGAGGGTGATAATTGCTGTTCTGTCCTCCCCAGCTGCAGCTTTGTCCTCTGATAAGGAGGTGACCACAGTGGCTGTTAGAGTGCAGCTTGCTACATGAAAGCCTGTGCTATTGTGCAGAGTCTTGCAAGGAAAATCTACTTCAGGATGCTGTGGGACAGATCATCCTGCTTTAGAGGAGGAGGGACAGAAATTAAATACCAATTTAGAAGTTAGTGATTGTGCGTTGTCCATGTGCACAACTTGCCTTCTCTTTAAAGACCTATATAGACTGTAAATGGAAAATTGGTATATCCTAACACATTGGGGTTTTGATTCCTCTGTGGACATCAGTAGCAAAAATTATTTCCTGGTCTTTTGATGGGATGAAATTGTCACACGTGCACAGTTATCTCTGCATCATGACTTAAAACAAACTCCTGACCTATTTCTAGTCATGCAGCTTCAGAGTAGTGTTGCAGTTAGAGGCAGGCAAACCATAAAAAAATCAGGGACCTTGGACTTCACTAACAGTGCAGATTTTCATAAAATAGTAATTCTTGCTGGCAAGTTGAAATGTTAAACAGTGCTCGCTCTGTGCATAGGGTCAAAGCTGAATAAATGCATGCTCTATGATCATCTCCATTTCTTATTGTCCAGCATAATATACATGAGCTGAGGGGGAGGCTGTGCATCAGGAGTCTAAGCACAGACAGGGCGCAGGCCACAATAGTAAGTGGACTGAACTCTGTGGGAGCTTTTCTGGAAGGCATAAAATTGCTTTTTAGAGCATAAAAAATGTCAAAAACATACCATGCTTTTGCTGTGCTGTACATACCTCACACCGCTTTAAGTTCACTACAGTCTCTAGAAACCTTTGTCTGGTTTAGAACTGAATTCTTCATTAATTTTCAGCAAGAGAAGAATTCAGACATTCAAAATGGGCCCCCAGATGATTGCTCTTTTTTGCAGAGGGTTTTGTGCCAGGGTTGCCCTGTACTGGTTGCACAGAGATCAGATTCTGCCTTGCCTTCAGAGGTAGCGCTTAGTCTTGAACTGCCCGGTAGCCATTAGTTTTAGGAACAGTTGCAGGCAACAAGTCTGTTGTACAGAGGAAGCCTGCAGAATTTAGTTGCTGTGTTAAAAAGAAGAGCTGTAGGGGTTTGGATCTGTATTAAGATCCAGAGAGAGATTCTACCTACCCCACTCTGCATCTGGCTGGATCCTGAGGTAAATCTAAATGTGACTGGAATATTTACAAACCAGAGAATTAATTTAGAGCACTGAGAAACCACCCCTTTCTTTTTTATTTTAACCATCATGGGATTTAAAATATACTACCTAACCAGGCTGAGGAAATCCTTTGGGTTTCCTATTGAGGAGCAGTATTTATCCATTTTTTTTCTGTTTAGCGTACGTTTTAGCTACAAGTTCAGATCTTAACTTGCAGATCAACCTTTCTTGCAACATACAAATACAAAGTCAGTTTTGTGGTGGTTCAAATTTGGAGCTAGATTTTGGATTCAAATTTTTGAAGCACCAGTTTTGATTTTGGTGGCCAGTTCTAGTGCAAAAAAGATCCTAAAGCAGTCTCCAAGAGTAACTGTGGTAAAATGCTTTGCCTCAATGATCTTTCACATGGTGTTTTTTTAGGTTCGCAAAATTCTCGACTTGGTTCAGAGCAAGGGAGAAGAAGTCTCCGAATATTTCATCCGTGTCCTGCAGAAAGTCACTGATGCTTACTACGAACTTCAGCCTTGGCTGGATGAAATAGGTTACGAGCCTTCAGAGAATATTTGTAGTAAACCTGTGGTAAATACAGATCCAGGTAAGGTCATGCATGTATATTCCTTTCCTTAGAACTACCCTGCTGCGTAGGAAGCTCGAACCAGGTGATGTAGGAGTAAGAGAGTCTAGGCAGGCACAGCCAGGGAAAATAAATGTGTGCATGCTGTGCTTGATAGCAGTGGTAGCCAGATAATTAAAAGGCACACTGTGTAACGCAACAGTCTTGTTGATATATTACATCCTGTTGTGCTAACGTCAAGCTCTTTCTGCGTTTTGTTTGTGGATACGTAGCATAATGGCATAACCGCCTTGTGCCAGCCGTTGTATTTTCTAGGCTTCTGCTACAATTTATTAGCCACGCTGTGATGTTTTGGCAGTGGAATATCCAGTATTTCATGATGAGGACAGTCAGGCAATGAGGCAGGCTGCCCAGAGAGACACTGCAGTCTCCATACTTGGAGGTTTTCAAGATCCAACTAGATAAAGCCCTGAGTAGCCTCACCTGATCTCATAAATGAGGCTGTTCTGAGGGAGGTTGGACTAAAGACCTTCTAAAGTCCCTTCGAACCTGAATTATTCTGTGATCCTAGAAGATGAGTTGTACCAAAAGTCAAAGTATTGCAGAAATAAATGTTTTCCTCTTGAAAGGTTTTTTTCGTACTATACAAATACAAGAATTACTTTGCCCCCATCTGAAGTTAAGTTTCTGTTACAATAAAAACACAAGCCAACATTGCACAGTAACTGAGACCTTAAAAGAATAATTTGAGGTGCCTAGCATTCTTGGCGTTAAAATGTCTTCTATTTACAATAACAAAAATTACTGAACAAGTTAGGAAAGAATAACAACCTACCTGATAGAAATTGCAGGTAGAATATAAATATAGTGAAAAGGCAGATGCCAAAGGTAATCAGTGACCACCAATCCCCACCTTTGCCGAGAGTAAAACAGTCTTTAATGAAAGTCTGGGGCTTGGCTTTGAGTCTCAGATGAAAGACAGCAGCCCCTTAAGGCAATGCAATGTCAGTACCTGCTTTCGGGAAGTGGTAGCTCACGTGTTACCTCTTTCATTAGCACTTGAATTTCCCAGAGAGTGATGATGGCATCACAAATAAATAGAAGTAATCTGCCAAAGATTTTACTTTAGTTTTAGTTTATTACTAAGTCTTAAGTTTTAGTTTATTACCTTGTCTTACTTCCCAAAAAGCTGGGTTATTGTATACATTTATACTTTTTCATAATAGTCTCTTTAATAATAGTTTGCTGTCCTTTTAGTTAGCAGGTATTGCCAGAAACTCCGATATGAACTGGGACGGGACTCCAAGTTTGTTATATCCTACGCTCAGAGGGAAGAGATGCTGCTTGAAGAAATCTACTCTACCAGTATTATGGAGCTGGTCAGTTTTAACAATGAGAGTCTAGGCAAAGTGTCTCAAATAGAAGCCCTTTTTGATGATGCAGTTGGGCTAATTAATGAAGATGGAGAGACTATTTATGTCTTTGGTGATGCAGGAATTGGAAAATCCATCTTGCTGCAAAAGATACAAAGTCTTTGGGCCAGAAAAGAATTGGACATAGGGGCCAAATTTTTCTTCCGTTTCCGATGTAGGATGTTTAGTTGCTTTAAGGAAGATGAAGCCATATGTTTGAAAGATCTACTCTTCAAATACAATTGCTACCCAGACCAGGACCCCGCAGAGGTGTTCCATCACATCTTGCAATTCCCTCATACAGTTCTTTTTACATTTGACGGCTTCGATGAGATCTATTCTAACTTTGATCTCAGTAGTGTTCCTGAGATGTGTTCACCCAATGAAGCCATCCATCCCCTGGTGCTGCTGGTAAGTCTTCTCAGAGGAAAGCTTCTTAAAGGATCCAAGAAAATTCTTACAGCAAGGACAGGAACTGAGATTCAAAGAAACATCATTAGAAAGAAAGTGTTGCTCCGTGGTTTCTCCAGCAATAACCTGAAGGAATACACTGCCATGTTTTTCAAAGATGAGGGGCAACGAACACTGGTGTTGAACCAGTTGGAAGCCAACCCCAATCTCTGCAGTTTATGTTCAGTGCCTTTATTTTGTTGGATTATCTTTAAATGCTATGAACACTTTCATTCCATGTCTGACAGCCACGAACTTCCAGACTGTTCTGTTACATTGACAGATGTATTTTTGCTCATGATTGAAGTCCATCTGAACCGATCTCTGAAAACAAGTTTGCTGAAGAATAACACCAGGAGCCAGGCAGAGATGCTCAAATCAAGAAAGGAAACTCTTCTAGCTTTGGGTAAAATGGCATACAAAGGGATGGAGAACTCTTTCTTTATCTTTGAGCAGGAGGAGGTCTCATCAGCGAACATCTCTGAAGAAGATTTGCAATTGGGCTTTCTCAGGCCGGTTAAAGGTTATAGTCGCTGTGACAATCAGTCCACTTATGAGTTCTTGCACTTAACCCTTCAGTCTTTTTTCACAGCTTTGTTCCTGGTTATTGATGAGAAAGTGGGCGCCAAGGAGCTACTTCAGTTTTTCAATGAATGTTCTTCCACTGAGATTGCCCAGCCTACTTGCCTTCGTATTCCTTGGTTGAAGAAACAACTAGCAGGGGAGGATCCTTTCCGAAATAATGAACACTTTCATTTTACCAACCTGTTTCTCTGTGGCCTGCTTTCTAGATCCAAGCAGAAGCTTTTCAGACATTTAGTTTTGCCTGCAGTCATTAAAAGGAAAAGAAAGACACTCGTCACGTACCTCGGGGAGAGCATGAAATCCCATCTGAAAGGCCTCACTCGGTCCAGACTTCCAAACTACAATCAAATCCAGGTCCAGCCCAACTTTGTTTGGATGCTGAGGTGCCTTTACGAGACCCAGAGTGAGAAAGTGGGGAAACTGGCTGCCAAACGCATGCACGCCAATTACATCAAGCTCACGTACTGCAATGCCTACTCTGCTGACTGCAGTGCTATTTCCTTTGTTATGCATCACTTCCAAAAGCGCCTGGCTCTGGATTTGGACAACAACAATATCAATGACTACGGAGTAAAACAGCTGCTACCTTGTTTCAGCAAGCTTGCAGTGATCAGGTAGGAGTCTGTGCAAGCAGATCCTTGCTTATCCTTGGTTTATTCCACAAACTGCTGGGCTGGAGGAATTTATCTTGAAAGTGGAGAAAGATAAGGATTCTTACTGCTGCTGGAAATTAGTTTCAGATCTTCTGAAATCTTTGTCCAGCCGGTCACAGGAGCAGAGACAAGCTGTGAATTTGGAAACCCAAATGGAAAAGGTGATAAGAAGTTCTTAGAAGCCAGGACTGTTTAAACCTGCAGGTTTAGTTAGCTCAGTTTCAGACTCCGGTCTTGAAAGAGGATTTTTATGGTAGAAAGTGCTTAAGGGAAAAGAAAGGAAACAGAAGTGTTTCCTCTGTTATCTGAAGACTGCCTGAGCTTATCTGTGCCCTTGGTCATCTGGGATAAGAGAGGATCTACTATTCACAATAACCCTTGATCAAAAGCCCTGGATTTCTTGCTTTTACATCCTGCCAAGATGTCTGGCTTTCACAGAACAAAAGCTAACGCATAGTACTCCATGAAAGGATGTAGCTGAAGACTTTAGATGTGGTGTTTCCCTGAGGTGATGTGTAGGGAGGACATGTGTGATCAGGGAGAACTAACTCCACCCCTAACATCACAGGCCAGGTTATTCCACCTCCAGTCCTTTAAGTTGTACTTATGTAGCTATACCTTATTTGTCCAAACATTAAGGTGCAGAAAACCAGGAACTTCAAATATGTCTTTTTTAAAGCTCCTTCAGCCTCATGAGAATTTTTTTTAATAAATGGATTTATCCCTTCAGGTTGGCTGTGCTCTGCCTTGTTTTACTCTAGGACTAAATCAAAGCAAGTGACACTTGTTTTTTCCACTTAGTTGCAAATCAACTGACCTTCCATGAGAAAGCAATAAAGAAACTTGGAGGGGAAATGCATAAGTATGTAAGATAAAACAAAGAAGAAAAGGAAGCACTTTGATTCTTTATCCCTATCATATGATCATGCCATGTATGCGTTAAGCATGCCAGCGTGATCTTAACACCATCCACAGCACCAAACCAGTCTGTTAGGTTGCCTTCTTGTCTGTATGGCTCTTCTGATGTTAGGTCTTTGATTTCTAATGACCAATTTCTGCAGGGCAGGAAATGCTGTTTCTAACAGCCTAACCGTCCCTTTCAAAGAAGCAGGCTGTTCTGAGCTGTAGAAATTGGCTCTGATTTCTCCTGTGTGCTAGTCCATTCCAAAGTGACCAAGTTACTAATGAGCAAGAGCCAGGGAGGCTGTTGGTGATAAGGGACCCTCAGCTGTGAATGTTCAGCTTCAGAGTCTGTGTAGAAACCAAAGCTGGTCAAAATGTTTTCATGGGGACAGCTTTATCCAGAAAATGGGATTAATCAGAACTGGAATGCTTCATGAGAATCTGTCCATTTGGGCAAGGTGAAAAAGCTTGAGAAGTTTAATAAATAAATAACAAAAAAAGACGATGACCAAAAAACCAACCCCACAAAGAACTGTAAAAGAAGTATTTTTATTCTATGAATGACTGATGTCGATTTGTTTCATGTCTAGTTGGGACAATAAAATTAGAAACATCTAGCACACTTGTGGGACTGCAGTTGTATTTCCTGGCCAGGGCTTTTCACAACCTTTATTCAGTGGAGCCTGAATGTGTTGTGACTTTCAAGATAGATGCCTGGCTTTCACTAGGTACTCAGAGAGAAGGTTGCAATAGTAGTAGTTTGGAAAGCTTGCTCTTGGTAGGGTGTCAAGCAGAATTTCTTCCTGCAATCACAGTAAGTGCAGGAGGAGGATGAGGTGTTTGTGTCTGGTTTCTGACTTACATTTTATTGTTTTCAGTTCTTTGGACAGCTTCCAGAGCATTACCTTGGAGATTTCGGGCTTTTGTTTTCTGTTTGTTTTGAAGTGAGCCATATGAAATTGAGCTCACATTTGCCTTAATGGCTTTTAATGTGACATGTTAAAATATCAGAGGAAAATGCATAGACCTCCAGTCATTCGTTAACTCATGGGCAATGAACACTTGTAATCTGTATTGATTCAGACTTTATTTTCCTTCACTTCATTCCAGGCTCAGTGTAAATCAGGTCACAGATCAAGGAGTGAGGATCTTGTATGAAGAACTCTCCAAGTACCAAATTGTGACTTTCTTGGGGTATGTACCAATCGGGAGCAAAAGATTAGGTATTTATACTAGAAAATAAAACAACAGTACTGACACAGCACAGGTGGGGTAGAAACCACAGTTACCCCCTTATTTACTGAATATAAGCAAAGCAGCATTTTGTGTCAGAAATTATTCAGCTGCCACCCTGTCACAGTTCACTGGGAAAGGACCACAGCCTCCTCTCCCATGGCACTGCCTCACGGGGTGGCCCCCACTGACATCAAGCCTCCTGTTTTCTCTGCTGTAAACTGGTTTATTTTAACTATGCAAAGCAGATGCAGCTTGATAGAGGCTAGTATCAGAAACATACAGTTTCAAGCGTTACATTCACGCTACCAATTTCTTTAAGACTTTAATTAGTTCTTAAATGAGTTGAAGCTGGAAGGCATGTTAGCTCTGACTTCCTGCTCTTGGTTAAGTAGCTATATAAAAATGACTTTTTGAGAAGTGAACATGAATACCAAGAATCACCTCCTTCCTCTGGTGCCCTAATGGAAGTACATCTGCTCAGGTATCTGATCTTCAGTAATATTTGCAAGGGGATTTGATGACTTTTAAAAGATCAAAAA
>JAOXJM010000012.1:43915400-43930460 GCA_026413425.1 Tringa solitaria
GCTTTGGGAGACCATATATTAAAAAAATCATATCAATATTTTCCCATGATTTACAGTCTGGTCTCTTTGTATTTTATATCTAGCCCTTCACAATATGAATTGTGTATCAAAATAGAAATAATACAAGCAAATATGAATGTGTATAAAGCCATGCAAATAAGATAGATGTGATATGTGCATTATAAAACATTCAGGTTGTAAATAGTAAAGTAACAGCAGGAATAACCTATTTTTACCGATGTTATTTTTCTTTAAGCTTATACAATAATCAAATCACTGATGTCGGAGCCAAATATGTTGCAAAACTAATTGAAGAGTGTTCGAGCCTTGAATATGTTAAGTATGTGGGATTTCTTTTTTCCTTTTTACAGTATCCTAATTAAGGTACAGCAACTTGAAATGGGAGGGAGAGTGGAAAAAAGAGAAAAAATGTGTTTAAAATAAAATATAACTTAGGTTGCAATTGTATATTCTTTTACAGTAGTTTAGTGGCGAATGGCAGCAAGTGAAACTCTTGAATCCATAGTCTTTGCTGGAATATAGCAGTAAGCAAAAGGAGAGCATGAGACCTGTTCTTTACCTAAATCCAGTCTGAGCATCTGAGTGAGGGTTAAGTGGTGCATGAACCGTGCTGCCGCTTGCAATAGGTGAATTCACTTGGATTTAGAACCAAGCTTCTTTATATCTTGTCTTTCATGGGCCATTGAAGTCAGGCTGTCCTGATGTCATACCTCAATTCTGGAATTCCCCAAATTCACTTGGTGTGTTGTTCACTTTAATTCCTGGAACTTCCCTAGATAAGAGTGCCTGGCCATGCACAACACTGGTTTGACATAAAGGTAGATCATTAACCAGTGGTTTCATTGTGACCATAGCAGAAAATAGAGGTAACTACAGCGATGTCAGGTGCTGGTATGAGTGTAGCAACCGGCAGCTAGGGACTCTTGGGTTCTGATCCTTCTTCTACCACTAACTTGCTCTGAAACACCACATTAGCCACATCCTTCCCACTTAAAATATTTGTAGTTTTGAAACCCAAAAGCACTCTGGCTCTTTCACTGCTTTGACACAGTGCTTTGCTTATTTAACCTAACTTTTACCAAAAAAGCCTGTTGGAAGATGGTTACTTTCAGGCTGCATAGTAACCCCACAGATTATTTTGAGATAGAGTGCATATTCACATGCCTGAATCAGTCAAACAAGCCAGTTTTACTTATATAAATGTAGTGGGTTGAGGGGGGTGGTGGTTTTGATTTGTTATTTACGTCATTGTATATGCAATTGAGATTGATCTCTTCCTTGAACTCCAGCCATTTGATATCCCCATGTAAGCCAAAAAAAGAAAAGGTCTTCTGTAGAGGGCTAGGCAGAGACACTCACTGCTGCACTGACCTATGCCACTACCTATAGCCTATGCTCAGAACAGAAAGACTTGAAATTCTTACAATCTGTGCTTATCAGCTGCAATCTCCTCTGGAGCCACACAGCCAAGAACTATTCTGTTCCTTGTGGCATCATGAAACATGTAATGTTACCTGCATGTAATTCAGGTACTCTGTAGCAGCTGCTGGTATTATGAACTATATTTAAAACTAGGCAGGGGTCCTTGTCTTGAGGATCAGTTCCTAAAGTTTGTTTCTGACATACTGAGCATCAAAACCAAGACGCAACAGTAATATTTTCAATTTGGAGGGCTGACATGCAAAATACGTAAAAGACAACATAAAATGATGTCTTTTAATCAAAGGTGAAACGCCTGTGGTATTTTTTACTCTAGGTTAATCTTTGATAACTGTAGCTAGCCTCCAGAGTTAATTAGCCTTAAATACTTGTATTGCTTTCTGAGCTGGTGTTTTAATAGCTGTACCGTTGTAAGTGATATACCTCATCAATTCATGTATTTTGTGCAGAATAGGAGCAAACAAAATAACGAGCGAAGGAGGGAAGTGCCTTGCCCAGGCCATCCAGAAGAGCAAGACAATGTTTGAAATTGGGTAAGTTCAGTGCTAAGGAGCAGAGCTTAGGTTAGGGCCTGGTCTTGTCAAGGCATGTCTAAATCTTTTAGGATTCCTTCTTTTATTCTTATCTTCTTTCCTTCTGCCACTTGAACAAATTGGTGCAGAAGCATCAATCCCACTCAGGGTGAAAGGAGGGCTGCTTTATTGTTCTCCAGTTCACACAGTGTTCGGTTTGGGGTTTTTTTTTCCCAGTTCTGACAGAACCTTAAGGGAGAGACAAACTAAGAAGAGGGCAGTATGTAAAGATAACTACTTTCCTTATGGCAACACAGCTGTTCAACAGATACTTGGTCAGTTTTAAAAGTCTGGGTGGATTTATTACTGTTGGCAGTGTACCTAGTTATTGAATGTCATTGTTATAATTGTCAAACCTCCTGCATCGAGTCCTGATGAAGTTTTGAGCTTAGAGAATAAGAAGGAATTCCTATCATCCTTCTCAATAGTCTGTCCCAAACTGGAGAGTCTGCTATTATTGGAGAGAGGTCTGAATATACTGTAGACCTTTAATCCCTGTCCTCTTTCTTGAGAGAGATGCTGGACTTGAGGGGTTGTTTGGTTTTGTTGGGGTTTTTTTCCGTCTGGCAAATCCCAGTTCTTTTTTCACTCTACAGGAGAACATTTTTCTCAGATATTAATAGTCAAATAAAAGGAATTTAAACCTCTGTTTGGCCATTATAAATATCACAATAACCCTGAAATATGAAAATCAGATTTGAACAGTCAGACTTTTGGCCTTTAAGTTTGTTATTCTACAGCATTTCACAGGTATAGTCAACGGCATGCATGCATACTTCCATTGTTAAGTAGCTGGGGCTGTTGTGCTGTACTTGCTCTAATTTCAGTTAAGGACTCCTGTCTTCTCCTGTGGAGGAGAATAATCACTCCAAATGGATTTAGGATAGCTTGGACAAAAATGTTTAAACAGATACATTCAGCATTTACATAACAACCTGCTTTGGGACTGAAGGACAAGGAAATTTTAGGGAACTTACTGGAAGTGGATGTGTTTAGATACCACAAAGCTCAATTGATTTTGAAAGAGCTGCCAACTAATTACCCATCAAGCTGAGTGTGGCTCTGAGTCATCAAGCCATGATCCTTGTAAAAAAAACTTTATACCTCAGCAGAGGTGCTTTCAAGCCTCATAATATATAGGGTGAATTTTCAAAGAGGTTGGTCTGCATAGAAAAGATTTGCCCAGACACTGCTATTAAATGTTGATCAAATCTCTGCAGCACATTACCTTCTCTTAACCCTTTGTGTCACCAAGGGTTGCTTTGCCATTGGAAATACAAAGGTGTGGAAGAGCCCAGGGTCATACTGTCCCTGTGAGATTTTCATTTTTCTCTTGGCAGCTGGAGAGGGTGTATCACCCGGGTATAACGCTGAAGGAATTGTAACTGTTTCGCCAGACTATTCTGAAGGAGAGGGGCAGGTTGTAAACCAGTTCACTTCAGAAAGCCACCCATTTGGGTGTGGGTCCCTGTGCAGTTGTGCATCTGGGGAGTCTTTCCCGAGATCTGTACTTTTTTGCACTAAAGGCTAGTCTGTGCCCAACAGGTAACAGGAAAACTGCAGCAGGGAAATGGGGAGGAAATGCTCAGCAGGGAAATTATAGGATTTAGGACTCGCTGTATTTCTCACAGCAGCTCACTGTACAGGATCACAAGAATCCTTTAACCCATCAGGGTTCAGGGCTGTGGAGGGTTTGCCCAGCACAGCAAGGTGATCTCAAAAGCACCCCTGCTGCAGCAGGCGTCTCCTAGAGCTGCTTCTGTGCTGTGGCCTTAGGGCACCGGCGGGTCAACAGAGGCTGGTGGTGTGGTGTGGTGTGCAGGGAGTGGAACGTGCCTGGCTTAGTGGGGAGGGTTTCTCACAGGTTTCTCACAAGTCTGGAAGACCTTGAAGGAATCGGGGGCAATGGAGGGAAGAGAAAAAGGGAGAATGCAATGCTGAGGGGCAGCAGGGCAGCACATCTGATATCTCCTGGTTTCCTCTCTTCATCAGGATGTGGGGTAATCAAGTTGGAGACGAAGGAGCAAAGGCGTTTGCAGAGGCCCTGAGGAACCACCCCAGGTTAACAAATGTGAGGTAAAACACCAGCAGAGCCAGGCAGCTTGGAGTAACAAGCTTTCCCATCGTGCTTTGAAGCAATGACTCTTCCCACCAAGTGGTAGCTTGGAACGCCATCTGGTATTGCAGCCTTTGCTCTGTAACCAATGGGCTCCTGGTGTAAGCAAGGGGCCAGATTGAATCAAAAAGCCCTGTGCAGCCACTAAGCAAGTTAAAAATATTGCAGGGCTGGCATCTTTTCCTCTATCTGCACCTCCTCCCCTCATGCTGCACAGAGTTACTGGCATTTGTGAAAGCACATGGTCAGTGGGTACCATTTTGATCTGGGAGCACTAGCAGAAGGATGCACCAGCTGTCACAGAATCAGGCTCCCAGTGAGCTCAGTATTAACAGTTTCTGTTGCAAAGGTATGGCAGCTTTTACCAAAGTCATTTTTAGGCGATAAACTGTTTGGATAGGGACTGGGGTGCTCTTAAATTCATGCTCATCCTGTACTCCATTGGAGCTATGACACCACACATACAGCGCTAATGAGATGTAGTTCTCACTGGAGAATCAGTGATTCATCTCACACTGGCCTTCTGGAAGCCCTAGCATGGGTGAAGCTGGTAGCACAGCTGGAGAGAAGCCCAGCCATATAAAACAGTCCATCCCTTGCCAGGCTTTCAGATGCTGGCGAGGGATGTAAAGATGTGCATTGTGGCTGCTGCTGCTGGTTTTGAGTCCCTCCACACAGCTGTAGCACTGGGTCCGTTTTGTTCCTTTCGATTTGTCTCCCAGAGCCACTGGCCTCCACTGTGAGGGAGCAGACAAGGCTCCTTGGTTTCCCCACAAGGTGGCACATGGCACTAGTTTCTTTAGAAATACAGTACTCGGGGAGTTTGGAGATCTCTGGAGAGCTTATTCCTGCCACTTCTGATCCAGGGATTTCAGAGTCAGTGTCTTGTCCTCCTTTCTGCCAGCAGATAGCCGAGCTTAAAAATTAAAAGCTGAACAGGTGCAGTGACCTAGATATACTTAAACGCTGTCTGAAATAGCCATCTTCCCATAATTGCAGAATCCATCCAGACGCATCAGACTTGAAAGAAAACATTTTGAACCTGAATCAAAGCTGAGGCATTCTCAGATGGGAACAAATGTGCTGATGAATGTGTTTGCAAAAATAAGGAGTAACTGTGCTGGCTGGAGCTAGGTTTTGCTAGCACCTACGCAGGGTGAATCTGTTGCTTTGCAGTGTTCTTGCACTTGGGTTCATTTCTTCCGCTGGTTAATCTTGCTTCATGATTTGAATTCATAGTAAGCACCAGTGGTAGCTTTATGTGAAGATTAGGGCAAGACAGTCCCTGCTACATCAGTTCACTTTAGCATATTCCCCAATTTTAGGCCCAATGATGATGAACTAAGAATATCTAATTTCAGCTGAAGGTTGCAGGGACTTGTGCTAACACATATTTGTGCCATTGCCCCACTTGATCTCCCTTTCTACTTTTTTTTTGACACCTGGTGCTATATTCAGGATCTGGCCTGGACTTTTGAGGTGGGAAATGCTTTTTGAACTCTCAAAGTCTGGAGCATAACTTTAACTGGATGATTTTGCCAACGTCTATTCAAAGAATGAAGGGCAGACTAAGAAATGTTTGTGGTTTGTAATGGAAAGCACGCATTTACAAGCTCATCTCCCCATACACAACAGAAGGTGTTGTGTTTGGAAGAAGAATGAGCTATTCAGGCATCTGAAGGACTTTAAAGGACAAAGTGCCCAATTTGTACAGGGACTTGGGATGACAAATGCATGTAAAAACCTGTGTACTGCTAAGCACAACTCTTTGTCCTTGTTAAAAGCCATGAGTCTCAGAATCACTGGGTGCAACTCTGCTGTCAGTCCCCAGAATACAACTGACTGACAGCAAACCTTATGGCCTCTATGATACACCTGTGCTCAGGCTGTAGCCTGTGAACTGTTCTTACTTGTAAAAGTCATAAGGACTTACTGGTTTGCAAAGTATGTGAGCCTTTGAAACACCCAAATGCCAGCGTATTCACTCGTATTTGGGCACAGAATGGCCAAATGATGCTGGCTGTTTCTTACACATTTGTATCTTTACTTCACAGCCTCGCATTCAATGGCATCACGACAGAGGGAGGCAAAAGTATTGCTGAAGCTATGCAACACAACAACTCTGTGCAAATATTCTGGTAATTGACAGTGTGGTCTACTTCTCCTGATACTCTTTCTTCAGAGAAAGCTGCAGCCTAATTTCATTTCCTCCAATCTTATCACTTCCTCCTACTCTTCTTCCTCTTTTTTCCCTCCCCTCATCCCCTATGCAAGGTATCTTCGCTACCAGCAAGCTATAAGATATTCTCCCTTTGGAAGAATGTGGTCATGAGAAAACATCAACAGCAAGAGTCCTTCAGGAGTCCTTGCTTAGGACTTCCAATAACCCAGTGTCATACTTCTCTCTGCTCCCTCCATCTTGCTTTTCCCATCTTCTCACACTTCAATCATCTGAAGTCAAGTTCTTTGTCCTCATTCTTTGCACCTCTTCAGTGTTGTCTCTACCTCTGCTTTTTTCCACCACACCTCATCCATCTTTTAGACACTAAAACGTCATGAGAAAGTATCATTCAAAAATTGCTATGAGAAATAAAGATCTGGTACTCTTGTCTCTCTTACCTCCAGGGCTTCTCTTCAGTATCTCTTTGCGTCCGGCCTTTAGAAATTGCTCAGGGCAGAAACAGCACCATCCCCCTTTGGCTGTCTAAAGATAAGTCACAGACAAGCTGGAAAAAAGGGGGCTGAAAAATAATGATAGCATCCTAAGTGAGTGTTTTCTCTCCCACTTAGGCTGACTAAAAATGAGCTGGATGATGAGGCAGCAATGAGTTTTGCAGAGATGCTGAAGGTCAACAAGAAACTGGTGCGTTTATGGTGAGTTACATTCCACAGAGGCACAGGCTCTTTGGCAGTCACTGCATTAAAGCTTCACCTTCCAAGTCTATGTAGGTCACAGTAAGCTTTCTGTGCATGGTCTG
Organism: Tringa solitaria; assembly: GCA_026413425.1. Taxonomy (NCBI): domain Eukaryota; kingdom Metazoa; phylum Chordata; class Aves; order Charadriiformes; family Scolopacidae; genus Tringa; species Tringa solitaria. Next base: position 43,922,528 of record JAOXJM010000012.1, read on the forward strand.
GATGCAGCTGACTGGTTGTAGACAGTTCTAATGGAAAGTTAATAAAGCTGCTGTCTAGCATTTTGAACCTTCTTTCATACAGGGAAGAGTTTAAGCTGGTCATGAGTCCTGGTAACTTTTGAACTACTAATTGATTTCATCTCTTTTTAGGGAAACAGTACTGGCCTCAAACTTACAAAAGTTTCAAAAAAATATTACAAGCAGACAGCTAGAATAGAATAACCTTATTATGATTCTTACTATTTATCATCACGCTGTGCAAGTAGCAAGTTCAACTCTTACTCTTCAACCGAGAACCTACATGATAGCTACTTAAAAACATGTCCCATTTGCCTGATGTTTTCTTCTAGGGCTGGCACTTCCACTCATGCAAGACACTCACCTATAAGAGATAAATCCCCAGGAAACCAGCAATTATTTCTAGCAAGTGCAGAGAGACTTGTTAAACTTCTAAGAAAACACAGCATTGGCTGTTCTAATCCAGAGGTTCACAAGAATTTATCCATGGGCAGGGTTGGTCAGAAACAAATAGCCATCCATTCATTCCAAGTGATCAAGAGAACATAATAAACGGAGTCCATTTACAAGCTTTACGAAGACTTCACCTACCACACTGTAGCATTCCCTGTAATCATCCTAGTTCCTGCCTCTTAGGAAGTGTCCTGGTTGTCAGAGGTGCCAAGTACTTGTAGCTTCTTTTGAAAGCAGTAGAAGCTCTGGTGCCCATCACCCTGAAAATAAAAAGGGAGAGGGAGGGTTTGATTTCTTTGTGCACAGCTGCAGATACGCTTCACTGGCTGTTTGGTTTGAATTCATAATACAACTTACCCCAACCAAAGCAGGCGTAGTAATCTAGATAGATGTCTTTACCATGGCTTAGCGTTGTCTAAGGGTTTCTGCCAGTAGACAAATGTATATCCTAATTTGTTGGTTATACCAGTAGATACCTCCAAAACGTAGTGACCTGTATAGATAGTTGAACTTGAGGCAGAATTAAAGTGTTTTTCCAGCAGCTGAAAGAATCTACTGGATCCCTCTGCATTTTAATTAATTTACTAAGTGTAGAAAGTCCTTCAACAGGAATGCCTCCTTCCTTCCTCCCCTCCCTCCCTAAGAGATTGGTCAGTTCATTCCACCTTTCAGCTTCATCCTGAATCCTGTGGGATTCATGCAGCCAGTCACTGGAATGTTACAGCTGTGGAGCACACCATGGTAGACTGAAAGGTAAGTATTGAATTAGGCTAGGCTGATGGGTATTTTTATGCTCCTGCAGATGAGGGGACTGTTCATTTTTAGCTATAGGTATGGTCTACACTGGTTAATAAGAGCTACCACCTGCTTCATCAGTTGTACTACTTGAGGATCTTTTGTATCATTTTTTTCCCTCAGCTCAGGTGAGACATGTTATAGCTGCCAAGGTGGTTTCATTGGGACTCGCACCTGCTCATACTAGAGTCAAATTCAATGTCGTATTTTTCAAAGATCTTGCTGGTCTGATAAACAATACAGGAGGATTTGGCAACCTCTAAATCATACCTGCTAAAACACTAAGCCTACACAGGTTCTGTACTCAGAATTTTCTGTACATCACTTAAAAATGTCTCACAGTGTTCTTATTAAGCAAACAACGCTAAGAGGTTAGTCTGTCTCAAAGAGTCCAGGTAGCACAGTCCCATACCGGTAGTAAACAGTTCTGAGCAGAAATTTGCCAGCTGCGTTACTAAGCTCAGTATCTCCAGCATGCACCCACATGCAAGATTAAAAAGAAAAGCCCGACACTGCTCTGTTTCTGAGAGTGCATGTGGAGCATTTGACCAACACCATGTACCATCCTCACAGACAGAAATCACAACCATCTTCTTGTGGCAAACAGACAGCTTTGCTCCTTGACGTCAAGCTAAGCAGAAGTTGTGCGTGCGCTGTAAATTAGTTTGACATGAAGTGCTTTCTTTTCAGGCTTATCCAGAATAAAATTACAGCCAAAGGGGTGAAGTACCTCAGCGAAGCTCTCAAGGAGAACACAGCTATTAAAGAAGTCTGGTAAAGATCCCTTCCTCAAAGGCTCACTTTGTAAACTTTCTTCCCCCTTAAAATGCTCCTGGCATTACTACTTTCCAGCCAAAAAATTCAGAGCAAGTTTATGTGAGGCAGGGGTTGCAGTTCCAGCTGTGGGTTTCAAGTAGGTAAAAGGCCTCTGTCATTGAAACACTTTCCCGTGTGTTACGAATGTCACACACTTAGGTTAGTTCATGTCTGTCTGTACCACTGATTCACAGAACATGTGTGTTTGCAGAATTTGGGCCTAAATTTATAGACCAAATTTTGCTTGTGCCTATTTATTTTTAAACTTCGGAACATGTTCATGCTTTTCAGGAGCTAAATCCCAACAAGCGGGACACGGTTACATTTAATTAGCATTACGAATTTGGTTCATAGAATTTGTGCTTGGATTTTCTTTGGGCAGTGCTCCAAACACACTGAAAGTGCTAAGCTACAAGAAGATTAACTTTTTGTAAGATTTGCTTGTTTCACATTAGGTAGGCATCACATAGTCACACATGTGCATCGTAAGGCACAAAGCCAAATACCACATTCCTTCCTTCACCTCAGGGAGCTCAGGAGTCAATAGGGCTGTGCTGGTTTTAGCACTGCTGCTGCTTTATTATTGAACATGAAATTTATTTTTAAATATATATATTTGTTTTAGTGAAAGGACACTGAATTCTTGTTTAGAAAGACGATGACTCACTGTCTGACTAGTGGGTTCCCTGGAGATGTGGAAGAGGTGCTTTTTTTCAAAGGCCACTGTCAGCTTTGGTCTACAGATGAGGCATCAAATCCCACTCGAATCATTCTGAATCTTCAGACCAAAATCTGTCTTTTGATTCTTGCCTGAATTTTCAGAGGTGTTCATTAACCCCAATAATTTCATAAGTCTAAACGGCTTAATAGATTTCAATGTCTCTGAAAGCTGCACTTATCAGGCTGCCCATTTTCAGGGGTGTAAATATCAAGGTACATTATGTAGCCAGACTTGAAAATTTTGCCGTAAGTCATTCCACATTAATAGTGCCTGAGTATTTAACAGAGTTTTCCTCCCACGTTGCCATAGAGGACGTAAAATGCTCTGAAGACTATTCAAATTTCTTTAAACCAGCTGACTGCCTGGTGAGAAGCTTTGTCAGGTATATGCTGCTTGCTGAAATGCAAACAGCTGCGTACCCAACACTGATTTTAGTTGAGTGAAATTCAGGTGTTAGTTCAGTTTCTATTTTGGAAGAATAGCCTTGTTCCTCATACGTGCAGTGGGAAGAGCAGTGCTGTAAGGAGCCTGCGGGTCTGAGGCCGGTTCCCGGCTGCGTGCCCTTGGGAAGCACGTCACTCAGACGGCATTGCAAAGCTGGGATCTCTGCTCTAAAACCTTGGAAAAAGAAAAGATGGGGAACAGTCACTACTTGACTATCACATCCCTCTTATTTTTCCCCTCCAGTCTGAACGGGAACCTGATAAGCCAAGAAGAGGCCAAAGCTTTTGAAAATGAAGAAAGGATCATTTGCTTTTGAATGAGGACTTTCCCATTTCGACAAGCTTTGTGTTACCAAGGTTGCTCCTACACTTGGACTGCAGAGTTTATAGAGGCGTAAATCTGCAGTGCTCATGGCAGGAGAGAGATACGTATGAACACGCTGCGTTCCCTCAGCTCCATCCCTTACCCTCCTGTTTCTCTTAATCCTTTTGGTGAGTGGGAACTTGCCTGGGTAAATAATTCGCGTTTGTATGGTGCTTTGAAGATGAAATGCAAAGTGTTAACAGACTGAACCCACTGGCGGGTGTATGCATTTTGATAACTGAGTTTAGATATCTTCTGTATACTGATGTAAATAATCTCTTAACTTATTTATATGCATAAATATATACATATATATGCAAGAAAAGGTGCCAGATGCACAAACTCCACAAGCTCACAGTATTATCTGCCTCGTAACTGAAGATCAACATCTGTAGCTTTACTGGAAACATAATCAATCTACAATAGTTGCACGGTACCAACATTTTTAACATGAATACCTTTCTCCTGCCTAGAAATTAGGCCCTTATTTCTCCAGTGACTGCAGGCAGCATTTTAGATGCTGCTTTTCGCTTTTCTTTTTTGAGAAATGGATACATCAGGCTCAGATTACTTTCAATATTTTTTTCCATATTGAAGGCAATACATTTTACTTTCTACAACCAGAAGTCCTTACTGCCGTCACTGTAAAAGCATAAAGCTGGCAGTAAACCACTTTTGCATAAAATTTCCTGAGGGCTGCATAGAAACTGCTACCTCCTGTTTTCACAGTGTTTGTTCTGGGGAGGGGGTCTGGAGCTAAATGTGAAATATTAATTAGCAGGCTGTTCATTGCTTTGGCTCTTGGCCTAGACACCGTGCTGATGCCAATACACCAGTATTAAGTTGCCGGGATTCACTGGGGGGAAAGGGCAATTGAAAATCAATTGCGTCAAGTAGAAATCCCTTCTCCCAGCAACACGTAAGCACAGGGAAGGACTGAGATTTGCTTGGAAAGCTTTTATTCTATGCTTGAATTAGTGGAAAGAGCAAGGCAAGCAGCAGGTAGCAACGATAAGGACCAGCAAGAAAACGTTTTTCCCCCAAAAATAATTAATGTTTAGGGAGTGTAACTTTAGATGCCCTTAAAAGAAACCAGTTTGCAAAGGAGTGGGGTATTTGATTATATTTTTTGTGTGCAAATTAGTCACGCTTTAGAAAGGTAAATTAAAAATCTACCCCACGCTGCATACAAGGAACCTAAAATGGAAAACCACGATCCATTTTTATTCCTTCTCCCGTGTTACCACCCCCCACCCCACAACTTTGAGAAACGATTCTCCAGTTGCTGACTTAACCCACAAAACCTTAGTAGGCTGGAAGAAGAGTCTCGTTAAAATGCCAAACCAATGAACCCTCACCTTCTCATCTCCCGAATCTGCCCCATAAAGCAAAATGTGAAAAAAGGGCTTGCTTTGTAGGTCAGTTTTTCCGTTTCCTGCATGGTAGCAGACCTTTCCCAGTCCCCAATTCTGTCTACTCCCCTCAGCTCCCTAACACATTTTAAAACACTCATAAAGCTTTTCACGTAACCCACAGTTTAAAAGAAAAAAAGAAAAGAGAAAAAGAGAGGAAAAGCAACTTAATGTTCATTATTTTTCAGTGGCTTTTCCTCCCTGTCCATGGTATCGGCACTGATTTTTCACAGTGGCTTTTAGACTGTGCCAGAGGAAAGTCAGGTAACTTGAATGATTTCTGCACCTGAGCCGTTTGTTTACTGAAGCAAAAGGGCACACGGTTACAGATGAGCAGGATTTCAATTGTAAAAACATCTGCCAAAGCAAGACCTCTAAAGACTTCTCAGTGACTTTAACAAATCACACCCACGCACCTTGTCAAAACGTTGTTCTTCTTTTGCCAACCTGCCCTTACCGGGGGGAGGAGACGCTGGTGCAGGCCAGAGGTGTCATCTGCCTGCACTGGAGGGAAGTGTGCTCCCAGTTTGCCTCTAATGACCGAATTATTTGCTCATTTACCAAGTAGAAAATATAGTTCAAAATAGGAAATATAGGAGTGCCTGCGGGGCTGCAGCAGCTAAGCACGGTCCCAGAGTAAGGGGTGGCAGGATCATGCCCAGCTCCACCTCGGGCAGAGTTTTTGCACTGATTAGGGTGCCAGTGCCCGTGCCACTCACAGCCACTCATTTCGGAGGTGATTTTGGGCTGCGAGCACTCGTTTGGCCTGGGCTGAAGGTCTGAGCACAGACTGGCTTTGACAAAAGTGAGGGGTTTCACAGCATCCTGCTCCCAACTCACGCAGGGCAGAGGGTCTGCTTCACCCAGGACATCACAGCTTCGGGAATCTGGTTCTGGGGAAACAGGTTGCTGCTCTGGGAGCAGCTGGAGTTCCCTTGTTCATGGAAAGTGTTTCAGGCTGCAGTTCTTTCTTCATAATCTTACTGCATCATTCGTAGAGCGCATCAGAGCAACGCATGCTTGCAGCAAGAGCCTTGTTTACTTTCTTTCAGAGGCAACTGTAACTTCTTCAAGATTTGTTTGTAATTTGCTGAGACCTTCTCTGTATGCGGTGGTATGTTTTTTCCACTTGTCCCCTGTGATAATAAACAGCTTTTTAAAGAACTTGAACAGGCAGCCTGACAAGTGCTTTGGCTTTGCTGAAGACTTACCAAGTAGACACTTGGCCAGATCAAGATGGGACGGTGAGCGCCTAACTCATCCTGGCTGCAGACAAGAGAGAGGAGCTGCCACAGCTGGAGAAGGGCGCTCACAGCTGCCACTGGGACCACGAGGGACCTTTCCATCCCCGGGTGCCAACCCAGTTATGGGCAGCGAGGGAAACGGTGATGGTGGCTCAGGGACAGGCTCTGCTGCCGTGCTGTGCCCCTGCAGGGACTGCAGGAGCTCTCTGCGTTTCCACCCTCTGCTGGGGACAAAGTCTTGCTGGCTTGAGGTGCAACACTTGCATTTGGCTGGTGCAAACTGTGCTTGCTGGTCCTGCCAGAGAATACAGTGGCCCTCGAGAGAGCCCTGCTGCAATGCAGTGCTGTCCTGCTCTGGCCACACGCTGCCAGCTCTTCAGGAAAGGATGCTTTTCTGAGCCTGGTTTAGCTCTGCTAACGGTGTCAGCCCCACATCCAGCCCTCAGACACCAGTTCCAGACTCGCAGGGTGGTGCAAGGCTGTACAGCTTTTCCTCTTCAACCACAGCCAGCGCAGGACCCCGGTCCCTCCATCCCACGCTGATGCTGAAAGGCAGCGAGAGGCCCTTCCCTGCAGCTTCGCTCCGTTCCCTCACCTCGGTTGGGCCGGGGAGAACAGGAGCCTGTTGCAAAATTGTATAAATGGCCACCCTCGGGAGCAAAGGTACCCTGGTCAAAGTCAGCGAGGGACGGGTGCGCTGGGAGGAAGGAGAGGTCACTGCTGAGGCCGCTGGGTTTTCAGCTGATGGAACAAACAATTGTAGCAGAAAGAAGCTGCAGCTGCGCACGGAGGACTTGACTGTTGCTTCAGTAGGTAGAAAGGCAATAGAATCACGCCCTGCTGACACACAGCCCCCCCGCCAGCCCAGCGGGACCCACGAGGAAGGGACAGACACTTTCCTCAAGCTCAGCACCCTCCTTGGTCAGTGACCATTTTGTGAAGCGCCGGCAAGCCCAGGTTTGAGCGCCTTTGCTGGGAAAAGTCCTGCTCTTCCCCATTCCTGGCCCCCAAGCACAGGCAGCTGGCCCATGAGGTGGCCACTGGTGGCACAGCCGATGGGCAACTTCCACCCCTGCAGCGAGCGGCTGTGCCCGAGAGCAAACTGGCCCCTCTGCGGAAGCGCCCCCTTTGCTCCCGGAGGGAAGAGAGTCAGAGCTCCAGAGCTCCAGCTCTGACAAACCCTTTGCAAACAACTAAATTATGCCCAACCTCTCACGTCCGGAGACTCATCCCATCCACTGAAGGCAGCAACTTAATTAACTGCTTAAAGCCTCGTGAGCCAGGAGACTTAGACCTCCCGGGCCGGAGCAAATGAAGCTGTCAAGATTTCATGCTCCCATTACCTGCCAGACTCTTTAACCCTGAGTTTAGCAGATGTTAATCCTGGCCCGGGTGACTTGTGAAGGGGAAAGCTGCTCCTTTAGAAGTCATCCGGGTCCGATGAGGCAGGGAGTGGGTGAGGAGTCCCCACCGGGGCCCAGGGGACACGGCCCCATGGTGGTCATTCTCCTTGGTGACAAAGCCTGCCCTGGCTTGGACAGAGGCTTTGGATTTTCTTTTTCCTCCTGTTTGAAGCCGGCTTAAAGAAGCAACGAGGAGGGGAAGGGGACGGGGGGGGGAGTGTTTGTTAAAATTTAAACCCATGTTCAGACAAAGAAGCATGTAAC
>JAOXJM010000012.1:43930560-43941488 GCA_026413425.1 Tringa solitaria
GGGGGGGAGTGTTTGTTAAAATTTAAACCCATGTTCAGACAAAGAAGCATGTAACCAGGGCAGAAACAAAAAGCAGGGCAGGAGCTTGACACAAAACATGACTCAGAAGATAACGGGCCAAATCTGGAGAGAGGCAGCAACCACCTGCAGCTTCCACCCGGCTGAGCTGAGGACCCGTCCCCGTGCTTTTAATGTCTGCCTCATCTTCGCTCTTACACTCTTGCCTTTACGAGGAGTGAGTCATCTTGCGTCAACTGAGGATAGGCTGGATACAATTATTTATTTATGTCAAACCCTCCTCCCTGCCCCCACGCATCCCTGATCTCATCCCCCTCAGAAAACAGGCGCTTTATTAAACAAGGGCTGGAAAACTCCACCTCACTTGGCTTTTGCTGAGGCTCCTTGTTGTCCAGTGGCTGGCTGGCGAGGAGATGGTGGGCACGGGCTGCACAGGACCTCACAAATAATGTCCTCTATGGCCTTGTTCGGCCTTTTGGAAACGGGCATCCCTCTCTCTGCAGGGTGGGATGGAGCTGGGCACCTCCTCAGCTAAACAAATATGCCAGGAGATGGTCACAGAGACCAGCAGGCTCCAGCCTGAGCCCCCTGGGCACAGATATTGCTCGGGTCTTGTAGCCTCAGAAGGAGCACAAGAGCTTCCAGCACAGGGCACTCAAAAGCCAGGGGAGAAAATGCCCCCATTTAGCTCCAGCCACTGCAGGGGTCTCTCCCCTCCCTCCCTGCCGCAGGCTGCATGCTTTGCTCCCCTTCCTGCTAAAAGCAATGCCATGTCCAGAAGCAGACACGGACCACTGTCTGTACCAAAGAGCAGCAGTGGTAGCGGGGCCGGAGGCACACACACATGTGCAGCATCACCTGGTTCACCCACCAGGGCAAGCAGCTTGGGCAGAGGCAGCATATCCCACCTCCCAGATGTAGGCAGGAGGGCAGGACATGATGATACCAACAGAGGCCACTAATTTAAATTCCACACATGAAATCCTGTACCTACTGAACTGGAATCCTTTCCAGCAGATTTTCCTGATGCGAAGCCAAACGCAGCTCTAACTAGTTATCAATTGCTTCCATAATGTGGCTTGAGACTGAGGAGAAAAATACAGGAATTACTGGCAGTGAAGGAATTCAGGCTTCCCAGAAGGTGATTGGGGGTGGGGGGAGAAATTACACTAGCAGGAGATACAAACACTTTTCTTAGTAATTACATCAAACTGTCTCTTGGTGCAGACTTTAATAATTCATGCATTTAAACTGTTGTCTCCCACAGAGAGAATTGCAACGGTCACAACTGTCGCCGTGCTTCAACAAGGGGTTCAGCTACGCCTCGCCACGCCAGAACCCTTCTCTCAAAAGCGGAGCAAGCAAGGACAGACACCCAGCCCTGAAGGAACCTTGCATCCCATCCCACCGGCAGCTCTCGCCAGACACCCAGCCCTGGAGGAACTTTGCATCCCATCCCACCAGCAGCTCTCGCCAGCCTGCTGACAGACCGGGAGCAGCACCCGCTTGGGCTGGGATGCAGCACCCCAACGCGAGGTGTTTCTTGCCTGGAGAGTGAGCTTCTTTCATTTCCCCCACCCACGCTGGGCGTAACTGTGGTAAAACGCACTGTGGTTTCTCTCAGGGTGCCCGCAGCTCCACCCCCAAGTACTGTAGGGGACGGGGTGTAGAAGCCCCCTCTCCAGCACAGGCGGCGTGGAGGTGACCCGATGGATTCGTTACCTGCAGCCGCTGCCCCGGACACAGGTTTCCAGGCTATCGCCGGGCTCTGGCCTTGCCAGGGAACTCAACTGGAGAAGAATTTAATGCCCTCGGTAGCTCCGGGCAGAAATTCCCTCCTGCAAGCAACACGTTGCTGTAGGAGCTTGTTGTGGTAGCCTCCTTGCAGCTGTTTAGGGACAGACAGGAGAGTGTGGGTGACCATCAGGGACAAGGAAATCCACACGCTGTGCTACAGGTACGCTGGCAGGGAAAGAGGAAACTATGAGGAAAGAGGAAACTATGAAGTGTTTGGGGAGGAAGCTAGAGTGGTATTTGGGGAGGAAGCTAGAGTGGTATTTGGGTAGAGGAAACTGAAGGAACAAGCAGTGTATTAAGCTAGCTCCATGCTTTGATGGAGCTTCCCGGTCCCCAGGAGAGGAGAAAGGGCCGTTCCCCACTCCCTCCCCCTCCTCTTTTTTTGTTTTATAAACCACCCAGGAGTTTCCCACCTCCAGACCTGGCAGCTCTAATTTATGCCAACCTTGAAGGCCGTCATATCTGCTGAAGATCACCAGAGGACACCATCAACCAGAGACACCTCACCTCCAGCCACCCTGGCAGAACAGCAGCTACATCAGCTCCGCTCCGTCCAGACCGTCCTTGGCCAGGTGGATAAAAAGCCCATCGCAGCCGCTTTGTGGGATCTGCCAAGAACGGATGGGGCTCCGAGAGGGGCCAGAGGCGGCCCAGAGGGGCTGCGTTCCTTCCTACCTGCAGGACCGGGGACAGGCGAGACACCGAGTGGCTTTTCTAGCTGTGACTATTGCTTTTCCTTCCTCTGCTTCAGCTCGGCCTGCAGCACGGGCATAAAGCAGCTCTTGCCCCAGAGCAATGCCTCGTTCAGTAATACTTCAAAAAAAAATTGGGAAAAAAAAATCACCTGGAAATGTGAAGAAAACTGTGCTTCAAAAGATTTATTACATATATTTGTACATATTTTACATGAATGGAATGTTAAACATACAACCTAAAAATCAATAAAAAAATATTTTCATTCATGATTATGTACTGGCAAACCACTGAAAAGAGTACCTTAGAACAACTTAAGTCAACTTGCAATCATACTGCTCAATTAAAAAAAAAACCACAACGTTTTACATTAGACATTGCAAATTACATTCCGATTTCTGCTCCGGGTAACGAAGGAAGACATCTTTGTCCATTACCACTGCACGTACGGGTGGCATCTCAGAAGCTAGCACGGAGTTCCCTCTAACGCGTTGTGGGCAGGGTTAGCTCTGTGGGACGAGGCATATAAAAAAGGGGAATACACACTCTGCTCCCTACCGCGCGGGCACCTGCCAAAGGGTAGGAAAGAGCCAGAATGAGATGCGCAATCAAGCGATAAGGTCAGTGCTGGATCACCCCTCGTACAGCCTGACGCTGCAGCTTTTAAAATTAAGTAGTTCCTTAAAACATCCCCTTTACAGCTAAGCCACCTCCCTTCTTCCTTGAAAGTTACAGTGCTTTGGCAATATCAGCTAGGAGAGAATTCTTGACTGTACGATAACAGATACTTCAGCTTCATCTTAACATGCACAGGAAAAGCACAGAATCACACTTTGATGTCTCTTCCTGTTAGCATTTCACACCTTTAGAGCTTGTGACGAGTCATGTTGAGAAGTGTTTACTATTAAATATAACAAATTAGCAATAAAAGGGACAGATTTGAGAGAAAACAAGAGGAATGGGATTCAGCAACAGATTATGTACTTGCAACATCGGGTTACTTACACTTGAATCTCTGCCAGAATCAAGCAAATCCTACTTATCATTGCAAAATCTTTGCCAAAGCGCACCCAAGGGCAAAAGTCTCTCCAAACAAATATACATAGATTAAAAGCTGCCAGAAAGATCAGCTAGTGGGCTTGCTGCCTCCTACTTCTTGTACACTGGCAATTTATTAGATCAAAGGCAGAACCGAGTCCAACCTTTTTCAGGTGCACGATATTCCTACGACGGTTCTACCTGAGCGAGCCTTCAGCAGCTAGTAATGCCCCGCAGCAAGGTCATTTTACAGTTTATGCCATCATCAGCTCTGACGTACTTAATTGAGAAATGACTTTATAGAACCCACTGTAGAGGCTTGGGAAGCCGGCCCAACTGAGTAGTAAGATAATGAAATGCAACTTAAGAGTAAGGATTGGTTTGTTGTTTGGTTTTGTACGTTCCCCCCCCTGTCCCTGCTACAGGCTAAAACATCTTCAGCCTGATTTTAGAACCAGGTTTCTTTATATGGAGAACCATCACAGAAGTTTTACACTTAGGAAACAAAAACTGGACACAGTTCTGTCATTAATTTCTCACACAGTATTTTGAAGGACAAGAAGTAGCATGAGCTGATGACACCGCTGCAGGAAAAACCACTTTGGGCTGGGTTGTATCAAAACCCCTAACAAGCCCTCCTCTTCCAGCTACAAACTCTTATCTTACTTTTGCTGATGCCAATGGAAAGCCTGTCCAAAGATCGAGGGGATACGGCCTAAAATGTGTCTTGCCTTCAGCTAGGAAGAGAAGAAGATGACTTTTAAGCTTGGAAGGGTGGAAAGCAAATCATAAAATATAGCACTCATCAAAAAAAAATAATCCTCCACTGGCAAAGGTGAGCAGCAGCTCTGCGCTCCCAGGTACACGGTAGTCTCTTGCCAGGAAACTTCCAACTGTACAGCAAAATTAGTAGGTACAAACCAGCAAAAGCAAATTTACACAGCTATATTCTCTTTCAATAAGGGAAATCGCCTAAAATTCACAGAAACTCAGAGAGATCTTGGCCTACATCAAAACCAACATACGCTTTGTTGCTGTTTGCATACAGATAGCAGCAAGACTCAAGTGCCACGTTCCCTGCTTTTGGTGGAACACAGAAGAAATGGAGCAAGTTTCTGAAGCCCTCACCTGGAAGAGGTGGCGTACTAAAAGCATCCATGTGCACATCTTGTATATTAGACATTATCCAACCAGAAACACCAAAGATCCACGTTTCTGAATAAAAATTCTCTTTCCCACAGTTGCTGAGATTTTAGTCTTCTGGGAGGCAGTTTTACCAGCTCTCCAGCCTTTCAGCAAAGACTTAGTTAAAAAGCCAGTGCTCCTAGCACTAAGAACTAGGATAAATATAAAAATCTTAAGATTAAGTCATAAAACCCCTTTCATGTCATAAAGGGAGGGAGAGGGGGGAAAAAAAAGGTCACAAGTATCCACCCAAGTCTTTGTACATTACCTACATTTTTTCCATTTCAAAATACTGCAGTACACTTACCCTTGAATATGAAAGTTAAATTGATTACAAATAAGACCATCTGTTTTACGCTTTATTCTTCCCAAAAATAAAACACCACAAATTTGCAGTGTGCTTCGTATTTTCGCTTTTACGTCCCACCGAACTCATCGCTGAATGTACACGTTGAAAGAAAATTAGCTACCTCCTTCAAAAAGAAAGTGTTATTCTAGATATACTGCCTTATCAGAGCCAGGACAACGGGTGCCCTGTGGCGACAAACAGCGTGGTTCTCTTGGTACTGCATGGAGTAGGGTTACATACCATCCAACTCACAGCCACCTCCACTATGAACTTCAAAACACAAGTTGCTACTCAAGATACATGGCTATGTTACAAGTTCAGAAAAATCTCACGTTTCAAGACAGTGTTGAGTCTACTCTTCCCCTTCTGGCAAGCAGCATGTGTATGGCAGACCTGAGTATGGGAATTATTTCACACCCTTTCATACTTAGGGAAGATATAGGCCAGATGACAGAAAAAACTCTGAAACCGCACAGAATTGGCAATCTCAACATATTTACAGGCAAAGAAGCATATCGCACCGTAATTTAAGTTATTGCTTCTTGTGGACAAGTGTGATACTCCTTGATAGAGACACAGGACTTGTTTGGTGTTTATTTTTTCCCTTTCTGAAGCACAATGACTGAGGACCACTGTGAGGATGTTTTTAAAATGAAGGCGTTGCCTATGACTAGAGCTACGTCTACAGCATGGTCACCACCAACTGACCAACACAGCTTGGTGACAGAAAGCTCACATAGGTGAATTTCCACAGGCGTTTTCAAACTCAAGTATCACTCTCATGCTTCCAGGGTCATTCTAGGCTTGGTTTTTATTACAGGTTTATTACAAAAAACCCTCTTATAGTCTTTCAGAAGAGATGTGTGGATACCAAAAATGCCAAACTAAGATCTAAGGCTGATCTTATATCAGTTCCTCAAATAACCCAAAGTAGCACTGCTCTACTGTGCTGATAGGAGCAGCAACACTCTCTTGCCTGCAAACCCGCGCATCAGTGCGACTGCTAGTGGCATGCTTTTCAAGCACTGGTCCTAAATGTAGGACAGCAGTGATAACTGCTGGCTCTTTACACCAGCTACTTGCATGTGAATACAGAAAATTAAGGTTTTTGAAAAAAAACAACAGTAAATTAACTAGAAATATGAACTACCAAAACTGAGCTTAAGTTGTAAACAGATTTATGTTTATAATATTTACCTACTTAATCCCCAAGCCAAAGACTATCTATGACCTCGGAGCACGGGACACCAAAACACTTACCTAACCCCTTTACACTATTACAGGTGAGTTTCTGTAGGCATGAAGCCAACAGTAAACATTAAATCAATGCAAATGCAAAAGCTTTACTTTCAGAAGATAACAGGAATTTAAAATATTGGGAAAGTGGGCCTGCAGGCAACACCACTATTTGAGTATTACAGGTGCTGTAAAATTCCTCATCCCCTCCCTCCCCCCATGAAAATACAAGGCAACACAAATATTCTCAGCTAAAAAGGAATCTGTACAGGGAACAACTGTACATTTGATGTGACTACAGAATTCAAAGTGTGACGAAATGCTTCTGCTCCCACTGAAAAAGAAAATACAACAGGGCCCCATAGTTACAGGTTCAGCTGAAACCAGTGATGCAAGCCCAAAAATGTAGAAACTGCATCAGTGACTAGAACAATTATCTAGTTTGGACTCCTTTAGATTTACAGCATAACAAAGGCATTTTACAGAGCAACATTCAAGAGCAAATGTTATCCAGGCAAGAATAGCTCTGCAAGCAGGATAGGAGAGTTTAGTAAGATGCACTGCACTTGTTCTCCAGATAGCAGCAGTTGCTCCTGTTCTTTGCCCTTTTTGATATGAATCACAGTAGCAACAGAGAAAAGGATGTACTTGAACAAAATAAGAAAAGCAGAATTATGTATGTACAAAAAAAATGTTTGAGGTGTTGTGCAATTTATTTTAACTATTGAAATCTACTAAAAATGCTGTCGCTAATAAATATTCATAACTTCCCTGTACTGTGAAATTCAGAAACTAATAATTCTTGATATAAAAAGTATGCTTCTAAGCCCTGATAACTGTTCCAGTTTATTGTCTTTCTTTTTTTCCCTGTCTTTTTTTTTTTTAAACTGTGATACTATATGGGAACTAATACTCATCCACAGTTTTACTTGGTGTACCCCTCCAGAGACATCCTGTGTTTCATGGAGCCCTGGTTATACCAATATAATACAGTAAAATAATAATAAATTAAACAAATGTAGGTGCATTTTTTTAAAACAACAAACCACACTGTCAAATGCTGGTCTGCACATGAAGAGACCAAGGATTTAGATGCAAAGTACTACAGATCCTGCCATCAAAAAAAACCCCATTCAAACAAGGAAACAAAAACTGGCACGCAAGTGTTTTAAAAATTAAACACAAATCCCACCTCGATGTTATCTCACCCGTGCCTATAAAAACCTCTTGCTATGCCCACATTTGCAGTTATTCATTTACACCTCAGGAGGCAGCCTGGAGATGAGAGTAGTACAATAAAATAATTACCTGAAACATTTTTAAAAAAATACCCGTTAAACAAATTACCTTAACTGGCAGCACTTAAAACTGGTAATTCTTTTTTTTTTTTCCTATTTAAAAAAAAGTTGCATAGCTGTAAGATTTTGCTTTGCTGCATTTTTTGTTGTTGTTGTTTTTACTCACAAGCAGTAAAAGAGAAGTTTTAGTTACTTAAATAGCAATACAGTGTGCAGATTTCAACAATCCCTATAGCTTGATCAATATAAATTAGTTACCTGTCTTGGTTTTACTCTTTGGACTGCATTGTGACAAAGGTTTAGTTACAAAGTTTTGAAATACAGTATTCCTATGCAGAGAAGTTTATGTTTTCTGTTCTTGAAAAAAGTGAAGAACATAAAACAGGCGTGAATTCAGTAAATTAAGGTCACACTGTTAGATTATATTTAGTTAGCCATTTACTCTTCCTTCAGCCAACGAGAAGGTGAAAACGTTCCCACTCAAAACCGGGGCCATCCTCCTGCAAGGGTCTCAGACAGCACGTATCGAACGTCTCCGCTTCCACTCGAGGCGGTAGGAAACACGTCCAATAACTTGCTTCTTCACAGAACCAGAAGTTAGGCTGAAATTAGGAACTTTGGCCTTCGATACAAAAGTGTCAGTAACGTCTGTGGGGAGTCGATTGTTACAGAATGTGCAGCATTTTCAAAATCCCTGTGTGTCCTTTGCATGAGTGTTTGGTATACCGAGCACTACTGGCAAGTAACCGGTGTCTGCAATGCTTTTTCCATGTCACTGTCCATCTTTGCCTTTTTCAGTCACAAAGAACTGTAAGTCTCAAGCCAGGCACGCTGCGTGCAGCACAGGAACCTCACATCTATGTTTTCTGATCAGTGGAAGCAGCTGTTGAAAAAGCAGAAGACAAATACACCATCATTTCAGCTATTTCAGTTTATAACATGCTCAAACAGCGTGAACACGACCACTGTGTTTTCCTTCCCCTTTCCCTTAAGCCCCTAATTATCACCATCCCTGCTCTGAGAAGGCGCAAATTGGATTTAACATGAGGTTAGACACCCACGAGCACAACAGAGACAAACTACAGCAGGTGTTCCACAATTCAGTTGTTGGGGGCAATAAAGGAAACATCTTTATTCATTAATTTTGGCTAACACTGCCCTGAGGTTAAAACCATTATCCCTGTAGCAGGATACCTTCCTTCAGGTTCTCCCTGCTACCCCTGCAACAACCACAGCGCTGCAACTCAACCTGCAAGGCAGGCACATTAAGCAAGATGAAACAAACACCAGTGACGATGTCTTCAGATTTATTTTGTTTTCATTCCCATCAGAACAACAAAATCAAACCCTCAGCTAACAGCCAGAATTTCAGATATCTCGACTTTTTTTAAGAATTATGATGATTGTTGGTGTGTTTAGCAATGCTTAGGGGTAGTAGTTTAATACAAGATAAAGTTTTCAAACTAATCAACTAAAAGAATAAACCTATCCTTTAAACCTTTGACACCAACTGTAGATCAGAAATCATTAGCACAAGACATAAGCTGGAAAAACCTCTGAGAAGTGATGGATAGAACATGTTAATACTTTTGTTTATTTATCTATTTTAAACATTCTAGAATGCATTAACATGAAAGTGGTTTTGAAAATACCTAGTTTCAACTTCTTCGTATGATTCCAAAAGCTTTTGGTCAGAAATAAATTCCAGTACTCATGGAACAATCCAAAATTACACAATTGTATTATTTTAATTTTGTTTCATTTCCATGGAAAAAATACTCTTTAAAAGTTAACGCTAAAGCTTTATTGGCACTGACTTGCCACTTTCCAATACTAAAACTGGAACACATCATTTCAGGCCGTGCCATATAAGGATGCAGAAACATTTTACATATTGCAATATACGTCAATACTTACAGATTAATATTGCAGTTCTGTGACACAATAGTAAATTCCCAAATTAAGAAAAATAGCATAAAGAGTTATTTCAGATAATAAAGACATTTACTGTTGAAATGTAGGCATCTAAAAATAAGTATTACCTAAAAACATGAATCTTGTCTTAATCAGATGGATGCTCAGGGCAAGATCTATTTACTTCAAACCACTCATCTATGCAGCTGTTGGATGCAAGACAAAAATGAAAACAATTGACATGAATGAATCTCTCAGTAACATTTAGCAGTAAGATATGAATATAAATTGGTTTCTCCTAATTTCAATGAATAGTAGGATTTCATATTATACAAAGAAGCGTATGTATACAGACACATATTTCAAGACTCATTGAAAGTGTAATAACCCCAAACAATAATATCTGGATATTAAACACTGTTGAAAAACTAAATATCTTAAGTGTTAAAATTTTCTAAGGAAGCATTTTACAAATTACTATCCAGCTTTTACATACAGATTAGTTCATTACTAACACTATCATCATGATTGTACCATTCACTAACATTTTACTTCCTGTAGTTACAGACACCTGTAAAAACAAACGCAAAACTGGTTTAAAAAGTGTTTCCCTTTTCCCCTCCAAGTCTATTAGCATTTGACACAACTTTTATTATATAGGCACACGCAACATAAGCTCTCTAGCTCTGATGTGCACTCCTTCCCCATTCAGGTAATTTTGCCTTTTTTCTCTATGAGCTTTTCATACAACCCAACAAGACTATAGCAGGGAAAATTGACTTCAAATACATTGCTGGAGAGGCAAAAAGATGTCATTTTTAAAGACATCTTTAGGGTTCCTGCTGTTGTTGTTTCTTTTTTATTGTTCTCTTACATGTAAAAGAGTTTTAGTGCTCCTTTAAGCACCCCTTAGAGAAGCTACCCAATAAATGCAAACTTCTGGAATTTTATAAGCGTCCCGAGGAATACTTGCCCTTTATGATATATGCAGAGGCAAGGCAGCCGTGCTATAGTATCTCCTTGCTGCAGCTCTTCCAGGCATATTGCACACTCCCCAGCATCTTTACTCAGCACATCCTCTGAAGAAAAAGCACAACGTTAAACAGTTAAAAAGCAGGCTATTACAATAAAAATGTTCTTTATTCCAAACATAAAGGTCAGCTACAGAAGATACTTCTAGTCCTGCAGAAAATCACGTCAAGGTGAGGACCAGTCACACACCAGCTGACTGAAGATTCCTGATGGGAGACATCTTTAACAGCTCAAATTAAAACATGGTTATGATTCAGCTTCTTGGCTAAACACAGCCATAGCTCAAAATGAAGTCCTATAGGAAGACACCCATATGGAGAAGTGGGGTAGCCATAATGAATATCCAGTAACCCTTTGGAGTTTCTACT
>JAOXJM010000012.1:43947762-43983944 GCA_026413425.1 Tringa solitaria
CAAGTTTGCTGATGACACCAAGCTGTGTGGCACAGTCAACATGCTGGAGGGAAGGTACGCCATCCAGAGGGACCTGGACAGACTTGAGAGGTGGACCCATGCGAACCTCATGAAGTTCAACCAGGTCAAGTGCAAGGTCCTGCACCTGGGTCACATCAATCCCAGACACAAATACAGGTTGGGTAGAGAATGGATAGAGAACAGCCCCAAGGAGAAGGACTTGGGAGTGTTGGACAAGAAGCTCAACATGAGCTGACAATGTGTGCTGGCAGCCCAGAAAGCCATCCACATCCTGGGCTGCATCTGAAGAAGTGTGGCCAGCAGGTCAAAGGAGGTGTCCCTGCACATGGCAGTGGGTTGGAACTCCATGTTATTTAAGGTCCCTTCCAACCCAAACCATTCTATGATTGTATGTGCTTCTCTCACGTCACTCAGTAACTGTTTTTGCAACCTGGTAATGGCTGCAAGCAAAAGCTTTCTCTTCTAGTCCATCCTAAGCACTAGGAGGCCAAGCAGTTTCTTTGCCATTCTACCTGTTGTTTTTCAGCATTCTGGCTGCCACAAGAGGAACATTCTCGATTCAGCATGCTCCAGCTAGGGATTATTCCTGGATGACCAGGTCAGTCCTCCACTGCTGCTCAAAAATTGAGGCAGATTCTTTAGTGCTCAGAGCACTCAATAGCAGGAGAAAGATCATTCAGTTGTCACTGCAGAAGATGCTTATTTTGCGACTCGGAGCTCTGCAAGGTACAGGGTCTGTCAGCAGATTGAGCAAGGCCAAGCTAAATCCATTACCTTTGTTAACGTATAAAGACTGCACCTTCACAACCAGAAGCTAAAGTTGCACTGCCCTCAGAGCAGGACATATCTTCTGAAGAAGCAGTGGGTTCCTGGCCAGATAAATTTCTTACTGCTCTAATACAAGCAACCTCCTCCAGATCAGGTAGAAGGAATATTTTTAACCTCTAGTGTTTTTACTTGAACCACAGCTAAGTAGTTTTCAGGATTCACAATACCAGAAAGTTGAGCATGTGGAAATTCATAATTCAGCTCTCCTGATTAACTTTAATCCAAATTCCCTTTTATACTGCTGAAAAAACCAAAACCTGTATGCTAATCAAACAAGCACATGTTGTAACTTTTCATGCACTTCTAACATGCACAATAACCCCAAACACCACTCCTCGACTTGCATGGTAATACCTAGAACTTAGGCAATCTAAAAACACCTTCCCCCACCACACTCCACAAAACCATAATAACCTCTCTCAAGCAAACTGAACAGCTACAACAGATGTGACACTTCCTCAACTAGTAACAAAGCATTTGATGAATTTGGGGGGGGGGGAGGAGAAGTAAGGGGAGTGTGTGTTTGGCATCTCACTCTTCACCCCTTGCAACAGCACAGCAGCCCATTACAATTTCCTATTTAAAGTCCAAGCCTTATCCTTGGTTTCCCTTTCCCTCTCACCTTGCTCAGTGTTGGTCCAAGACTGAGACATCTATATATAAACAGATACCCATCACAAAAGACTTCCTGCACAAGCATTGCCTATAGTCTTTGGTGCTCCCTTCTCTTAAAACACAAAGGTAAAGGGAAGGGAGCACTGAAAACAAAATAAAAGTTGCACAAGCAAACAAGAGAAGTATTTGCAGAATAAGGGCTAAGTTGCAATACTTTTATGGCAATACCATGCTGAGCTAGAGGGAGGTGGCTGCAGAGGTTTCATTGTTTCTCAGCTAACCCAACATTTGAAGAACTGGATTTAGATTTTTGTGGGACATTCTCAACTTTCAGAAGCTAATTCTGAGAAACAGCTAGAAGCTTCCTGTTCAGACAGATAACAATCAGGTGTGCGGTAGAGAAAAAATACTCACTTTTTTTTTTGAATAAAGATAAAAACTGAAATAGTAGCGATAAAATTACTTTTTAGGGAGCAGGATGAGTATAAAAGTCTGTATAGTCCTAGCTACCCGGACACAGCTCTAAATAGAGGGGAGAGGGATTTGTGCACTTAGGGAAACAGTTCTTTTGTAAAGAGGTTTGTTTCAATGGCCTCAATGGAAATCCATCTGCAACTTTAAGATACATGGTGTCAAAAAAAAATTTAAATAACACACCTTTCATATAGTGTCCAATCAAGATATCTTGCTCATAGACGAAGTCAAGTTTGCATCCCAGGACTCCCAGTGAAGAGCTAGGCTTGGAAAAAAGGCCAAGGAGATATAAAGCTCTTCACTTCTGAGCAACAAGATCCACAGCCACTCCTACGCTATTGTGACCAGCGTACCAACCTTCTCAGTCTGTATTTATGCTTCTGGTAGAAAGCATTTGGGTGAAAGAGATACTCATGCAAGATGAAATTTATCTACCCAATTGGACATGAAACCTCTTGTGCTCCTGTCTTGAGATTTATTGTCAGAGTGACTACGCATTTCCACAGTGAATCAAGATTTGCTCTCAACACAATTATCTGATCGACTCTGAAACTTCTACTTAAGCTACAGTCTTTCCAACTTAGGTTTAATCAGTCTGCTTGCAGTTTGAGATGCCCTTGAATGTTAAATCATCTCAAGATAGCTAAACAACTTTCTCCTGTTGCACTGACTTCTAAAGATAAGTTCCATTCCCCACATTTATAAGTACCATTCTTAAATTGTCAAATTTTAGTCTAGATATGGGCCAGAGATCTGCACCTGTTCACAAACAAACCACAAATAAACAGTCTTTTCTTCCAGCACATGATGTAAAGAGACTTTGTGCCAGCCTTACCCATCCTGTACTAAGTCCCCATCCCAACTGAACCGATGTGTATTTGTGCTTTGAATGACTCAAGGGGTAACTTGTTCTTGACCAGTGTTTCCTTGGGATGCTGTGTTTGTCCCAAGGCATCCTCCCCTACCTTCAGAAACTATTCCTGGATGATGAAAATACTTCTAAATATTGACTCACCAGGAGGCAACTGGGTAAAAAACCCTTGAATGCAGCAGTACCAAACTAGTGCCCCACAGTGCAACTCCACCATGAATAGCGTACCCCAGCACATACCGTCTAAAACAAAAGCTGCTTATTCCATCGCATGGAACAAGGAAGCTGCCTTTAGGCCCTTTTCTTGGTTTTTAAACCAATATTACATGACCTCTCAGGTTATTGGATATTAATCTTGAATGTCAGGAGTTAAATCAAAAGTAGCAAGTAAAGGGGCAAGCCCACAAGAAAAGAAACAGCAGCAAAACAACACTCCTTATGAAACAGTGTAAGCAACTGTCACTTGGGGAATACCTCCTCCTCAGCTTCATTGGGTAAGAATGATTTACTCTTCTCAAGGCTGAGTTTACCATCAAAGAGAATCTTATACCACAAATATGCTACAAAAGAAGGAGAGGTTGAGTAAATGGCCAGGGGCAACCAGCATGTATTGCTGACATAAAGAGTCTGCTGCAGTTAAGAGGGTTGTTTCTCACAGGGAGCTGGAGGGCAACTTATAGAAGTGGGCAAGAAAGAATATCAGTGTGGGATCCATGCATGCAGATAATTTATCACTTTTGTTCTTTGCTAAACAATGATTCTTATCTTTGAAAAGTAAATCCTAGCAAAATATTTATATTTATACTTATATGTACCTGCCAACCTGTACCAGCACTAAGAAATTGCTATGATAGATGCAAAATCAGTTTAGGTATGTTGAGAACTTGGGATCATAACCCAGAGATCCAGCCTAAAGGTGGCTGAACCACATGGTATTCCCCAGAACAACAGGCAGAAAGTTGTCATTTCACCAACAGGTGCACATTCAAGAAAATTGAAAAAGGCCTGAGGTGCAGCTTGCCTTGTGTAGCAAATTACTTCTTTTACCAAAGGTAGAAAAAAACCCCCACAAACAAACAAAAAAACCCAAACCAAACCACCACAACCAACCAGGCATAAAACCTCAAGAGTGTTTATCTACAGAAGCTTCTTCTGGTAGTAAATCAATTGGGAATCTAATTGAATGAGGAAAAGATATCACTGTGGTTAGGAAGAGGGTGAAGAATTCTTTTCATGTACCATGCAGAGACAGTTCTTTTCAAATAGCTTTTTGGTCAGAAGGAAGACTTAGCTATGATGCTGTAAGCCTGTTAAAATGCACAACTTTGCCAAATCAAGACTAGGTACTATTGCCAAGCGTTGACAAAGACTGGGAAAGTAAAGCAAAGTGTAGATGTGGCAGAGTAGCTAAAGCAGAAGATGGTTGTCTCTGATCAAGCTGAAGGTCAGATCTAAGTCTGAAAAGATCTTGCAAAAGCAAGATGTTGATATGACTGTACAAAAGGATCCCACTGAGGTTAGGAAATCCCTCTTGCTTTGGCAGCTTTTTCAAGTGACTAAGCTTATTTTATCCCCAACACGAAAGGGGACCAAAATGATTACAGAAGACAGTATTTCCAAATGGAAAGGCTTCAACCATTCAGTGTTGCTGAAGTTACAGTCAGAAGCCTAAGAAATTGCTTTGTAATGATTTTCAATTAAGAAGTTTCATTCTAGTGATAATCTGTAAGAAATCGAGAGTGTGATGGGGACCTGCTGGCCTAACGAATCTACGAGAACTCATCTAACACCATGCAGGTGAAGCAGGCACATTAGAAACCTTAATGGAAGGAAAGGGTATGGGAATGTTGTCCTTGAAGAGCAGAGGCAGAAAGGGAATGAACAGAGGAAGCTCAGATGCAGATAGCTAGCCTATTACCCTGGGCAAAATAGGCTTCTTTAATGGTGACCTCTTTTGAAGCTGGATGTAGGATTTGATTAAGAGTTCTGTTCACTTCATCCTTTTTCAAGTTCCTATTCCAGGCTTCCTACAGGTGCCCTGAGCACAATGGGTTTTGCCAAGTCTTTTTTCCAGTCTTTTAACATTGGCCAAATAACTGACTCATTTCTTTGCAAGCTTGCAGAGGAGTTTGGTTTGATCTGATGCGAAATGAATGCATAGGGAGCAGTAAGGAAGATGGCAAGAAAGATGAAACTATGGGCCTAAGCTCAAAACAGGAGGAGGGGAGAAAAACAGGTGTGTCTGACTAAGGCACTATTCTTAGGGAAGATACGAGGCATTACTGAGCAATACACAATGAAAACAGTTGTGCCAAAACTCAGTGTGCATAAAGTCTGGCTTATTAACCCCAGTGCCAGGTGCTAGGCCTACAGGGTGCTTTTCCCAGCAGGCTCAAATTGAATGTCTGGTGTTGACGTGCATACACAGGACAGGGATATAAATCACTGCATAATTTTGACTTGTCTGTCTTTTCTGTTCACAGCAGACAGACTGCTTTTTACAAGCTACTCCTATTTTAAATGCAATTATCTTTGCGATATAGATGGAATGCAAAACATGTCTGAATGCAAAAGCTCTGATAACATCAAATCTTGAGTCAGAGTTTTCAAAGTTATCTCAATTTTTCTGCTCTACACTAAGCCATAATCCAGTATTATAATTTATTGCAACAAGCAATAGAGATACAGTATTTCTGGTGCTAACAGGTACCTACAAGTTTTTACTATCCCAGTAAGATACCAAGCATATGGGTCTTTAATTTCAAGAGGGGAAAAAAAAAAGAAAATCAAAACAACAAAGCTCCCTTTATACTTTAAAGCAAACGGCATCGATTTCTAGATCCTAGCAATTCAGTCAAATAAAAGACACCCACATATTTTCAATAGTATTCAGCAATCATAATAATTCACAAATAATAATGCAAAAAGATTAACATGGGAGATGTTTTTAAAAGAAAACAAAAGTTCCCAAATAATTATCCAGTTTTTGTTCGAAGTTTTATGCACATAATCTGGCAGTATATTTCTACAAACATATTAAAGTTTGCTTTTTGTCCTCATTTTTTAAATTTACAGGCTATCACTACTATTGGACATCATTATGACAACAAGGTGTTTCAACTAATAAAGGCACAGACTGAAACAGACTTCCTTGGAACCGGGAGGGGGAAGCGTCAACTCCTCCCTCATCTTTCCATCTCAAATAAATAAATATTATTTATGGGCTAAAAATGATAATTATTGCTTAGCTACATGAAGGCTACCCAATACCTAATGTTATACATGAAGACTAAGTAATTAAACTTCACACAAGAAAGGAGGGAATGAAGAACATGGTCAAAATGAAGAAAATTTGATATGGCTTGAAATTAGACAGCTTTTAGTGCAGGGTTAAAATGGAAGTTATCTGAGGTTTTTATGAAGAAACTTTAACAAGGTTCCATAAGCATTAACATAGTTCAGCATTAAATCTAGCAATAGTGAAGTCTTTTGTGTTTCAGCTGTGTTTTAGAACTTGGGGTTATTTCTGCAGCTGAACAAATCTGTAACCACATGGAACAAAGTTCCACAAACTTCATGGAGCAAGGAGGTTCCTCCAGGGCAAGTCTAGTATTTGGTACCTATGTCAGCATATAATCAACGTCATACCTGTCCATAGGAAATTTACAGTCTGATCTAGAATAATGGGATTTTGTTAAAAATACTACAAACTGGTAATCTTTTCTCCCCTGTAAGCCATGATAGTAAACCCCAGTTTAGAAGCGAGAGTGCCCTATCACATTAACAGCTTTTTCACTCAGCTCAGTTCTGGAGAGTATGGCTTCTTTTACCACCAAAGCCCCCTGAAAAAGCTGGACTGACTTCTTTTGTTGTTGAAGGGTTGAATCTGCAACTCAGAAGGCACCAGGCTAACCAAAGGGTAGCAGGTTTTAAAGCAAGATTTTAATCTGAAGAGAAAAAAAATGTTACAAATAACATTTCAGGCAATTCTTTCAATTGATCTGCCCTCAGGGTAGTTTCTGAGCAAGGACGACTGCCTCTTACTCTTTTCTATTTCTGTAGAAAAAAATCCTCATTTGCAAATAAACTCTTCTAGTTCCTGCAAAACCGTGAGGAATTTAGGGAAGGAAATACCATTACATTCCTACACAGATCACTCAATCTCAGTGAGATGTAATTTGGCATTTAATAACCCAAAGATTTCAACTATTTTTGTTCCAAAATCCAGCCAATGAATCCTATTCTCTAAGATTAGGAAAAGGTGTGTGTTTTCAAGGGTTTTGTTTCCACAGAGCAACTACAAAAAAATAAGTGAGTTTGCTGCTTACAAATGAGTAAAATCTCAAGGTTTTAAAAGTATAAGCTTTAAAGACTGCAGAATTACCATACAAAACTAGGAACGTTATTTCCCCTGAAGCTAAATTCCCAGCAGTCACAAGACTGCAGCAGTTGCAGACACGATTTATGACATCCTCCGAATGACCTCTCCAAGCTAAAGACTGATTAAGTGTAAGACATGGAAGGTAGCTCCCGTCTGCCTGCATCACATGGTGTGGAGTCACAGCACAGCCAGCCTTTGCTACCGAGGGAACAAAACCCTCCCTTGGCTGTCTCCCGCACACAGCACTGCGCTGCCTTTATATAAGGGAAGCACAATGACATCCAGCACAATATATCGGCTCCTCTCCTAACCTGATCTGAATCACTCCTCGCGTCACCCCCAGGTGTTCTTTGCGGCACTGGTTCATAGGTGGATCTGTAATTTTCTAGGACAAGAATTGTCACTTGACTTCAGCAGCGCTGTCAGTACCAAAGGAAGACAACGGTATCTGAGGTTAGGAGCAGCTTCTAAAGAAAAGAAACAACTTGAGCTATTCAGCACATGAATGATCCTGTTTTCTCCATTTCTTTCAGAAACAAGCAGGCTTGTTCTACAGCTGTCAAAAGCTTTACTGTATTTATCCACTGCTGCATATAAAATATTCCTGTGGCACACGTATGCATTTATAAAAGGCAATTCCAATGTACCAAGAAAAAAATATTGTTGTCCCTCTCTCAAGAGCTGACTTAAGCATGAGGTGACACTGCAGCTGTTTTGGCCAGGAGTGATTTGTGATGGCTCTGTCACAGGAAGTTCAGTCTAGCAAATTTAGGCCTGGCTCAAGGGAAAGTATGTAGAGAACCACACACCAAATACTCTTCTCCCCAAAGAGTCATTAAAAGTGTCAGTCCCATTCATAGCAAATCAGAGAAAAGTTTAAGATATGAATGGATGTGATATCTGCAGTGTGTCCTCCTCAGCAGGATACAAACATGTCAACTTTACTTCACTATAGCAAGAAAATTTAGCATCATCTATTGAGCATCCCCAACCTGCGCCATGAAAAGGAGCTGTCATAGCTACTTTACAAATATATGCCTCCCTTCCCTTTATGTGAAGGGTAAAATAATAAGCAATGTTGATCCCTCAGCCACCACCACTAAAACTCTTATATTATATTTTACCAAGATAAAAGGGGTAGTCTGTAGTTCTGGGAACTCCTGTTCTGGAGATTTGAAGCACTTCCCTCTCAGTTACACTATGTTCCCATTTCAGGAGCTTTCTTCACAGCCACACCATTAGAAATACACAGCTTGCTTTTTTGACTCTGTGACAAAGGGTTGACAGTTTGTGGGTGTGGAGGAAAGATAAGAGACTGCAGCCTCTAAAAGCAACTCCACACTGTCACAGACTGACCCAATTCATCCACTGACTGAGACTGAAATGGGGTCACCAAAGCAGGTCCTACCCCTTGAACTTGAGTGTGATTTAGTGACCTTTGTCAGCATTACCCTTTAAAATGAACAACCTCTCTCCTAACAAACCTGAACTGTACCAGGCTGCTTTTGCAGCAATACTCTTCTGAGATACCAAAAACTGTTGAAGGAGAGATTTGGGATGGTTGGAAGGAAATAAAGCCTTACTGAACAAAAGGGAGGAAGACTTAAGAGTTTGCCATTGTTCTTCTTGGCAGTCTGGTTTGGACCAGTAGCTTATCCACAGTCTACACTGGTGAACACCAGTCAAAATTTCCTCTTTGTACAAACATTGCCAACAATTCCAAAAGGGAGAGAGTATAAACTAATCAATATATTGTAATCAAGTTCTTCCAACACAATTTCCCTCCTTAAAATTATAACAATGATTTGCAAGACAAGCTATGAAAAGTCTGAGCTGATACTATACCAATTCACAGAATAACAGCTGTGCAAATGTCTGAGATTAAAACTTTATTACAGTAACGCTCTCTCAAAGTTCAACAGATGTTTACTGGTTTTAATTATTTTCAAGAACTACTGAAGAAAACAGTTTTAAAGCATCAGGGAAACTGAATGAACCTCCTACATACTCTGGAGGATGTTCCTGAGTACACAGATCAAAACAAGAGTAAATGTCACTATTTTAACTGCAAGCACAGGATAAATGTCTGTTCACACGTCTTGTTAAACTACCTTACAAAGTATGCTCTTCTCCCTCCCCAGCACCCCAGAGAACAGCACACAACCATCTATGGCAGAGCAAGAAGCTAGAAACTATTAGCCAAGAATCTTGTTAAACTCAAAAAACTTGAAGAATTGAGAAATTCTATAGAGAATTTTGGACCTTAGATGAAGTGGAATGAAAGAACTGATTTGCCTTAGTATTATTTTGTACTGCTTTGCTGAAAGTCTAGTCCTATTAAAGGATGAGGACAAGGAGGAAGGCTTAAGCTTTTCCAGGCAGACTGGCAAGATGCCCTTTTGCAAGGTCTTTTAGGGTATGATCTCAGGAACAGTGGCAGAGAAGTGAACTTGAAGTTAGGTGTTCTTTTCATTCCAGACTGAAGTTTTGAGTGCATCAGTCAAAACAGCTGACAGCATCAGCCCTGCTGAGTAAAACACTCCCTCTTTTTTTGTGCACAGAAGTGACCAAGGAAATCAAATCGCCGCAGGGGGCAAACTACCACAATCCTCTATCTTGATGGTCGAAATGTTAGATTAAGGTGCACTATTTTACTTCCCTTCTACTGAGCAACATAAACTGAGTAAATTCTGGCAAAAGTAGCTTGCCCCAAAGGTGCCGAAACAGCCACTAATGAACAAAGCTTATAATTTGTATTAGAAAAAATTAGGTCATCCCCATTCACAAAGAACATTTCCAAAATATTTTTGTTTAGTCTTTAAGGTGACTCATGCCTACATTCAAGTCTCTACTTTTGATCAAAATGCATATGTTACGACTGTAATTTAGATGCTGACAACTCCTCTAGCAGGATTATTGCTCACAGATTCCAGCTCAGGATTCTGACACTCACTCACACGCAGGCCTCAGCATGTGGCAGTACCAGCATTTCTCTTTCCTCAGAAGATAAAACTTAAACCAATACCTCAAACTGATCTAGAATAAACAGTGTATTTAAATCCTCATAATAAAACCCTGCTTTGCATCCTTGCAAATCGCATCAGTTGCACTGTTGTGGCCCAAATAATTGTGAATTCGGTAAGACAGCACGGGACTATTTGGCTAGCTGTGCATGGCATTAGATTCAAATGCCCCAGAAGACAAAGAACTTGTCAGACAGAAGATGCACATCGGGTTTCATACAAGTTTTCCTCATAGTACACCTTAAATTTTCAATATGCTGTCTAGAATAGTCTTTCCACATACTACTCCCTCCATTCAAAACAGAGCTGAATAAACTTTAAATACAAAATCATACATGCATTCCCTGCTGTTTGATCCTCTACTCTTTTTTTCATCATGACAGGGCTCAAAAATTCACTTACTGTAATTTTAAAAGAATAATTGCAAAGTAGTTCCTTTGCATAAAGAAAAACCTCCAGCAGCTCATACACTGGATGTCTCAACAATCTCACCCTCTGAAATTACATTAGCAAAAGCTTTTCCCCTTAAAATGAACCTCAGTGAATATGCTGGGCAGTAATCAGCCCCATTGCCGTATCTGAATTAAATGCAGAGCGGTCTGAGTGAAAGGAGCACTGATGTCAAAGCAGCACCACCCCAGAGCAAGAGGCTTTAAGGAGACCCGCTTCGAAAAGTTTCCAGTGGAACAGCGTTCCAACACAAAGTGCTGACTTGATGAAACCCAAAATATTCCACAGGAATGTGCTAATTCAATCAAAACTTTTGAAAGAGGACAGGCCGGCTCACCGAGCCAGCCAACCAGTCTAGTGAGCTGAGTGGCTCTCCCCAGCTCTCCAGGGTCACTGGCTTCCCCATCTGGACAGGTGCCAGGCTCCAGTCCCTGCTCTCAGAGGGGCCCTTTAATAATAATAATAATAATGAAGTCTTACAAAGCGTTCTGAGAAACAAACAAAGGAATTTTAAAATGAAAAACGGAATTACTTCAGAAGCAACTGCAAGGTTTCTTCAAAAGGAATTCGTTGCATTTGTTGCAAAGCATCTAAAACTAAGTGCCCTTAAAGACACACGCCTCTCCTGTGTCTCCTCAATTTTTATAAAACATCTTCTAGTGAAAAAACACATCAATACTGTAACTACACAAAAAGAACAATAATTACATTCAAAACCTACACTTTACCAGATAGGTCTAATCATCAGCAGGGAGTTAAAGGCAAGTTGCTTCCAAAGCACTGTTACTCAAGTAAATGCCCCTGACTGACCAAAACACAGGGCTACCTTGGATGCAACATCTGTGCAGAGTACTCCCTAATCACTCACCCTGGTAAACTTCAACAAGACAGATGATAGAAGGAGCCTCAACTAACACTTTGGAGAAGCTCAAAGGAATAGGTATGGCTATATAGTATTTTAGCAGTAGGTTGTTTTTTCTAAAAAAAAAACCAAACCAAAACGTCAACTAGCAAGTAACCCACTCTCTTCGTAAAACTGTTTTTTAGCAACCTGTGGCTAACCAGCGCATGGGACCTATTCTGGCTTCTCAGCACCTCAGCAAGTAACAGTATGAAGAGAGTTTTTAATTGCTAAAAAAAAGCAAGGCTATTTAAGACAGTAACACCAAACACCACAATGTTTTTGCAATTCCATTCATTTAACCAGCTTTTGTATGAAAATGTCTAGGTATTGGTTCATATGTGAGTACCACAAGTAGTTTAAGAGAACAAAGTTCCACAGAAAAAAGAAAGAGCTCTTTTTACATGCCAAATTGAGTCAGCAATGAGATCTCTGTTGCAGGCAAGTCACATGATTTTGAAAGAATAAGGCTAATAAAATGTACTGATTTATTTATATGAAAATCAGCACAACTTCCAGCATAGAACTGGGACAAATCTGTGACCACTCTTTCAGAAAACACGTGTAAATCAGACAGCTGCCAGAGTTTGCAGTTCACTGACCCTTCTTACTGCCAAATGCAATGCACAAAGGTAGCTCAGAAAGCAATTAAAGATTGGCTGTGAGGACTCATTAATTTTTTTAAACTTCAAATCACAACTAAAGAGTCTTGTAACATTTTTCTGGGAAGACTGTAGCCTCAACCTCACATTTAAAAAGAAAGTAAGTTTGTCTTCTAAGAATGACAAAATACATACAATTTGTTCCCTTTTGTTTCTTAGAAACAACTACTAATACACTTACATTATCATGAGGAAACATATCTAGAACATAACTAGACATAAGCACAATTCAATCCAACTGCTCAAATTTTAAACATCTCACCGCCTACAAAGTCTAAGGTTCCCTTCAACTACTTGCAGCACAAAATTCAGAAAGATAAGGTGGTAAGCAAAAAAAAGGGGAGAAAAAAGGACATTTTTCTTGCTAGCCGTAATAGGACTGGGAAACCACCAGTGAGCAATGTAAGCAAATGATGCCTACATAGGTCTGAGTATACATGGCATAACACCAAGATAACAGTAAAGAAGTAAAGCATAAAGAGATGCCTTCCATTTTGGAAGAAGGTATCAAAAGTTGATAGCAGCATCTTTCCTTCTCTCAAGAAAAACTTGATATGCCCTTCTTACTGCTTGTGACAAAAAGGCAGATCCATCACCGATCTGATCGGGGCAAACATTAAAAAAAAAAACCACACCAGGAAAAAAGCATGCATATAGACACTCATATGAAATTCTGGGCCTGTAATCATGGCAGCATTAAGCTACCAATCTGCTAGTTAATTCTCTTTCATTAGCCTCACTAAAGGGGTCACAATCATACCTCAAAGTAACAACTGAGTGCTACACAACTCAAGCTATATCCTTTACTTCTTTGTGCTGCATTAGCTTAAATAACCAACTATAGGTTATAATTTAAGATTCAGTCCACATCTCCAGGAACTAACCAGCTGGAGTTACAAGGATCAGTGCACGCTTCTATTAGGTGTTTATGAGAATGAGACCATACATCTAAGTAAGTGTCTCTCTCAAACCAATCTATGTAATTTAGTAGTTCTCTCTTTTCAAGCTTATAGAAACCATTTCCTAGAATGCATATGTGTCAGAGGCAGTAGACAAACTCTTAAATTGAGAAGCAACATATTGCCGGTCATACCTCATGTTGCATTGCCCACAGCTGCTTTTGCCATGCTGCAGATTATCAAGAGAGAGTGGCTTCAGGTGCCACTCACAGGTTTTACTTCTGCTCATTTATACACAAGTTTTTTTTAACTTAACAGACTGCACAAGAAGGCTCAAAGAAGCTCCAACCAGCAGAGTGCCAGCTGAGAGAAACGGTGCGGGGGGAGGGGGGAAAGAGGTTGAATACGGCACTGTTGTGATACCACAAACAATTCTGAGATTATGTTATGTAATTCTTGTTTCTTTGAAAAAAGTCAGTCAGCTGAGTGTGCTCATACGTACGTGTAGGAAGCGGCAGGGGCAAAGGATTTCAGTCAGTCAACTCATCGTTTGTGCCCATCCCATCTGCTGGGTCACCGCCAGAGCCTTCCTCCTCCCACTGCGCGCCAACCCATCCCAACTGCCTTAGCCCTCCCTAACCAAGCCCACTAGCTTGCTTCTCCCTCATGTTCAACATCCCTCAGGACACAGATTTCTAACAACCTATCTTGGAAAATGCTTAGTTCTAATTTACAAAAGGCGAAACAAAGCGCCCTCTGTTAGATGAAGTCAACTTTCTCAAATATACATGTGGCAACACCAGGAGAAAAAAATTATTTACTTTTCCCGAGTGCTGCGCTTTGAAATAGATTTCAGAACTGTAAGTATATGATTTCAAATTATTTTTGCAATTAAGACCAAGCCTTATTGCTATCCAGACAAAGAATAAGGTGGGCCCAACCATCCTTCAAGACTTGTTCCAATAAAAAATCCAATGTAGGATACCATAACAGCAAGGGAGCCAGGAGGGTGAAAGAGCCCATAACACTGCAGGTTATTCAAACAATAAATACCTTATGTTGGAAGGGACCTCTGGAGGTCTTCTGGTCCAGCCCCTCA
Organism: Tringa solitaria; assembly: GCA_026413425.1. Taxonomy (NCBI): domain Eukaryota; kingdom Metazoa; phylum Chordata; class Aves; order Charadriiformes; family Scolopacidae; genus Tringa; species Tringa solitaria. The sequence continues at coordinate 43,961,987 of JAOXJM010000012.1, forward strand.
CTCAAAACAACTTAGTCTATGTTGCTCAGGGCCTGGTGTGATCAATTTCTGATCATCTCCAAGGATGGAGGTTGCACAACCTCTTCAGATGTCTGCCACTCTGTTTGACCACCCTCGTTATAAGGCATTCCTACCTTCTATCAAATCGGATTTTTCCCCTAATGCAGCTTGTGACCATTGACTCTCAACTTCTTGCTGCGCACCTCAAAAAGGAGTCTGACTCCCTCTCCTCTACAATTTCTTTCTAATTGCATTTTGTTCTCATATATTCCACACCTGATGACTGTTGAGTTAATAAGCTCATTCAGGAAGGAGGCAGAGTAAGATTTCCTGATCATAGAGCAGCTCTGCCAAAGTAGCCACCAAGATTTCAGTAAGATTTTCTAATTTCTAGTTTTCTGAAACCTTTTTGTATGCTTGCCATAGAACTGTCAGCCTAAGCCATAGTAACGGAAAGGTTTGATCCCAACACTGGCAAAAGTTCTGTTTGCCTTGCATCAAAAGTTGCCTTGAAGGAGGACTTAGTAGTAGGGAGAAAACAGATCTACCACAAGCAGTTTGTTTGCCACTGGCAAGTCTCAGTAAAATCACAAAAACATACATATCTACCAGTCCTTATGAAGTATCACATATGTAATCAGCAGAAGAAGGAGAAAGTTCATTAGCTCCTTCAAGAAAGGGTCATTTTATTGATTAAGGTGCAAATGCAGTGTGTCAAGTAACAATCCTTAATAATGTCCCCAGAAGGCAGCTTGATGAACCTGCCTCACCATTTGATGTCATTACATGAGAGGACATTTATGCTACACATATCTCAAGTGGACACTAAACATACACTGACCAGTATCTGATCTTGTGGTCAAAAAAAACGGGATAAACACACTCAAATAAGAATAATTTTGTATTTGCAGAAAAAGTCAACAGCATAAATTGTACTGGCAGGCACTATAAAAAAAGACCAAGTTCTTAGGAATCATGTCAAAAAAAAATAAGCTGCAAGCAAAAAACATACACAATTTCTGAGTCCACTGAATTAGTTACCAGAGTATCTTATAAATAAAGCATTATTATCACTCTAATGTTTTAAATGAATAAATAATTGTCAGCTTACTTCTTTCTTACCATTGTAGGTTATCCTCGGTTTTGTCAAACACATCACAAGATGTAAATCCATTTCATCAGAAGATACAAATTTTGAACATACAGGGCACTTGAATCCTATGGAAAATAAAAATATGTGTGAGTACACTCAAACACCTTGCAAATACATATATTCAAGCCAAAAAACTATTCTGCACACATATCTGGCAGCTTTTCAGTTTTGACTTGACATTTCTTATATGAATGTAATTCCCTTGATTTCAAAAGTTCTCAAAATGGACCACTGTTTCTGCAAATTGATCTGTTGCCAATTGCAAAGATGTCAGCACCTCTGGAACACAAAGTTTCCCAACAACTCTAAAAATCATTTAAGACAAGTGCAAGAGGATAATGTGACTCTACTAAAACAGAAATTAGAAATGTATAGAGAACATAGCCATTAAAATCTGAACTTGGGCAGGAACACTGAATTAACATCTGCACTTTTACTAGGAATACATTGAAACTTTAACAAAGGATCTTGGGTTTACACCTCATTGTGCTAGCTGCAGCATCTTTTACCAGTCCCGAGCACAGGAAAAACATTAACTCAGGAGTGTCACCTCACCTACTGAATCACTAATATTTCCTCTAGCACTGAATTTGTTTGACTTCTCTCATCCTAGCCAAGCATGACCTTGTTTCGCTTATGAGGTCACAGCCTGAGGCAATATGGGGTAAAGAATAATTAAGACAGCCTGGATTGTGATGCAACTGCATAATAGTCCATGACAAAAATGCTTAATACCTTAATTTATGTCATTACCAAAGACAACAGTCTTCCAGTTAAAGGAAAAGATTGGTTGGACAAGTTTTATGGTCCACAGTCTGAGAAAAGTCCGACTGATTTTGATCTGCTGAATAATTAACACGTAAGTGAGAGGCAAAAAGTCACCATCAGAGATCTCGATGCAGAACAGCTGTTAAGGAATATACCTACAAGACAACATACAGCAAAAATATCTAAATTCATGCTCAATGCAAAGGAGCAACTTTTTCTTTGATGCTGCTGAAAAGTAATGATGTAGGCATGTATAAATGGCCACTGCACCTTCCACCAACATCCACATCTGGGCCTGCTCCTGCACGTTTTGTTTTGGGTCCCCTTGCTTTTGTACATCTAACCTTGGGAAGCCACAATGAACCAAGTCAGTCAAGGATGAAAAGTGACTTGATGCAGTACTTTTGAGTTACTGATGCCTGAGAATTTCAATCTTTACTGTTAATTATTATCCAGATGCAGATCTGAAGCACTAGAACTTGACAGAAATAATGTACTTCATTTATCAAGACAATGATTTTTATTTTCTTAGTGCAGCTAATAGGAAGCAAGTCAAACCAGATAACTGCTAACACCCATGAGGAACTCTGAGCAGCAGCTGAGCATGTGCTGGAAACCACTTCCTGAGATAAAGTACAGTTCTGATTCTTCCCACTTTAGTCATAAGCATTTCATATCTATTTCTTCTTGTGTCAATGTTACACTTCAGTTTAAATATTGCTCTTCTCTCCTTATTTTTAATCCTCCTCCCCTAATCCCACAAACAGTTACAACCACAAGTTAATAAACATACAACAGCCAAACACGTCTTTTGGAAAAAACAAATTGAAAGGGTTAATTGACTTGTAGAAAGCTTTGTCAGTGACCCTTCAGCCACTGTGTAGCCTCCTTCCCCTGGGTTTCATCTCAACGTGACTAAAATCGAAATTAGTATCTCAGTCCTCCAAACACTCAAAACCACCCATAGCTGTTTTGTTACAGTTCTCTTCAAAAACTGACCTGGGGTAAATTTTTTCTCAACCTTTATCAGCCTAATGCAGCTGATTACTTTTAAGTCTAGTCAAAGCCTACTAAGACCCATGCGTTATTGTCATTTTTGCACTTCTATAGGGCATAATTGACAACATATTTTGATGTGAAAAAGCATGTAACTTTCCTTATACGCTGCAGACTGAGTCCTGCTGTGCCAGAAGGGAGCGTTTGCACTACAGCAAGTTAGCAATTATGTTCATGGCTAGTTAAGCACCAGGTCGGGCATTAACAGGTTCCCTCTGCTTTCCGGACAGGACCCTTCTTAGCTTATTCCCTAGAGTCATCATTACATCTAATTGGGAGTCACAAGGGGCAGGGAAAATCATCAATAGGTCTTCAAAACCATTGCTAAAGTTAACAGTGTTATTCAAAAGGTACATATCCCAGGAATTCCTTGGAAGGAATACTTAAATCCAAATAAAATAGTGGGGAGAGTTTGGGTAAATAAACAAATAGGTAAATGATAATAATATTACCCATGCTTAAAAGACAGACAGCTGCGAAAAATCTTCCTGGTTATTCACCTACAATATTCAGCTGAATGTGGTTATCCTACCATATACCTGCCCCTAAACCTAGTAACAGTCCACATTTTAAGAATATAGTATCTTGTGCCTTGTCTAGTGTCAAGGGGTACTGGAGGTAACAGTTAAGCAACTGCAATTACCCTCCTGACACAGCAAGTCTGGGATATCTGACTGCTATAGCTCCAGTCAGCACTCAGAACAGTACACTAAAGAACCCAAGCGGTAGAGGACACTACACTTAGGTAAGCCTATGGACCAAATTAGCAGCCAGTGATAAAGGTGTCTTTGTGGAAAACGATGTTTTTTCCAGTGGCCAGCATCAGCTGCATGTCAGAGACAAGCACTACAGCTGAAAAAGTGCCTTAAGCTCGCATCACCTGCTGAAACATTTTTCAAACATAAGTGAAATCCCATTTCTCATTCCTTCACAATGTTCTGCTGCAATAACCAGCTCCTGCATTTAGCCATCTTCCCCAAGAGGTGCAAAGTGGTTTTTGTGAAGGAAATTACCATTTCCAACTTCTTTAGTAACCTCAAAGAATAATTTATTTTGACTGCAGACATATTTACTTTGTTTTTAACTGTATTTGAAAAACATGAATAAGTGAACAATCAACACTGCCAACAAGCCAGTTAAAGGTCCTTTAAAAAAGCTAGTATTTTCCCACCTTTCCTCAAATCAGAAGGTAATAGTTTAATGACCCAGTTTACAATTAAGTACTCCACAAGAACAAAGACTCTATTGTACCACTTCCCAGCAGGCTAACAACATTTATAGCCTATGTTTGTTTTTACCACCAGTCTCAAGGAACAATTCCGATAACTTTAAGAAAGTTTCACATGAGCTTAACAATCAGCAAAAGGTCAAAAATAACTTGATCTCTACAGGACTTGTTTTACTGAGTTTTGCAGATAAACAATGCAGACACAGACTTTTGGACAACACAGTCATCAGATGAGGTGGCCTCAGGTAAACTGTCCTCTATAAACTATGAAACTCCATTAACTACTTTCTCACTCTCTTTACAAGGAGAGCACAAGAGATAATGATGAGGGTGGTGAAACAGTGGAAAAAGGTTGCCCGAGGAGGTGGTAGCGTTGAAGGTCAGGTTGGACAGGGCTCTGAGCAACAACCTGATCTAGTTGAAGATGTCCCTGCTCATTGCAGGGGGGTTGGACTAGATGACCTTTAAAGATCCCTTCCAAACAAAACCATTCTATGATTCTAAATCGTATAATTCTAATTAAAAATTCAGCTTTTATTTATGCTGGTTTCACAGCATTCCTTATCCTCATCCCAGATGAAGAACTATCATCTTTGCATTAAGAATGTCATTGTTTGTCAGCATATAACTGCAAAGCTGTCCTTCTTTCTCCCATAGTAGAGAACATTGCCTGTGATACAGCCTATGTCAGCAGAGGAACCACCTCTCAACCCCATTCTCTTTTTGCACAGCAAGGAAAGAACTGAGCACCAAAATTGAGCAAGCACATGCCTCTAGCTGACTTGTCCAAGTGCATGCTTAGGAGGCAGGGAGACAAATTCTTACAAGCTCCCATCATCTAGTTTCACAACCCTGAGTACAATATTGAAAGTAACACATTATTTAAAACCATAATTCCGGAAAATAGTACAACTACAAGAAAAGAGACAGAACAGAAAGTTGCAGTAAAGCTACTAGAAAATCCAAAGGTGACACAAAAACTTTGAAATAACTAAACCTGCATAAGTAGAAAGACTTAAATATTCAGAGGTAAATTCTCATTCTCTCTTGAATGTATCACTTTCTTCAGAATCTGCCATCTTTTGCATGAAATCCCATCTTCTTTCACGTCCATCTACAGAACTCATAAATTTCATCTCTGGCAGGTTTGGAAACTACCCCCAGGGACAGGTTGTTGGGTGCCCTCTATCTGTACCAATTTCAAGCTATTATTGAAATCTTACTGCGTTGGCCTTGCTTTGTAAACAAACATTGGACTGTTTAACTTGTGGTTCACTCCATAATGAAACAAACAACAAACATCCACCAAATAAGAAACTCCTGAACCTCTGTAATTTTTGCAATATCACACTGGCACTCATCCTGGAATATCAACTTTGTGGCAGGGAAAAAAAAGAACTATGAGCTTCCAGACAACATAGTGCAGAGTGTCACAGAATTGCACATAAAGGAAGCACCTTAAAGTGGTATTAGAATTGCACAGAAGAATGGATGATCCTTTTGGACAATATTGAACAGTAATAGCAAGAAATAACCATAAATGAAAGCCTTGCACACACAGATTTTGTAAAATGTATTTGACAATAAGAAGCCTGATGAATGTTACTTAGGTATTTGCACTTGTTCTTTGGTACTTAGAAAAATAAACATAGATAATCTGGAAGGACAGCATCCAGTAAATACAATAGTATGCAATATTACTGTCATACAAATAAACCCTGCATAATGATGCTAAAACAAAACAAAACAAATCCCTCCCAGTAAACATAGAAGATCTCACATAATAAGAGAAACATGTTAGAAAGGACCTCAAGAGGTCACCATGTGTATCCCATACTGGAAAACTAGGTTAAATATACTTAGAGAATTTAAGCTGGCCTTAAAAATCAAGCAGCGAAAGTTTTTCAGCCATCCTAGACAACCTACAATGCTGATCAGCTATTCCTAGAGAGTTAGAAAAATCTTCCCTTATAAAAAAGTTGATTATTTTTTATGTGTCCAGAAGACACGGAAACCAGGAGGTAACCGTCCGTGGTATAAAACACATGTTCACACTGGAAAATGTGTGCCCTTCGTCTTTTTCTCCTAGCATGAAAAAAAAACAAGTTAATCTTTCCTCACAGGCCCTGATGCCTAAACACTTTATTCATATTGCTGTCCTCTGGACTCTCTCCAACCTTAATATATTGCATTGCCAAGAACTGGGCAGAGCTTTCAGGATAAGACTTCACAAGTCTGAAACATAAATTAATTGTTACCTATTATATCGTTCCATTACCCTGGATGTTGGATATCTATATATAGGTCTATCTATACATAGAGATATCTCCTTTATCTGTGTCTATATAGGTATGTACATTTTAAACAAGCCGATAAATTATTGGCTTATTCCTCTTGTGACCCATAACAATGTTCAGCAGAACTGTTATTAGCCCGCTCCCATTTTGTAGTGGTGTGTTTTCTTCTCCTCACAAGTAAAAAAGACAAATGAGAATTACTAATTATGAACACACTTCTCACATGATAAAAACAATTATGAATTCAAATTTTGCCCTCCATAGTGCTTTCAGACCTCACAAGTTTCTCCCTTTTTAAAGTGCAAAGTCCAAAAAAAGTGATTCAAACCAGACTCAAAGTAGATAACTATATTTGACTTAAACTGCTCTCCTAGAGCAGCTAAAGGATTTTTTTCCAACTATTCCAGCATCCACCTACTTTTTCACCTAGACCATATTCGCTAAGTTAGCTAATGAGAATATAAAGCAGAATAGCATAAATATTGTATTAAAGTCAAGTATAATACCTCTGCTTTTTCCTCTTCCTCCTTTTATAGTCAACTGTTTAGAGGACTATGAAGTAAGATTGCAAGAACAGCAGAAAAATGGATGGAAATAATTCACACATTCTCAGTGAAGTAACAGTAGTCCTGGTCAAGCCAAACTTCTGTTACTCCCTTTTTCTGTAAACTAATTTGTAAAACAAAGAGGAAAAAAAAAAGCTCCAGTAAAGACTGCATGGTCTGTCAGACTTATGTGGCCACAGAATTCTCTCTCCTCTTCTCCTCAGACAGCTGAAAAGGAAAGACAGAATAAGTAATCCCTTAAGCTCAAAACCATGAAGCTTTGTACATGAAAGCATATTGCTTTAACACAGCTAACATCTTACCTGGCTACTTCACTCTTACCACCAAAGAGAATACAAAGATGATTTTACACTAAATCCAAGAACAGAGAACAGACATTTTTAAAATGTCTTTAAGGTAGAAGGTAAAAGACAAAAGAGCATTACCAATCCCCAAGGAACCTTCTACAAGAGAATTTCTAGGTGCTGTAACTCTCAAGTGGGTACGCAGAGAAATTTTGCCGTTTTATGTACAGACATTTTTTATTAAGGGAGAAAGTGTCTTGGGGAAAAGATACATCTAGTTCTCTAGTTTCCATCCTTCCTTATGCTGTCAATGGCCTAAGCTGGGAGAACATAGCACCATCTGGAAAGACTTCTGGAGATGAAAAGAAATTAAAGAAATGCTCCCCTCAATTGGGAGAGAATAGGAAATCAAATAGAAACAAGAAACACAACATGAAAGTTCCGAACTGTCTTTTCTATAAAACTGAACCAGGATAAGCACAAATAGTTTCTTCCAGTCAGCACTTACTGATTTTGTGCTCTTAATCTAGTGAGGTTTTTTCCCCACTTTCGTGCTGTAAAACTGAAGTAAAACACACTTGCGAATTCTTTGGGGAAAACAAGGTATTTTCTCTCGTATTTTCCGATTTAAAGCTCCCACAGCACTCAGTTGGAAAGCGAGGATATATAAAATGGGGAATAAAAAATAAATTTGAAACATTTTTAGTTAAGTAGCTCAAGGAATAAGTAAAGAAGATATGTTTGGATAATACTTCATCTCCTAAGCAAAAAATTATGAAAGACAGAATCTTACTACATAAATTCTTTAGCCCTCTTCATCTTGGTAATTGGGAAAGAGAGACCTTCACTAGCAATCACTGAAAAACAATGCAGTACAGAATGAAGAAGTGAAACTGAACAAGGCACATTCTCTTATTCATAAATAAAGCCTTTAGCAACTGCACTTTAGGCATCTAATACCAATGTAAAAGTAACATGTAATGATGATTATAACTGAGCTGCACATTTTTAGAAGCTTAAGAACAACATTTATACAACCATTAAAAGAGAGAAAAAAAGCCCCATGCTAAAATACCTTGCAAACCGGAAGATGAAATTATAGGTGGGAAAGACCTGTGGAAAGATTGATTTCACCTCTTTATACAAAAATAAGGACAGCTGTTGTTACAGGAGAACAGCTTTTCAAGAGTGGTATTCTAGACTGATGCAGATGCCCAAAGGGAGGAGAAAAGATCTTCTTAGCTCCACCTGGTGGGGGGGGTGGGTGGTATGTGTTACCTCCCCATCCCATTACCCATAGGGATCTGTAGTCAAGGTAGATGAGAGACTGCTCAAATCTCCTTCATCCAAACTCCTAGAAAGCCCATGTGCTTTCAAGTTGACAAGCGCAGTAACAAGAGCAGTTTTAAAGTGTAAGCTGCTAATTCACTCTTTAACTTACTACTTAACTGCATTGCAGACGTATCACACCCTCAGCACAGATCCATACCACAAGTTTCTCAATGGAACAGAAGCAGGTGAAGAGAGACATACAAGTGTGAACATCATCTCATGCTGGGAGTTGCATTTGGTAGATTTAAATGTAAGAGCAAACCTCAATTTCCATATAAAAAAGGCTCCACATATACTTGAAATCCAAATGATTTTAGATCTTGGCTTACTACATTTGAGAAATAAACTTTAAATCAGGGACCAAAACCTCTGCTTATCCACACCACTTTTCTTAGAAAAATATTATCAATTTCCATTGCATCTTTCCCAAGAGAGGAGGGCAGGTGAAAGAACACAAAGGAACATGTTCTCACTCTTTCGTACAGGTGTGATGACTCCCTTCCAAAGTCTGAGTTAAGGGCAGCAGAAGAAAGAAACTTTTCCTACCTCTTATGTTTGCTCATCACCAGCTCTCTGGCAAGCAGACATAATGCAAGCTCCCCATCCAGCCACACTGGCAAAATAACACCAGTAAGAAGAAATTAGCCCACCAGCATTTCAGAAGCTTCTGTACACAAGTAGGGTTCTTGCCACTTTTGTGATATCTTTTGGAGATGTGTAGAAAATAAAGTTGTCTGAATATGCAGTTAAGTCAGGTTGGATGCGCTTTGGGGCCCAATCCATTACCTTATTCAGGTTGTAAGCAGCCAGAAAGCACGGTCAACGGTCTGGGGCACAAATGCGTTTTATTGACACATGGCAGACAGGATTAACCTGTCAAACCAGCTTAGTTCTCACATTTCCAGATGATGACAAATAACTCACCGCAAATCAGGTTGGAGGCCTGAAAACTTCATGCAAATGAAATGCCTTAAAATTCTTACTTTGGAGATATTACATATTGCCATTGCCTTTTTCTTCTTAACTATCACAGTTTAAGGAGGAAGAATTCTCTCTCATTCCTAGTTTCTCCTGAACCTATCAGTGAATTTTTTTTTTCTTTCTATTCTCTCAATTTTCTCTTATTGCCTGGAACAATTACTTTCCTCGAACACCTGAAAACAGTCTTTCCACTCATCATTTCACAATGAAAGTTGGGGAAGACAGACAGGATAACAGTGATTTACTGCCAGAATTAAGCTCTTCTGGAGTAACTTGGCAAGACAACTACATATTTTTACTTACAGGGAACTAGTTTGTCTACACTCCCCTCCCCTTCTTCACACTGTCAATGTCAAGTCACTACTTCCAAAATATAGCAGGGTTAAAGAAAAAGTTTCCATTAGAAATCACATCATTTAAAAGGAAGTATAGGAAGAGCTGCTCCAAGATCAGAAGAGAGAATGAAGTCCTACTTTTTGAAATGCACAGACGTAAAAATCTTGAAAATTTGTACTGTACAATGCAACAAATCTGATTAAAATTACATGAAGCAGGATAATAAGAGAGGAGAGGGCAGCTATACCATGCTGAGAGTATATTTAATGATAGCTAAAAGGGAAGAGGTATGATGTGAAAACAGCTGAATAATGGTTGACAAGGATGGCTAAACTGAACATGTGAAACAGAGCATCTTGTTGGACGCAGAGAAGTCTTCTGAGCAAACTGGCCAAAATGAGGTCTTATGAAAAAAAGAAATGGGAGAGACAAAGTAAACACTGCACTTGAAACGCAGCAGACAGGAACAAAGGAGCAAGCCCCAGGAAAAGGCAGCATCTTAGAAGACAGCACGGATAGTGATGCTGCTAGAAAGCATGCAGAAGACAAAGTCTCTTGGAGAATCTGAAAACTATTACTCTACTACACAAACAAGGCGAAAATGGAGACCTGAGAAAGCACAGCATTTACAGACAATTGGTCTGTTGTCTACAAAGTTTTTACCAAAGTAAGTGAGGGTAAAAAAAGAAGTCCTCACTATGGCAAAACTTTGTAAAGTCTGATTTAGTTGAAATACTTACCGATAACCTACTTGTTCCTGCAGAAAGAGAGGTAGCAATGACAAAGAAAAAAGGGGAAAACCAATCAATGACAAAAAAGTCAGAGCACAAAATATTAAAGATTACAACTGGGAAGAAGATACATAAATAAAAGTAAAATTACTATGTGGGATGATCTCAGAAGTTTAAATACTAATTCTAAACAATACTGTTTAATTTTTTGACAGCAACATCAAATTATAAATCAAATGTAGTTATAATTACATTTATCATTCAGTATAACAGAAAAATTACACCTATTAAAAGCACAGTTTCAAGAAAGTCAAGGACAAATGTTTCAAAGCATACTTGTTTTCTTGTGCTTTTCATCTCATTTTTTAATCACTTATATGAGAATTTTTATTGCCTAAGCACAACAGCAGACTTTCCTGAGTATTATACACTACATTTTCCCTCTTTAGCTCTCAAAATAGCAGTCCTCCACACAGGGCATCAATTTCTAAATTCTTCAGGGAAACATCTAACCTGGACTAATTTGCTTGAAACTGGTGAGAGTAGAGTAAGTAAGAAACTAGGATGTAGGCTCATAAGAAGCCAGACTTAACAGAATAATTAGAAACAATCTTAAAAAATTGGGAGAAGACCAAGGATCTTTAGACATTAGGCATTAGATCATTAAATCCAACAGTACTGGCAGTATTCAAGTGTTTAACGTGCATTATGCACAAATTTTGATAACATGTGAGAGCAGTTTCTTAAGTTAGAATAATATGGCATTTATGTATTCTAATTACTAATTTTGCAGAAGTGCCTGTTTGTAAAATAGAACCTTTTAATAACATTTGGGGATGTACCATAGTGAAGAAAGCATTCAAAATGCCTAATAAGAGGAATAGCAAGGAATATACATAATTGGTTCAGAAAAAGAGAGATGGAACCAATAAAGAAAGAAACCTCCAACCAACTTTTCTTAACTATTGTCAGTAAAAGCTGAAAAAAATCAAGCTATTGACTTACATGCTTTAAACATTATCAATGACAGGTTCATCTGTACTTACAGTCTTTTACCTCTATTAAGAGACAGCACATAGCACCCATACCATACTCTGCAAAACCTTACAGAACAGCCATAAATGACAAAGCAACCAAACTTTCAGCTGATGCCCCATATCATTCCTATCACAGCAACTGTCAGCAATGTAATTCTTGCTTTTTCATGGTTAAGATGCCACTCTTTGAACAAACCGTTAATAAGTATTTTGTGTGTCACTCACATTTTAAATGGTCTTTGTAGAGAAGGCTACCGAGTATTTTCTATTTTTCTCTGTTTACAACTTCTGCATTGGTCTATCAGTCAAATTGTTGAGAAATTTGATTAGTTACCTGTTTTAAACATCTACGCTTGGAAGAGAAACATCTTGTTTACATTAACCAGATCATTGTAAGACACACAGATATATGCACGCATACACACACACAGAGCACACACTGTAAACAAGTTTTAAAGGGGGAAGTGCAGTTGAAACAAATTAGTTAAAATGACAGGTATTTTGACTTTTCAGCAGTTTGAAAAATGACATGGTAATGCTTTTGCTTGTCCAATTACAGCTTTTACATAAAGAATTCTATGCTTTCATTGCTTTACTCATCTGTAATGCTGCTGAAGGTAGGAGAAACTGCAACTATTTTAAGAAGTATGCTTTGTTCTTCACTGTTCAAAGAAAATCATTATTGTAAATTGATATATGTAAGCATTATACATAAAAAAGGAGACACTGTTTTGAGTTTGTTCAAGTATTGAGATAGCATGAAACTGCAACATGCTGATAAATTCTATCATAATAAGAAAGAGGCATTGCCTTGGGGGGGTGTTGTCGTGGTTTTGGTTTGGGTTGGGTTTGGTTTGTTTTTTTAAACAACTGACCAAAGAACAATCATAGTTAGCATTCCTATTTCAAGAATGCCCTTATAAGATCAGGATCCTAGTGTTTGTTCACATATATGTACTAGCCCCTCCTCCAAAGAGCTTATACTCTAAAATTGACAGGAAAAAGCAATGGTTACAATGGGAGCAATGTCTCCATTATATACTTTAGAAAGGCAGGAAGAAACTTGCTCTAGCTTACACAGAAAGACAAACAATTCTTATAAGTCTCTAGGTGTCACCTTATATAAAAATGCTATTTGCCTGCAATGACATTGAGACAAGGGTCACAGGAAAAGTCAAACATGACATAAATTTGCTCTGCCTTTTTATGTAGCTCTGCATTTTTATGTAGCTCTGCCTTTTTAACCAGAGCCTTACCTAATGAGTTAGAATGGTACACTGGAAGAGCCTACTGCACCTTGCTGTATTAGCAGGCCTGCCAGAAGCCTATAAAACAATCCAGAGACTGACAGCATCAAAACAGCGGCTAGAGGGCAAAGACGAGTGAGGTGCATTTAAGTAAATCCTTCCGTGATATAAACAAAACAACAAAAGAGACTCCACAACAAGAAACTAGCTAGTGAAGGATACAGCCCAAACATGTACTAGACACTATTTCAGCAGCAAACAGCTTATTTAAAGAAAAAACTTCCATGATGCACCCAACACTTAGCCCTTCTCAAAAATCTGCCAATTCCTGCTTTTTTCAAGTGTAAGGCACTTGTTAAAAAATAATTTATGAATATTCCATCACTTTAGACATCTAAAGTCCTAAGGTAAGACTACTCAGGACTACTACTACAACTACACCAATGCCAAAATTATAAGAAATAAAGATTTATATCTGTTTTTTTCATTGTAGCCTTTCATTCTAGGTTGAAAAAAATTCACAGCTTTCCCAGATTATCTGTGAAAGAAACAGTAGTTCTCTAAAGGCAGGTCCGGTTATATAAACCATGCCCCAAGCAAGCAAGATTTCATACTGCTAAGTATTTGGCTACTAAATTGTCACATTGTTACTTTTCACAGACCAGGTTTTAAGAACTGCAAAGAATTAACATTGAGAGGTATTTTTCCGTTTCAAATTAGATCTGCTCCTTTATCTAAGACAAGCATTAGGAGACAGAATCTGTACTTTTAATGGCTTATAAAATAAAAAAAAATCTCCGTGATGCTCTTGAAGGATAACTCTCTCACACTTAGAACTTGTTACCAGTTTTTTAGAAGGCTTTCCAATTCTGGATTTTAGGAGAGGTCAAAGTAGCTGTTTCCCACATGGACACCAGCTTAAGTCTACTTCTCTTGTTCTGGGAGATGCCTTCAGAAGGCAAGCCCATGGCACACAGGTGAGTGCAATAAAAGCACCTGTGATAAATTTGACGTGGTCACCAACCAATTAGCAAGATTCAGCCAGGCATAATTCATCAGCTCTGGTGAAAAGACAGAGTTTACTATGGAAGAAGTGGAACAAGGCTATCTGTATTAAAGACTACTGAGAAGTAAGCCACAGGCATGTAAAGGACAGCCTCTGCCTCCAGGTTTTTTTTTGCTTCATCAAATAACTTTTCTTAAATTTTGCCATTCACTACCATTTTCAGGAACACCTAATAAGTTCCCAAAGAAAACCTAGCATTCCTGTCGACCGTCATAAAGCACACTCTTCCTCTCTCTAGTGGAGATCTTGCCATACCTGTCCTTTACAGCAGTTGTATCAAATCAGAAATCGGTAAACTGGGAGATGTGCCAATAAAAGAAGCCTACTTTCTGGGGGGTTTTCTTGAGAAGAAGCAATACTCAACATAATTCCTGGCTTTGTGCAGTGAGAATGGCATTTAAACTTACATCTTTGCTTTCCAAAACTATGTAGACATTGTACTAGTCATTCTATTAATCCTATAATCTACAATAGCAGTTTCTGTTTTGGAAAACATCTCCGCAGGGCAGCAGGCAGGCCACAGAACACTAACAGTTGTCTAATCTTTCAGGGAGATCCTCCAGCTCTAGGTTGAAAAATAAGTGAATGCTGAACTTGTTCTGTGAACAGAGGACTGTAGCCTGACAGGCTGTCCTCTCTGGTACTTGCCACAGATTGTGTTTGGAAAGACTGAACTACTGCTTTTGGTGTAAAACCAGTACCTTAGCTAAAAATATATCAAAATTGTTCAGAAGCTGGCCTAAATATGACCAAAAGAAAAAAACAAACTCATAGAGTTGGAAGGGTTATGTCACACACATGGGAATATATTTTATACAGAAGTATATGCTTTTGGGTAGAAGTCAGCATAAACAAGCAAATTACCCTCCTTCACTATTGCGTAGATAGGACGATTTTTATTGACAGCAGAGATATTCAAAACAACATTGAAAATTGAGCTCCTAGTTAAGGAAGGGAGTTCACAGCACTAAAACAACATCTATACAATGACTTCCAGAACAAAAAATAAAAGCTTCAACTCATTCACCAGGTTTCTACCTGCAACAAAATTCATACAAGTTGAGCTAAATCTTGAGACGGACTAATGTTTTTGCAGTGTCACCTGGTTACTCTAGAATCATACAGTGACAACATTTCATGTGGAAAAAAAGTTCATTTAAGCTCTTAAGAAAATTAATCAAATGTTTCAGATGCACTTATGCCAAATCAGCATGTTACTCAACCCACAACATAGGTGGGATTAGAAATCCTGGAGTATGTTATTGTTGCTCTTTAACTAGACTGGTACCTCACAAAGTTAAGGGTAGTACTATCCAGCAAAGCAAAACAGCAAGCCTTCTGGAATAAATTCATAGTACTAAAAGGTTAATACAGTATTCTAATCTATTGATATTCTGGCAAGAACACATGTACACAAATCTGAGTCTTTAAAACTAATTCAGACAAAAATTCTGATCTCAAATGTATTTATGTGGACAGCTACAAAGCTGCTTTTATTTTCTTAAGAGACAACAGCTTCTACACAAGCAATTTCTAAAAGATACAGGAACATCTTCTAAAGTACCAGTTATGACAACTTTATTATCAATTCCTATTCCCTCAGGGACATTTTGATAGTAGGAGACTGAAAGTGAGGCAAGGAAAAAACCCTTGTATACAGCTACTAGCTTTTGTCTTGCACTGGCTAATCTGCTATGATAGGTTTAAAATTTATTTAAATGTAAGTGTACATGATGGGTTCCACCCCCAACCATGTCCCCCCCATCCAAGCAAACATGAATAAGCTTTCTTTCACTATCCAATCCCTGTTTGTTTCTGTAATTACTCCGTGAACAAACCGTTCTTATATGAAACCTAAGAAAACAGAACACCAGGGAAATAACTTTTAAAATGTGACTTCAATAAAAACCTTTGACTTCTATTATGTATCATCTCTCCAATGAAGCAAGTATAAAGGGAGGAAAAAAAAATACTAAAAAGTGGAATGCAACCCCGGAAATTACCCAGCAGCTTGCCACAGTTCTCACATATATGGCAGAGGTCCAACCTAAACAAAGAAAAGTTACCCATAAGTTAGGCACAACTAATTTGGAAACATAGCTTTCCCAGAACATGGGAGAAATTCTAATACTAATTTTGTTTAATGACGCTATTTCCATTTTTCATTTAGAAGTTGAAATGCACGCATTCCAACAACTGAAATAGCAAAACCAGTTCCTTTTCTTTTCCTCCTAAAATTAATTTTATTTCATCCAGTAGGGAGGGAGTGTAAGAAATGCGTGTGGTTTCCTTTGTTATCTGTTTGGTAGTAAACTGAATAAAGCTGCTGGTGGTCTTACCATCGTAATGGTGTGGTAGTATACCAAAAGGTCTTCAGTGTAAAAAGCAAGTAATATTTACTTAGGATTCCCACCCCTAAGGAAAATCCTGCAAGACATTTGTAAAAAGATAACAGTAAGTAGGAAAAAAAAGCACATACTATCTTAAATAAACTGCACTTAACAATAGGGAAAAAAATATTCAAACCACATAGCACTCTGCAGCAGGGTCATAAGAAGAAAGGAAAAAGGTCACTGAAGTATTTACAAACCCTGTTTTCACATATGAATCAAAGTATTACTATGTTTTCCATCTTGGCTTTGAAAGCCATTAAATAAAATTAAATATTTACAGGCTTTGTTCTTTTTCTTCCACACAAAAGATGGATCTTATCTTATTACCTCAGCATTACTGGATGCAAAACTATCCCTTTTCAAAAGTAAGTATTTTGGAACACCACCTTCTAGATTTTCACCTCTTGTCAAGAAAAACTAATGTTATTTTGAAAGGTTAATCTTACAGTGAGCCTCCTACTGCTCTAGGTGTCTTTCTAATACTAATTCAAAACATATCAGAAGTTTCTCTGGGTTCTTAAACATTTAAGATCAAATATTTTCATCATCTCATTTTTAAAAAAGAAAGAAAACTGAACAGACAGTATGTCTGACAGGATCTGTATAACCTGCTTTTTCTTTTTCTACTTCCACTTACTGGAAGAAACCAAGCAGGGAAGTCCAGCTGAAACCACAAGACTAACAAAACTTTTAGCAGAAAACGAGAACTAGCTTTAGAAAGTCCTTAAATCACATGAAAAACAAACAACAGAGGCGAAACTAAGAAGGAGGAACCCAGCTTACCAATGTTTGAGAAAGCCATGACAAGAAAACTATTTTCTAGGATAACAGTGAACAAATAGATGAAGACTGAACTTCTAAAACCCAAAAAGACTCAAAACAAAATAAACAAAAAACCCCAACCACAACCAGAAACAACACACAGAAACTCTAGGCATATGTGTCAGACTTAGACTTCCTTGGGAAGGCTTTTTCTAACTCTTTCTATCTGGTCTGCTCTCAAGGCTGTCCAAGGTTGCTTTCTGGACCACAGGGAACTGGGGGCAAGTAAGAGTCTACCAGAAACTCTAGGTCTTTTAAATACAATTCAGTAGTTCAACTAGAAAGCTTTGGGCCAGCACGAAACGTACTACTCTCGAAAGGCACCTTCTCTTACGTGCCGGCCGAAGGAGCCGGGGCATCTCCCGGGGCAGAGCCGGGGCACCCGGCCCCAGAGGCCTCGCTTGAGCTGTCCAGGGCGCGGGTGCTGAACAGGCCTCTGCCCTGGAAGGGGATCGCCTGGGGTTTGGGTTTTCCCTCTTCTCGGCTTCTGCGGAGCGTGTGTTAAACCCCAAACAATTCATCCTCGATTATTAGTCTTTTGTTGATGCTGTTATTAAGTGCAGTTAGTGAAATACCACAAGAGCGACACAAATAGATGTATTATTACATGAGGTCTGTCTTCTGCAGCCAGGCCAGAGTCAAGCCCTTTTAATGGTTTTTACTCTGGGTCTTTAGGAAAGATTCATGACTTAAAGATACTAAATTGTTTGTGTAAAGGATGATGAGGTACATGCAAGTGTAAAAAAAAAAAAAAAACAACCCTGAAATCCCCCTCTATTTATACAGCACTAAGGCCAATTTGTATGCACAATCACAATTGTACTTTTGTCTGTTATGGAAAGGTTTTTCACAGCCCAATCGGTTGCTTTGAATTTTAAAGACTAACTGCATCTGACTTTCTTGTTTATACAGGAAGAAACAGCTTCAAGTTTACTAGCTAACACAAACAGTAATACCAGCTAACTCTCTACCTAAGTCTATTTTTAATGAATACTGTTATCAATCTATTCTTCTCAATCTGGCTAGGCAGTCACTGACAGAAACAGCAATTTAAGTTTTTTAGGACAGTTACTCTACTGTTAAATGTTGTCTGCTTCATTACCACCCTGGTCCTTTTTTCTCAGACACACTTAGCAAATTAGAGCTTTCTACAAGACCAATTCAAAGTAAGTATATAAAAATAAGCATATAATTAAAAGTGAGATATAAAAAATTATACTGAACTGTAACAGTGTAATAAATGCTCTTTCAGCTACTTTCCAAGGCAATACACATTGTTGAAATGGTATCCGATAGCTAGAAAGTAGAATTAAAAAGCAAAAAAGAGATTTCTTCATTTGTAATGAAGAAAGAACTACCCATTAATAAAATTCACCAATTTCAAATTTCTGCATTCAAAACTGGGAATCGGTTGTGAAATAGTAAAGGTAATTTGCTTATTGGGAAGTTTTCCAATGGTAAAATTACTTGTCAAAATAAAATACCCAAGGAATTAGATGGTTTTTCAGTAAGAAATTAATAAAGAAAAGATAAACATCATCTGCTCCAAATGGGCTAAGCCCTGCTGATCCTGCATTCCAGTGCCGAGAAAGAACTGTTAACCGCAAGGTTCCTTCAAGTGCTACGATCATCAACGAAGACCCTTTCCCCCGCACATCACTCAGAATTAAATCTGCTCTTGTAACCCATTTTGTGTAAAGTTTTGGGGTAAAAGACATTGTATGCCTACTAACCTAAAAATAATAATGAAAATTCATTTATAATGTCAAGAGCAAGGCCTGTTATTTTCCAACACACTGTATGAGAAAACACGTTTAAGTATTGCATACAACAATAATTTACTGTAATAGCTGACAAAGTATCTTTCCTCTACACTTACCCTTCTATGGACAAGTACTTGTGATGATACTCCTAAACCTCAGTTACAGGGTTCAATGTCATACCATTCACTGACTTTCATGGTTAGGAAAGCACCATTAAAATTAGCTTCCAGTTTAGCAGTTCCTGCAAAGGACTATAAATCTATCAAATTAAGATGTGAATACTGAGATTACAGAAAGAGCTCCTTTCCTCCAGCAGAGGAAGGAATTCTTGTCAGTTATATATGAGAATTCCTGACAAATGGGATTATACTGTTCAAGGCAGATTTGTGAGTATACCAAAAGTTCTGCATGTGCAAGACTCACTGACGTGAATAAAGCTGTCCTCAGTGTTTTAGCTGCACCAGTAGCTCAAAAGCATTGTACCTAGTTCATTTATCATCACTGCCTGAAGGAGCACAAGGCTAAATATGTCAGAGAGAAACCATACTAGAGAAAATGCAAGAAAAACAAGGTACTGACTTGAGGCTTTTCTCCCTTTCCTATTTCTACATGAAATTTCACATCTGAAATTGAATTACAAGTGTGTAATTTTGTGCGTTTACAAATCTGTAAGTTATATACAGAAAACTGATAGGATTAGAATTTAATATGTTGACACTTAAGTTCCAGGCTTTAATGCCTTGTGCTATATGTGCAGCTCACTTACCCAGTTAGACCTTTGAGGAAGCAAGTTTAACCAGTTGTTTAGCTTGCATGCACTTCAGAATACTGCTAATGTCAAGAAAACAGTTACACCACAATTTTCAAGTTCGGGGAAACGCAAGTTAGAAAAACTGGAGACAAGAAAATACCTAAAAATGGATACCCTAAAATAAAGAATTTCATCAAAACAGCCTCTCTTATCTTTGATACAGAGCCAATAATCTGTTTCAGTGTGTTTCTCTTCAGCATTACTCCTCCATTAACACCTACTGCTAGATGAAACTAGGATAACTAAGTTAAAATCCAAATTAAATATAATAGCCAAAATTATGCCTTTCTAGGAAAAAAAAATCCTAAACTAAGACACCGATTTATTTTTTTTAAACAGGAATATTTTTAAGATCCAGCTGAATCAGTATTTCTGCAGATTTATTTTTGTTTCCAGTAGCACTTCAGTTACTAATACAGGTGTTGCAAGTAAAATGACTCATCTGCACAGAAACAGCAAGAGGGCAGAGGAAAGGAAAGAAAAAATGGAGAGACTCTTAATAAGCCAGAAACACACACACAGCTTTACTGTGTCACAGGATCACAGTTTAAGAGACTGGAAAACAACTGTATCAGCACCCATCTTCTGATTCCCTCTAAGTGAAAGTAAGGTACCAAATAGCACCATTTCATGCAGACTTCCTCTCTACCCCTCTCTTGCTTTCAAATTTGGTATCCTTTTCAGAGATTTTCCTTTGAGATTAACCTTTCCTGGGGTGCTCATGTTTTTCACTCATTTCAATTCTGCATCTTTGTGGATAATGTCAGGCCAGCCACATGTTGAATACCAACACTTATTTTTAAACATAATTCAAAGAATGCTTGCATGCTACAGCTAACTCTTTTACAATTAAGAATAGGCTGTCATGAGACACAGCTGTTAAACAGTCCATTAATAAACCAAATCCATGATGGGAAAAAAGAAAAACAAGAGTCCCTTGAGGTTCATCTTATAATTAGTATTTTGCTGCACTTTGTAAAATGCACGACATTTTACAAATATTACAGCTAAATAAAAGTAGAGGCATTTAACTGCTGGCAAGCATTTAAGAGCATTCCTCATGTTGACAAGTTATGTATCACTTCTGCACACTTAACTTGCAAGCTAAAGTATCTGTAGAGTGAAACAAGGGGAAAATCAGAATAATCTCCAATCTGATATAATCTCATCTAGACCAGAATATCTCCAGGTCTCTCACTCTCAGCTCATCACAACTGTAGCTAGAGTAATTTCCATTATTTAAAGGCAGTATAGCCCAGCACCCTGTTTCTCAGCATAGTTAGCAATCCAGACGCACCACCAAATCCACAACATGGCTGTATAGCTTTTCAGACTCAAAAAGCCAAAAGCATTCAATACCATGCTACACCCTCATTTGGTACCCCTACTACGCCCTACACCTGTCATTTTCTTTAGTTAACCAATGAACAACTGGTGGAATGGCAGAGATGGAAGGGACAGTCTGTGGATAACAAAATATAAGAACCACCTTTCCAGTGCACTTCAACAGGGATCCACTTCATTTTTTTGATGCTTTTGGCTACTTCTAGCTTAGCTCCCAGTTACATGTTTTTCATCAATAAAATACCAAGATAAAATACAAAATCTGTATGCCAGTATTTTCCAACAGTAAATTAAACTTCAGCTAAAAGGGAGGTCAATATCACTAACCCACTATTAAAAAGGAGGAAACAGCCATAAATAAGCAAGTATTTTGCAGAGAAAGATTGCCATGTGCATTACAACAAATGTAAGTCAAGTCATACTTAGTATTGACAAAGACCGTTCAGAGTATATTTTTTTCCAAGAGTTGAAAGAAATTACAGAAATTAATTCCTACTGGCTTTTCTAGCACTACTAAAAGCAAAGATTGCAGCAGAGGTCCTGGAAATTTTTTGCTCTGTCAATAGTAAATAAAAAGGTCTAGTACTTAACAAGTTTTTTAAAAAATTATTTAGCCAGTGGGCAAAATTATCTTAATCCAAGATTACAGCTAACCAAGACCTAAAAGAGAATCAATACTGGCTGTGCGAGTGGACGCAGGCAGACCCCAGGAACAAACGAGAGACCGCAAATAAAGGAACACA
>JAOXJM010000012.1:43984044-43994163 GCA_026413425.1 Tringa solitaria
CACTTGAGCGTATTTACAATCCTCCTCGCCAATCTTCCGTTACTTTCCCACACTGGCCAACATTTAAAAACTAGAATGCTTTTGACAACTACTCCATGACCTCAGGTTCCATGACAGCATAAACTCACCTTATCTGTGTGGATAGGAACAAACAATCTCAATGCTGCTGTCAGCCCAAGTAGTCTTCTCATAAAGCTTAATTCTAGCCCACCTTTCACAAATCAACAGATTTCCCCAACATATTAAACCGTTTAACATCAAGAAATTACATCACCTGAGCTGAAAACGCTTTTGAACATTTCTTCTGAATAAAGCTTAAAAGTAAAATGTACAATCATTAAATGCATTTAAAAGGTTGGTTCTCTGCACACCCATAGGGGGAAGTCATATATACCCGCCCAGCCCACTAGAAGGAACTCTTTACCCCCAGCTCCAAATGTGTTCATCATTTCCTTTTGACTTCATCAGCTGAACACAACTCAGCTGTGTGCTTTACAACTGGAGGGGCACAGTGGAGACACAAAGGAGAGGAACCTGGGCTGAACACATTATCTCTTGCACTGGCACAACACAAGACACATTATTTGCATTAGCCTTCTTATTTGTTTGCAGCAGAACTAGTCCCACATTCACAAGGAACATTTCCTCCACTCCCTACTTGTATGCTGTCACTGGATCTTGGTCTTGTCAAGTGCATGAAAAATGAAGTTTATTTAGCACATCATTTATTACGCTAGCAGTGGAATCTCTATTTCCTCCAAACTGGAAGTTATTTCAGTATTGTATTTTACTTCATAAGTATTTTATACACTTTGGTTTTCACATCCATAGTTACAAAGAAGTCCAGCATCATGTGTCTTTGAAAATGTTATCACTTACAAACCACACAAATTCAGAGATATGAGACATTTGGATAAAAAGTAATCCAAGGTTGAGCTGTAGCAAATATACAATTAAAGCTAACTGCATTCAGTCCTTAAGCAGCAAGGCAATGCCTGTAGACTTGTCATCTAGTATTTAAATGTTAATCATCTAGTATCCAAATGTTAGGACAACTGAATTAGATATTCAAAGGGTGTTTCTTCGACAGCATGCAGTGCTTTTACATATGTGAATTTCATACTGTTTTCATTCATGGGCTGTTCTAGTACATCATTTCTCTTCAGCCAGCGACAGCCTTATGGCTCTCTTGCACTGATGGAGCAGGTAATTTATTTCTTTACAAAGCAGTTTAAAGATACGGAAGTAGTGTTACAATTACATTTTTTTTGAAATTGCAATTCGCTAATAGATTGATAGAGCTTTAACAAAAAGCAGGGTCTTTTTCATTTTGAACCCAGACAAACAATCTACTTGTTGTATGCTTAGTACTACTCCCAATATAGAAAGGAAACAAGTATCTATCCACACTTGACCTGACTACTTCTAACAACTATCCCCATAAGGATAAGGGGGTGAAAAACCAAACCAAAACACTGAAACGAACCCTAATTGATCATTAAGGTTGCAAAATCACAACGAAAAAATAGAAAGCTCTAGAATAAAGTTGCACAGGTAAACCTGTATTTGGGCATTTCACACCTGAACTCAGTAGTACTAACTTTCAAGACACTTCATCAAAATCACCTCTGAAGATGAATCACGCTTATCCAGTTTAAGATAATAGAGGGGCCCTGAGCCACTTGATGCCCAAACATAATATGCCTTCCAATATTCAGAATTCAAGGGTGTGACTTTAAACTCATTCCTCCCAAAGGACAGCAAAATACCCCAGAAAACAGACAGCAAATCCTCAAGTCTGGCATCTTAGGCTACTTCAGTCATCCTCGCTTTAAGCTACTCTAGTCATCCCCACTGATGCAGCAAAGACAATGGCAGGAAAGAGGACTGCCTCATGGTGAAAGCTGTTAAATGACTATAGAGAACTGCATTTTACCATTGTCACCATTCTTCATATTCTGGAAATTGTCTACCATTATCTCTTTGAAATTTGCTTAACTGATGATGCTTTGCTCTACCTGGTACCACAGCATTTTCTCAACAGGTAAGATCTTTCCCCATACTGGAATTTCAATGCATATTCATGCTTGGGAACCAAGGAGGAGTGACATTCTTCAGTCTGCAAGAAGTAAAACTCCTGATAGCTGCAGGAAGGCAGGATTCAAAAGCAGCATGATTTTCAGGGAACTATCTATGATTCTTGGCAGGGAGATAGTTTATTTTCTAAGTTATCTGAAAGACTATCACCAGATTGTTTGAGATTTCATTATAAAAGAAAAATTTTGAAGATTCTCAAAATACTGTCTGTGTGTTCAGGCAATCTACAGAAAGCACTTGAAGCAGACCTTTCTTTTGCTGCACATGGAAAACTTCACCAGTTTTTAAATTTCTTTCATGAAGGCCACATCTGTTAGTGTAGACTATGACAGGTTTTATTTTAGCAGCACAGAAGAACTGCATTTAGGTTACACTCAGTGCAATTCAGCAAGAACTCATCCTTCAATATTGTGTCAAATTCAACACTTGAAGACAGATGCATCCGTATTTCAGTAAGACATAGGTCCCTCTTCTTTTTGCATTGAGTCCTAATGACTTAAAAAATTTGCTAAGTGCCTTAACTCTATTTCAACTCAAGCAAATGTATACAGATCTATATTTTATTAAAAAAAAAATTCCAGGAGAATCATAGCTGAAACTTCATTTTTCCCCACAGAATAGCCTTCATGCATGTTCAGGCAACGTGCTAGAACTGACATAACAAAGAATGTTATTTACTAGCTTTGATACTGCTCCAGATGCTCGACTAACCTCTCATATCTAAAAATTCCACCTTCAGTTTTTAAAACCATAATAAAATTGCAGTATAAATCAATCTGACATAGGGACTAATTATGGTAGCCCGACTAGGAAGTGTTTTGGAACACCATTAGTTTTAAAAGCCATTTACAGTTAAAATGTTGCTAAACAATTGCTTTATATAAATAACACTTCATATAGAAAGCCAAATATATTTTAACAGCTCATTTTTTCTTGCCATTATTCTTAGGTGAATTTATTATAAGTTACTAGAAGACATGCAAAGTGGATGCCAGATGAGAACTCTGTATTTATAGCACACTAAGTCGGTCAGCAAACAGAATCTACTAAAAATATCCACAATGGTATGCAGCACACCCACCCTTTGGGGACTGTACACAGGCTGGGGTGGTCTGACTTTCAGACAGAGTAGACAAGGAAGAAGAAAACACCCAGGTAGGTCAGTCCCTAAAGACTAAGGGTAACAGAGTAGAATCCCATACAACACTTCACACCCTGTTTGGCAGATAGCCTGTGCCCTACGAGATTTTCCTGTGTGCTTCCTGATCTCTCCTGGTCAATACTATGCAATCTCCAAACAGGGAACACAAGCATGTGACAAGTGAAAGTGAGAACCGGCTCCATTCTTATTATGGCTTCCCCTCCCATTTTTGCAAGCATCAGGAATTTGAAGCCTACCACAGAACAGACACCAGACAGCTCTGGATGCACACTGAGACATCCTTATGAAAGTCACAATGATCATTTATAACGGAAAGGTGGCCTTGGGAACATAGGCACTCGCTTAGGAAATACCTAATGAGAGAGCAGACAGCCAAACCACTGTCCTAGATGTCTATGAAGTATGGTTCTGGTTTTATTCAGGTAATTGTGGGTTTTACACACTTTGTTTTCTTTTGATATATAAAGTACGTGTCTTTAAAGATATTCCAAAATAAAAGCTCACAGCACTCAAAGGTTTCTCACTGCTTCTTTTCACAGGTTAAATATCTGCAAGAACATGTTCCATTACCACAGCAAATGAAGACAATCCATAGAAATGACCATACATCTCTCCTGAAACTAATTAAACCATTCACGAATAGTAGACACACTGCAGAAAAATTTTGAAAATAATATAAATTTGGTTCATACATCTGCAAATAGCAGGGAAAACGAACACAAACGCTGTCATAACATTATTCGAAACTTAAAAGTCTCATGCAAGGCTAAGACAGCAAATCAAGAACATTTAATGATGAAGTTTTCTATGAGCAGCTGGCAGGAACAGGAGAGGAGAACTTACCCAAACAGATGGGTAGGCAAAGTGCTTTAAAAATAGTTTTGAATTTCTAGCAGTGACAAAAGGCTTTCTTTATAAGACAAAGAAATGAGTTGGGAGGTTGTTGGAGACTAGTCTGCAATTATGTGAGAGAACATGAGGAGAGGCACGCTGTCAGGATATCAGGGTTGGATTTGGTATTCAGAAGACATTAAAGAGGAAAGCCTTTGTTTGAACTGGCACTGCAAAGGCTCAGTCAGGTATTATCACTCTCTTGATAGCCAAAAGAAATATTTATATATGCCATTACAATTAGGCTGTTTCCTTTTCTTCAGACCGTTAACTACTTATATTTCTCCCCTAAATGCAGTGCTGCCATTTTTATTAATTGGCTTCTCCTACCCCCTTTTGTTTACCAGGCAGTAAGAGGAGAAAAAAAAAGAAGCCCTCCAAAGATCCTCTAACACTTGCCTCAGTCTTTACTCCAGTGCCCTGAGCCTCTCACCATCACAGAGACATGTCTCCCTCTTCAACTGAAGAAAACCCAACACCGCTCCCAGGGGCTTCACTAAGACTACCAGAAGACCCACAATGCTCATTTAGTTTTTAGCTTATTTGTCCAAATATGTAACACTTGAGAGTAAAAGCAGCCTCCTGACTGAGCTAGAGCAGGTGAGGGGTGATTGTGGACGTTTTGCTTCTTTTTCCTGTCCCACATCCACTCATTAGGAGAGTTTACAGCTCTGCTGCCAACCAGGAACTGTACGCTGCCCGCTATGTGTGTACAGAAAGAGAAGAGCCCACTAAATAAAGAAGAGCAAGACCCTGGAGAGGGATTGGATTCCTCAAATCCATCTGTCAGAACACCTCTTCTGAAACTCCCTATCAATAGACTTTATCCTTGGTCTACTTTCCTAGCATGTTGGATTTTTCAATCCGTATTTTGGTTAACAGAATGGTAATACATCTCCAAAACCTCCCGTATCTTCAGTGACCGCTGAAATTCTCCTACTTTGGAGTCAACTCATAGGTATAACTGAAGAGAAAGTGAGGCTCAGATCTCACGCCCCCCCAGCCTGTTGCTGTTGTGAGGTTATCCATGTATGTACAGACATGTTTGTATTTCTCTCAGCTCCCAAACTGGTCTCCATTTTAACCTTCTACAATCAGCAGACTTCAGCCAGCCTCTCATCGTTATTGCTCTCATTTTTATCAAGTGGACCAACACCAATATGATTGCGTTTCACTGGTGCAGCGAAGTGAACTGAAAAAAATCAAAACATCAAAGCAGAGACAGCCTCTTAGCTTTCACCACTCTTCACCTTGGAAGACCTATGAACAGCAACAGCAAAATTATCTGAAAATACACATGGGATTTTATTGTGTGTGTGTTCACAACAGCAAATAGCAGTATTATACCTTTTAAAAAAAAGGCAGAATTTGTATGGAAAAGTTATAGCTCTTATTAGACTAAATCCTTACACTCTTTCCTCATTCTGAATGGTTAGGAAATAATATAGGGAAATACATATTTTATCCAAGATTCACTGGCCTTCCTCAAAACATCAAAAACAAGTTCCAATTGCCAGGAAAAGAAGGTATGCCAAGCAGCACCAAGGCACACAGGCTGATACTGCAGTAGTAAGTTTCACTGCTTCTAACACATTTCACACACAGGAGGTATCTAAATAGCCTCATTGCAAAGCACGCTTCCCAACACTTCTCCCAAGAGGGCAAAGACCTCAGAGCTACAACTTTGCCCAGCAGAACAGGAGCAGCATTGAAGTCTGAAGTGTTTAAGAGTTTCACAATTTCTCTAAGCAATAGTACTTGTGAGTACTGGGAGAGAAGGGCAAGGAAGTGACCAAGAGACAGTCATACACATACACACACACCCCGAAAAAAAAAAAAAGGTGTAAGAAAGATGAAGAGAACCTGAAGAATGTATTCAGGTGTACCATATAACTAAACAAATCAGATGGAAAACAAACTAAGATGTGCCTTTCTAGGCAGTTATAGAGATGTCCAGAAAACTTATCTTCTGAGACTTCACATCATTCTTCTACTGATACCTGCTTCCCACAATCCAACAAGTAATTCAAGGTTATAACCTGAGGCTTTCATGAATGTTATTCTATAGAATGAAGAATTCATTCCATACTTCTATCAGCTATTATTACAAACAAATGTTATTATAACATACCTATAGGGGTCTACCCCTACAGTGTTACATACGTCCAGTAGCTGGCAATAAATCCTGCAGTGTAACATACTTCATAGAAAAGCCCAATTGTTATTTGGCTTGAGAAGAATGTAACAAACTTCCTTCTCCTAATGAAGTTGAACAGATGCAACTTAATCTCCAAATTATTACTCAAAGTCTTGACATAGGCCTGAAAGCTGTCAACAGTTGTATCTGACAACACTATATATTTAAAAACCTGTCTATAAATACATCATATAAAACAGTATATGACTCTATATAGCACAATCTGAGATTTTTTATAATACTTGTATGTCTCTATTCAATCAATTTGAGTGAAGAACTGATGTGGATATTAAAAGACTCAATATGTATTATTTCTGCTCTCTTCAGTTCAATTTTTATATATTCTTCCCTAGGAGACTTTTAAAGACAAAAAATATTTGAAGGCTTTATTCTTGTTGCATAACAGTATTTTGAAGAAGAGATTTAAATTTGAACACCAGAAGGATACTTATAGTAGGCATTTTCACCCAGAATTCTCCCTGTTGTGACCACTCAGAAACAGGATGACAAACATGAAGTGGGTTCTGAGGAACTGCCAACATTTTAAGTGATGGAAGCAACACACCGGCAATTATCGAAAGCAAAGAAAATTCATCCAAACTGCTCATTTTTTAGTTGAAACAATTGTTGCAAGCATCATTGATAAAAACAAGCTATATTATAATTACAGCAGTAGCCTTGCTGTAGCACTGGCAGTCTACATGGGAATACTTACTGCCTAAAAACACAGTGGAAAAACTAACTGTGGATCTCAGGGCCAACTCTTCTACACGCTGCTCTTAACAGGAGGTAAGAATATTTACTTTGGGGCTGGGAGAGAGGGGAAGTCCCATTCACTGAGCAATGGAGCAGGGAACCACTGGTCAAAATTCCCGATAACAGTGTTAACACCTTAAAGGAAGCTGGAACTTGGCACTGTGTTGCAAGAAAACTTGAACGTCATGTGCAAGTTTGGCCTCTGCATCTGGGAGTGCCATAAGATCTTATGGAATTTGGGTCTCGCTCTGCTTAATGCTCTAAGCCTATTCCAGGCGTGCTTGCAGCCCAAAGTTAAATACATATGTATTTCTTCTTTTGTGAGATCAAGGCCCCGATTATTCAGTGAATTGAACTCTTCCTGAGATGAGACATAAGGTTCCAGAGCAGTATTTACTCTGTCATACCTTGATCATAAAGGTGCACTAGCCTGAGGTCAGACAAGAAGATCAGACCCTTGCAGGCAGAAAAGGCTGCTGTTACTACAGTTCTATTAAAGGAATATAGAAAATAACTGATCGTATTTTCCAATACATTAACATACAATAACATAATACATTTTACATTCTCATTCAAATGGCATATTAACAAGTATAGTATGGATTTAAGCATGTTACATTAGAGTTAATTTTTATACATTACTTCAGCATGCAAAGTTGCTCAGTAAAAGTGACTATTGTCAAGTGTAATTTGCTAACGGCAAATTAATTACAGTAAGTAATTTAATAAATACACCTACATGCCTAAAAGTTGGAGATTCAGTTCAACTTCTGAAGTTACTCTTGTTCTCCTTTTTTATTTTAATTTTCACAGAATTGCTATGCTAAACCTCAAAGTTAATTTCAGTAATTTCAAGATAAAAAGAAACAATTTGACTAATTTGCAAGTTACAAAACAAGGGAGGGGACTTCAAGCATGCTTATGATACACAAGATAAATGCCAGATACCACACCTAGACAAGCTTGAGCTAGTTACCATCAGGACAACAACAATGCTTCAAGTTACTTTTCACGAGGCTGATGCCACTAAATGTATGATCTCCAGAGGGGCTAATCATTCCCAGCACCTACTTATTACAGGGAATCAAGAAAACTCAAACCATGCAACTAAATAAGGATGCCAACATTCAATGTGATGTGGTATAACGTACCACTGATTTAGAAGAGAAAAAGCAAGTAGATTCATTATCATCTTGTGACTGCATAAGGACAGTGTATTTTGAAACCTGCTACTTAAACCCCTAACATATGGCATTCCTCATTTATTAGTCAGTAGATGAAGAGAGTGTACCCCTCCTGGCACTATTCCTCACTGCAAAAAGCAACAAGCTTTGCATCGTTTCAGCCTATATCCTCTTTAATATGCCAATTTCGGAGATTCACAAAAGACACGACATGGTGTAGTACAGCAATTAGTAGATTATTACATGCCATAGAAAAGTACGATCAAATTCAGAGTTATTCTGAAGAGACTTTCATGCATCTAAATAGACAGTTATTGATCCTCATCACTGCATTTACTTTTAATCCAGTCCCTCCTGGCAGCAAGGCAGGTTGCAAGACAATGTTTAAGCAAGGAGAAAAAAAAAGAAGTTTTACCTTTGAGCAACAACTGGCTACATACTTTGATGATTCCCTTGAGCTAAGCACAAACTGCACAATACTCTGTGGTAGGGCATCCTTTCATCACTGAGAAACACATGCACCATCTTCCCCTACAAGCTACCTCGATGGTATAATGAGCATCCTTGCAACAAAGCACTCCTATTGAGCAGCTTGGTACTGTAAGAACAGTTGTTTTCTTTCTTAAGGGTAAACACTCCTTTATTAGAATAGGGTTTGACAGCTTTCTGTTAATGTTCAACCACTGGGCTGGGAGGAAGCAGTTTGAGATGCAGGAAGTAACAGTTCCGCTGTCTGCAGGTCAACACAGCAACACACAGGTGGCAGGCCCTGTGACAGAAACCTTGTGCGCCCTGTGAGGGTTGGACTGAAGGGAGCTCTGATTTTGGCTAAAACCAGGTTGCATTACAGAAAAGAAGAAAACCCAGCCTGCTACAAATAGTACTCAGAAACGGATTAACTAGAATAAAGAAACGTAGTTTTACATGAGCCTCCTCTTTCCCAAAAGAAAGCTTTTGGGGAAGTTGGTTAGTATTTAGACAGGTTATAATAAATATAGATTAATATTAGAATTATCAAGAGAATGAATCCATTTTAAAAGTCACCTTGCACCTTAATGTTTGACTTATACAAACAATGACCTTTAGAAGAAGCAGTACTGAAAGCAGTCAGCAACTCTGAAAGCAGTTGGCAACTTACAGGCAGATTTATAACTTCAAGGTAAAGAACACAGGCAGTAAACCGCAAGTCCTATACCAGCCCTATTCATCTCAATATCACAGGAGAGAAGAAAAAAAAAACAAACAACAAACTACGACAACTTGCTCCACGTTTAATATGCCTCTTAACGGGCCTCTTGAGAGTTCAAGCCGAGTGTTTCTCCTGCCTCAAGAGCACATGTGGCCATCCCCCGGATTACACGGCACCGGTGCTGCAAGCCTGTACTTGAGCGGCAGGGACAGCTATCCGGCTCTGCTCATCTCTTGGGGGAAAAATAAACAAAGAAACTTACTTTGATTTCTGTTTTTCTTAATAGGCTTTCAGAACCGAGGCCCCAAGAACTTAGAAAGAGGAACCGAACATCAGCCGCATATTTACCAGTACCTTAAAGAGGGGTTTGGTCCGATTTTAGAATAAACGGCGGAGACACATGATCCAATTAAATTCTAATTATGTAAGTAGTAGGCGAGAGTATTTACACAGGCACTGATTACAGCTATTAGAGTCTAAAGTCGCCGGCCGGAGAGGCTCCGCTTCCTCTTCGCCGTCCCCACCGCACGGCCGCGGGGTTCGTTTCATTTCTAACCTCCCCCTTTCACAGCTCTGGTTACACACAATAGGAGACGGCCGGCCTGAACCCCCCCGCTCCCCCTTTCTCCAAACCCTGTCCCCC
>JAOXJM010000012.1:44016498-44031218 GCA_026413425.1 Tringa solitaria
TCCAGAGAAGGGGACTCCACACCCTCCCTGGGCAGCCTGTTCCAGGGCTCTGGCATCCAGAAAGAAGTGTTTCCTCATATTTGAATGGAGCTTCTCATGTTCCAGCAGTGCTTGGATGCACTATGAGATCTTAAGGTTCAAAGTGACTCCCTGTGCTGTGCCTTAACTCTTCTGGGCAGAGCAGCACTGAAAAGCTGTAGTTGTTGCCCTTCTCTTCCCAGGGCCAAGAGTTAGACAAAAAGCAGAGACCACAGAGGGAACAAGGAGTACTGACTGAAATTACCAGTAAATTAACTGTTTCTGAAAAGCTGCTATACCCAAGGTGGACACGGTATAGCCACGCCAAAAAACATATCTTCTTTCAGGTGGAATAATTACCTTGTTTGCAAGTCCTTCATCATGGCAGGAAATAAGGTCTGATCCAGGAACAATAAACGGTCTTTGGCAGAAAAGATCAGTTTTCAGGGATCTTGTCTTAGATCACCTTTCTCTCACTCTTGAAATCATCAGCTGACAAGTTCTTCCCAGGCAAATATTGTATCTCTGAGGAAAGTTCTCTCTAACCTCAGTGCTTGAAGGCTTCAGAACCAGGCACTGGCTGCATCTTTCCTTCCATCCTAAGTGTCCTTCCAGACTTGTGTGCAGGATCCCGGGAGCCATGAGAACAAAGCCATCAAGGCTTACTGTTGCAGTCCTGCTAAAAATCCTGCTATAATTTCAGTGGGATGAGTACTCTACACTTAACTGGTTGAGGTGGTGTTTATATGTAGATAGAAAAGCTTTTTCTTTTTCCTTAGCCCACAGAGCCTCAATGAGGAGAAGAGAGCTAGTTATTACCCTTCAAAATGGAAAATGTTAAGTCCGATGTACTTTTTCATCAGTCTGGTGCCCTCAATCACTGCAAAGGGGCTATTAGTTACTTAGGTACTCCTGCTGACATCAGTCCTGCTGACTTGTGGAGCAGGTTAGCATTCACTCCGAGGGGGGAAGGCTATAATCTAGCATATTTATCAGCCTGAAAGTCCAAAGCCTGGAATTACAAAGTCCAAAGCCACTGACTCTTGAGCGGGGTGGACAACCATAAGTATCCCTGAAGTCAGAGAGAACTGAGGGTGGAGAGCAAGCCCAGGAGATTTTCTGGAGTTCTGCATCTAGATCTTCAGGAAAAAGCTCCTGTAGCTATCCAGTCAAAGGAAATTAAATGTGGGAATCTTTGTAGGAGAATTCCTAATTCTGTCCCTCAGTAGATGAGCACAGGCCTTTGTGAAGGTCTGTGTTTTGTATCAATCAGAAGAGTTTTCAGTTTAAACATCTCATTTTGGTACATGTGAAGTCCATGACTTTTCATCAGCTACAGTCTGACCCTGCGGTGCCATCACAGGATGATATGTGTCTGTCTTATAATGAAGGCAAAGCTGCTTCTCTCAGGAGGTGAATTCAGAAATGTAGCCAACCTATATGTGGCTCACAGGAAGGAGTGTATTATTTAGTTTCCCTTTATTATTTATAGTCACTGGGATCCATTAAAGCTGTGAGGCTGCACAAATGTTTGCAAAACCAAAGCTGTATTGTTTTAACCCATACTGCACCTGGAAACGCAATACAGCATTGTGCAATAGACACCTGAGGGTGTTGTCAGGGGAAAAAAGGGTAACATTGTGAAGTGATTTCAAAAGGAATCAGAAGAATTGTTCAGTCATAAAGCTAATATTTGGCAAGGGAAAAGTGACATGTCTATAGACAACACAAAAGATGTTTTCAGAGGATAGTGAATGGAGAAGGATATAGGAAGGCTGTGCCAGATGACAGAACCAACAAATGAAAAAATAAACTGTACCACTCACAGGAATTTTACGTGGCAATGCATAGTCTAGTGGGCTGTATTCTCAGCTGGTGTAGGCTGGAATAACTCCATTAAAGTCAATGAAGCCAGCAAGTCCAGCTGAGGACGTGAAGAAACATGCTTCTTTATTAAGCCTTTTTGTGTAAGCTGCATTCTGCATTTTGGTGCTTTCCATGCTGTTTGTTTTCCCCTCGTAACACACTAAGGGACAAATTTGGCTTACAAGGTTGTCTGGCAGCTTATGGTGTGCAACCCTATTAGCATCATTGCTGCCACTTTCAGAACGGACACATGGAGAAGGGCTGCAACGCACAGCAAACAACACTCCGTGGACCGAAGCAAGATGCTGGGCAATAGTAACAAATGGTATATAGACAGGAATAGACTACAGCCTCAAAAACAGCCATCTGAGCTTGTCTCTCTCACCAGCATACAGCCCAGGACTGGCAGAACCAGAGGTACTTGGGCAGTCAGCACTCCTAGAGAGATGTTACGCTTCATCTCCTCTGCATACCTGCTGCTTCTGCTCCTCTGTTGGTTCCAGAAGGGGCAGGAATGAGCAATTGCAAATCTGCGCACATACCAACCAATCTGTTGTCCCATTATATCCCTAGATCTGTCCTGACTATTTCTAATGCAGAAGTGAAGTCAGACGCAGGGCACTCTGTGCATTCAAAGCCTTTGAGCAATTTTAAAGGAAAAGCAAAGCCTTTGACAAGAGGGAATTTTGAGGGAACTAAAAATTGTGTTCTATAGCATGTAGAATACATGCTTGTGATGAAATGACCAAGTCATATACAACAGATGACTTGCAGAACAACACCAGTACCAAGCACAAAATCATTTGTAGGGAACCAGAGGGCTCCTGTGAGGTTTTGCATGTTTTGCTCATATTTTCCTTTGAGAGCATGAATGCAAGAGAAGAATATACCACCTGATTTGGTTTTCTTTCCAACTCATTTTCCTGGACCCTGCAAGTCGTAATCCTCCATAGGCAAAGTTTTGTAGCAATGACCTGCTACATCAGACCTACACGTAAATGCATAGAGAGAGTCTTACAGTTGCTTGAAAACTTCACTGTTCTCAAAGTGAGTCACTGTTATTTCTTCCCTCAGATTGCAAATGGCATTTCTTCAGTTTTTCTCTCTATATTTTGTTTACCATCAAATGCTCTTTAGCCCTGTGGACAACAGCAAATAAATATGACGCTGTCATATTATGGGTTAAGAGAAAGAGACTAGAATTGATGTAAGTACAGCACCAACCAGCTCATGTATTCATCAACTAATCTCAAGAAAGCCTGCTGAGATGTTTATCAAGTTAAACGCTCAGTTCTTTTCTTGTTTTCCACCCTTTTTTTTCCTGGTTGTCTTTGGATTTGTTATCTATCCAGAAGAGTCATTAATTCTTGTCTTGGTAAATAGGAGTACTTTGGAACCACATACTGTCTCTTCTGGGTGACTTTTCCTGAACAGTTCCATTCCTGAGCACTGCAGTTCAGTAGCAAAGCATTATGAATTGAAGCTTCATGAGTCTATTATGCAACTCCTTTCTAGATACAAGATACCCTAATTTCTGAACAACATGTACAGTTGCTGAGTTTTTTGGCATGGTGGGGATCTCTCTCAGGTCCTCCTCACTATGGTTGTAACCATAAGAGCACAAATATCAAGGACCTGTTAGTTTTCAAACATTTTTCCGTAGCCCCCTCAAGAGCTCACCAGAGCATCTGTTTTCCAATCAAAAGTCATTTGCTGCTGTCAGTAGGGCACTACTGAGTTATTTTTCTGACTTGGCAGTGAAAAGAGACATAACCTATAAAGCCAATTAGGTATTTTTTTCTATGCTCTTTAGTGCAACATAGATGTATATCTTGTATGTCCTCTCCAGGTTGGCTCTACTAGTTTGTGTTCATGCTGGAATGGCTAAAGCAGTACAGCTTATGCATACAAGACATTATTTAACTGCTGAGAGAATATAGGAGAAGAGCCTTTGCTGGAAAGTTGTAGCCTGAGCCTCCAGCTACCTGCCTGTGAGTGCTGCACCAGCAGTAACCTCAGGAGCAGGATGGAAGGCAAGTGGGTTTCAAGAAACCACTTTCCTGTCAGCGAGGAGTTCCATTTTCAGAGCCTGAAGAGAAAAATAGAGTTGAGCAGGCTGCTCTGCTCTTCTTCCTTGCTCCAGAGGTACCTGGTGACCTCATCAATACTTGAAAGTTTGAGCAGAAATTGAAATTCTCGTGGTTCAGGTGATTTTGAAAGGCTCTGGGCGAGGAGGCCTCTTTTGCAATGTACTTTCTTCTCTCTACATGTGCACTCATCCACGTGGTACGGGCTGGAATTATAAATCTTAGTCAGAAGAGTCATCTTGTGAATGAGGATCAGTCCTGAGACTAGGAAGGAAAAGGTTGGCATCCTCTACTTAGCCTTATCTGATGTAGTCAGTTAGGCTGTTTATAGTCAGTGGTCAGTGATAGGTATCTTCCAAAAACCGTTCAGCCCACGCTTCTTTTATAGAATGTGATAATTGCCCCCAGTGGTGGCCAGTCTCCATGGAGTGTAGAGATAGGCTCTGTACAAAGGTTGGCTTGTGTGCTTGATACTTAGAAGACTAAATTTGGGTAAAAAGAATGCCCTCCTACGTGGGGAGATTTTGTCCGTACTTTAGGCACGATGCACCACAGGCTACACCCAGCTTGGCCACCGTAACCCTGCGTTTGGTTTGCAGCCTCCCTTTCTTGGGCATTGCCTTTCTCTGCTGACACTGTAAGAAGCCAAAGGCTGGCCGTTCTGGGTCACAGCAGTCAAAACCTATCTTTCTTTTCTCCCCTTCAAATACCAAGGCTCTCAAACTTTATGTCTGAGATAGCATTTAAACTGCAAAATAGCTTTCATTTCTTATTTATACATACATTTCTTTGCCTCTGCTCGACCTGTCTGAATGTCAAGTTTTGGCAACCAAGGCACAAAAGAACCAGGTGGGACTGAGACTAGAAGAGGCTGCTGTCTCACAAGAGAAGTCAGGAGTGTCTTGGGTACAAGTCAAGCTACTTGGAGGTAATGAGGAGATTTGATGAACCAGGGTCACTAATTCTGCTGGAACATGGTAAGGCTGGAATGGGTGTCACCAGCACTCAGAGCCAGATTGGCAACGTATATTTAGTTGCAAGACACTCAGGCTTCATTTGCCATTGAAATAGTGGGGCTGACTCCCAACAGATTATTTTCATTCATCTTAAAGACTATATCAGCCCTTATTATTTGTGGGTTTGATCTTTACGGCATAATTTTCAGAGACAGCTCTCACCTCCAGCCCCAGTGACTCTAACTATACTTTGGGGGATTTACTTCCTGTGAATTCTTCACTAACATAAATTTCCCTATTGATTACACAAGGGAGAAATATTACTGCAGCATATAAGAGCTGTGGGATTGGACTCTTGAGGGTTAAGATTCTCCTGGCTATGATCAGCTTCCCCCTTTGGTCAGTCTTCAACAAATTGAAGACAAGCAGAGCGTCAGCGTACAATATACAATTACACTTCTGACACATCGCATCTTTCTGTGCCATCTCTTTTTAAATCAGAACCTGTTTTCACTCTTGTAATTTAATAGAGCATGATATGAAGCCTTGAATAAAAAGCATTTATTTTCAATTTGACTAAAAATAGGTTTCCTTCTACAATGAGCTCATGACATTTTACTTTATCTTATGGGCAGTTGGCTTCTCTTCACATATACACTTATTTTATGAAGTGGATTCATACAAATGAGGTCTCTAAATTATTAATTTGCTTTGTGTTTTATTTTGATAGTTTCCTCTTATGAGAGTTCTCAGAAAAGGATTTGACTGTTATGCAAATGCACATATTGCAGACGTAGCACCTATTCTTGTACATATTCAAACATAGTCAAGTATATATTCTTATGCTTTTCGTTTGAAAAGCAGTAGCTTTATTGGCTGCTGAGGAGGAGTTTAATTTGCATACTTATGTCACCTGTGGGTTTTATTAGTCTCTGTGACTGTTAATTTGCAAAATAAGTTGTATACATTTGTTGATCAGGCATAACATAAGGCCCATTCTAAGTGAAAACTTGGCCTTGTTCCTATTAAGTCAGATATCTGGAGTGAGGTTGTGGGAAAAGCTCTATTTTTTATTTTTCCGGCCCTCTAAGGAAAGATGGAGTAGCTTTGAGGCTGTGCTGTGTTATCTTCTGCTTTCCAAGGTTTTCTGTTAATTCTGGGAAACTGGCATCTGCTGGGAATGCTTTGTACAACTCCTGGTCGGCTGGCTGGCCACTGCAGTCTCCAGTTATGTCTTAAATCCCTTTACTCCCACTGCCAGTGTGATTGCCAGCTGGGACAATGATGTTTTAAGGCACTCATTGCGGGAGAACTTTGCATTAATGAAAAAAAAGGGAAAGAAAAGCTGAATTCTGCATTTTGGTGCTGTGGGGTTGTAGTTAATTATCCCTGTGCAAGTTTTAAGAAGTTGAGTGAAATTGTCTTCTTTGATCCACCATTAACAAAAAACTTCTGCACAACACAGTGCTAATTATTCAGCCTAGCAGCATCATTCATACAGGTGCAATTCACTATTTCTCTTCATTTTCTTCTGAGCATTTCTAGCAACAGCAACACTAGCCATAAGTAATCCATCAATTGCATCTCATGGTACCTCGGTAACTTTTCTTTATATCGTATAGGTTGGGTCAGAATGAGGTAGCCGGAAGTATTTGTTATTTGTGGTAACTTTTGTTCATTTTCCAAAGGCTGCAGGAAGTAAAGTTGTCCTTTACAAAATACATGCTAACAGGAAGAGCACACTAAATTGCACATAGTTTATGTCTATTCCAATAATGGACCATGAGTTAGGATGGTCTATGTCTTGGCAACTTCACCTACA
Source organism: Tringa solitaria (assembly GCA_026413425.1). Lineage (NCBI taxonomy): Eukaryota > Metazoa > Chordata > Aves > Charadriiformes > Scolopacidae > Tringa > Tringa solitaria. Next base: position 44,023,248 of record JAOXJM010000012.1, read on the forward strand.
CTTACGTGTGCTTGAGTACCTTTCTGTGTACAGTACAATAAGATTTCTTGTCCCAGCATGTATTGTCCATTTTCATGCTTATACATTACAGTAGAAAACCTGAGCATTTTGGTAGGCAAATGTTCATGACAAAGTACAGGTAGTATTTTAAAGAGAGCTGTATCTCTGGGCCAGAGGTTCTCTGCCATATCTGTCAAAAAAAAAAAAAATTGCTTAAGGGTGGCAAGAGGGAATTCACATTCCCAAAGCTCAATCAAATAAGAAAGGCCTGTTCATTAACCAGGCATTGGTTTGTGGGACCGTGTGCCATCATGGCCCATGTTTGTTCAGGAGAGCTGTGACTGATTACCAACAATGATGCGACTGATTACTTTGAAGGCCTGAAGAAACTTGCAAGGGGATTAACACTGGAGAACAGAAAATGCCCTTGGCACAAATGACCTTATTGGAATAGATTTATTTATGGAAAGAAGACAAATTTGAAGGTGTCCTTTATATTCCAGGGAAAAGCTCTTTGTGATGGGTTTCTTCAAGAGCACAACACATTTCACATTTAACATACTTACTCTGTTAAGGATATTCAGGACTAGTGCATTAAACGTGGTGGTAAAAATTAATGACATAAAAAAAAAAAAGGACAAGTAAGAGCCAAGGTTAGGCTGCACGTATGTTGGAAGCTGTGTCTGTTGACTCAAAAAGCTGTAACATTGGTAAAGGGCTTCTGAGCTTGTTTGCAGGAGGATAAAATTTCAACAGACTTGCAGAAGTCTGAAATATTAGAGTGACATTAAGACAACTCAATTACACCTCACCAGGTCAATGTGACTTTTCACAAAGCATTTGTTGCAATGTCCAGAAATCTGCTGAACAACCAGATTCAAGCATTTCCTCTCACTACTAGCCCACTATGACTGGAAAAAAGGGGAAGAAAATCAAATTACAGTTTAGCAGGGTAGCCAAAAAGACATCTGGCAAGTGGCAGAAATTCAGCCATGGATTCCTTTGTCTCTTAGTCAAAGGGAAAATAATGAGAGGAGATGTCCTGTTGCACTAAAGCACAGTAGCTTGTTGTTGTACTTTGTACTTGAAACAAGAGACCTGATCTTGATCTTCCTGGTGAACTTGAGCTCTGAAGAGACGAACACAGAGGGGATAAGCACTGAGCACTTCAAAAATCTAAACCCTGCAAGACAATTAAGATCATGTCTAATTTCATATCATTGTGCTAGAGCTAGTCTGTCAGCACTGCAATTAGCAATACGTAAGTGCAAAAACAAGAGTAGGTTTCAACTCTGCTAAGCAATCCATCACCATAGACATAGTCAGAAATATCTCGGGAGGTGAGGGCATTACAACAGCTCGAAGCTCCCTTAACATCAGCAGGGACTTCAGAAGGTAGTACTGGGTCCATTGAGCTGCTCTTAAGATTAAGAGCATGGGTCTCTTTTTAAGGAAGATCCTATTGAAACTTAACAGAAGATCTGTGTTTCCTAGAAAAAATCAAGAAACATTAAGAAAACGGTACAGAGTACCATGACTGAGCACCCTAAATGTCAGCACCTTAACTCTGCCCCTTGGTCCATCACAGTACCAGTCTGGCAGGGCACATTTTATGACAAGCAGCTGGCTGAAAGGAAATCCTAGAAAGCCCATAACTTCCATTAACGTGTATCTTTAGATATTTCTCTCTGCATCTCTCAAGTCTCTCCCAAGCCCGTGGTCTCCCTCCCACCTAAACAGCCTTTCTCTTCTGATACCTCTTTCCCGTGGAGTGCCAGGGAGGGGAAATTCTGCTACTGCTCTGTGAATCCCCTTAGGTATTCTGAGAAAGACTTTTATGAAATTTACTATCAGCTAAGCATTACCTGGTTCAGATAATTGCTGGAGGCTATGGGAGGTGACAGTTTAGAGAACAGCCATGCCTCTACTACCATGAGACTATATTTTTCCTGCTCCAACAGGCAGCAGGAATGTGGCATAAATGTTCTCCTTTCACTGTTGTTAAACTGTGACCATGAATGCTACAACTGTAAATTCATCAGCTTAATCAATATGAACAGTAATTGCAAGAATAATTTCCGTGGGTTAAATAAGAAATGCTTTCGCTCAGATGAAGGCCAGCACTTCAACCATAAAGTTGATGTCAGTTGGTTGTTCATCATTTTGTTGTATTTTAATTCTCTGTTATAACCGGGTTATATTTTTTTGAAAAGAAAAAAGCAAAGTAGAAAGTTCCCCTGTTCTTTGCAGTGAGTGCTCGCTGTATGGCTCATGACATTTGAATGTACATATAGCCTACATGAACAGTAAAAGCCTTAACAGAAGAACTATGTCCAGTTCCTCATCAACCATTAATAACGTTATAGTTAACCAATACCTGAGCACTGTATCATAAAGCATGTGCTGATTTTGACTCTTTGTAGACTGCAAATTGCCATTATTTGGAAAAAAAATGGCTTTATGTAGGTGACTATCTCCATTAATTAAGCTATTCAAATCCAATTAACTTTTTTCCAGAGGGTACTTTATCTCATTAGAGTTCTCTTAACTTAAACAATAAAACAAACAAGCTAAAACTACAAACCCAATCTCACTGTTCCCAATGTCACAATGAGTTAATGTCCTACTTGCCAGAAAGTGAGCCGTGATGCTAACGCTTCTAGTCAGGCGTGCTCTTTGCCATCAACTAAGGGCAGGGGAAGCAACTCTGATATTCATTAGAGTGACTCATCACTGTCACAAGAGAACGGCAAGTCTTTTCACCTCTCTGCCTACACCACGACAGCAGTAGCCCACCGTGGTCTTCATAGTCCAGCAGCAAGAAGATTTTGAATGTAACTTTACATTTGTAGGCAATCACAAGCCTGGATACTGTGTTTGAAGGAGAGGCCAAAGTTGAGCTCTTGACTCAAGCAGCACTGACCATATGCTGATAGTGTAGCACATATGTGAGGATTTCCAGGACTCGGGTCCAACGTAGTTGTTTCTCACACAGGATTTCACCCAGCCCTGTGGAAGCGAGATGCTACCACACACCAACTTGTTTTGCCATCTGGACACTGCTGGAAGCATTTTGCTTCTCATAAACAGACTGAGATCATCTTTCCTCATTAGCTAGGTCATGGGATGGCTAGCCAAGTTATCGTGCCATGTTATAACATGCATACTTCAATGCTTAATCATTCCTGACCAATAGGCTTCAAATTACAAAAATATGGACAGATCCCTAATTTTTAGGTTTATTTGCCGAAACATGCCCCAGATTAATGTTCAGTGCTGCTTGGCAGTGTGAACGAGCACCGGGTCATTTACTCAACACTGATACTGATTGGCAGCTCTAAGAGAAACGCCCAGATGTTCCTGTTCACTTCTCGCCACCTTGCAGGACTCTGGCAGATGACTGTAATCCAAGAGAGGACTCGTAAAACCAGAAAGAGGGAGAAATAAAGGCCAGCTATGCTGGGGAGCCCATGAGACCAGAGAACAAGCTGTTCTGCCAGTGACTCAGAAGCGACCTACTCCCTTAGGAGGCATTATGTGTATTTTTGTTAGAGGGCAGGATTTGGATTAATGAGAGACTTGGTGGATATAAATAATAATATCGCTATCTGGGAACTTGCATAGTCAAGAAAACCAATCCAAACAATCCGTGAGTGCTCATAAAAATCGATAGCCCCCGAACCGAGGCAATGTAGGACTTGGCGAGTTAGCTCTGACTCTTTTGTCCATCGCAGGTGCAGGTGCTGGCACACAGGTGGGACTCAGTAGTTGCCAGGGATAGAGCAAACTGAGAATTGGGTTCAAAACTGAACACCACCACCGAGCTTGAGAGAGAGAAAACAAATAGGACAAAGTGGTTTTAAATGAGAGGATTTACAACACAGTTGTTAGTGATATAAAAAAAGACAATTTGACACACAACTCCTGTCCTTCTCTGCTCTCTGAGGCAAAGCCTTTGTGTCTGCAGTGTTATATTTTACCGTATAGGATTCTGCAGTAGTATGAAACCGCATGTCATGACCCTTCCCTTTGTCCTGCCCTTATTCAACAACTGGTGAAATTTCAACCTATGTGGATACACAGTGATTTAGAGATCAGATCTGCGGCATCCTAGTTTCCTAGGATGTGCATGGACCCGGAAGGAACAGCACTGTAGACATCGTGATGTAGACATCAGATGACCTGGGTGGAAGCTGGGAGTGCTGTGGAGGGCGTAGCTGGAGGCAGATGAGGGGAAATAGGCCACAAATCCATAGGAATTCAATATCCATTTGTTCTGCTGCTCATAGAGCAGAGTGCTTACCTGAGGCAACACTTTCAGCAAGCTTCAGCACCAGGTTCTGCTTTGTAATGATGGCGAGTCCTAACAGCAGAATTTCCCTGTGACCTTTGAATGGTTAAACAGGTTTTGTTTCAGAAACTAGGGGAAGTATGACAGGTATTATTATGATTAATGGGTGTTGTTATACTGCCCGTTTCCTAGATGTGCTGTAGCTAATTTTAGCCAATGCACTAACTTTTTGTGCCGTCACATAAAAACACATCAGTCTATGAGGAATGTGCACAGCTACAAGCCAGGCACGTGAATGTTGGATGTCTGCAAAAGTGGCTAATTGATTCTCTGTAATCACCCTCTCCTCTCTTCTCTTCTGCCCTCCAGGTTGGCCTCAAAAGCTGTGGTCACAGATTTGTCTCTAGATGCTTGTGTCCAGAGTTTTGCCCTTCCAGTGGCTAACTTTGAGTGGCTTTCCAGGACAATTACAGGGTATCCTGAAAGCACTACCTTGGTCACTAGCTGTTCGTTGCCCCAAGCTAACTAGCTGTGAAAGTACTGGCTCAGGAACCCAGAGTCACCCATTCTCACTGAACGCATGTCCCAATGCTGTTGAGACCTTCATAATCAGGTTGTAACACTGAGGAAGATGTTGCAAGACTGAGTCTTGGTGTTAATGACAGGTCCATACAGTGTATACCCAGAATCCATTATGGGCGACACTTGCAGAAGCTGGATTAGGCAACTCTACAGAGCCCCAAGATTACCATCCAGGGAGGAGAGCAGCAGTAACAAGCGTCAGACACACAGTCATTTTGGCTGAGCCCCGAATCCTTCATTCATCCCGAAGGCAACTTTGTAGATGACTAAATGACAGGTTTGCTTTTGAAATGCAGCAATTGCTGCTGATTTGAAGGGATGGTACCAAGATTGATAAACTTGCCAACCTCTATTTAGCTGGCCTCTCAGGGAGATGGTAACACTGGCCTGCAGCAAAACTTGCATTTTGCATCTTACAGTAGTCTGGCCAGTCAAGGTGGGAGTCATCTCACATGACATCAGATGTCTCCATCTGAGCTGGCCTTTATGATCAGCGAAGAGAAGTAGGTGCTTGTAAGGCATGAGTCATCTGCCCTCTTTTAGGTGTCTGCATTGGGGTGAGATGACTCACACTCTTCCCAATGACTACAAAGGAAGTTCGGCCTGCAAGTTCAGATGAAGACATTTATATTGTAGCATCTAAAATTAGATGAGTCGAGCAGTATTCTTAATATCTTGAGGTGTGTCAGTGGTCCAGTCTCACTCCTGATCTGTCATTTCTATATAAAACAGTACATTTGCCCTGAGAATGATCTAATTCCCACCTACTTAAGTGGACACCCTCAAACTGGAAATAGCCCAGTTTCAAATAAAGTGTTTAAAATATCTTATGGAAATGCCTCTTGTTCCTGGCTTTTATCTAGCCAGCCTCTATCTTTTGCTGCTGTTTTACAGTCACATCTTCCTATTATTTTTTAAATTATACTTTCCCAGCCTTCTTCTACTCCCAATGAGCTGCTGGGAGACCAAAGAAAGTGTGCGAGGAGCGGACACAGCAAAGAGAGAAGCTAAGACATACCACTGATTCTGCCAGCTATATGAAATAAAGTGATTACCCAAAGGATTTTTTTCACTCTAGCATTTTATTAAAAAAAAAATTAGTAGTTACTTATGACAGCAATACAGACTTCTCCAACAGAGTGATCTTAGTGGGCAGTGTCCCTTTAAATTAGATTTTTCTAATCAAATAACTAACTTCATCAAGCAGCCAAAATCAATGCTTTGTATTAGACACGGACCCAAACCCATTAAGGCCTTATTATTCAAGCATGCACCTCCCTTCAGCTTTTATCTTCCCTCAAGGGTTTTTGTAGTAAAGCAGGCTTTTTTTTTTTTTTTTTTTTTTAATTAGCCCATCTGCCCTGGAGTCTTCTATTTGATTTTCCAGTATCCAGGGAAGTATTTTCTTTTGACTACTCAATCCTTGAATAGAAAATTTTGCCTCTTAGTTCTTCATTACCAGTAATAATAAAGCCTCGTGGAAGACATTCTGATAATGCAGAGACAGAAGTGTGCAAAGGCAAAGCGACACTTCAAAGGGGCATTAGCTCTGATATTGGAATCTCATTCATCTAACTCACTCCTAAAGGACAAGTTAGCAATTCAAGGAGGTGCAGTTCACGTGTATACATGAAGTGGCGTGAAGGGCCCTTCGGTTCAGCAGAGCTGCCTGGTCCAAGTGCCCTTGAGTGTGTGGAGCTTTATGAATGTTGTTGTTGTATTTTTACTTTTCCTTGACTTCATTCAGTTTCATATAGAGAATCAACCACTTGCTGACCTGTTTCTGTGTGTCATGGGGGACCCAGAAATGATTGTACGAGGAGTACAGTTATTGTACGAGGAGCAATCCATGTGGTTGCTGCCTTGCCATGTGTGCCGAGCAACCTGCCGGTGATGTGCAGTGCCGTGGCTACCCAGGTGTGAGCCTCTGTATCACAGATGCTGTGCCTTTGCTACTTAATCATGGTGTATCTCATCAACAGTATAAGCAGTGTGCACATAATCAATGCGTAGTTAATCAATGCGTGTGTATTCAATGGGCATAACTACGTGTACCATGCGTTGTCTTATCCATGAGAAATATTACACCCACTTATTCCAGAACTGTAATTTTATTAATGAGATAAGAGCATTGGTCTGCATTGTCCAAGAGGCTCCTCAAAGCTAAGTACATGCTGGACCCAATTGCTATTTGGCGACTGGTGAATCTTAGTGAGCACCACTAAGAGCACTAGTGAACTCAGAGCTGCTCAAAGGGGCTCATCCCAGCAAGCCACGAGCAGAGGAGCTCATCCTGCGCTGAAGCAGCCGAGGCTCCCAGCAGCAGCAGAGGTGTAAGATTGCTAGTGTATTGTCTATTATTTCCATTCTTTTACACAATAAACTGGTGAGCCAGCATTCTTTCATGCAGTGATCATTTTGCTCCTGATAATGAGATCATCCATATCCTCCCAAAATCCCCAAAGCCTGGGAACATCAAGGTGGCGCACTGTTTTGGGGAAAACCACAATAATAGCAGATGAAAAACGGAATATGTTGAAATAGTGTAAAAGAACCGAAATTGCCTGAAATGGCCGTTAGACAGAAAATTTTGCCTTGCTTTCTCGGTCCAATGGGGTCATTTTCAAAGTTAACTGCTTCTTAGCGTAAGCTTGTCAGAAGCGAGCCCCAGACCAGTATGGAGGGCTCTGAATCATGTATTCATTTTTTGTCTGTATGTTTTCATATTTAAACTGGGTTGCCCCAGAATTCCTTGTCTATCCTGCCAGGGTACTCCCAACAAAAGGAGACGTAGGGCAGAGTTTAGCACCATCCTACTCACTGCGTAGGTTTGGAGATACGGTTTTCTTCATTCTGCATCTTATTTCTCTTGCAGCTCTTTGATGGGACTCCAGGAGCTGTGGCTGGGAAGAGGAGGATCATAGACCAGCTCTGCTGGAGGGACATCCATGACTGCTGCTCAGAAGGCCTGGCCATCTCTTCCTTGGACCTCAGTAGCTCATCTGGCTTAGGTACGTTGAGCCTACAGGTCCACCCTTGAAACCATAGAATCATAGAATGGTTAGAGTTGGAAGGGACCTTAAAGACCATTGAGTTCC
>JAOXJM010000012.1:44031318-44045143 GCA_026413425.1 Tringa solitaria
AATCTAAATCTCCCCTCTTCCAATTTAAAACCATTACCCCTTGTCCTGTCACTACCCTTCCTGACAAAGAGTCCCTCTCCAGCTCTCCTGTAGGCTCCTTTCAGGTACTAGAAGGCTGCTATATAATCCTTTCACAATAAGTAGTAATCTGCAGCAAAACCCCTGCTGTTTGGCCTTCTCCTATGTTTTCCTCCAGAGCAGTGACTTGAATAAGCACCTTATCCTGCGGCTGGCAGCAGGGAGAACAGGCAGAGTATCGCTCAAGGAATATGGACTGAAGTGCTGGTCTTTGTGGCCAGGTCCATGGTGCCTCACAGCCTCCCTCCAGACCTGATGCCCTTACCAAGGGCACGGACTTAGCTGTCCCCAGCTGGTGGGAGTCCCTGACCTACCTGATACACGTCCTCAGGTCCTACCTGAGGCATGTGGACAGCACGGGCTGTTCACAAGCGGTCCGAAGCCAGGCAGGACTGTGCTGAGGGCTGTTTTTTAGCTGAGCAGAGAAAAAAGAATGGACAAAATGGGAGTTTTACCCGTGAGCAATGCACAGCCTTGTCCTGTGCTGTGACCCGGACAGCGTTGCCCCAGCTTCCTACCTTGTTCTCCATGTCTTGTAGATGGTGCTGGAGTTGAAACAGTCTGGGGAAGCAACGTGAAGTGGGCGTTATTAAGATCTGTGAAGGACGTGTGTTACGGGAGGGCGTGGGGGAAGAATCTATGTAGTGACAAGGTTCTCCTAGCAGCTTTTCCTCTGTAGAGGCCCCAAGTCCAACACCACGGGGGTTAATGGAAACCTGGTTTGTTTTTTTTTCAGATTGCATCAAGAACTGGTTGACAGCTACTGCAAAACCACTCTGTATGGAGGCTCGTCTCTCACCCACAGGTGGACACGCCATCTCAGCTTGTGGTATGCTCTATCCTCAGAAAGCAGGTATCTTTTTGTTCTCCATTTTTCCATGGGAGTCAGGTTAGCGGTGGATTTTAGCACGTTGCCTCATCTGGACCTGTGTTGTTTCTGGTGAGTACAGTAGGCCAAGCCAGGCTAGCTCAGCCTGTACTGGAAAGTAACTGGAAATCCCCAGAGCAGAGTGTCCCTACTGCTTGTTCCAGCCTGTGCTGGGTGTTCCCGACCCCTATGACCTGACAACTTACCTGCTTGTGTGAGCACTCCCAACCCTGGTCAAGTCTAATCAAGGCTGTTTATCACCGTAAATCACAGATTTTTGCTAACTTAAGGAGGACATGGGGTCAGAGGTTTCATAAATGTATGAGCCGGGGATTTCGTGTGCTCCGTGTCCTGAAGCTGGCTGGCTAGCAACCTGATGAGTATGCTGCTCTTAAGAATATGTACCATGAATGGCATTTTTAATACAGCTGATTTGCTTGGGACATTGCTAGCTGACTGAAAGAGAAGTTTCCCTTTGAGCCAGAGCATGGTTAAGAGCATGCCAAACATGCTGGGTATGCTAGGTATTAAAAACAAATACCTACCTCTTACGAACTGTTTAGATCATTAGCACATCTAAAAGCACCTCAGGAAACAGGACTGCCTCAGGCCTTTAGTAGCCATCTAGTCTATCCTTCTGCTCCAAGGCAGAATCAATTAGATGTAAACCATTTTTGACAGATGTTTTCCTAGTCTGCTCTTAGAAACCTTCAGCAACAGAGACTCAATAAGCACCCCAGGCAATCTCCTCCAGTGTCTAGAGTTAGGAAACTTAACTTTCTGGACTAATCTTCCCTTGATGCAGTTTAAGTTCACTTCTCCTTGTCCTGCCTGTGGTGGAAAGACTATTCCCTGTGCATCATCAGCAGCGTGTTTGAGGGCTGCAGGCCTTATTCTTCTCAATCTTCTGTTTTCCACTGTCCGTTTGAACAGTCTTTTCTCACCCATGGTGTTATCTAGACACAACTCCCAGGTCGTTGCTTTCCCCTGAACTACTGAAATACATTAATTGGGGATTTTTTTGTGTGCTGTTAGATGTTAAATAGAGGAATCCAACAGCTCTGTGGTGCTCACAGTACCTAATATATGGCGCTCTCTTACCTATGTGAATCCAGTGTCTCCCTTTTTTCACTGCAGCATGGCATCATCCATGCAGGCTAAATTGGGAACCATCACCCTTAGGTCTTTCTGCAGAGCTTCTGGTGGGTGGGAAGACCAAGAGCTACAGAGTAAAATGGCTTGTGCAGTTCTCCTCCACATCAGAGGCCGGAGTGGAAACAGGCAAGAGGAGATTGCTTTTAGAGAACTGTGTGAAGAGCAGGGAAAGGAGATGGGAATGCAAATGGCAGGGGTTCAGAGGAAAGCCCGCACTGTACAAGTTGTCATTGTCAAAGTTGCAGCTAGTTCCCAAACCACCCTCCTGTATCCCAGCCCAACCTGGAGCTTTCACCATTTGCTCCAGACAAAACAAAGACATCTATTCCATCACTCGCGGCCTTAAGAAGTCCATGAGGTGGTGAAGGCTGTAGAATCTCACACTAAATCGGGGACCTTGGCTCACTCAGACACACACCCGGAGTCCTCCGTGGGTGGTTTTCTGCTGTGCTGGGGTGAGATTCAGAAGTGCAGCCCTCCGGCAAAGCAAAGGTTGCCGTGCCACAGGGGCACGTCCGCCCTGACTGGCGTGTCTCCGCTGCGCTGGATGCCCGGAGGAGCGGCAGCCCCTCCGTCTCTCTCTGACACGGGCCGGGAGGCACAGCCCTGAACTCAGAGAGGTCACAGCAGCGTGACGACAGTGCCAGCACGGGGTCACCGCGTGGGAAGGATGCTGACGCACACAAGGGTGGCAGGATGGGGATGAGAAAGTCAGACCCAGAAAGCTCTGAGCGTATTGCTCCCTTGTTACCCGTTTCCATTTGCATTGAGAAGGCAGCTTTTTTTTTTTTTTTTCTAATCCTTGCCCGCACAGGGCATAGTTCCTGACTATTTCCTTCTCCCTTCATGCAGCAAGGAGTGGTCCAGTCAAATAAGCTGCTCTCATTGAAAGAGATGAGAAAAGTCTGGGTTTGAAGAAAGCCACCTTTTATTTTCCCTTAAGGCCCTATTGTTTGACAGGCTCTGACAGTGCTCGATCCCACGTGCACAGCATCGGTGTCTGGAAGGAAGGCGTACCCCGGTGAAAAGATACACAAGGCTGTCATCTTGGCTGCGGAGAAACAAAAGCTGCAGGAGGCACTGCTGTGGGGACATGGAGCCTTGCAGCTGTCACCTCCCGAGTGAAGCTCCCTATTCACTCACCTCCTGCCATCCGCGCTCATCAGGGCTCCAGATATTTCCCCCTCCCTCTCCCTGTGACTGATGAGCCCCCAGGGGTGCTAATGCCATACCCTCTCCTCTGCAGCATCAACAAGAAGCTCAGTTCTGAGCTCAGTTTAATAGGAAGCTTCACACCGCTAATTAGAAAAGATTCGGGGTTGGGTTGGGGTTTTGTTGTCTGTTTTGTTGTGGGTCTGCAGCGATGAGCCGGCTCCCACACCCCCAGCAGGGTTAATTATTTATGAATGTTCCACAGAGACCAGGTCCTGTCGAAAAATGATGAAGCCAAATGCTCACCGGCTGCACCGCGCGGCTGTTGTGGCAGTCCTGCTCCCTGATCGCTGGCAGAGCAGGATACAGCCCTCATTAAAATAGGTAGACTACCTAATTGCTTCCTCTGGGGAAAAAAAAGGCCCTTTTCAAATCCTCATCTCCTTGGAAAATAGCAGACTCAAAATAGCCATTTATAGCTATATAAAAATACATACATAGTTTTTTACATTACTGTAGTTAATGCATGCACACTAGCATGTGCAGAAAGGCATTGCAGAAAGGTCACAGTGATATCTTCAGCATCTTCAACGTGGTGTGAGACAGTGGGCAGGCTGCTGCTGTGGTGGTAGGTGGATCTCCCCAGGCATCACAGAGAAGACAGCTCAGTGCAGATGGGCAAGGGGAGAGAGCCAAGTAGCTGGTTCCATCACACCAGACCCTGATGGATTATCCCTGCCTTGCTGCCCCCTTTGCTACACCACAGTGCCATAGACCTCCCAGTCTGTGGTCCCAAGGGCCAGCAGCTTTGGGCAGGGACAGGACAGAGGCTGACGGCTCTGTATTTGCAATATTTTGCAGTATTTGCACTCTGAAAAAAGCAGGAGCCCAGTTTATGGTGTGTCTTGGAGCTCTGTTATCAGTACTTTGCCCACTGAACCATATTTCTGGAGAGGGCTGACACTGGTCAGTGTTGTGTCCAGCTCAAACCTTTATCTCCTATCAAACACTCATATATGCTAGACACCTGATGTGGTGCGATCAGTGCCCTGCTGAAGATACGGGACAGGATGAAGATAGATAAGGAGGGGACATTCACCCAGAAACTATCTTCTGTTATGCAGTAAGTGCTGACAACAGAGGCTTCAACATATGATGGAGATGTACGTTGTGAGTCCATCACTCTTTTATTACATGAACAGCAAATTTTGCTTCCCTGGATGACAGGTCTCTCCAGTTCAGGACTTGATACAGCTCCTGTTCTGATGGCTGCATGCAGCTTCTCCTCTGCCACTAAAAAGGGAATGGGGGTCACTACGGCCATTTCTGGTCCCCCTAAAAGTCAGCTCTTCTACAAATTTGCCTAGTTGAGCTAAACTTTGGGCACCCACATCCTCCTGTATTAAGTAACATATTCCACCACTTGAGTACTTTTGGGGTGAAGTAACACCTTTCACTTATTTGAAGTTGCCTCCTGCTCATTTCATTAATGGCCCTTACCTCCTGTATAGGAGGAGAAAGTGAAAACCTTTCTCCTGTTCTGCACCCTAACATCTCTCTTGACTTTACAGACCTTTAGTATCCTCCTTTGCATCTTCTCTTTTGCAGGCAAAAAAGTCCCAGAAACATTTACCAGTGTTAAGTTTCATCTGCCATTGTATTGCCTGTTCGCCTTGCAACTCTTTGCATTTGGCTTTCATTTTACTACAACTATTAACTTGAAATTTCAGAGCCAAAGAATCAGCGTGTCTTGGAGCCTTAGCTCCTGTACACCACTGGTGAGAGTCCTTCTGCTGTTTTGGAAAGCTGGCTCAAAACAGGTGGCCTTGGATCTCATTTACAGTGTCCCCAAGGAGAGCTTAATCTATAACTCTCCCGAACAGAAACTCCTAAAGATTTCAGAAGCAGCCAGCCCCAATCTGCTGGCTGAGCCTCGTGCTTTGAAACAGAGAGGACCCACTCCTGGTAGCTGATGCCTTTGGGAGAGGTGCAGGGCATCGATCAACACAACTGGACGCGTGTTCTGCTGCACTGTGGTGTGGGGACAGAGCTACGCGGGGCACGCAGGGTCCTGCCTCACTCCAGTTTCCAGAGGAAAGAGGCTGCTTTCTGCACTGCCACCAGCCTGGGGCATTTAAAAGCCTTAGAACACTGGTAGCAAAGGGCAGCCGCCCCTGGGTTAGGTACAAAAATAATTTGTTTTGAGCTGGAATGGGGTTCCTCTGTTCCTAGGTTTACAGCCTCATGTGCTGCCAGAGCAGAAGGAAGATGTGTTTGTGAAAGCCTGTGAACACAACCTTTAGCAGTAAAAATGGGGCTGCTACACTTACATGAGCCTTTGCTTCTCTCTGCCGTAGACAGATCCCTTATGTGCCCAAAAGATGGGTGAGGTGAATGAGGTAAGTGCTGAGCTGTGAATTCCTGAGCCACCCAGCCTGTTACTAATTACCATGATTAAATATTGACACAGTGACTGCACACAGGGCTCCCAGGCAGAGATCTGGGCCCCCTCTGTGGTGGCGGCAGAGAAATCCAGGCAAGGAAATAGGTCCCCGAGCACTTACACTGCAAGACCCCGATCCATCCTATGGTGAGCGTGCCCTGGGGACTGCCAGTGTGTGTGAGAGCTTGCACAGCTCTAGCAAGGGGCTGGTGGGGGTGTCAGGAGGTTTCTGATCCAAAAAACGTTGCCTTTGGGACTCCCCTTGCTGCAGTCTCCAGCTGCTGGGAGGGCGAGCGGGATGAGGCAGCGCAGAGGGATCTTCTTCCCCGCGGCAAAGAAAGATGGTTACTCAGAAGAAGAGTAGGGTCCCGCTGCTCTGGCTGCCAGCCCCAGGGCATCCTCGGGGAGGCTCCCAGACAGACCTCACAGCCTCACTTGGCTACCTCCCTGTACAGGCTGGCAAGCCTGGTAACTGCATCCCCCCCCACACTCCCCTAGGCGTATTATACCCTGCTCTTTCACGGGTTCCACGTAAGAGATCGGGAGAAAAACCTATAAATGTGCACTTCAGATTGCCTCTGCTTAACAAACCGTTCAATCGTACGTCTGGAGTTAAGAGTCTGCTGCACAGGGATGCGCAAACTCACCCGACACGGGAAGATTTTGCCCAAGAAAGACTTGCCATCATACAGGGAAGCCTCTGGAGGCTTTAGCTCTTTCTCCCCATCCCTTCTCTTCCTGGCTAATGTGCTGGGCTGTGTGCCAGGGGAGCAGATGTACTGCTGCACGGTTTCTCCTCCCTGTATCGTGGCCGTGTCCAGCACTGATTTTGCCTGTGGTCATTTTTTAATACAGCAGCTGACTTGGTCACAAGTGAAAAATAAAATATGATCCCTTGCAATTGCAAACTGCCCAAAGCCATCTGCAGCCCTGAGCTCCTTTTCCTCTGGGAACAAGGAGCAGTATCTGTGAAGGTCTCCTGTATCTAGTGCTTCCACCAGCCAGAACACCATTCCTTCTTCACCGGATCTTCCTTCTTCATCTCTTCAGATCCTATGGGGCAGCCAGAGAAGCCAGGATGAGCCTGCACTAGGCTAGTACTCTTTAAGCAGCAGAATAATCATGTTCTCAGCTCATCCCTGCTCCCATGCTAGGGTTTTTTATGAATGCTGCCTGTTACTTGTGTTAAGAACAGCTACCACTCATAATTTGAAGTTCTAAAGAGCCTCTGCTTTGTGGGTGAGCTTTCTTGTCCTGATGCCGGGCAGAAAAGTGCTTTCCAGGAGAAATATTTGATTTCGAAAGTGATGATAGAAGCCGTAGCATGTGAGATTACATTTTTAGGAAAACACCAAAGAAACCGGGTTGTATAATGAAACAAATTCTTGCAAGGCAACACATTTCTCCGTTCCCCTTTCTTCGTGCTGCAGCTTCCAGCAATTTGCCCCTGCAGGGGGAAGGGCTGGAGCTGCGGCAGCCGGGGGGATTGCGGACAGGACCACCCTGACTCCAGCTTCCCTCCGTGCTCCCCCGGGAGCGGCCGGGATGGGGGGAAAGAAGGGAGAAGTTATACTACAGCTCCTTTCCCTGGGGGACGTAAGAAGCAGCAAAGACAGACGGAGACAAGGGGCCACAGAGAGGACTAAGGCACTCACTTGTCCTGGTTTTTTGGTCCCCTTTGGGTGTAACCTGTGCTGGGGATAGCCCATGTTAGGAGCTGGTGGCAGCCCTGAAGGGCACTCGCAGTGCCTCCTTATTTGGGATGGGGAGAGGAGAAGACAGGGCACAATGTATTTATTATCCACCCCAGACACAGTCAACAAGCTGTTAATTATCGGGCCGTAGCATATACAGTTGTAAGCATACAGGGCTTAAACGGGAAACTGTTGTTTAAACAAAATATCAAGGATGATATTCCTTTGGCTCGTGGTTTGCCTGTGCTTTAGTATGAGCCTGGTACGTTTCCAGTTAACTGGAGCTGAGCTGCTCCTCTTGGGGAGGGGGGTCAGGGAAGCTGGGTCTGGTTCCCCTCCACCTGAGATTTGTCCCCTGGCCCCAGGGGAGCTGCTAGGGCCGAGTGGGTTATTCTAACCCACACATCTGGCCTGATTTATTTATTTTTTAGCAGCTGAGAGCTGCTCGGTGGGCCAGCAGTGGGGGAGGAGCTTACCCAGTGGGAATGATGGGGATGGCGATGTGGGAAGGAAACACACTTTGTCCTGATTTCTTCAGATCCTTTTGTGACCTTGAGAAAACCAAAAGGAGCTTTAGTTCAGTTCTTGAACTTTTAATGATACCTTAATATTTGGTAATTAAGACAGTTGTGAATTCAAGTACTTAAACATTTGTCGTTGTTCATGCGTAACCTCCACCTCCAGTTCAGGGTTGGCCACAACTGGGGATGAACATCCTTGTCCATAAACAAACAGCAGTGAAGCATGTACTGACCGTCATCTTAGGCAGACTCACATTTCTTTCAGCAGTGGCTTCTTCCCTCGCTATCCATTGCCCCTTGAAAAGATCCTCTTGTTCCCTCAGCTCTTGATTTGGGGCCAAAAAGTGAACTAGCCTGGGTTAGAAATAACTTCATCTGTAGGGCAGGCTGTTTTTAACACAAACCAAGTCTCCGGTCCTGTTCGTTGTGGGTCCTGACAAATAGTCTCACTGGCACAAGTGAGAGAGCAGGGCTGGAGAGAAATGAACGGCCAAATGCAGAATGAAGTCCCGCTTGAGCTAGGCTGCCTCCAAAAATGTGCGTGCCATCCAGGGGCTGTCGTCTGCTAACGCTGCTGCTCTGCACACAGGGGCTGCCTATTGCACTCACCCTTCAAAATCTGAATAAATCTGAATAAATACTGAAAAACAGCAACTGCTACACGTCCACCGAAGAGCTGAACGTGTAATGGAGAAGGCAGCTGTTCAAATGGCGGTCCCAAGCCTCGCCGCTGCTGGAACCCCAGTGACTCTTTTCCCTAGTTCCCTTTTTCTCTAGCTGTGTTTCCAATTCACTCATTAAAATGCATAACAAAGAACTTCTACCTTTATTTATGCAAATTTGTAGCCGGAACTTTATTTATTGAAAAAATAGCATGGGCTTAAGTACAACTGATCTGAATTTTCTGATGAAAGGCACCCAAATTTTACTCTCTTCTTGAGAACACCTAAATATTTGGCAGTAACTTGTACAAATCAAGAACCTATCATCCACGCTGCTTGCGTTTTTTCACCTTTCTTTCAAATCACCTTGCTCTCCCACTTTCCATTGAAGACACTTTAAACGCTTAAGTTCATCCCGTAAAAGCTGTTCATGGGTTGACAGGGGGAGTGAGCTGAGACAAATGTTGTCCCAGACTATCTGTCACTTCAGAAGCCATCAGTTCAACAAAGCCAGAAGCTGGTGTTACATTAAGGCATCTACGGCATGGCCGCTCCTATAAATACATCGCTTACAGCAGAGACCTCTATGGGTTGTCAAGGGGCAGATTTGTATTTATGGCACCCAGTGAATAAAAAGAGGGAAAATTAATTTCCTGTTTTGAAACAAGTATCCATTTTGTCAAAGGGAAAACTACATCACAAAGCTGACTAGCTGCCTGCAATTTAATGTACACAGCTTTCCTATTTAGCCATTAAGCAGATTATTCTCTGCTGGATGGATGTGTCATTCCTGTTAATGTTAATGATAGTCCCACATATGCCGTGACAGAATAAATGCCAAATTATGTGAACCGTTTACTCCCTAAAGGGAAATGCAATTCCTTCAAGCAATGTAGGAATCTGCCAGCAAAGTGATGGGAGCCCAGGAAGAGCAGGGAGAGCTTCTAGCAAGGCTGAGATGTAGGGGTGTCGCTTTGGCAGCAGGGCCAACTGAAGACATTCCCAACCCATCATGTCCCCATCCCTGGCCCCTTGTGCTGCTGTCCCCTGCTCCCTGAGCTGAAGCAACTGTACGTGAGCTGCTCTCATGATTGAGTTCTAAAACAGTCCTTCAGAAGAAACCAGAAACCGAGTTGCCCCTCGTGGGTTTTCAACCCATCTCATTTCAGAGTGCAGCTCTGCCCATAGTTGCACCAGAGGTACCGGGAGCAGCAAACCATGGCCAGAGGCCAGAAATAATGAGTGATTAGGGCAGGGCTGGGGAGAAAGCTCCCTGCCCTGGCGTAGGTGGGAGCAGACACGCCAGGGTGCCTGCCTTGGCACCCCCTGGGTGTCTGTGCCACCTCCACACAGTGACACCGGCTCACGGAGGCGTGGGTGAGCTTTGCCTCTGCAGCAGCTTGCCCAGCTGCTGGCTCCAGCAGGGGTCGGTCAGCATGTGGCTTCTCATCCCAGTCTCTCCCCAGGCTCTGCATCAGGCTGTCCCGTCCTCCTGGATCAGGGCCAGGATTCAGGCATTCAAGGGATGCACCATTCAAGGTGCACCCCTGTCATCCGCCCTCCGAGGCACCTCTGGCGCTCACGTACACGTGCCAGGGCAGCGTGACAAGGGACTCCGTGACCCAGCAAATCCTGAAGCCAGAAGGAAAAGGCTTTGGCAGAACATCTTTAGGAGTTCTCTATGCAGCAGTAAAGCAGTTGGTTAAATGTTCAAAAAGTGGAGGAACTGGCTGAAAATCAGCCCTCATGTTCACTGATTAAGCTGAAGAGGAGATGGGGATTTTGCTCTCTAGACTTTTATGAGGCTCTTGTAACTGCTGAGCCATGGCAGTAAAATTAGCTTTAACCATATGCTGTCTTTTCACACAGATTTCACATCTTAGCAAGTTTATCAGTTAACAAACCCAGTGGCACTATTTAATACTGGAGCCACTGGGGAACAACTGAGCTTGTCCTGCCCAGCATATTCCCAGGGGATGCAAACCCAGTGGGTGTCCCCACTAACAGCCCACCCACGGACCTGGGATACTTCCACTCCCTGCACTTGGCCACCAAACACGTATTTCTTTACGTACTTGCGTTTCTGAGATAACCCTCATGGCACGAATGCAAGAATATGTCATGTAGTGTTGAAGGAATGCAAACGGGAGGGAAATTAAACCAAGCTTTTGCTGCTTCCACACAGGATCAAGTTGTTTCCTCCCCACACAGGGTTTTCTTCCATGGATGAATCAGGCCTAATTTACTTGGAGTCTCTTGCGTGGTGCCAATAGGATATGAAAGAGAAAATAGCCAGGAGGATCCACATTTCACATCTGGCAGGTCAAACTCTGCAAACCCAGTTTGGCTTCCCATGGTCTCCTGCTTCTCAGGGACTCTGGGGGACTTTGCAAAGTCCTGATGTGATGCTGTGGCCAAGACAGCTCCACGTGCGATGTTGGTGCTCGCTGGCTGCAGGCGGTGGCTCCTGTCAATGTGTTTGACCTGCTCTTCTGGTTGACTGTGGCTTGCTGAGCCACGTGCCTGCTCTGCCAGCCTGTGTCGGCTCCAATTGCTGTACCACCAGCAGCAACTGCAGCTGAGAGAGGGGAAGAGGACGGAGGACCTTTCAAAGGAGACTTCATGGAGAAATGCCCACCTTAGCTAGGAGGGGGCTGAGCTGTCCATCAAGGGAGGCTGTGAACTCTGACCAGTTCTTGGGGTCGACAGTGGTGGTGACAGTAGAGCTCATAACTGTGAGAGCGTGGTTGTCCATTCGGAAGCATGTGGTCACCACTGCCACCAGAGGTCCAGCTGCAGATGGACAGTGTAGTAGTGGTTACTGATGGTTAGGACTGCGTGGGAGCACCACAGGGAGTCCTCATTCCCCTCAGCTGCGCTTCACACGGTTCCTCAGTGGTTACCTGTAGAAACAGCAGTTTTTTCATTGTGCTCTAGCCTAAGGTAAACAAGGCAAATGGAGCTCGAGCTCGAGACATTCGGTCTGCTTGAGATTTTTCAGGAATTCTCATCTGTTTTCTTATGTCAAAAGCTCGTTTGCCAGCATGGCCAATATGCACATGGGTGATATCAGCAGCCTCCCCCTTCTCCTTGGAAGTTCTTCTCCTCTGTTCTCGTGGCTAGTGAATCATTTTATGGGGTATGAGGACTGCAGGCTGACACTAAGTACCGCTGCCGGGTAAGAGAGTTGTGCATGCATTTTGAGAAATGAAGAGCAGGTGACGGGCACCGACTGGCACCTTGACTCTGCTGACCAGCAGCTGCCAAGGCAAAGGAAAGCAGAGGTTCAGGGACCTGCAAGACCACAGGAGCCACTCATCGGACATGTTGGTTTCAGTGGTGGTAGTCAGAAACACGTTATTCATGTCTTCTGTGTAATTTCCTTGCCTGTCTGAGTGTGCGATAAAACAGGACGTGCCAGGCCACTGCAGGTGACTGAATGGCAGCAGTTGGTCACTTTGGTAGTTTTGACTCGCAGCCTCGTCGTCCCATTAGTTCTCAGGCTTCAGTATGGGTGAGGACAAGGACCTGCAGGCCTGGGCAGGTCCCTTGTCTACGGGCAAGGCTTGCCACGCATTGTACAAACAGCCCTGCCGTAGGGCCAGCGGGAGGAGAGAAACTATTAGGAAGGAAAATGTGATTTTTATTGTTCTGAAAGAACAGTTGGTGGTAAAAGTGCCAAGGGTGTGATGACACCTACAAGTTTGTGAACCGTGCAAACGGAGGTGGTGGGAAGCTGTGCCACGGGTAAGGGGTACTTCAGCCACAGAGCTGCAGAAGCACCTTACACAGCAGCAAAAGCCCTGTCTGCTCCGTGTGCTGGCTGGCTGGGTGTGGAGCACCATGGCAGCAGGCTGGTGCTTAGTCACGTGGATTTTGGGTCCTGCCAATGCTCTTTTCGCAAAGGCAGAAGGAGCTGAGCGACAGGGGAGGGGGCCAGGGGTGGGCTGCAGCTCCCAGAGCCCATGATGGCCGGTGCAGGACCAGGTGTGGAGCACCTTGCTGGTGAGGGGGGAGAAGAGGTGCAGTGATTGCTGCTCACAGGCACTTCCTACAGCCATGTTTGCCTGTGTGTTTCTCATGAAGATGCTGCTACATCTCCACATCTATTTCTGTTGCCTGCTCTGCCTGAGACAGGCTGCACTCAGCTGTCACAAGGCCTTCTACAGTCCCACTGTGGAGCAAACCTATCTCTTTCTCCACCAGTCCCTTGCTGTGATGCCCTCTTACTGACCTCGGTCTTCTGGTATCTGCTCTTTATCATTCCCTTTCCTTGTCTCAGGTACGCCACCAGCTCCTGAATCACACTCCACTTTGAGGTGGGGTCTGTGGCCTTCCAGACACCTCCTCTTGGGCTCTTTGCCTTTGGCTCAAGCTGCAGCCTGCTGGCCCGAGGTCGATTCTGGTGTTCCTCCAGGGCTGACAGTGTCAGCATATCCCCTGTGAAGCAAGAGAAGTAACAAGCTGCTGTTCATTGCTTGGTTTCCACAGTCATAAAAATGTGTGGTTTTTTTTTATTTTTCTCCAAAAAGACATCCCCCCTTCCCCATTTTTGAGCTTCTATCATCTCCACCACCTCTTGCACATTTCTGAAGACCCCAAAGATGGCAAGCCTAGCTTCAGTTTCCCTCTTTAGCTCTTCTGTGCACTGAAAGCAGGTTCCTGGGGCTGGTGGTTTGTGCCTTTGCTGATCTGCTGCTGGGCTGCAATCTTAGTTATCAGTTACTTAATTAACTGCTTGTGTGTGCTTGAGGAGGGTTCAGGGAGCACTGATGCAGCCCGGCTAGCGATGGCACTACTGGTTCTGCAGGTAATGCCCTCCCTCCCTCCCTTTTTTGGATGACACGACAAAGAAACTGCACATTGACAAAGCCTGAAGGAATTCAGCATGGGCCTTGCTGTGGTGGTTCCCAGAAAGATGCCTCCTGCTGTCCCACAGAGCTGGAAAAACACGCTCCCATATGTGGGGACTAAGGGAAAGCAAGTTCAAGGGGCTTCAGCAAGAGCTTCATCATCCCACTTTACATCCCCAGCTCACAGCTTGTTGCATCCATAAAGCTTTCCGGTGCTCAAGCTCAGACGTTTCTTGGAGCTGAGAAAGGGTCCACGGGTCTGTGCTTCATAATTTAGGCTTTGCATAAATAATTTTGCTGCATTCTGCTACGCCATCTTCAGAAGGCTCAAGAAGGCTCAAAAAGAGAGAGCTGGGGTTGTTCAGCCTGGAGAAGAGAAGGCTCCGGGGAGACCTTATA